>JAJTUO010000011.1:0-1200000 GCA_021399455.1 Flagelloscypha sp. PMI_526 | reverse complement strand
AGAGGGCGTTGACGGCAAGAGCGTAAGTCTTGCGAGAGTTGGGGGTTGGTAGCGATGATGCAAGTGGTATGGCGAGTAAAGCGGTGAGGAGATCGCTGATAGCTCTCTCTGTGGACCAACATGAGTGGGAGCGGAAAAAATTGAAGGAAACATACCGGGAAACAGAGAATAGAGAGCCTTGTGCTGGAAAATAGTCATGAGCATTCGAAGTGCCGCATGGTTAAGATTGCACATGTCACGCGCGTGAGTAGCATGGGACGCGCTCATTCCCCGTTTCTTGGGAGTGTTGTGCACGGGTCGAAGTGGACTCGATTGGGGCGAGGGCAAATATGATCCAGGGTCAATGCATACATCTTCGTCGTCATCTTTGGGGGCTGTCAATGCTGGGTCTGCCTTAGCTCGAGCAAGATCCCGTTCAAGGTGTCGCGTGAAAGCATCTAAGTTCTGGCGGATAGGATGAAACATGGGCCATTTGCCGTCAACGTCGACCTCATTGCCATCTTTGTCGCGAAGATGCTCGCGTAATCGCGTGTTTAGCACGCTGTAGGCTGTAGTGAGGTCCGGGAGATGTGTGTCGGTGAGGATAGAAGTGATGGGATTGGCGAGGTAAGTGAGCGATGTCAACGGGTCCTCGGGCGCGGGAGTTTCTTCGCGTTTGTCCTGGTCTTCGAACGGAAGAAGCGGGTAATTGGATTCCTTCTTGAGGATAGGTCGTGGAAGAGTCTGAGCTTGTGGGCGCGTAGGACTTCGGTTTGGAGAACTGGGCAGCACGCTCTGTAACTCAAAACGTAGGACATCTGGGGACACAGCCCATGTGACGCCTCGAATGGCCACATTCTCCTTCAGTGCATGCCTCCGTCCTGACGAGGGAGGGGTGAGGAGTGACATTTCCAAGTGAATGTCAAGAGCAAAAGTCCAGGGTCACATTGTGACATCCCGCGAGGTCTGCTTCCGATGCCAACCAAGTCACGAGCTCAAGATCTTCAGGTTGTGACTGGGAAAACTAAAAGCTTCAGCTGGGCGCGCCTCAGAAGGCCAATATGTACGGGCAAGTACGTCATAAATCAAAAAAAAAATCCCCTTAATGAACTGATCGCATCCTTTAGCACAGACAAATAAAATAAAACTTGGTATAGAACTGGCAAAATCACAGGAAAATACAGAAGAACTTGAATACACAGTGATAAAGAGCAAAAACTTCCAAACTCAATCCGAATCCTCAGACACAGCTTTGGTGTCTTTCGACTTTTTTGGCTTTGAGCCACCTTGCCACACGCATTTCGCACTTTCCTTCTCCCATCTTCCTTGCAAAACGACTTTAAACTCCACACATTTCAAGCCAATAAGTTTAATCAGCTGTGCTTGTTCAGAGGTCAGAGCTTCGCCTTTTTTGCATACAGTTTGGCTCGATTCCAGAGTTGGAACACCCCGAACAAGTTTGGTGTTCAGACCAAGCTTTCGCAGTTCCGGTTCTGAGGAATGGGGGAAAGGTTCTGGTGGATCAGAATGCCTTTGAGTTACAGGACCAGGTTCCAATGTCAAGGTTATCGGAGACGGTGCAGGGGATCGGGGAAAATCAGGAAGAGAAAATGTTTTGAACCATTCAAGAACTTCAGGTGGTTTGGTAGATGTCAAGAGGAGACCGACTTGGCCATGGATTGCCTAAAGAGAAAGTGATTCTTCAGCAAACGATCTGCGCCGAGAAAGTGAGTTTTTAAAGGGTGAAAAAACATACAGATCCCATTCCTGATAGTCCTGGTAAGAATTCTTCTACACCAGTTGTTCCCAGCGCCTTCGCCATAACGGAGGACTTGCCAAAGAATATCCGTCCATCACTTGAGCAAATATTTAGCTGTGGCTCTCCCTGGGAAAATGGGACAAAACATACTCTTTCCATAGGCTGCGAACAGTTTTCAAGTGCGTATTTCGCATCAATGGTACGTCAAATAGCCAACAATAGTCCCATTTCCCAAGGTTGGTCTGGATCTGCGAGGTGGGGTCGATATTGCATGCTATTAGGGCTGTAGAACTCGTAGAAAAAACCAACATCTTCGATCAACTTTGATTTGTGCTCCTTCGTTTTCTTGTCAACCTTCGTGAGAGAGACCAGCTTGGAGCGTTTAGATTTCGGCATGGTGGCGTCTGAAGAAAGTTTTGGCGACCCACTCAGGTCCGCAACTTCTGGTTATGGATTTGATTCCAGCTCCTATATACTTCCATATTATCTACTACATAGTATGGAACACAACTTTCGTATAGTAATAAGTAGAAGCTGATGCAACTGTGCTCTCGGCGAGCGGTCATGCTCGAAGTCAAAGGACGCTCGAGAACGTGGCGCAAAAGGTGGAAGAGGTCGCTCTTTGAGACCGTAGTGGAGGATAATATGGCCCATGTCTGCTGGCGCCGCTCTTGTCTTCGGTAGAATCAAGAAAAGCGGATATCTCGAGCTAAGGAGTGTTTTCAGTGGGATCAAATTCAGCTGAATCAACGCCACTGTACCTACGTCGAGATCACCTCTGCTTAGGCCCAGTGGGCTAAATGAGAGAGGCATGATCATTCAATGCCAGTATTCTCTTCTTCCTTTACGCCGTATTGTCTCAATAAAGCAACGAATACAGGCCGCTTATAAAACCTCGCCGCCTGAATCAATGTCCCTGACCAAGTCCACGGTTCGACGGAGTGGAACGAAGCATTCGGGTCACCACCTCTTTCCAAAAGTAAGCGGAAAATATCGAAATGTCCGTACTTGCATGCACGCAGAAGTGCGTCGTTGTATTGTTTGTCTGGGTCAAGGCTAGATACCGCACCTTTGTCTAGTAGAAGAGTGACGATGGCCAAACTCCCTCCTTCAGACGCCGCCGTCAATGCGGTCCCATCGTAGAACTCGTCGAAGTCGTTTAAGAGTGCGCCGGTGTCGAGGAGGTGGACTGTAATATCAAGATTGCCATTCCCACAAGCTGCAGCGAGAGGAGCGCCAGATTTAATCCGAGCCCAGCCTTTGCCATGTACGTTTACGTCGGCTCCATTTGCAATCAACTTTCGGACAACTGCATTCTGACCGTGGAAGCAAGCTGCACGAAGGGCAGTCCCAAAAGCACCGCCGTCCTGTGAGTTAGGGTCGGCGCCCTTGCTTAACAGAAGATCGATGATTTGTAGGTGCCCTCCATGGCAGGCCAGGTGAAGTGGACTGCCGTCTTGCCCGGAGATGTGGATGTTCGCACCTTTCTCCAGAAGCAGCTTCACAATGTCGGTATGACCTTCTTCGCTCGCTCCCTGTAGCGCGGTCCGCCCAGACTCGACTACATCGATATCGACGCCCCAATCCAAAGCCTGCGACAACAAATTCAATCGATTCTCTCGTGCCGACCGCATAAACACGAGGAGGAGTTCATAGTGGTAGGAAATTCTTGAACCCTCGCTCTCAGGCTCCACGTAGCCGCTGACTTGGATAAGCCAATTGATTGCCCTTGCCCAAACTGCCCGCTGGGACTTCCACTCTGATCTAGGTGGAATGTCTGAATCATCGTATAGTCCTTGGAAGGCAGTTTCAGTCATGGGGGAAGTTGCAATAGACCTCAAGATGGTCCTGTGAGGCACTGGACCAAAAGTCAATCCAGCAAGTGCTTGCGCTGCAATTCTACGAACAGTATTGTTTGACGTTAGCCCATGTAACCACGAGATGCTTTTCAGCGCTAGCTCTGTGACATCGTACGACCGTGAGCGAGACAAGATCTCGAGTTCAGCTTCCTTAAGCGTGGAGAAAGCTGGCCGAGGAGGCTTGACATACGTCTTGGACGAGGCAAACCGCTTCTTAAAAGTGTACCTTAGGTATTGAAACGCAAATATTATCCAGGCCATGGGTCGGTAAAGCAAAGGAACTTTAAAAGGGCAGTCGATCCATAGGACAGGGAGGAAGAGTGAACCCAGATAGAAAAGGAAAGAGAGCGCCGCTATGACACTGACAGTCCAAGAGAGAGAACTGTGCAGATTGTAGACGAAGAGGGCGAGGCCTGCGAGAAAGAGTGCGAGAGAGGTATGAAGCAGCAGCGGAAGACTGCCAATGAATTCCGTAAGCTTCCACTTGAGAACTCCCTCAAATCTGAAATGCCGGATGAGTGCCCGGTCCATTGCAGTTCCAGAAGTCAGAGCAGTGTAGGCTTGTATCCACTGTTTCGAAAGCACGGAGAGAAGGGCCGTTGCAAGCGAAAGTGCAAGACTCGTGAAGAACAGCCCATTCACCACAATATCAGTCGTAGACCATGTCTGGCTGTTTGGGTTGACCGTCGACACAGGGACTGAGGAGAGAAGGGTAGCATTGCCATTCGCTCGTAACAGCTGAACTTGCTCGTAAAGGAGGGTAGCCGTGACCTGTCCGTAATCCGTTCGAAGCAGCTGACTATATGAGAAGGTCAGCTAAATCGACCAGAACAATGGTAGAAGAGATAAAGACCTAGTCTCTATCACAAAAGTGGTGACAACTGCGGAGAAAAGGGCCGCCTGTGATCAAGGAACGTGAATAAATTGTCATAGTCTGACCAGATTCGAAGTGCTACTCACTAGCACGAGGAGACTGTTAATGGTATCCTGGAAACCCTTCAACATGTCATCATCATAGCTTTCTGCTTCATCCAGATATGTTTTCCAAACACGAGCACTTTGGCCTGCTTCTTCCCCAGGAGCATCTTGCGCGTATTTCTCCTCATAATTATAACTCCTATCACCCGAAAACGTGTGACCAGTGGGATGGAAATGACGAGGCTGGTGTGGTGGGATGTTCAATTCGAGCAAGTTTGTCGGATGGTCCTTACGGCTGTTAAGTGATCGAGGATGTTGGGCTGTAGTATGTCGTGGCTTAGAGGGAGAACCCCACGATGACCCAACGCTTGAGCGTGGTGACGGCGGCCGAATTTCACCGATATATAGCGAAGACCCGTGTAGAGAGTTGAGGGAACCATTATGAGGAATCTCCAGTGACGGTTTGGGCGTATGTCCATCCAGCATATTGAATTGCTGTGGAGGTATAGAGACAAGTCAAGTGCTGTGCATTTTTGTGCAGGTATGATGATCCAAGGCATGAAATACAAGAAACCATGTAAATGTCGAGAATTGTAATATCAGCGAACGAAATGTGATGATATTCAACACGCTTTAACATGGTGGAATCAAGGAGAAGTGGCAAATATCTCTTTGCTCTTGACATCGATGCGGTCATGGCTGAACCTCACCTAACGACCCAACTCACAGTCGATTTTCCTGAGCTAGCACATCTCTCGTGTGGATAAAACCTATCCCTTTTACCTCGATATCACTTATTCAAACTGTTGTAGTCGCGAAGACCTCGACGACATCTTGAACGATCCCAATTACTTCGAAGCCATCCTTCACTCTCTCCCTCGAGTGAAAGCACAATATGATTCTCAAGAAGAGCTTAGTCTAGCAAATGAAACCATTGCCAGTGCGGTCTCATCCTCCTCAATGCCAGTCCTCTATCACTAACCGTGAACTCAAGGGAACGTACTTGCTCTTCAAGACAGCTTATATAAGCTACGAGCTGAAACAAAAGAGGCTTTTGATCATGCAAAATCTCTTGAAGCCCGATGGAAAGAACTGGAAAGAGAGCAACGGGATATCTATCAAGTTCTGCCCTTCCAATACTGTCTCATCTCTCTTGAACTTACACTTCCACGCAGCGATATACTCCTCAATTTCTATTGATGCGCCTGAAACATGCAACAACCGCTCAGGATGATGCTTCTGAAGCATTGGCAACCTCCTTTGTCCAGCAAAGTTCCACACCTCCTCGAGGAACACCCATTGCCATGTCCGCGTCGAATAGTGGTACTAGCACTCCTGTTGGGGGAAGTGTTGGAAAAGATATCGACGACTTTGTAAACCAGTTCAAGGAAATGCGGAAGACTTACCACAAGCGAGTTATGTGGGGGGACCGATGGAGTACAGGACAGGTCAATTGGACAGAAAATTAGGTTAATTTGAATGTCTACTCGATTTCTAGATCGTGAGGGCGTAAACGTATGGGTCGTAAAATTCATAAGTATATGCATGCTGTTTCCCGATTATTTGTCCCGGCGAGAGAGATTGCGACTGCTTGCTGAATGAAGCAGGACACCATGAGAAAAGCAAAATGGTTTGCGTGTAACATAGTGGTAGGTCCAGTCCATCAAGGATGTTCTAAGTACATGCAAAGAAAAATAAAAAGATATAGAAAACCGTCAAGGTTTCAAGAAACGAAACTAGTTCGTTTTAGGCAACAACAACCATCGATGGGAGGACTTCAACGCTCAGCGCACTTCTACTCCTGACGATGCCAGTACATCCGTCGAGTCCCGGGGGAGACGGACGCCTCCTCATTGGAGGGAACGAGTTGCTCTGTTCAAGGAACATCGTCGCAATCGCCTGTCGCAGCCGCACGGGTGACGGTGTGGGTGGTGGCGAGTCTAAGGGAACAATTGTGAGAACAACACAGAAGTTATTAACAGGACTAGGACAAGCTTACCATCAGGGAGGGAAGGATTCATCCGCTTCCGCACCCGTTTAGCGAGGAGAATCGACTGTCGCTGCATGTCTTCTCGAGGATCATCAAGCATCACACTATCCTCGAGGGGTGGCGACGAGCATGGTGAGCATGGCGGTACCACTGGAGAGATGATCTCCACGGCTGACGTCTCTTCGACCTCCATCATCTGCTGTACCGGGCTAGGCGGACGGCTGAGTGGAACAGGAAGAGTGTCTTCGACATCCATCTTGAACACGATAATATCGTCGTCGTCATCATCACCTGGAGGTAAGAGACTTGTAGTGTCCGTGCACGACATCGCTTCCCAGACCTTCTCATTATTAGGATTATCTTGAGGAGATACTGGTGGTGTCACAGGAGCCGGACCAGAACCAGGCGTGGGAGACCCGGGTCGAGCGGGGATGTCGAGATTATCGTCGGCCTCAGTGGCAGCGTCTGCCCTATTGACAGCGCGAGACGACGAAGTCAGTCGAGCCCGCTTGTGAGGGGCACCTGCACTAGGAGGAGGAGACGGAGAAGTCCGGGAACGAGGGTTGTTGCCCGTCCGAGGCGGACTATGAGCAGCGGTCACGATGCCTCGACCTCGACCCATACCAGGACGGGGAGGGGGGCATCTAGTGCCGCCGACCATCATTCCGCTGCGAGATGGAATGGTGGAATTGGAGCGTTGCGATAAAAACGACCGGCTATACCGGAGGGACCGAGGACTAGGAGGCGAAGGAAACGATATCGTGTTGATGTCGACGTCTTCAATATCCTTAGCTTGAGTTGAGATAGAAGTAGCAGAAGTTAACGTTAAAATTTGAGTTGGAGTAGACTTGCGGGGCACTAAGAGATGTGCACGACTCTGGGAACGAGTAACACGTTGTGCAACAGGTCGAGGCGAACGCTTTGGCTGTAAAGGATGCTGATGGCGTTGTGCTCGAACGAACGGTTTCGAAGGATTAGAGGGGACCAAACCTTTGGGAGAAGAGATTGAAGAGACCTTCCGCTTCCTGAGTGGCTGAGGTACATCTCCACGATCAAGTGGCTTCTCACACAAAGTTTCCGCAGAAGCAGGGGAAGAAGGATTGAAGTATAAAGTAAAGGATGGACGTCGAGTGAAGGTCGGAATCGTGAACAAAGTCATTCCTACAGGAAATCCTGAAGAAGAGGGTCCTACGAAAAAGTTGCACGAGGTGAGTTCGAGTTCGGTGTGCGTGATAGAACACATACGTATATGGTGAGGACGTTAAAAAGTGCTATCTGGTCGCGAAAGATCCCCAACTTGACGAAATGTTGAACGGCCAAAAGGCGCCTGCGAGGAGGAGGGCCCAATCAACGGGGATAGTCGACAACAAGAAGAGAGAGTGGCGCGAACTGTTCCGTTGCTTATAGGGAGATTTCCACGAGGCTTTGATTATCCGAAGCTAGGTCGATCAAGTCAAGACGCGGCATGCACGAGAGAATGCTTCATTTAGCCGTTTGACGTCGTTGGAATTTTGTTTTGGAGTTCGCTGCAAGTCCGGTGTCAGCGAACCACAGTCTTTTCTAGCCAAACGGGCACAAAGAACGGGAAACACTATTCGAGTTCGGAGCTGCCTCGTGCAAAGTGGCAATCGGCACGAGGCTGATTGAAACATTTGGTTGATTGCACTGGTCTAGGACGCTGTCGCTCCGAACCTGTCCCAGGTCCCAGATTGGCCAAAACTATGGGAGAACTGTGCCTCTTTAGGGGAGACAAGCATGAAACTCACGGGAAGTGAGATCTTGGGCACTTGGGTTTTGAGTTCGGTCAATGACGAGATGTTGAAAGAGACTTTGAATGACGATTTAGGAGATAGGGAATACGCGAAAAGGACAGGCGGAATGAGCGTGCGGGAGGCGGAGCGTGGCGTTGGCGTGATTGTGCGACCAGCAGAAGTTCAAGTTGATGGCTCGACTTTTTTTTTTTTTTTTGGACGTGTGACATCGTCACGCGTAAACCGATGTAACTGTGGCTCCAACACGCTTTCAACGCGCGTCAAGACGCACCCATGTCTTCCCATTCGTGCAGGGATGCTTGAAGGATGGATGCTTCAGTGGCAATATATTGAAGAGCTAGCCGCAATCGGCTATTTGCCTTTGTGTGTTCCTGTGTCGGCTTCAGTATACAAGCAAGGCTGCAAGCTAGAGGACGTACATCTATAAAGTCTAGAAGCTGGACACAATTATCAATCCCTTCGGGAAGTAAATTCCGAAGCCGTCGGGAGACCAAAGCCTCCATAAGTGCGGAAAACTGGGCTGTTAACCCTGGTTTATGCTCTGCGGAGCTGCAGAGAACCTCCGCGATCTGCCTCATCTCATCTTCTGAGGAGGCAATCAAACAAATAACCACAGCCACCAGCTCAACAGAGGGCTTCCCTTCTGAGCTGATCGAAAACCTTGCTTCAGGGTTATCTGGTCGAAACAGGGTACTTTCCGTACCTCCTTCAATATGAGCACAGATGTACATGACCAGATTTCGGGAAGCGTGAGAGACTTCATCCATAGATCCAAACCTCTTTTGAAGCGGATTTGAATTGGTGAAGGATTCCCAAACCTCTTCGGGATCGATTGTTACGACATCGTTGTCGTTGGCTTCGAGTACGAATCCATAAAGAAGAAGGAGATCTGCGTTCTTCAAACCTGTTCCATATGTATTGAAGACCTCTTCAAATGGGTCAACCGTCAAACCAGTGGTCATTTCGAGATCGTCATCCTCTGTCTCAGAATTTTCTTGGGATGAAACCGTGTCGTGTGGGCAATCAGAGAGACGTCCACATTCTGGACAGACAATATAGTCTGACTCTAATTGGACATGATTCGGATGAGAGTGATTGAACCTGGAATCCATCACGATAGACCCATTGCTGACAAAGAAGAACTCACGCGTCGGCAATGGGGACCATGCAGAGTCCATGGTAGGCATCCACGATGAACGCTCGGGATGAGACTAGACTGTACATTTCACGGAATTGTATTGATGTAGGAGCTGGAACTGAAGAACAATTCATGACAAAAAATGGTCGGAGCTTTTCGTGATAGAAGTCATCTACAGAGTTCTAGCTTTGAAATCATGATCAGTAAAAATCCTAAGAACAATAACAAAACAAACGGAGAGCTTGGTTTCCTTTTCATTCCTACATAGCCGAGCCTGCCTGAGATATTGGAATGCTGGCTCGCTTTGATTCCAAAACAAGGTAGGGAGGTCAACATAGGCGGGCATAGATTGGAGGTACGGCCACCACTGAGATTTATTTTTCTGAACGCTAGATATAATTTGATTAGACCATCTGAGACAAAGCATAGAGACTCCGACTCACAAGAACTCCACACTCAAGGCCAAGGCTAGTCCCATTGAAGCGTCATTTCCATGGGGTTCAAGATCTAGAGCTTTAATTTCTTTTGCAAGAGAACAATTTCGAACGCTGAGAACACAACTCTTCGGTATTTTAACCACTGTCGCGCGTAAGAACTTGACTATTTCGAGCCAACTGGTACGAACGGAGAACATCCGGCGGGATCTCTTCTTTAGAAACAGACTTCACAGAAATTCCATCGGAATCACTGTCATAAATCTGTATAATAGGGTTGATATAAATTTTGTTATCAGAACACCAATGTAGCAGGCGTTCCACTCTTCCCGACATTGAGGGATGAAGAGAAGTGTGACGGCAGGTGTCACACTCTCAAATCCCTACTTCACCCTCCCAACATGTCTTAGTGGGTTATATCTCAGCCAGTCCTGGACGTTACTGACCAAGTTTATAAATTCTCCTTCCACTCCTATTCTCTACTTTGGTCGCTTCTACTCCCATCTTGCCCCCATTCCATCCTCACCCCCATGATCTGGCTACTGGTCAAACCACAGCGTTATTGCTGGCCGAGCCATTAAGAACGAGCATATCACGCTTGGCGTCTACGCCCTCGTTGGCGGTCTGGTCTGGGCCACAACCGGTGGAAAGGTGAGTGTAACAATTTTTTTTTCCGGCAGTTGAGTCCTACGAGACGACCTGCCAGTTGTCAAATTCTTGAAGCCATGGAGCGCGCCAACGGCGGTTGTTGTTACTATTATATTTTTCTATACCACTGTATTTCTTTGTACTAACACTTTCCCTTAGAAAGAAGTACCAAAACCTGGCAAAGGCCAAAGTCTCGTTGAAGCCGTGAAGGAGGCAGTTCCACTCAAAGCTAGCTCGAGGTGAGGATATTGAACTACCTGCAATTTCTTATTTTGTTTTGACACCATTTTCAGTGAGGAAGAGCAATTGTAAGTGCCAGCTTTCCAAACCTTCGTTTCCGAAGTGTAATGATTCAAGGATGGACAGTATCAAGAAATTCATCGCTGACGCGGAGAAGGAGACACATTAGAACTACTTTGCGTAATAGAAGTTTCTCGTCTACTTCCCCTTCGTGTTGTGATAAAACGCTCAAGTTTGTGACTTTCGTTTCAGCACTCAAAACCTTAGCAACAACGCACTCTCTTCTCGTGCCCCTCTTGCCGCCGACCGATGTAATATTTCGGAACGCTGGGCCAATATATCGCACGCTGAAACTTTCTTGTTCCTCGCATGGCCCTATTCAACTTAGGTCGTCGGACACACTCATAGCCCATGATCTACCCTCCTTGTCTCGACCACCTTGTGAAAGTACACCTTAACCACCGTTGATTCAGGAACCACGTTGTCCATTTTGCTAATACTTGTTGACGGCTTCATGAACACAAACAATAGTTCAGTGTGATTGGTTCACTGTCCTGCGAATAGAGTACATTCTAAAGAGTGTTGGATAATCTTGTAAGTAGTGATCTCTAGTAGCTTAATGGTCGTATATCTTACACTCATCAATGTAGTCCACGAACAAATCTTACACGTACATCTCAGATGGATGGCGAGACACCTGCTGTTGTTTTACGGGATGCAGCGTAGCTTGCTAGCATCACGTTGCATTTGGCAGCAACCCCTGAAGAATGAGCACGCGAGCCGATAGCACGGTGAGATAATATAACTATGTGCACTTTATCCAGATAGCCCATAATATAGGAAGAGCAGAGTCTAAAACACTATGGTTTGCCAATGACTTAGTGTCCAGCTCGTACGCTGCCCTTTTGCTTTAGGCTAGTCATGCATTGGGTAACAAAAATGGTTGAGTACAATATTATCAACATACCCTACACCAAATGAGGTTCTAGGTATCGTGGTTCTACAGTATAGTGTGTTTGTACAACAAGTTCACAGACTTATACCATCCGCCTCAGTCTAATTTACCTTAAGATTGACCCACCCAGTCCAACAAGGCTTCATCACCAAGGTTGGATAATTCCTTAAAGTGCACCCCAATCCAACCTTACATAAAATCTGAATACCGAAGATACTCTCGTAGAATCCCATCCTTAACTATCAAGGGAGTGAGAGTATTACCAAAGTAAAAATCGATATGCCTCACCTGTTTCCAAAGTCATACGCGTCGCCTTGGTATCCTACCAAACAGGTTTGAGCTCGAGAATGTAGATGGGAAGAATGGTACGCACAGTGACCGACGTGGGGTAAATATAACAGACTCTCGACTGTTTGGACTTCTGAACTACGATGTCCCGGAATTTACGTTTGAAGTCTGTCCCATTGGAAATTAGCCATGAGAAGCCTCATTCCTCCCTTAAAAACACAGACGAACATTTTGTAGCCTGCTTTGTAGAGTTTTCCCGGTCTCCGTAAGAGGGAAGGTAGTCCTTTATTTGAACACCGCTAGTCAGCTTTCTTTCAAGCAGGTCACACTATCGGATGTATTAGACACGCGAGGAAGTCGGGTAGATAAACTCCGACCTTGTTCAGGAACAAAATGAGAGTGGTTTGAGGGGAGATGAGCCTGGATGAGCAGATACTGGTCCAAAGTTGAATAGAGTCTTCAATCCTATTAACCTTGGGATTTTCGATAAGATGCTCATCAAAGCATGAAATGGCTATTCCGTGCTGATCAGCGGGATCGTTCTTCAAAACAATGCGCTTCACATACGTGCAACTGCAAAAGCAAGAGTATTTCGGTAAGGTTTCTTCGAGAGGACGTAGTGAGGGACTTACGGAAAATTATCGCTTGGACATTATCAAAGAAGGGCAACCAGGCATGTCTCTATCGAAGGCAGTTAGCGTTGAAGGATGGAAGGTTCACAAATAAAACTTACCATTGACCGGGATCCACCAACATCGTATAGGATCCATTCTCGACCGAAATCGTGTCCCAGGAAAGCTCCTGCTACTCAGGACATTATGTTCTGGCGATGCGGAAACCCAGACAGGCTTACCACTCCCAAACCAAATTTTGGTCTCTTGGACCCCCAGTGTCCTCAAGCGCGCGCGAACAACATCTTGGTCTGAAGGGACATATGTTGGACTTATAACTCGAGCCAGTGACTTCAAAAAGCTTAACAGAAGGTCAGTGGATGATAATCTCGACGGAGATAAACGGCACTGACAATCCACCAGGTGACTCCTCAATCTGTCGAAGCACTTGTCGACGCTTTAAGATTGCCTGGACGCGGGGATGAGACCAGAGACTCTGAATGTCGTCTTGAAGAGAAGTTAACAGAGGTAAAGACACATCACTGAAGGAGGGTCTTTGGGGGCTCTCGGCATCGTCGTCTATCATGAACGTTAGTGAGTCCATGGCCTCGTAAGATGGTATAACCGAACCGTTCTTCCAGAGATTAGCACGAACAGCCCACTCTTGGACTATCTTTCTCCGACTTGCCTTCCCATTCGTCGCCAA
Source organism: Flagelloscypha sp. PMI_526 (assembly GCA_021399455.1). Lineage (NCBI taxonomy): Eukaryota > Fungi > Basidiomycota > Agaricomycetes > Agaricales > Niaceae > Flagelloscypha > Flagelloscypha sp. PMI_526. Next base: position 1,186,703 of record JAJTUO010000011.1, on the reverse strand, counting down.
CATGGAGTCTTCATTAGGAAGAACTCCATAGGCTCCTAGAATTAAGAGTGAGTCGTGTCTCGGAATGGAGAATTAACGCTGTCATACCATTGTCTTCTGGCCCAACCTCAATAGAGCCTCCTCCTAAACGCTTCTTCAGCTCTGCTTCGACACTCCTCAGCGGTGACAACCGCAGGAGAAGGACATTCAACGTGGCAATATCAAAGCTAAGCGTACTATGATCCGACCGCTCTGAAACTGGGGACGCTTCGGAATATGGGGTGGGCGATTGGGAGGAATGACGTGAATTACGTTCAATAGGAGTCCCTGGTCCACTAGAAGTTCGACCAGACGAAGGATGTAGTGAAGTTTCTGCGTCTAACTCGACCTTTACCTGAGAAAAGGTAAGTTAATGGTTGTTTGGAACTGCGTAAATCACAAGTCCAACCTCTTGCATAATGACTAACACCTGATCGAGTAAGGAGCAATAAGTATATGACAGGAAGTATGGAATTGGAGGACCAACTGTTCTAATCAGGTTGAGGTGAATAACGGCTTTCCAAGATGCTTTCTCTGCCGCAAATTCTTCCGGTGCATATGCAAGACGGAAATCTAAGGTGTGAAGATAAGTACACATTCAAATACTACCAACGAAGGTTGAACTGACTTTTGAGGGTCGTGCTTTTACCTGAAATGGGCTGTTCAAACAAGCAGTTCCTCGGTCTCGAACAGCGGGCACGCACCACTTTCTCCCTGCCCTAATAGAAGAATTTTACCAATGTTTTGTTCTGTTGTTTGAGCTGAGCGTGTTCAGCTTTGAGTTGACGGTCAATCCTACCAAATGGAAGTGTTTAGTTTTTTTTGCGAACCGTCGAATAAACAAGTGATGATAGACTTACTCGTCACTAACTTTCCTTGCGTCCTTCTCTCGAGTTTCCCTTGCAATCTTCTCTTGCGGGGTTTCATTAGGTGGTGGGCGCGTGAGAACCACCAGAGGATCCATATCCGCTTGAAGAGTAAAAGCGCGCTGTCTCGGCATATGTGATGTAGTTAAATGATAAGTGTAGGCCAGGGACATAAACCAAAGGAAAAAGAGGCCAAGAGGGAACAGTGGGGAGGGGGAGGAGGCAGAGTGTCGGTTGTCCGGCTTTTTGGCTTCTTAAAGGTGAAGGCTCGCGGGAGTGGTAATGTAAATCTTAGTTCCAAAACCATAAGTAATTATCCCCGGAAAACCTGTTCTGATGCTCACGCTCTCGAGGACCCTGGTTATGCGAATGACCCCCTGTCGAAAGGTTTTCGGACTTCTACGATCAAGAGAAGCACGCAAGAGTGGAAGCGAGCTCTAAGAGAGTATATATAAAGTGTCCGAGATGCATTGAATGTGCACCACACTGACCAAGTTTTAGCGAGGATCAAGAGGTGAAAGGAAAGGGTCGATGACGGGGAGCTGGTTGTTTGCCAACAAGTTCTGTTTTCAAAATTTTCGGTCCGCCCGCAAGTCCGTCTTAAGTTTGAGTCCAAGACCGACAGGGGAAAGAATGGCCATCGGCGTTCACGCTACCAAGATGTTTTAGCATGCAGACCTCGTCTAATTCAGTCCAGTTTGTCTGATTTCGGCGCTTTACAACTGTCAAACTGGGTTCATGGTCGGGCTCGGAGATCCACTATGAAAGTGATAGTGCGGGAGCAACTGGGCCTGAGATTGACTGAACCCTCGGTAGCAAGGCTCGGATTGTGTGAAACCCTCTGGCGAACAATTTGGTGTGCCTGTACCTGGAGCGAAGGCTATTGTACAAAAGGGAAGGCGTGAGGAAGAAACCAGGCTAGGATTGGTGGCGTATCAGGCCAAGTGTGAGGGTGGAGAGCGGCCGGTTGGGAAGCAAAACAGCGGACACGTGGCGGTATCCACAAAACACCAATCGTCACGTCGCACGTGACTCGTTTTGCAAGCCAAGTCAGAAGATGTATTGGTGGCCCACTCGCAAGTTTGACTATGGACAGGGGAGAGAGCACTTCAATATGTGATTCAGACGTGCCCCGTCGCCCTTGCGAATTGTACCACCCTACGTCCGTCCTCTATGAAACATCCTCTTGCAGTCATGGCGATCCATCGGCGTACATCGAATGGGTGCGCCTTCTGTCCGTGTGGACGATACTCAAACCACTTTCTGGAACTCGTTGTGCTGCATCACATCAGCTGACCGGAGAATTCTTTCGTTGCTATATCGTCACATGGACCACCTTTTAGATTGATACAATAAGGAATGCACCATCCAAATTCATCGTTATAAATGGGTTGATTGTGTAGGTGGCCCAACCAAAGGAAAAGAGCCGCAAAAAAAAAGACGGCGCCCAGATGAATAGTTTGATACTCCTCCACTCAAATTAATCGCAAGAAAGATGGCAGCGCTCTGAAGTTTGTGGCACTTGTTATGATGTGGTGGACAGACCATGATGCTCTTGGCGTTTGGCCCGCGAGACCAACAGCACCAACACTTTGTAAACCAAAAACGAGCCGTTAAACTCATTTGCAATAGTCCGAGACTGGTTGGTAAGAGTCTGATGAAAAGGAGAATTGAAGAACTGCGTCTACAAAGGCCAGGTAGAAACGGTTTGCAACACACATTGGTCAGGCATTGAGGACTCAGAGCAATATCAAACTAACCGTTCAGTTTTCTTGTCCAATAACGGGATAAATTACGGTGAAAGAAACTTAAGGTTTCTCCCTGTTTCTCCACACAGCTCTCAGGCTCCATCATATTTAGCGATGCATAAATCTACGGCAGCCGGATCAGGCTTAACATTTAGCACTGCTCGAAGTCTAAATAAACCCATCAGAGAAAGGCTTCTGAGAAGGATTTGCGGATATGTACCGAAGTCAATTAAGAACAAGCTATTCATTTACAGGTGGCTTAACACTTAAGTTTATGTCACACTTGTAGAATTTGAAAGCATCTATACCGGAAATCTCCGACCATGAATGCTCCGAAAGTTGCTCTGCGACATGCAAGTGTAAATTAGAGACGAAATGGAATAAAGACATTGAAAACTTTATGCTTGTGCCTCTTGCGGGTACAACTCACACGGTGCTGTTGTCTTGAAATAGTCTCAAGCTTGCTGTGTCGTCGACCACATTGCATTTGGAATTAACGAACTCGTTCCTGTTCGTCTGATGCTAATAGGCTTTGAGGTTAGTATCTCCTCAACACCTTCATCAAATTTGCAAAACAAGAGCGAAGTAAAAGAGTCGACGGAGTCCATTTGAAGGCCCCGTAAACGATGAAACTGACCCAAAAAAGTTTTTTGACAGTGCAAGACGAGCTAATACGAACTTCAAGGTATTAGAACAGTGAAGTTGGTCGCAGATCAAGCAAGATGAATACAACAGCGAGATTATCAGAGATTACAACTCCGGGCTCTGTGGAGCTTAATGAAGGAGTTCTATGATATCAGTTCTAGCTGTTTAAGATGGGGCATGCTACAAGCACCTGGACTGCGAAAAGTTAGGTTCTAGTCGAATAGAAAGAAAGTACGCCTCAAGGTTCAACTGACCGAGGTTCCAATCCTTCACTAGGCGATACTTTCGTGCGCCCGTCGCACCCATTGACATCGCAGTTCCGGCGACGTTGGGGAGGCGAAGGAGCTGGAATGGTTGTGTCTACAAGGGGAAGCTCGCCCTCCTGAGAGGAAGGAGTGACGTTTGAAAATGCGGAGTAGGGCACAGAGAAGCTCATGGCCATAGGACGATCCGATGATTGAGGTGAGTCTTCTGTACCTTCTGGCTGCCTGACGGTGGATTACCCAGCGGTACATTGTGGGGATTGGCGGTGGAGGCGGCGGTGCAGAACCCTCTTCATCGTCATCTTCAGCTTGCTTGTCTTCATTCGACACTGCCGGTCGCCGTCCCCTAGGACGAGTTTGTTTCTTGAGAAGACGGTTGATTGTTTCTGCCTATACAGGAGATGAATGTGATAGAAGATATAGGTCGCTGGATCTCACCTTTTCATCTTCAAGTTTCTTTTCAGAAAGGTTCTTACGCTTCCTTGCAGTCTCTTCACGTCGAAGAGCAACCTCTGTTTCAGTAAGGATTTTCTTTTTCTTAGCGTAAGGGCCATCTTCGTCGTCTAGACAGAGTAAGCAGGTAAACAGAGTTGATTGCTCGAGAGATAAACTTACTGAGAGATAGCAGCTCGGTTGACTCGCCAGCACCATGCAGACGAGCTTGGCGAGCAGTCATTCTGCTTGTATTTTTTATGTAATCGCTCTCGGGGTCTGATTCATCCTCGGATTCCACTGGAGTAGAGAGAGGTAATCGAGGGTCAGGGATTAAGTCTTTAAGCAATGCAACCGATAGCCACTGTACCTCTATTGACTGCCCGAGTAGTTCGTCGCGGTCGAAGCGGCTCTTCGCCGGGTGTGCTGGCCGCTGAAGTGCTTGACGCAGTGTGGGGAGTAGGACCCAACTTGAGCTTTATCTTGAGGCGAGGCTGAGGCAGTTGGTCTGGCTCGTCGTCACCGTCCTCATCCTCGTCTTCGAGAACTTCATCTTCTTCGTCATCCTCAATGAGTTCGTCCTCTTCGTCCTGGGCCATCGACATGTCTTCATCAGACTCGGCTTCTGAAGGCGTTCTTGCTCGCTTCCTACGCGGAGGCATGGTGTCCACTGTCAAGAACGGTTGTTTATTATTAATTTTGTCTTTTCCCACCAACAGAGTGCGGTAAACTTAGACTAGCCTGCAGAATTGTCATCCATTGACGGAATGGTTAATGATCGCGGCGCTCGTCAAGTTGCCTGTTGCGACCATGTTTCCGCTGAGGCGGGTCCCGCTAGCTCTCTGCTTCCTCCGGTTCGCTGCTGCCTCTTTGCAAGCACCCTTTCGTCTTGACCGGAACCAGTCCTCTTCCTTCCGAGCCAACTCCACTGCCGCCATGACACAAAATCTCTTCGCTCTAAAGCAGGCTCCCGATCTTTTCAGCCCACAAGACCTTGTATCCTTTCCTCGTCCCGGCGCAGGGGTACCCAATTTGGCAGGTGACTTCTTGTTTGTTCCTCTCTCCCAATACGACCTGAGCGAGGGCAAGTACGTGGCAGACATATTCATTCCTGTTCTGGTCTTGATGTCTTGCTATTAGAAATGTGAAATATATTCATGTATATTCCATTGGGAATCCTTCTGTTGAACCTCTCAGAATTCAAGTGCGATCATCACTTTGCATACCAGCCGAACTTAGCTCGTTAACTTTCTGTTCCAGCTCTCTAAACAATCTGAACCGTTCTGGCTCAATACAGGACGTTTGATTGGATTTATTAAACCGAATGAACAGGATCCTAAGGTTGTAGATATCTGTAGTTGGGATGTCTCTCACTTCGACGCGTTCCCATCGAAAGATGGAATCGTCCAAGCCGACGACATGCCCTCTGTATGCATCGGTCAGATTCCCCACCCGGAGCCTTCTAATTTCTATTGGTACCCTCGGTCGTCCCATCTCGTGTTTTCGGCTTATGTCTGGGAGGATGGCAAGTTGGAGACTGCAGCAAAGCGCGATGAAGGTTTGTTGTATAACGGCATTCGGCCTGAGAATTACATCTTAATTTATTTACAGAATATGAAAACCGGGGAAACACGGGAATGGTATTTGATACCACTTACGAACGCCAATGGGATGCATGGAAGACGCCAGGTCGGCATTCGACTCTGTTTACGGTTCAATTCTATATGGATCCCGGCCGCCAGTGGCGTATGAATGAAGACGGACGAGGATTTGTTAATCTCTTGAAATCCGCCGAAACCGGTCATGTTTGCTTCCTACCTTTACCGCTCCTCATTTACGATACTGACTCCACGTTCTTAGAGTACACCAGTTGAACCGTTCGGTGGAGCGGAAGACTTCGCAGTATCCGAGAATTACGTTGTTTATTCAACCTTGGATCCTGATCAGTCTAAGGAGGCTGCCTGGCACACGCGTAGAGATGTACGCTCCTTCCTACCATTTTGACAGACGACTCAAATGCATGTACAGATTTTCATCACTGATATTCGAGGTGAGGGTTATCCCCGAAAACTCACCTCCGGCGAACAAGGTGCAACCTCTAGTCCTGTTATATCGCCCAGGCAAGACAAAGTTGCATGGTTGGAAATGAACGAGGACGGCTATGAGGCCGACAAGTGAGCTCATTTTGTATGATTTGAATTTTTTTCTCATTAATGTACAGGAACAACATCCTAATCTATGACTTAACAAAAAATATTCGATACACCCTCGCCCAAGAGTGGGATCGCTCGCCTTCATCTCTCGACGTACGGAATCTCGATACCAAGTTATTAAACTCTTCTTCTGACGCACGTTTTCAGTTCGACAAACAAGGTTATATTCTTTTTGGTTCCGTCGGTGATGAGGCCCGCGTCAAAGTTTTCGCCATCCCTGTTCCACCTACACCCCTCACTCCCAGTGATGTTCTCCCGGCCAAATACCACGCGCCCATTGCTCTCACCAGTGACGGGGCTGTCTCTGGCGTTCTTGCCATGTACACCGGCCGATTGGTTTTCACTAGGAACTCACTCACGTCTCCGAATGATGTCTTCGTTCTCTATGGCCTACCTCATCTTGTGGACTACATCAACGCGCTTCCGGAGGATAAACCCATGGATTTCACCCTCTCTTCTGTTATTCAGAGTGTCCAAACCAAACCAGGGGTCGAAGATCTCTCTCTTGTTCAAATCACTTCCTTTACCGACACACAACGGAAAGGCAAAACAATGAATGCAGGTGAAGACTTTTGGTTTAAAGGTGCAGAGGGCAAAAAAATTCAAGGTTTCATCGTTAAACCTCCTGGATTTGTTGAAGGCGAAACTAAGAAGTGGCCTGCTGTACTGTTGATCCACGGTGGCCCTCAGAGTGCTTGGGAGGACCAATGGAGTACGCGGTGGAATCCACAAGTATTTGCAAGTCAAGGATATTTCACAGTCTTCATCAACCCTACGGGAAGTTCGACCTTTGGGCAAGGTACCCATTTCCCCTCTCACCTACATTTTCTTTTCTTTAATATATTGCAGAACTTACCGACGCTATTGCTGGTGATTGGGGTGGAAAGCCATTCGTTGACCTCCAGTTGGGCTGGGAACATATCCTTAAATCCTATCCTGAGATTGACACAGAACGTACCGTTGCCGCTGGTGCCTCATGGGGAGGCTACGCTATCAACTGGATCGAATCCAATCCCCAGTTCAGCTTCAACTTCAAAGCTGTCGTCTGCCACGACGGTGTTTTTGATCCCATGTACAATGGCTTTTCTACTGACGAGCTCTTTTTCTTCAACCATGACTGGCATGGAAAACCCTGGGAGCCCAAGACCAAGGAGCTGATTCGTAAGTTCAGCCCCGCCGAGCATGCGGATAAGTGGAGTGTGCCAATGCTGGTCATCCATTCAAGTAAAGACTACCGGCTGGCGGAGACAGAAGGGATTGCAGCTTTCCATGTTTTGCAGCAGAGAGGCGTGCCTAGTCGTCTCTTGGTATTCCCAGATGAGAATCATTGGGTATTGAAACATGGGAACAGGTAAGTATCGTCATCCTCTTTGCCTACTTCACCTAGGCTGAGTATTTTCCCTAGTTTGAAATGGCACTATGAAGTCTTCCGGTGGTTTGACCAATTTGTTGGTGAGAGCGCTAAATAACTCCAAAATTTATGGAAAGACTACTACTAAACTGGTTGACCTGATCAAACAACAAATGTTGCTGTATTGTAATATTGAAAATTTGGAGATTACTTGTAAATATTAAACTTGATTCTTACATTCATGAGCATTTGATTGACGAAACTATGAAATATCGTGGTAGTTCATTCAATTCGTTGGAAAATCTGCCGGCCACTAAAATTTATGCCATGTAATCGTAAGCATTCTCAACTACAGTCCCGTCAAGGTATTATTGCTATACACCTAACTTCAGTTAACATTTGTACTGAGAACTTGTAAGCGCTGGACTCCGAACCTTGAACCCGAACACCCATGTCTAATGGCAGACGCGTCACAACCTAGTGCAGAAGAGAAAGCGCGTTATGATGCACTCAGGCAACAGCTAATTCAAGCTATTCCATTCAAAGCGTGCAAACGACAAGAAACTTGTACGCATCTAAATTAGCTAAGGACGAGGATGTATGAACTCGCTTGTTAGGCCCAAATCGAAGCTCAAATCCACGATCTTGAATCAACGTACCTGGCTGAAACTTCGAATGCTACTGGAGGGAATATTATTCAATGGTTTCGATGGCTACCTCAAAAACCCCGGTGCAGCTGGTCGACGAAAAGCACGAGCTGTCTGAGCATGATCGGTTGTTCTCATTGAGCAGCACTTCTAGCCAACGGGTACGTATAACTGGATCAAGTCTAGGCATTTCACTAGCTGACAATGCAATCCTTCCACCAGTCTTTAGACTTGCTCGCAGAAGATGGTGGCTTTGACGAAAAGGATTCCACGCCAAGTGCAACTATTACCTTGCCTCCCAGTGGATCTATTAGTCGCTCTGCATCCCAGGCAAGTTTCATACATAAAGAAAAAACCGAATTATCTAAATATGATACGCTTCATTAGAGAAAGAAACGCCCAGGGACGCGGTAGAAGCACGACAGGGGATCTCAGTGGAGACGATGAACCTTCGCCCAGCGTTAGCCGAAAACCCTCGAAGAGAGCCAGATTGGAAGAGGAATAGTATATTTATAGCGACTTACCCAGGTCAGTTGTCGTCGTTAGTTTCAATCCATGAACTTTCTGTCATCCATATTTGATGTCTAAGCTATTCAACGGAATTGTATTCATGCAATAATAAGTCAACTACTTGACAGTCATTGTACAGTTATACAGTGAATTCAGTAAACACGGTAAAAGCGACCAAAAATCCGAAAAGCAGAGAAAAAAATGGAATAACAATAAACTGCGAAGGGTCTCACTCAAGGTTCTTCAAGGTCTCCTAGTGGGACAGGACACATAGGTGTGTGATCAGGACAGCCGCCAGACCAATTATGGGCCATGGCTGTCTTAGCATTTGCTATGGAAGATGAGATTATGGCCTGTGGTTAACTGAGAAAACAAAGACCTACCTGCATTTCTTGACCACAGATTACCAGTAATTGCTGTAACGGCAATATTACAGGCTTTAGCTACCGCCGGGTTTCCTTCTGCTGCGACCCGTTTTAAGATCTCAATTCCACCAGCGTTTGTGATCTCTTTTCTTAGAGCACCCCCTCCAACATCGCCCAGTGCACTAACAGCAAGTGCTAGTTCGATATGGACTTCGGGATATGGCTCAGTTGACGCTGTTCGAAGAGCTGCGAGGAGAGCATCGACTGCTCCAGCTTCCAGTAATGTTTTGCGAACGCCAGCTCCCCACTCGGCTGCACTAAACCGAGTTATTGCGAATGCAAAGGAACCGAGGGGCTCGACCTCTTCCGTTGGTAGAACAGAAGGGACTCGTGCCAAACCGCGCGCTACACCAACTTCCAAAAGAGCCTTTGCCATGTCTCCAGAGTTAGGTCTCATCAAGCAGCCAATCGACTATATCAAATGATCGTTGAATGAGTTCCGGTGAAGAGTAAAGGATATCACAACAGGATACGTACCCTGCATACCCAGTGAAGGATCTGCGGATCTGTAGATGTATTCATTTGGTGTGCCAGCAGGGGTAAAGCTGGGAGAAGGTCAGTAATTCAATAGCCCCACAAACAAGTTGGGCAATGCATACCTCCTGCTTTGGAAATCTGTTTCGCTAACTTGATACTTCTTGATATCCTGGCCAATGTGAATGCCGCGGCACAGATCTCTTCCGGAAGAGCTTCATCGTTCGCTCTCAGCTGTAGATAGTGAACTACTTCAGAAATAACCGACATCGTCGCCAATTCCTCCGCGCCTTGGTCGTTGTACACGAGGCACCCTGTTGCCCATACGGCATACTGCGCGACGAGAGGAATATCCGACCGGATGAGACGTTGGTATAAACGGACAACTCCTTGTTTGACAAGCCCATTGGCAATCTCAGCGGAACGACTGACCCGGCAAAGACACCAGGTGCTGAGCACTACCAAGTCCGGGTCGAGTGAAGAGTCTAATATAGTCATGATAGTGTTTGAACTCCCGGTTCGGTATATCGTGTTTGCGCTGAGAGCATCATGTCTAATAGGGAAAATCAGAAAAAAAGAGATAGAGTCGGATACAGGCTATAACATACGAAACCAGGCCGAGTGTGATGAGTAAAGTGATGAGGCCAGAGGTCTCTGGAGTCGTGGCAGACACCGCTCTTCGTTTGAGTAGCTCGATTAGGGTTGGGATAACCCCAGCTGTCACAAGTTTTTCTGTTTGTTTGTCGTTCTGGAATGCAGAATGTTGAATCTTGACAAGCAGCGAGTCGATCAAGTATTCGTCTCGATAGGATTTTACTTCAACTTGTAGTGCTTGTACAAGCAGAACCGCGTTTGGTGAACCTGGTACAGAGTGTGAATATCGAACGATGTACGGAGGAAGCGAGAGCTTGGACTAACCATACGAACTTGCTCCAGAACTGATAAAGCTCTGTGCATCCCATCTAGGACTCTGCCGAATACCTGAACCTGCACGAATCGATGCAGACGGCGGCGGAAGCCAGGTGTCTGCACCAAATTGTGTTCTGTTGGCAGGGGCTGTCATTGGTTGAGAAAACGGTTGATTCCGCTCTTCATTATACCCTGCACTATCCCAACTCCGTGAGCTAGCTACAGCTATCAAGGGTTGTTCAATATTCGGAAAACAAGAAATGTAGAGAAGCGTACGATCGGGAATCGTCGGCATTGGCGGCTGACGAATGGATTCAGGGACCCTTTGAGAAGGGCCAGAACGACTGAATGTTGAATTGGACGTCCATGAAGCTTGGGAAACGGGACGGGAAGGAGGGCGTGACGAAGGACGACTCTTAGAATTACTACTGCCGGAGTATGACGAAGATGCACCAGCACTGGAGGTCGAAGCCATTGACGGTGCGATAGAGGCGCGTTGCTCTCTTTCTCGAAGCCACGAGGGATCGGAAACGTCGGGTTGAGATTTTGCATTTCGCGTGATTCGAAGAGGTTGGACGTCAGGAAGACTGGTTTCTGGAGTGGGAGGAACGACAGCAGCTTCGTAGGATGGGGGAGGAGGTTCGTCGCCAACAGCTCCAGACATTGCCTCCTGCCGTTTAGAAGACGGCGGAGGGATGCGCGCAGGCTCAGCAGGCCGTTCTTCTACACCAAGTTAACATCACCCAGAGGAATTTAAGACTCAGACAAACCAGAAGTTGTTATCGCTAGAAAAGAACCATGGGGGTCAATGTTGAGAATTCCTAAAAGCATGGCGAAGGTTGGACGCATGCGTGGATCTTTGTGCCAAGCTTCTTCAAGGATGCCCCAAATACGATCTGTGAGTCCCACGCGAGCCTCAGTTTGTGGGTCAGGTCGGTCAGGTCTCACATCCTCGTACGCAACGAATTGATAAATCTGCTTCTCAGAGAGAACACCCCAAGGCATGTCTGAAGTGAAGAGCTGAAAATTATATGGTGAATGAAGGACGATATGATCAACGGAAGGGAGATATTTACCTCATAAGCAGTCATCGCAAACGCGTAAACATCGGAAGGCATGCTGGTTGTCTAAGGGTTCGAGTGAATGGAATGCGGGCGGGCACAAGCAAGGCACAGTCCACATACCCCTTTCCATGCTTCCGGGCTATAATATCGATGGCAGCTGATATTTGAGCTAGCCTGGACCTTCACGAGGTCCGCATCGGCGACACACGCAACACCATTACCTTGAATGAGCACATTGGTTGGTTTGAGACTCCCATGCACTATGCCTCTCTTTATGAAGCCGATTCGAGTCAGATTGGATCTTAGGCAGACAAAATAAGAAAGATAGTACGTACTGAGTGAAGGTATTCCATCCCTGCCGCGGTTTGTTGAAGCTGCATCTCTGGTGAACATCTTAACTGGTACGAATGAACTATCACATACTAGGAGGACTCTATTGGTATCTGGATTCCGTATAAGATATTGCCGCGCATTTCCATTGGCGTGGTATTGGAGAGCAATACAAGGATCCTCATGGTCCAAAACAGCGCCGAGGACTCGGAGGACATTTGGATGAGATAGTGACTCCCATAGTTGGATCCGCTCGGCGAGCACCTAAGTAGGCTGTTAAGATTTGGCTTGATTGGGGCAGGCACAAGCAAAGACGGACATCAACCGAGGCATTTTGGGAGAGGAGTTTAACGGCTACCGGACGATTCTTCATCGACCCAACAAATACACGTGCTGCTTTAACCATTCCTAGTGGACTTGAACGGTCGATATTCAGTTCAGCACCATTGAGCATCCAGGAAGTCCTGGGCGCAGGGAGGTTGGTTGACATGTTGGAAGTAAGGAGGAAAGAGAGCGGAGGACTGGATTCCGGTATAAAACGATATCATCAACCTGTGCAAGATGCAGTTCGCCGATCGGGAAGGAAGCACAAGTCGGTTTTGTCAGCTTCGAATCTCGGATAGTCACTTTGGGATGCGGGCTCTCCATTTCTTAATCGGCCTTTCAAACGTATCCAAAAGTTGGAGCACTATGACGTCTAGCTCTGCACCATTCGCGTCAGGGTTGATCGTTCCGTGGGCATAGACTATTAGGTTCCAATACACAAGTATCTATATTATCATCCACGTTAATACTATCTCACAATCTCCATGAATGACGTAGGAAAGGCGGCATGTATACAAGTCGTGTCCAAGGTACGCTGAGAAGAGGAAGAAAAAAAATCATTTGATGGAGATACATGGGCTGCCCGGCCTCAAAGCTATGCGTTGCGGTACCGGGTGTTGGATTAGCAAGCGGGAGGAGAGGACGGAGAGAAGGAAGAAAAGTCGCGGTGGAATGACCTGAACTTGAGGGAGGGCAAACACTTCTTGCCTCATGCCTTCGTCTTTCATCGAGGCCTATACGAAGCCTCTGGCTATTTCACCCGACATTTCAACTCCGCCCACTCCAAATCCAGCCGTTAACACCAATTCTGAGCAAAAGCAGAAGCTTCAATCCTTGTTCGCAACCCTACAGAACCAAAAATCTCGAGAAACTTTGCAGCATGTCTCAAATGCCTTCCTTCAAATTCCAACTCAAGGCTTTGGGACTGACTCAGAAGAAACTCTCTTGAGGTCGCTCATAGTCAGACAGTTGGTTGTCGATTTGTACGCCGATACTCTGCAACTGTATTTGGCAGAAGCAGTTGACGCGGAGAAGGAGGCAGAATGGTGGGCTACTGTTGGACGAACACGTTGGAATAGAGTTTACTACTTTATTCAAAGTCTGTTTCTTTTTACAATCAAATATTATATACATTCTGCTAAACAGTTTTATCTCCAGCCGCGCCACCGCGTTTCTTGTCGCTCCTTGGAACCATTCACAGAGGCTTGCAAGCGCATGACCTTCCTCTGCAGCTCAGCAGCTTCTCCCCCTCTAATTTGTACCGCCTATTCCCATCACGTGACTCATTTCATCCTTCAGACCTTGTCACATCATTGTTTCCACACCTACGGCATCAAAAACCATCCTACCAGCTCAATGCTGCTAGTTTCTTGTTCATCCCACAGCCACCTTCTCGTCACAACAGTACAATTGTCAGAAGGCTCTCATCTTTCATTATATTTTCTCTACAACAGCTCTCTAGCTTTGTAGCGTGGCCTCTTGAACTCACTCGCCATGAAATTCACTTCAAGCGCAAAGAGCTAGAACGTATCCGTGATGCTCGAGCAGAAGACCTGGGAACCATTGCCCAACTTCGTACAAATTTAGAGCATACACTCCAAGGCAAAAGTGAAGGGCGTCTGTCTATGGTCGTGGACCAACTCAACCGTGTCATCGCAGGAGAACAAGATTCTGGAGACGCGTATCTGCCTTCTCCGTCTGACACTCCAGGCATTCAACCACCCCCCACCTCCTCCATGGAAGACCATGGTTCGCTTGTGCACAAAATCGCAGCCCTTTCTGCCCGCGGGCTGCCTTTACACATACAATTACATGAGACGGACATGTCAGCACAACACCTGCGTCGGCCCCGTCGCTTGACGCTCATTTGGCCTAAGCTTCTTGTCATTCCACCCGTGAGCTTATACATGATTTACGCACTCTATTCTGCGCGCACAAGTGTATGGGAATTCATGCAGGATGCCAAAGAGACTGCTAGCGGCTTTTTGAGGGGTTGGATTGTTGAGCCAGTCAAAGATATTTTGAAGACGGTACGGGCTGGAAGTGCGCAAAGTATCGTGATCCAGGAGGAGGCTGTTCGAGCAGACATTGAAGTGGGCAAATTTCCTTAAAGCTGTCAAAAGTTTGCGCTCATTTCGTCCTAGTCACTGGAACGAATGGTTCTTGCACTCGCTCAAGATCACCTGAAGTATACACCAGAACAGCTCAACAACCTATCACACCAAATTCACGCAGGCGACCTTACACCTGTCCTCAAGCTTTATGAGGACGATATTAAGCAGCCACTCAAGTCGACTCTCACTGGAACTCTTCTCCGAACGCTGTTTATCCAAGTTCAAAAGGCTAAGGTATATAATTTCCTCCTCCCCGCTTCCCATTGGCTGATTCCTGTTACTAGGTTGATATTGACCAAGCCCTGTCTGGTATTGACAAATTGCTAAAATCCCAGGAACTGACGTTCGCGTTTGTGGGTCTCGCCCCTGCGCTTGGTATCGTTTACCTCGGCGGTAGTTATTTCAATTCAGTCTGGCGAGGTGGGAGAGGCAGAGGTCGTTATGGCGGAAAGAGACGTCGTTCGGAAGCTTGGTCTGCTATGCGTCGAATTGAACGCCTTCTTTCCAGCCCGTCTCCTTCGAGCACCTCCATGTCTACCCAGTTCCATCAGCTCCCTCACACTCCTGTTTCTGCCATCGCCCCACCCATACCTGACGCACCGATTGCACCAGTCACTGCTGGACTACTATTGCTCAGCGTGACACGATTAAGACACTTCGGGGATATGTACCTTCCAACAAACTCAAAGCTAAGGAGTGGGTTCTTGGAAGATGTAGAAGACCTGGAAAACCCGACGTTGACCAGGACGGAGAAACTTAAAGTCGTAGAGAGAATGTGGAGATGCTGGGGCAGCGTACTTGGATGGGCAGAGCTAGGGCACGCTTGAAAGGGATTATCGTAAAATAATACCATGCAGGCTCTTCTGTTTTATGTATAACCTTATTGCTACACGTTGTTCTTCCAGAACTAGAAGGGCTCCACTATTTCACTCGTGTCGTGACACCTCTCCCGACAAACGGTTGAATGTTGAGAATGAGAGACGCATGATCACATGAGTGTTCCATCCGCGCACAAAACCAAAGTTCGTGGACCCGACAGCAAAGGAGAAGGAAGGAAGGCCGGGCGAATCCGAAGGAGATGAATTCCGGAGCACGTCATGAATCCCACAAACACTTGGTGTCAAAGAAAAAAGCCCCGGTGATTTGTTTCGCCGGGTTCTTGTGGATGGACTGCACCTCGACAATCAACGGTTATCCAGAATTGAGGTATGCTGAGAGAATCCTAGCCTCGAGGCAAAAGAGTAGGAAGAATTATCCATGGGATATGCCAATCATATCTCCAGTTCTTGCGTAGCCGTGTGGTCTACAATGTTACGAAGCGTTTGCCGAGTGGAGGAAGGTCCTGGATTACTATTTATTTTAGAAACAAATTGCATAACTTGAAGGCTCAGGGGGCCATGCTGGGTGGGAAGAGCGGGGGGTGGGTTTCCGCCTTTATCGACCGAGATAAATTGTTCGCGAAAGGTGGAGTAGAAGGACCGTCAGCGGCTAGACAAGCCGATAAGGGATAACCAGAGTCCTATATGTAGATCTGGAAGAATAAGAGAAGAAGGCAAGCGCCTTCGCAGTAGTTTCAGAGGATGCTAGGCTTTGCCCACCATAGAGCGGGGTGGAGTTCCACTAGCAAAGGTAAGTACGACCTAACCATCATCAATTTTAACGATGTATTCTTTAAATATTTATCTAGAGGAGCCAAACTCCACGAGAGATGATCAATGGGAGTGAGAGTGCTGATTGGGAAACGCTTTTTGTGTTGGGCATAGTTATGCTAAAGAATTTTCTTGTGAGGGTGTCAACATTTTGATATTTCCTAGAGAGGAGAAACATCTAAATAATTATAAGCGTACCTTAATCTTTCAGCTTCTTGCCGTGTAACACCTTATGAGAGAAGAGCAGAAGCACCAGACTTGAGATGAGCATGTCCAACCCCTCGACTCCCTCTTGCTTTACTTCCAGCTCAGGATCGCTCAGATACCGCTGAGGATCGACTAGGGCGAATAACTTGTTTGCGGGAGTATAGGTTGCATAAACTGCCGAATCTTCTTTATGTTTGCTCTGGGAAAATGAGCTACAGAGAAGGCGGCCAGAACGGACTTCGACGGCCCATTTATGAGGCTGGAAGAATAGAGTAATTAAAGAACAAAGATGTACTGGCGAGAGAGGGAGTCACTTACAGTTCCTGGGCTATAAGCAATGTATGCATTAAGCTAGACTAAATCATTTCGAGGGCGTTAAGACTTACTTCCAAACCATTCCAGCACCAGCAAGTGGCGTATGCGTCATCCTACACAAACTCCAGCGAGGGATAATTTTGCCGTGGAACACCGTCAACTCCCTCCCTCCTGCTCTGTATCATGGTCACAAAGTAATTAATTCGTGGGACCAAACCAACTCACTCGAAGGCGAGGACAACCTTTCCTTTTGCACCTGGGGATCCTTGCCTGTTGATGACACTTTCAGTTCTTAAGACCGAGAACTCAACTCAGAAAGAGATAAACCGTATTGTGATCATATTCAACGGCGAAAGAGGCAAGGGCTCTTTCAAAATGTGGAAGATCGGAGGGTAGTCCTCCCCTTTCAGCTCAACTGTCGTGATGGTCTCGTTGATAGCTTTGAAAACATATGTTCCCGCGACGGCTTGGGGAGCTCGCAAAGAGCCCTCGATGTGAGTACTTCCTAATGTTTGTCCGTAGCTGAAATGTTAGTTAATGATGTGACAAAATTCCATAAATATTCATGCCTTGGTGGGTCTGCTCCACCAAGATGGGCTGACGAAGTTTCTACCTTGGAGTCTCCTCGAAGCGATTGAAACATGACTGTCAGGATGAAGAGAAGGACGTCTGATATCAGTGCCAGGTGGCAATTCGGCGAGATATTCAAAGACGGTGGAACAGAGTCGGGAAGAGTACTGGTTGACCCCAACAAAAGAATAGATCCCGAAAGATCATTATTTGGAAGTAGAGTGGATAGCGCAAGGACATTTTGAGCTGTCATATAGAAAAACCTATTAGACTCTGTGGTTTGTATGAGTGTTTGTCGGGTAAGAGGATCGAACAAGCAGACTAACGATTCGTGATAAAATACACTTGCCAGCCACCACCACCAACGTAAGGAGGCTATAAAGACCATAAAAGCGCAAGCAAGTTCGGAGTATCTTCATCGCCAGACTGTCCCATTTCCTTTTGGTTACCACTTGTCTTATGTAGGAGAATCCTCTGGACTCTGAATGTCCTGAGCACGTTCGTCCTTGTCTCGGGTCGCCAGAAATAAGAATGCGGAAAGGTAGAAACGAGTAGATTTTTGAGAGTAATGTAAATGATAAAAACCCAGATAGAGCCCCGATCCAGCGATTCTGCGCAATGAACGTTCGCAGCAACCCAGATCGTACAGAGCGGGTCAGCCTTCACCATTCCCACAGTGATCTTTCGGTCCGGACATGGCGGGCCGCCCGCTTAGTGACCCACATCGCTCCTCGAACAAAACGTCGATGAGCTGAATTTCTCCGCTTGCTTTCATCGCTCGCTGCCATGTCGGGCAGTTCCTCTTTTCGTCGTCTGATCCCGCGGTTAGCCGCCTACGCTTCTGGTGGAACCGTGGTTGCAGCTGGAGCTGGATACTGGTATCTTAATTCTGGCCCTGCATATCCTCCTTCAACGTCCACTTCTCGTCGGCCGCCTGAATCCGCCAAATGGTCCCCCCCTACACGTGCTGAGAATATCACGTCTCTCAAGACCCAACCATTTGACATTCTGATTGTTGGTGGGGGCGCAACAGGTGCTGGTGTCGCTTTAGATGCCGCCACCCGTGGCCTTAAGGTAGCACTAGTTGAGAAAGGAGATTTTGGCTGTGGTACGAGTAGCAAGAGTACAAAGCTGGTTCATGGAGGAGTTCGATATCTCCAGAAAGCCATCTTTGAGCTGGATTGGGAGCAGTGGAAATTAGTCAAGGTGGGTTGAATGCTGCCTTAGGTCATCTCTGGTATTCATTCCAACTTAGGAAGCCCTCCATGAACGACGCATATTCCTTCAGACTGCGCCTTATCTCTCGTCTATGCTTCCCATCATGCTCCCCGTCTACCACTACTACCAGGTTCCTTACTATTTCGCTGGGTGCAAATTGTATGATATCCTTGCTGGGAAAGAGAACATGGAAACCTCTTATCTCATGTCTAAAGGTACTGGGAGTGCCATTTGTTTTCATAGTGTTTCTTATGATTTTCAGGCAAAGCTTTGGAGCAGTTCCCGATGCTGAAATCGGATGGCCTCGTGGGAGCAGTGGTTTACTATGACGGCCAGCACAATGACTCTCGAATGAACATTTCGCTCGTTATGACCGCAGTAAAACACGGAGCGACCGTTGCCAACTATACAGAGGTCACATCTCTCACAAAAGATTCTGCTGGAAAGGTGAATGGGGCGCGTGTTCGGGATCGGCTGACTGGCCAAGAGTGGGACATTGCTGCCCAAGTAAGTTTGTTTGGATATAGGAAGCTCTTAGATTTACTTATCTACAGGGTGTCGTCAATGCAACTGGACCCTTCACCGACGAGCTCATGAAGATGGACAACCCTTCTCACAAGGATATTGTTCAACCTTCCTCTGGTATCCATATCACTCTCCCCAATTACTATGCTCCTCGTAAAATGGGACTTTTAGACCCGGCTACCTCAGATGGACGCGTCATTTTCTTTCTCCCATGGGAAGGAGGCACTATTGCGGGAACGACAGACACCCCAAGCAATGTTACTATAGACCCTGAAGCACCAGAGGAAGAAATTAAATGGATTCTCGGAGAGGTCCAGCGCTATTTGAGCCCCGACATTCAGGTTCGACGAACCGACGTGCTTTCCGCTTGGTCTGGCCTGCGACCTCTCGTTCGAGATCCGACACACTCCACAGAGTCTGGTGCTACGCAGGGTTTGGTCCGGAATCACATTGTTTACACGAACCCAGATAGCAATCTTGTCAGTATTTCTGGAGGCAAGTGGACCACCTACAGAGAGATGGCTAAGGAGACTGTGGACGAGTCCGTTAAGGTATTTGGATTACAGGACGCCGTGGATAAAGGAAATGGTGCAAATGGCGGCTGTGTTACAGAAAGGATTACCCTCCTTGGAAGTGAAGGCTGGAATCGGAATATGTTCATTGGGTTGATTCAGAAAGTCAGTTCCTGCCTACCGCTTCTCAGGTTTTTGGTGTATTTAACTTCCATTGTAGTACAACCTGCCACCAGAAATTGCTCAACATCTTTCTTCATCGTATGGATCTCGTGCATGGCGTGTTTGCCAACTTGCTGCTTCAACTTCTTCCACTTCGTCTTCACCCTCTTCGTGGGTGTCAGCCTACGCGTCATATTCGCCTCCCCCTGCAAGAGGTGAAGGTCGAGGCTTCGAACGTGTGACACCGAGCCTACCGTATATCAAAGCAGAAATTCGTTATGCGGTTGAGAACGAATACGCTGTTAGCGTAATCGATGTCATTGGACGGCGAACCAGGTAGTTCTTTCTTCTCTTAAATTGCCCTTTTCGCAGTAAATCTCACTTAACTTTTAGATTAAGTTTCTTAAATGCGAAGGAGGCTTTGAAAATGCTTCCTGAAGTTGTGAATGAAATGAGTAGCCTCCTCAACTGGTCGTCCCTCGAACGTCACCGTCAACTTGAGCTGGGCATTACATTCCTCCGTTCGATGGGCCTCTCCTCTCTTCCTTCTTATCGTCACTCTCCTACCCCCTCCTCAGTACTCCTCTTACATTGCGCCTCAAACATGGGACCTCCCTCGCATATGGCGATTCTTAAAACCGTGGGTCGGTGCCAAGAGCGTCTGGGAAGATGCGATGTCTCTTGCATTCATTGACGAACGAAGAGAACGAAGAGAAAAACTTGAGAAAGTCAAGCTCGCGCTGGCCTGGCGGGAAAGTTAAGAGGAAGGATATTCTGGAGCTGTTGAAGAGCCATGATTTAACCCCAGAGCCTTCGGATGACGATCTCATGTCTGAGGACTGATATTCTCGGATTCGAGGATGTGTTGGCCATGTTCAAGGGGGCAGGTGGGATGCCAGATTTAGTTGTAGATGATAGAGGCCGGAAAGAGGACAGAGGATCCCAGTTGAAAAGAGTGGTGGTGGTGTATAGAACGGCGTTCAGTAATTTTGTTCAAGGAATGACCCTAATAAGCGGATCGAGAAGTATCTGCGTATATGTTGTAATGACAGGAAGGACTGTTCGTGATACGAAAGTCTAGAGGTTCGTGAATAATGAGCACAAGTCCTCTCAAAACCTCAAGTGGATTTGACCGTCCCATTATACACCAACTCCTGGACAGCGAAGTTGAGTTTCAGTCCAAAGTTAGGCTAATACAGCCATTCCCGTTAGTGAGAAGCTGAAGCAGAGACGTTGAAGGAGAGAATGCTCACAGTACCATCCGCCCATTCTTCCATAACAGCTAAGTAAACAACTTTATCCGATGCCGTAGAACCAGCACCGAAGCCACCTGGATTCTTAGAGAAGTCTGGCATCGTTAATTGAGCCGGTGCTGGGTTCTTTGGAGAAGGATTGCCTATACAATTATCATTAGCGCGCTGTTTCGACATGGAAAATCTTTCAAAGAAATGAATAGGACTCACCGGGGTAGTTAGGCTCAGCATATCTTCCTAAATAATACCCACTTGCCCATGCTTCATTTGGTGGCAGACCACTAGGCAGTTGCGTAAACAGGAAGACTGTAAAGTTATAGCTCGAACGACCGTAGTCAGCCATAGTATCCCATTTGAAATCAAAATTTGCTCCAGGAGAAATCACGGTTCCTGCAGTAGGAGCTATGAAACCACTGTTTCCTCGACGAGAGTTGGGAGCAGGTGTAGGGACCGCGAGTAATGTGGGAATTAAGACGAGGAAGACGGCAGTCCAGTGGAGGAGCATCATTATCAGTAGGGGTGAGTTAAAGGAATGGAATGGAGTTCAAGTGAAAGGTGAACGAGACCCATGTGATAACATTATGATGTTTATGTATGAATACGGTGGACCAGGGTTCGGTGGAAAGATTCAGTCAGTGTGCATATTGCCAGACGCGTGTGCCTGGACGGCGAACATATGTATGCCTGGGATGTCTGTCAAAAAAGTGCCACCTAACAACCATGAATGGAGAACCAGATGTCGAGACAAGATGTTAATGGAAAGGTTTAGTGATCGAGCACCACAGCGAAAGCTAATTGCAAAGTTCTAGAAAAGAAAACTATCAGAAGAACTGGTTCCGGAGGACTTTCTTGGATTCTTGGGCAAAACTATTCGGAGAAACTTGACAGCATGTATCCAGATGTCGAGGACCGCGGAGCTTGAGAGTACTTATACGCTTATCATGTCGTCACATGAAAAAAAAATCTGGTTGAATCTAAGCAAAATACATAAGGTCGTTTTCTTCTTGGCCTGTACTGTTGTAAACTGGTCAGAAAATTGAGCAACAAGCGGCCAAAAGAAACTCGTACCCTCTGCAATACCACTCAAGAAATGCTCATGACCTAACTTTGTCGCACCTTCTCGCAAGGCGATCATACCAGCTTCGACACAGACAGCTTCAGTTGAGCAGCATTGAATTCATCCGTGCTTCGTGCGAGCTCTTCATAGTTGACTTCTCCGGACACAGTCATCTTGCGGGAGTGGATTTCCATGATGCGTGCACGAGCAGTCTCATTGGGTAGTGGGAATTCGATCTTGCGGTCTAGACGACCAGAACGGAGGAGAGCTGGGTCAAGGATATCAATCCGGTTCGTGGCTGCAATGACCTACAGCAATACGTTGTCAGGCTTGCGAGATAGTGTAATCTACGAAATAAACAGACCTTGATCCGTTCATCACTACCAAAACCATCCAGCTGGTTAAGCAACTCAAGCATTGTCCGTTGTACTTCACGGATCACCACTCTTCTCAGAGTCGAACCGTTTCGTACCGATGGCGTCCAGTTCGTCGATGAAAATGATGGCTGGTGCTTTCTCTTTCGCCAGAGCAAATGCGTCCCGAACGAGTTTCGCGCCGTCTCCAATAAACATCTGAACCAAAGACGGACCTGCGAGCTTCAAATAACATGCTTTTGTCTGGGCTGCACATGCACGAGCGAGGAGTGTTTTGCCTGTTCCGGGGGGGCCATACATTAAACAGCCCTTCGGAGGTTTAATGCCTAGTGTCTTGAATCTGTCTGCTTGCTCCATGGGAAGAACAATAGCCTCGACTAATTCCTCGATCTGCTTCTCTAAACCACCAATGTCTGTATAAGTCTCTGTTGGTCGTTCGTCGACCTCCATAGCCTTTACACGATTATCGAATTCGGCGGGGAGGGTATCAAGAACGAGGTAGGAATCTTTGTTCACGCCCACGAGGTCCCCAGGTTGGAGGTTCTCGGGAGGGACGAGACCAATTAGCGGGAGGAAGACTGTCTGCCGTGTCGATGTCTTTACTACGGCACATTTTCCCTTGCGTTGAGAGTCCAGATCTCGATTTGCGCCGTCCTCTTCGCCCTCGGGGTCAACGTCGAGAATCTAGACGAGTGGGTGACTAAGTGGCTGAATGGAGTGCCCACCCCAAGAACGTACCTCTACAATATTCGCAACGAGATAAGGTAAAACTTTGTTCTGCTTTATTTTATCACCATTATCACGAATTTTCTCTTTCATGACGCTTTGCTCGTGCTGTAACCGCTGAGTTTCTGAACGGATGATCTGGAAATCTCACTAAGCTACCTCTCACGCTCCAAAAAATCAAAAAGAAAATATACCTTTACATCGTTGTCAATAAGTCGTATCCGGGTAAGAATTTCATCGGTGGGGAGAGTCAAGATGTCCTCTGGAATATCCTCCCAAGTTTCTTCTGCTGGCTTGTCAGGAGTTGAGTCCATTTCGTCCCCTGCATTCTCGCTCTCATTAGGTGAGACACTCGAGGTCTCGTCTGGCTTCTTCTCAGGATTAGGATGAAGGGTCGTTTGGCGGTTGGGAAGCAGACTGAATGACATGCTTCTTGGTTGTTCGAAACAAAGGCGCGACGCGCGTTCGCTAAAAGCTTCCGAAACACTTATCCCTCTTGGCTATGACCTCCATCCTCCCTGGCTCGAAAGGTCCCTGCACAGCATGTAAATCTCAAGCTTGGACCAGGGACTGCTTCAGCTTCCCAATCAAACAGTTATTTCCACAAAAGCAGGCGAACTTAATCATTCTTCTAATCGTGCAAAATGGTGGATAGACAGTAATTCAAAACGTGTAAATTCCCACAACACATCCGACACATTGATATCGTAGAATAACGCCAACTCTCGAATAGTATGTTCCAGCTGGTCAAGAGAGCGTCGTGGGCGTAATCGCTCTCAGGGCTGGAGAAGGTTATCGAGTTGACATTGGTGGAGCACACCTTGCAACTCTAGATGGCCTTGCTTTCGAAGGCGCAACCAAACGAAATCGACCGAATCTCAAAGTTGATCTTCCTTTCGACTTTATTTTCGCTTCCTTATTCCCTTCAAGATTGGTTCACTAGTCTACGCACGCGTTTCGTTAGCCCACAAAGACATGGATCCCGAGCTCGAATGTTTTGACGCACAGACTCGCAGAGCAGAAGGCTTTGGCGAGCTCAAGGGTGGATTTTTGGTCTCATGTAGCCTCAAAATGTGCCGTCTGTAAGTTCTTCCAATGACAGGTAGTCTGTACCATCTGCTAACATAGTTTTATAGCTTGCTTGATCCAGGCCACTTTTTACTTCCGTACCTTGGTTCATTGTTCCCGCTAGATGCTGCTGTGGGAACAAATGGACGTGTCTGGATAGATGCCAAAGAGGTCTGTAATAACCCACAATACCTCTAGGTCGCAACTCAAAGTTTTCCCAAGATCAAAAACACAATAGCTGTCTCCCGCTGTATCCAAGCTGTAGACCCTATAGGTCAAAACATGGATGAGGGAGAGCTAAAAGATTTTGTAAAACGCCTTGACATCCTACAATAATCTTCGGTGCCCGCAAAATAACATAAAACTTTCCCGATTATAATGTCCAATCTGCTCCAAGAACTTTCTGCATCCTGCCTCCTAAACCCTTCTTCTCCAACCATGCCTCTAGTCCGCCCATATCATTTCTGTTTCCTTTCGCGCCAACTAATGCTTCCTGTCCTCCAAGCTCCTTGTCTCTTGTCATCTCCCTCATATCTTCAAAAGCCCTATGAACAGCATCCTCTCTCAACCTCTCAGACACCTTCTTATGCGAGGAAGGAATGTCTGCCCATGATGTAGATTTGATGTTAGACCAATACGAATCAAAGCTGGTTGCTGAAGGATGTTCGAGAATCACGAGTCCAGGTTTACCAGCGAGAATAATCCCTGTCATTTCAAAAGATTGTGCATATGTGACTAGATCCTGACGTTTAGATTTAGTTGAGAGAGAGGGAAGAAGGAACCATGTTCGGATGATCCTGCTGTCCACAGGATTGTCAAGATCGATTTCTGGGGTCGCGGATGGCAAAGATTCAAGAGAAGCTTGACTGCAAAATTGCATGATGTACTCTAGTGATTCCACGGCAAAAGAGCTGAAGTCTTCTGAATCTTCCAATTTTGGGAGACCTTGAAGGAGCATGTCGAAATCAGTTCGACTCATCCACGACGGGTGTTTTGGCCGAATGAACATGCCCGGTTGGTGTGAAAAAACAAGGTCTACGCCTAGAGGTTCTGTTTGAGAGACATCCAGAGTCAAGGCCATCGAAATGGGATTCGACAAATCCCTCTTCAAAGTGGGTCTTCATGGTCAACAAGATGCCTGTGAGGATGAGGAACTGGCACGCGTACGTCCGATATAGCCTTTGTGTCATTGGAGGATATGGTCAATTCGTCAGAGGTATACATGGCCTGAACGAGCTCAATGGAGTTGAAGACTGAGGTCAACAGTGGACATAATATTGCTGGTGGTTGTCGGAAAACAACAATCTTTCTTCATTTCAGCAGTAAATATCACATCCAACCTCTGGTAAGCCATTCAAGCCGCCGACTTATTCGAAAGCCATTTAAGTGACTCTAGCCTAGCATCATACATGGCTTCTCTTCGTTTGGTCTCTTCGTCATTCCATAACGGTAAGGTTTTCGCAATCTCCGCATCTGCACTTTCGACCTCCTTTCGGAGTCCCTCTGCATATGTTTGCTCTCCATATCCCAAAACGTTGTACGAAGCAAAATTCGACGCGTCTTCACCTCCCCATTCCTCCTTAAGCTTTTTGACATTTTCAAGGCGGTCCTGCTCCCATATAGGAAGGTCAGGGTAAGTAATTTTTCCTGACCATGCAAGTGCAAGCCAGATAGAAGAGAGGTCTGAGATTGTAAAAGGAGTAAAACACATGATGCAGCCGATGAATGCGAGACTTGGATTTGGAGTGTAAAGGATGTGCTGGTGAAGAGAGGGAATTCGCCAAGGTTCTGGAGATGGATCCATTAGGGGCTGCAATAATTCAGTCCTTAAGACATGACATAAGAGGGGTTAGCCCGGTAACCTGTACCAGCAAAGACAAGGTCGAGGTCCTCGATGAGGGTACCATCCTCAAGTTCTGCGGTAAAGGTAGGACTGTCAGGGGACGAAGAGTAGCGTCGAACTGGTGAAACATCTTGTATATTTGGGTCAGGAAGAGAAGGGAAACCTGGAAAGGCAGGGCGTCGAATGCTTCTGTAGACGAAACCAGGGGACGGAGCAACCGACGCAAGTTGTGCGGCAATGTCATTTCCCGACGCTGCGTTGCCGAGGACCAAAACTTTCTATTTGGGGGTGATAAAAATAAGTTAAGGGAATGGAGAAAATGGATTACGGACCTTGCCCTCAAGTGCTTGCGCGGATTGCAGACCCATCCACTCTGATGCATGCTTGGCTCTGCCTAAAGTCCGTAATTCATCTAAGCCACCAGTTGATGGCCACCAGGATGTCGAATGAATGCCTGTGCAGCAAATAACAGCATCCCACAGCTCTGTGATGTGCTCGTCGTTGCTTGTTTGGAGAGCAACCTTCCAACCACCTTCCTTGAGCTCTTCTGCTTGAAGGACTTCAACTCCACATCTAATTTTACCATCAAGTTCCATATCCTTTGCAAACGAGGTTAAGTATGCAAAAGTCTGGTCAATTGTTGGAAAGGGTTGTTCTTTTTTCTCGGTAGGGGGAAAGGGTGGGTAACTTGAGAAGCTCAAGTATTCAGGAAGTACATTCCCAACTAAGTCTGGGTAAGCAGGAGATTGCCATTTGTTGTCGTCATTTTGAAGAAACCAGACACCGCCAATAGAAGACCTGCGTTCAACAAGCGCTAAACTGCTCCAAAGAGGGACAGTATTTGGAGAGATTACGCAGAGTAATCAGTCCGGATGGGCCCCCACCAATAACAAGGGCAGATTTGGGTGATACACAAGAAGTCGACATGGGAGTAGGTAATGAAGGTTTACCGAGGTCATCGGCGCGAGAGAGGTCACAGCTGGTCGCGGAGCGGAGCAACAACCCCTCCGCTCAAATTCGCAAGACAAATTCAAAGCACAGACTTCCGATGTACTCTATTTCTAGTTCAAAGGCACAGGAACCGACACCGGAACTTGTCTTGCTGACGCAACCGCCTTCTTCCAAAGTTGATTCCGTTCCAACATCCCTTTGCTCCCGACCAGTACCAAACCCAACTTGGCTCTTGTCCACATAACGTTAAGCCTTCTTTCATCTTCTAGGAACCCGAAATCACCGAGCACATTACAACGTACAGAAGAAAAGACGATAATGTCGCTTTCTCTGCCTTGGAACGAGTCAACCGTAAAAACATCCGCACGACCCTGGAGACGTTGCTTCAAAAGCCTGACCTGCGCCGTGTATGGCGTAAGAACTGTAGCTTTCGGCAGATTCAGCTGATGTGAAGACTCCGGGAGACCTTCCCTGCGAGTTGACAGCAATTTTAGAACCTCTATCACAGCATCAACCTGCCCTTGGTTACTCTTTGACCTCCCTCCTTCACTCTCCTCAGCATCACAATTTACCAGAGCAACGGGATAAGGTAGACCGTTTGATCCCGCTATCCAGGGGAAAGCGGAGAGAAGGAGCGGTTCCACAACAGAGCTATCCGCCCTTGTTTTAAGTTTCCCTTCATAAAAGCTCTGAGAAGGGAACTCTGCAAGCTCTTTCGGGAAGCGGTATTGCACCTGTAAAGTGGTAGTGAGTACACTGTAGGCTTGTTCTAGAGTTTTCACTGACATCAAGCATAGTCTTAGACATTCCCTCGAAGTCTGGTCCAGTGTATAGTCTTTCAAGAAGGGAGACATCAAATTGAAGAACAGCGCCCATTTTCTTCACTGTCGGTCGGAGTTGAACACTGTTTAACAGTCAGACTTGATTCATATGTTCCAGTAATAGGGACTAACTGATCGCCAACAAGCACACCTCGACTTATGCCTTTGACCAAGGGAATCAGAGCACAGGGCTCAGTAATCTGGGAGGCTTCATCTACAATGGCAACACTAAAGTCATTGGATTTCCGC
Source organism: Flagelloscypha sp. PMI_526 (assembly GCA_021399455.1). Taxonomy (NCBI): domain Eukaryota; kingdom Fungi; phylum Basidiomycota; class Agaricomycetes; order Agaricales; family Niaceae; genus Flagelloscypha; species Flagelloscypha sp. PMI_526. The sequence goes on along the minus strand of JAJTUO010000011.1, from coordinate 1,158,870 downwards.
AATATACCAAGGCCAGCACCTGTTAAAGTGTCAAAATAGCCCAAGTGTAAGTGTGAGGAGCAACACATACCAGCACAGGTTGAAAAAACAATCACAGCCTTATCCATCCTCTCCTTGGCTTTCTTGAATAATTTATTATTCTCATTCATATCTCCTCCAACCCTTGCGTCAATAGTATACTCGTGAAACTCCTTGTTGACTTTGTGCACATCTGTAGCCACGCGCAGAATTTGTTCTTCGGCGAGGATTCGCTCAATCTTATTGCGTTTTACGAAACGTTCCAGAACGTTATCTACAGGCTTCGTGAAAGGTAAACAACAAGTAAAAACCAAAGAAAAATAAAGATTAAACACCATTGTGCGTAGAGGCTGTCATAAGGATACGACCTTCAGGATTCTGCTTGTAGCAGACGTAGTAATATTTCAACGACGACTGTTGTTTTGCCCGTCCCTAATTGCTCTGAGCGGATTCAGTTCCACTCGTTCCGAAATAAAAACTTACCAGGGGGTCCCCATATTAATGACAAAGGGGCCTCAAGGCTCGTCTGAACAGCAATATTCTGACTCTCGTTTAAAGTTGGCGCATTGATGAACTCCTGACTGTCGCGTCCGGTGTGCAAATCCTCAGAAGTAATGTCTATTCCAACGATCCAGGGATAAATGCCACAGGCAGAGCGACGCTGCTCCAGGAGAGTAATAATTGCATCGAGCATGGCCTTCGAGGTCGCTGAAGACACTGTTAAGTAATATAGCAGCTACGAAAACCCTTGACACACCTGTACTTCCAGCATGATACAAGTTCCACTCCATGCGCTGAAAATCTGGTGGAGGCGGATGTACAAGGGAGATGTGAATCTCTCCTTTGAGTGAACCTGTAACAAGGCCATCCAAGATAGGCGAACGAATCCAGGCAGTTTTCGGCCTCCGAATGCACCTTGTAAACGCACATGGGAATGTAATCGTGCTGGAAATGTAGAATCCACTCTCATGTCAGCAGCAACAATCATCTTTTCCGTTCCACCACCCTTGTCTTCAGGAAGGTACCTTAGGCTTTTGAGATGCGCGGGTGCTGTCTTTTGGTGACGAGGGCGGCCATCTTCGTTACACGGACATTCTTCAAAAGCTTCCTCTGCTCGATCAAACACAACACCTAAAAGATTTCTGTTCGCGTACACCATCTCTGGCGTCTGAGTCACTGTGTCATCCGAGAGTCGGCCATCGTTCAGAACAAGGAGAACTTCCTGTGCCACCTGCCGGGCACGAAGAGAATTAGCTGCAACCCACAAAAGTTCCGAATACGAAGACAGTGGGAGAGACACTACTTCATGCTGAAGTATCTGGAGAGCTGCTAGGGAGGCCACGCTGTGTTCATTAGCACAAAGTACAATGGATTGGAGGATGAAAGGATCCTAATCTTCGGATCAGGTGGTTCAGGTGGAAAGTGGTGGCGGAGGAAGTCTGATGCAAGACAATGAAAACGAGAAGCGGATACTTCTTGATCCACTCAACAACAAAGGTGGTGCCGAAGGACGTACGAAGGGTGATAAGAGCTGAGAATGAAGCAAAAAAGACTTCGTCTTGGTGACATGTGTAGGCGAGGTCCAACACTTCGAAGATTTCATCATCTGTCTTCTGGCCCAGAACTCTCAGTATAGTCTCTGCTCTAACGTCCTGTTGTGTTAGGAACAGCCGCATCCATTCCTTGCTCCGATACTCTTCAGATTTCCAGTCAATGTCGTCGAGCTCGAAGCGTCGATATGAAGTCCTTTCATAATCGAATCGTCCAACAAATTCTTCTGTAGGATTGCTGCAAGGTACAGCAAAACTTTCATGACATGAAGAGAGAGGGGGACATGTAAACTTACTGCTCGAACCATTGGTCGAAAGCTTGGTGCGCAATGCGGTCTCTATTTGAGACAACATGCATCTCAACATCTACGATAGGCGTGCGGTTCACTCGGCCTATTTGCTAAAAACGTGTGAAGATATAGTCTGAATGGGCGACGATTCAAAGTATACTTTCTGAACAGGGAGCAGAAATCTTTTGCAATGCAACACTCGCTATGATCTCGTCCGGTGATCCTCGAGCAGGTTTTGAAATAAAGATGAAGGTGTCTCTTCGAATTTTGTTGTACAGCTCAAAAATTCCAAACGAACAATGCAGACGATATCCCTTCGTCATCGTTCGAAGAGTCGAGAAGGTATCGCTTGTTTCTGGGAGAAACGAATAGACAACAACATTATCTGCAACTTCGGGTTCTTCGTTCCAAGGTATGTCATCTCTAATGAAAACTGCAAGAACAAATCGTTCATCCGTCTATCATATTTGTATGTCAGAAATGTTAACATAAACAAGAGAAAAAGTGTTCCACCTTGAATAGAATGAGCTTTCTAGTAAAGTCTTGTGTGGTTTGGCGGAGATATTTCCAAAATGGACCTAAACCACTGATTCTCGATGAATACAGTCTCTGCATAGAGAAGGGGTGGTTTAGATTTCGCTGTTGCAGTTCCCTCATCCCGATTCAGGTCCGACTCGAATAATGAGTTCCATATCTGCGGAAAACGCTCCGGAGAAAGGACCAAGTTGAACTTGGATTTCAAAGTAGATAGAATTGCATGCTTCTCATTGAACGCTATCGCAGACCAATCTAGGTGTGAGAGCCATGCCATAATTTCGTCGTTAGTGAGATGGTGTCGATCGGAGAACCGCATCACTAAGTTGAAAAGTTCATACTCTGTCAATGCGGTCCTAGGGTTTTGGAGAAACTCGTTCAGGAGTGCAAATCCCGACTCGCGATCAAGACTCGGAAGAGCAGACAGTCCTTCCGCCTTGAGAGTTTCACTGAACTCTTCTTGGAACTTTTTCGCAGCTGCAGCAAGAAGATCAATAATGTAACCTTCTCTTAGCTCAGGAGGAAGAGTGAGCCGATCGGGAATCTTAATTCTGGCACCATCGACGGACTGAGAATGGAGTGCATTGAGCTCTTGACACTCGGGTGATAATGCACCTTTCGCTGAAGCGCGGACCCATTTCGCATGGAGAGCAGAGACCCTGGCAACCGAAGCACTAGAATATAATTGATGATTAGTCGGGATTTGAGACATACTATAGTGGTATAACACCCACTTATTGTATTGAGCGAAGTAATTTGCTAAGTTCTCGCGTGTGATGGTAGTCGACAGCCTCTCCTTGTTTGGAGGATAGTCATAAGCCAGTACGGGATAGGTCAATCAAAGGCTACGGTCCAGGCTGGGAAAGAAGAAAATACCTGGGCCACAGTCTTTGGTACAATATCGGGATCCCAGCAAACAAAGTACTGGTCTCCATCCAAATCACCACCGCTGCTCATCGAAGGTGCGGAATGATGTCCAGCTTTTGCATCAGCCGCAAAAACGAGACAATCAATGAGGTGATCAAGCTTTGGGTGCTGGACAGCGCGAAGTTTTAAACAGTCGCCTCAAATAAAATTTAACGTAAGCCGTAAAACCGTGGGAAAGAGTAAAAAAAACGAACCAGGATATAGGCAAGGGTTCCGTACAACCAGAACATCTGTATGTATTGCCGTTGATCGTCCTTTCGATGTCAACACTTTCACATGCACTTGCCCCTCCTTCAATACACCGTACGGATCACATATTCCATACAATAGTCGCGACTTTTCCATGAGAATCCTCGATCTGAATTTATCTGTGCCTTCTTTTGTAAATGCGGATAGCTCCTTCAGCTGTGCTTTCCGAATACCCTTCTGAACTTTCTCTTGATCTTCCGACAATAAAACGTTCTCCGCCTCGTCAAATAAACGTAGAGCACAGAGAAAGTTGAAGGATTTCTCAAGAGTATCTGTGGCTTTGATGATCCAATTGAAATACTGTTGTTGCTTTTGAAGGAACATTTCATTCGTGATTCCCAGAGCAGAAAGAAGAACGATGACATCGTTGTTCAAACGACCGAAGGTAAATGGTTGAGAATGGCCAACAACAGAAAAGGTGTTGTTGACCGAAGCGGTAAACTTCTTCATGCTCTTCCGGAATTGGGCGAAGATACCTTCTGGCATCGTGGGGTCCAATGAGAGAACGCCTTTGTAACCCTTGTATCGAATCTGAACGACCGTAGGTGTATATCGGGTGCCTCTGTAGACTATATTCTTGTTCTTCGCAAGTTGGACAGCAAGCCTCCTAGACATAAGACCGCAACCATCTGAGAAGACTTCTCCGTCGCCGGACACAAGATCTGGAATGTCAGCGACCCACTGAGGATCGAGAGTAAGGTCTTGAGATGCCTCAGAGAATAGTAGGCCAATGCGCTTTGCACCTGAACGTAGGATGAGCGTCAGCATAAAATTCAAGGGAGGGGAGAACATCGAGACGGACGCTTAGCTACATTCATGATTTTTCCATAGTCTCCGAGCTTGTAGATTCGATCATCCAGTTCCTTATCAGAGTTAGCGCGACGAAGAAAACAAGTCCGAGAACGCTTATAATGTTAGTGAGCCTGAATACTTCGAACCCAAAAGAAACGAACCAATTGGCTGTTGCTATGATGATAAAATCTATACTTGCTTCTCATTTAGGAACAACCCTGCTTTCAAGAAGGTCGCTATGTAATTGGCAGGTCTCTGACAGTGTCGATTCTGGAAATCGCAAGGTGCGAATGACGCGAGAAGATACTCTTCGGGGTCATCGTCATGCAAAATTCGGTTTGATGGGAAAGTCTCCGTCTGTATGGTGATTCCTGTCCTCTGCGAACTTGATCACCTTGCCATAGATTCTCCCTTGAGAGGGTCCTACGAGCTGTGAGTTCCTCTTGAGGTACTGTAAACCGCCAGGTAGTATCATTCTTGCTTGGATTGTGTTGAAGGACATAGGGCGCCATGGAGGCAAAAAACTAGAATGTTTTGGGGTTAGTTCTATACAGCTTGTCTGCAGGCACCAATAGGCGCCAACGGTTATTCTGGTAAGCCACAGTAAACGCGCCGAAGGAGAAGGTTAGATGAGCGTCTGACAAGAACAAACTTTAACCTTGACCCTCTCACGAAGCCTTTGCGGGACTCACATGAACAAGAAGAGTGTTTATGTGGTCGGTCCATCTGTATGTCTGGAAGCTCTTGTCTTGGTTAGAGTATAGAATCTGATGACTGTTTGTAGTCTAGTGGGAAAACAACCTTATGCCATTCTCTCGCTAAGAAGATGGACCTGGAACCAGGTGCACACCTATCTGAAGTTGCGCGTCAGGTCATGAAAGAGACTGGTTTCAACAGAGACACTGTCAGTAAGCTGGAAATGCAAGAAGCGATATTGAAAGCCCACCTAGACCGTGAAGTGGACTTTAGAAAGAAGAAGAAACCTATCCTCTCGGACCGCTCGGCTGTGGACCCCATCGTGTACGCTCTCATGACATCGCAAGATGGAGCAGAGCGAAATGCAAGGAGAAAGAAACTTATCTCATTGCCGGGGTTTGCTGAAGCATTGGAGGATTATCGAGACCAAAGCCGTAGTATTTTCATTCTGTTGAGTCCTGTGCCAGAGTGGCTTGTGGACGACGGAGTGAGATCCATGGAGAAAGGGGACGAGTGTGTTCAAGAATTTAGGGCACTGTTGAAGACCCTCAAGATTCCATTTCTGGAAATGGGGCCAGAAATAAAGGATCTTGGAGCACGAACACGTCTTGTGTTGGATACAATTGGAGGGTCGAATACCGCAATGTTGAAACGAGAGAGGTGTTGTTGCATTATCTCGTGAGGGTGAGGATCATGGTTCGGAAACGGGTTGATGTCATTTTGGCGCTTCCAACTTGCTCCTTCCCACAAACTCGTTGATATCAACTAGCCGTTGATCTGGTCCAGTGTTTTGCGCCGAAGACATATTTTTCTAGAATTATATGCTGTTCCTCGGTATCCCAACAAGGTTTTCACGGATCTGACACATTGAAGGCGGGCCGTCGCAAAGATTCTCAGGCACCAGTCTGTCTTTACACTCAATCCGAGCTCCTTCTGTGACAGTGGAAGTGCTCTTCGCATTGGGCAGACAAAGCTCAGTTAGAAGGTTGAAAATTAGTAATAAAGAGCCAATTGTGGGACATCGGAGCTTTTCAGGAGATCAGTCGCGTGCTTTTTTCCCGGCAACTTCAAGATTTGGTTGAGAGCGAATTTCATTTTGGTACTGTCATGAAGTTATTTCTGTGTTGTTGGGGGAGATACGTAAGGGACAGAATTCCCCGAAGAAGAAGTGGTCGAGGCGTAAATCCCTTCTTTCTCCTTTACCATCATGACCAGCCTGGGAGGACCACTGTTATAGGCGGACACATTACTGGGTAGTTTCGGGATGGATCCAATTTGGATGGCCACGCCACTTGTGAGTGGACAGCGTCGTCGGGCAAACTCGATGAGCTCTTCAACGTTGCGGTCGCTGATACCGCGCTCATCCTCAACCCATGATCTCACCAAAGTCACTGAGCCATCTCTTCTGCGTAAATCCCCGCCTGGCAGCAACAAAGACAACAACCCTCCCCGAAGACCGCCGCGAAATCCTGCCCGTGTTCCCCGCAAGCGGAGTGCAACCGCTCGCCCTTCCACCTCTACAGGCATTCCAGAGCAGTCTGTTTCTCCCTGGGACTCATTTCGTAGACCTAGCATCGAATTTGTGGGTGTCAGAACTCGCGCAGAGAGCACCAACACCGGAACTAGCAGCCCCATTCACTCGCCTCCCAGAAGTCCTCCTCTTTCACACCGTCAAGATATTGTTCCATGGGAGTACATGTCGGCACCAGATGGTATTCAGGCCATAGAACACATTCCTGGTCCCCTCATAGAGCTACCAGGCAATCCACAGCGCCAGGAAATAACACCATGGGAGTTTGCTCCTCCACCGGAACCAGAACCAGAACTCGAGCCAGAGTCTTCTCCTTCCCCCATTGCAACCCATAACCCCAATCGGACATCTCGTTTTGCATCAGTACGTTTCCGGTTACTAAGTTCAAAATCTCAGTATTGACCCTATCCATATATTTAGGCCGTTCGCCAGTCTTCCGTCTCATCTGGCTTTGGGGACAAGAACCCCCTAGTACGACGCCGTAAGAGCATTGACAATCGGCAGCATCCGCCTCGATCAGCGTTCTACCATTTTGCCATCGACTGTCCGAAACTGGTACTCCTCAACGCGTCGTCTCCGGCGGGGACATTCCGACCCGGCCTGTTTCCTCTTACCACCATTCCAACTCCCCGGTAACTTCACCTCCCGTACCGACCAAGGTCAAAGCTGAAGAAGTCAAGTCCAATAAATTTTCGACCGCTGACCGCGCCATCCTTCAGGAGCTTAAAAGGAATATCGATGCCCGGAACGACCAAGTTCGATCTCAAAGGCCACGATACCCGTAAAAAGCCCAAAAAGCACCATCGCTACGATGTTAGAGAAGTGCCATACCCACGTGATTACGAGCGCGATGTTTTGGATTTGTGCGTCCTATCAGGGTACCTGTCTGTTCTGGCTTTCTTGACATGGAGTTCACAGAGACGTATGGGAAAATCTCTTCTGCCAACAACTCTGCGGAAGTTTAACCTTCCACAAATTCGAAACTCCACCTTCTAAAGTGTGAGTTGCCGTAATTGCTGTTTCCTAAAGGATTATTCATTTTTTTATTTGCTTGCAGATTAGATCTTGGCTGTGGTAAGCACCGCTGAACCCCAAGCAGATCTGTTGTTCACTATCTTCTTCTCAGGAACGGGTATTTGGGTTATGAACTGCGCACGAGTATGGAAGGTTTGTTCATAACCCCGTGTACCTCATGGAATAAGGATATTGATGATCCCTTATCGTCCCTTTCCAGAACTCTCAATTTGTTGGATTGGATCTTGTCCCTCTTCACCCTGATCTTCGCAAAGTGGGTTCATCGGAACTAGCTGATCGGATAACCTGGGTCCAAGGGAATTTCTTGGAGGGTTTGCCATTTCCGAACGAGGAGTTCGATTTTGTACACATCAAAAGGATTGCTATGGGTGTTCCCGAGGATAAGGTTTGTGTCCTCGTGCAACCTCTTTTGTCTCTCGATTTTAAAGCCTGCACAGTGGGACGCTCTCATGGAAGAGATCACGCGAGTGATGAAGCCTGGAGCTGCATTCGAGGTATGCATCAACTCCGTCATTTTTGTTCCGGCCGCATACTCAATTGGTGGTATTGCTAGATGATTGAGGAGGATCTTTTCTTCCCTGGGAAGTCAGCTGAAGAGAGTGACGATGAAGGAGGGATAGTGTCATCTTCAGACGATGATATCTCTGAGCTAGATGAGGGCGACAAAAATGGGTCAGGCCCAATCGTTAGATCTCGAGTCATCCCCGTCTACACTGGACCATGTTTCGAAGGACATGACACTAAAGGCTTTACCAGCTGTGCCCACAGATGATGGTTCGGCATCTTCGACGAACGTCATCACATTCCCTCCAACGCCACGGTCAACTTCACCTCAGACTGGGACGGTAGAGTCTGACAAAGAAGGTGAAGCAACACTAACAAGGAAGGAAGCCGGCGCTGCGGCTCAGGCAGCGAATCCCCCCCTGCCACCTTCAACCCCGGCGAAAGTAGTATCCACGGCTGCTCCCGTCCTCTCGAGTAGGGCAATGTTCACGCAATCAGTGTCACCACCAAACACCTCGTCTCCTCCTTCGGCCCTTCGCAATTCAACTAAATTCGCGGCTTCCACATCTTCGCTCGTGAATACCCCATTAAAGGCATTCTCAGACAGTGGCCACGACATGCACGGGCCTGGTCGTCAACGAGGACATTCTTCTACTTCAACATTACAGATTCCGCCAACCGACCACTCTGATTCACAAGGAGGAGCACAAACCCTGGCTAAGCCCAAAACAATCAGTCTAGCATCTGCGTCTTCTCACAACATCCGAACACCAGCGAAAGCTCCCTCCAATCCGCGAGATCACAGCTTGCTGGAGATTGTTTACAATGAGATGCATGCCAGAAGATTTGTCAATCTCAGCCCATTGAGCTTGCTAGCGAACTCCCTTGGATTATATTTCAAAGGTTTGAATGATGATGATACCTCTTTAAACGCTACCTGACAGTAGTACTAGGGCTTAAAACACATCCACCTCTCCAGCTGACCTTTCCGCCTCCACCACGAGCGATGCGAAAAAGTGACAGTGGTTCAGCTAGCTCCTCCGACGTCGGATATTGAATCTGACATCAGCTTCGACCCTGATGACGATGCCCGAGATGCAATTCTCCCATCGCCAGCGACGACAACTTCATCGGACGTATCAAAGAGACGACGGAACCTCTAGGTTGCTCAGTATTACCTCCGCCACTTCTGGCTCTTCGGACATTTCGGAAGCAGACCGTGTTATTACAGAGAAAGGTCTCATGTATCATGCAAGCTCGTATGCTGCACTCGACACTTCTCGAACGGTAGCTCTCTCGCCTACCGCAAAAACATTTTCTTTACCGCCTTCATCCAATGGGAATGGGAGCTTACGACCAGAAGCTTTTCCACCTATGTCTGCATCCCGCTCGTCATTCATTGCACGCATCAGCCAACAACAGGAGGCCATAGGGAAACGTTTGAGGGATTTGCTTCCTCACGGAACTATCAATCTTGATTTGCGGACATTGAATTTGCATCTCAAAGTCCGCACCGCAGAAATTTTAGGTTGCGGGGAAAGCATGTGGGAGTGGGTCGTGTGGTATCAGCGGGAAACAAGGTCGAGAAAGCGGACGAGCACTATCGGCTCTTCCCAGCAGCGTATGGACGACGGAGGGGGACCGTGGCATAGATTGGAAGAGTATCACCAGGAGGTGGTAGATATGACGAGGGAAGATTTTGATAAACTTTTGACTCGGTTCGAGCTGTAAGTTTCCTGTTATTTATCATCGCCTTTAGCCAGGCAGAGTCGTTAATAGCGTTTGTATAGGGATATGGAGGACCAGATGATGTTGTCTCCTGTCATCGAGGATCGTTTTGACTGGGATGTTTTCTACTCCGAGCTATCCCCTGAACGGCTCGAGTTCCAAGCAGGATGCAAGCTATGGGACCAGTGGGAACTCGAGCAACAGCTTCCTCTACATCCCACTGTTAGCTCTGGTAAACGCCAGCATCGACCTAACAGGTCAATATCGGACTCTAGTCACAGTGCCATTCCTCTACCCTCTGTAGCTAGTGAAGACCCTGCGCTTAGGCGGAGCGCCAGCCGCAAATCTCACTTGTCAAGCACTGGACGTCGGAACGGGCGATCGCGATCGCGAAGCATTTCGATGCATTCCGGTAGCGGTGTTCGCCCTCCTAGCGCTAGACTGAGCCGATCGTTGCGCGTCTTTGTTGCATGGAAGCCGACTTGAAGATCCCAAAAACAGCTGCAACGCCAAACTAGGAAATGCCGATCCTTTGTTCCGGATCCAATCGCTCAATGATTTGCCTCCGCGGCGCCTTCCACCCACCACTTCTTCATGGCGATCATGGGTTTTGCATATAAGGCAATTCATTTTCCTTTTATGTGAGCGAGATCTGCACGAAGCACTGGTCATCATTTTTTGGACTTGTTACTTCAAGTCCTTTCTCCTATTCCTTTATGTCTGTTAACGGTTGTATACACCCACGCTTGCTTTTAACGTTACGGACGATTGATCACTACATCTGACGCATCCAAGAATCTGTCTTTATTTCCTGGTCTCTCTTTGCATTTGCTCTTGCTGTTGTACCAAGTATCTTTTACCCATTAACGAGAGCTTTTCATAGTTCGCTCATAGATATTCATACATTGATTGTGAAATCGCCGAGAATCGTCGATGTTACTGCAAAGATCAGACATGATATACAGAGTTAATATACTACAGATCAACAGAAGGCATTATGTTTGTAACAGCATAGGTAATTGAGAATCAAAAATGAAAGACTCTGCAGCCAAAGACACGTATGTACAAGGGACGACAAATCCTAAGCTGCTAGGTGAGCTCGCACCGGGTTGTTCCACCTTCCACTAGTCTGGTGTTCATCGACCGCCTCTATATTGATTTTGCTGTTGTTGCCAATGATTGTTGTGAGCGGCCATAGGCTGACCAGCTTGGCCTGGAGGAGGAGCGGAATTAGCAGGACTGTATTGGTGGTAGGTGTTCTGAGGGACGACATGAGCGTGGGCGGGGTGGCCGGAATACATTTCGTGACTTCCGTAAGCAGCTGCACCGCTGTTGTTAGCTGGTTGGTACTGCTGGGGTTGGGCATGTTGGTGAGGAGGCGATGTATGCTGGGGTTGTTGGCTGGTTGGGGAAGGTGGAGCTTGAGACTGTGAAGGAGAAGCCTGTTGTTGGGTGGAACTCAACGTGATGGACGAGCTAGAACTCCCAGTGGGTGACGGAGGGGGACCGTTACCACTTCTGGTATTGGGCCCACTGTTTGAAGTCGTACGACGGCGCTTATCACCCGCCTTGGCGCGTCCACCTTGAGGGTTGGTATCTTCTTCTTCGTCATCGTCTTCTTTGGGCGGAGATGTCGAAAGTGTACTGCTACCACCAATAGAAAGTCCACCAGCAATATTGGCAGGTGGGGCCGGGGCAGCACCAGGAGGACGACTGCCTGGAGGGGCAGTGGGCATCGCTTGCTGAGGGAGCGTCCCATGAGGAGCGTTCAAGCAAGCCTGGATGAGGTTCTTTCCTTCAGGTTGAGTAACCAAAGGCTGTAACTTGGCTGTGGTGAACGTGTAGACAAGCCCAGTCTCGGAAACTACGAGTAACAGGACCTGAGTGCCTGTAAGAGTTGATAGTTCGTAAGCCTAGCGAAACGATAAGAACAAAAGCAAAGAGACAGATAAAAAATGTATCAATGACCTTCTTCATGATACCTGTGAGAGTGAAGATGAGCACAAAGAATAGCGGCCAGACCGTTGGAGTAACAAACACACCTGCTTTACGCTTGGAGAACGTGATGTGTCTTCTCGACTTGTCCGCAATAAATTCAATCTTGATCTTTCTTCGCCCCTGCTTTTGGCCTGTTCCCTTAGAAGGCTTGTCATCCTCGTCGTCGTCGTCAGCTGAGTCTACCGCGTCGTGGTCGTTAATGAACGCGTCGTCGCTGACCTGTAGCATTCATCGGATGCGGAATATGGTTTTGACTGGCGTGCATCGTTGGTTGAAAGGCAACAGAGAGTAGGTGATGGTATGGGGAAGAATGTAAAGTGCTGTTTCCCGAAATGCTGTCCTTTAGTTGAAGGGTTGAGCTGAAATGGAAGTTCCCAAAGAGGCAAGTCGAACACGAAGTCTCTTGAAAAACCGAAACAGGTCAGCTTCAAATGTAAATGAAATGTAGTCAAGCCATACTAGAGGATCGTAAGGGCAAGAGAAAGGCGAAGGGAAGAAGGGCTGAGATGAGGGCCGGAAGAAAGAAGATTTCCGATTGGAGGAGCTACATATAAGGCAGGACGCCTAATTCGGGCAGTCAGCTGAACGTGCACCGCCCCCCTCGCAGCTTCACATCCGCCGGCGTTAGCCCGCCGTTTCGTCTCCCAACCTCGTTCCTTCGACCCCGACAGCGCATCGTAAGTCATAGAAGCTCATGTCGAGCGCCATTCAGGAAAGTAGGTGCTCCTACTGACCCATGAGTGCCCTAGCCTGGTCTCAGGCACCGCGCTTTCTCTCCACTCAGAAAGGCTAAGACACCTGATTTGATAAATGTAGTAATCCATTTCCTTTTTTGGAACTCTTGCGTTCAAGCCTGCGTAACCCCAAATGAACATTGAACAGCACAATGACAAGCCTTATGAAAATTAAGGGAACGACAGCCCACGCAAGAAAGTTATAAATCATTGGATGTACATAGAGGAAGCATAGCGCGACTGCAGGAGAGGAACGAAATGAATGAATGAAAAACGAAAGCGGGATGAGATTCCAGAAAAGATCCGTTGGCACCGAAGTGCATCTTATGCCAAGAACAACAACTACTTTGCACCCCAAAAGGGTGTGGCGCTTCTCGCAATTGCGCTCTTCAAAAAAGTTACTCCAGTCCAGAGTCCAGGCTTGAAGGGTCTTCAGTTCTTGAAAGGAGGCGGGATTGGACCAAGCAACGAAAGCACTTGTGTGACTCGATGCTCCCACGTCATGGTTCCGCCATTAGTGGGTTGATGTTGGCTTAAAAGTTCGGTAATCGACGTTGCGCTGACATTGTGCTCACGGAGCCAAGCGGGCGAGATGACCAATGTGAGGTATTCGGCGATGGCCTGGTCTGCAAAACGTCAGCACGGACACAAAAAGAGACAAGAATGTAGAGACGAAGTTTGGAAAGGCTCACCGGTCGGAACGATCCAATCCTCAACAACTGTCGACGAGAAACTGCCTGAGGATACTCTACTGTACAGGTGGAGATCCTCACAGCTAGTATCCCGACAAACACCTCCGCCGGGTAGCTCATACTTGCACACTCGCTGCCAGTGGATCCAGAGTGCGGACCAATGTTGCCGCTCTTAAAAGTTTTAAATAAAAAGGGGATGAACGATGTGAATCAAGAAAAAGGTTCGAGCGTCGAAGTGGATAAGTGTTAAAGATAGATTCATACCGTTCATCGCTTCGTGGAGAGTCGAGCACTCCGTCTTCGAGAACGGCTAGTTGCTGCTGGACCTAATGGTTAAGGAGGAAAATTGTCAGCAAACAACGGTAACCCGAGGCACACCCCTCAAGCAGAAGAACGACGAACTGGGTGAACGCACCTGGGTCGACGACGATTCATCTTCGGCGTCGACTTGATCTGTGGGATCGTCTGGAGCAAGTTGGCCGTCCTAAATATGAAGCTAAGTCAAGCAAAAGTAGATAGAGAGGTCGTCAGCTACATATTTGTTCCCGTCTGCGGTGACAGCTTAATGGCATGAGTTGGCCATGAGCAATGAAGGGTGCAATCGTACCGGAAGCAAGCATTTGTAAAGAGTGAATTCCAATGTCGACATCTTTGGAAAGGCCTGGCCAAAAAGAGGTCAGCCCAAACCAACCTTAGTCTCAGAAATAAGAACCCTTCGTTTCATTCATTGCGAATGGGTCTGTCGAATCGTGCGGAGTAGCGGAATCAAGGATGACTACATGGCTTAGTGAAAAAATATGAAAATATGAATTATGGGGGGCGTACGAGATTGTTCGTATGGTTCGTCGTCAGCAGCAGTCTCCAGGTCTTTCAAGAGGATTTGATCGTGGCTTTCTTCCTTTTTAACATCAACGGATAGCTGTTGTTCAGGAGTAGGTGTCGGAGTAGTTTGAATATGAGCTGACTGAGTAAATGACTCAGAAGCGCACACATAAGGTTTTAGGAAAGAAACCGACTGTGGTTCGCTTCAACAAAGCTGCTTGCTCTTTCGCTAGAATTTTTTTTCGTAGGAGCTCAAGGGCATGTTCCGTCTGTTGAAGTTGTGACGACACGTTCGCTCCATTGGATGTGGTAGGCGTATTGGTGCTCGGTGTATGGGAAGAAAGCACAGTCACAGGACGACCGAGAGCAGGAGAAACAGGTCTGGTGTTGGATATTTGTAAAGCCGCAACAGCACCCTCATCATCACTCTCGTCGCTTTCATCGGGCTCGAGGACACAGCGACGCACGCTAATACCGGAGAAATTGCCGCTCGAGCGGTGCCGCACTACCCGGGGATATGAACTTGATGCTTGGTGGAATGGACTCTTCGAAGTCAGCAGCTAGAGGGCGCTTCGTGCCTCGACGTTGAATACCGCTGGATAGTCCTTGAGGGGTATTTTCCCGTAAAAATGTAGGAGCCATTATTTGATCTGTGTCCGGAATAGATGTCACAACCTGAGATGACACTTGAACAGCATCCACGGCAAACAGTATCAGGAGAGTCGGAGATGATTGAAGTAGAGGGTGGACTGATAGTACTCAGGAAATTGTCGACGTCAATAGGACGTGCCATTTCAGCTTCGAGGGGAGGCGACGTCGGTCGTTCTGAGGATGAAGAAGGTTCTGTATGAAGCACTCTAGATCTCCTTGAAGCTTGGGCAGCCTTCCGCGCGAGGAGTTCTTGTTTCCTTTGGCGTTCAACATCCAGGGAGGAAGGATCAGCAGGTCCACCTATTCGTAAAGCAAGATCGTCGGAGACACCAGGTCGTGCGGGGAGACTGGGATGAGCAGCTAGAGGTCGTGCAGGGAGAGAATCATGGCCATGTTGCGATATAGCAGTTGGCCGTGGTTCTCCGTTTATGAACCTCGAGAAGTCAATATTTGAAGGTAGACGGAGGTGAAGCTCTGTGAACACGTGGTATATTGTTGCAACGCTCAAACCCTGGCTGACCAAATGCTCAGGACTGACTCCCCAGCCTAAAAGATCGAGAATGATATCCTTGGCTTGGTCGTACTGCTCTTGAGTCACTGAGGCATGTCAGTGTCGAGCAATTTGAAAAAAAAAATGGAGAACGAAAGACATACTAGGTAACCCAGGCCGTGGGTAACGCTCGGGAGGAACGAAGCCTAACACTGGAGTACCGGAACGGAACCTTTGAGGAGGTGATTGCTCGAGCTGGAAGGCCGCGTCCTGTCTGGGAGGAGATGGGCTTGGTGGGGGCAGATCATCGGGAGCGTCAGAAATTCTGTTAAGTAAAGAAGCGTGTGAAGGAGATTCGGCCTTGGCGATGGTAGGTGTTGGAAGCGTGGATTGGGATGTCTTCTGAATCAGAGATTTCACCTTCCTCGCGGGCAGCATCGCCATTGGTATGTTCCTTGGTCTTGCGGCGCTTGGATTTTCTGGATAGAAGAGCAGCTGCACGGAGAGACAAGACAGCAGCCGAGGAGTCAGCAACTGCGGACGCCATCCGAGGTGAAGTATATGGCCGTTGTGGTGGTACAGAGACAACCTTCAAACTTCAGGGTTCCCACTCTCTTTTGCTCTCCAAAAGTATTTCGTTTCTTACCAAACAAACTTCACGCTTCTCATCATCCAGATTATACAAAATGACGACGAACCCCGACGGAGAATTTGTCTGTGGAGCTCGAGTAAGCCTAGTGACGCATTTTGTTTCTCAGCTGGAGCTGCAGCAGCTGCCTACATATAACTTGCTTCGGACCACCATCCTGTCGTTCACAGTCTTTGCCGGCATTCACAACCTCTTTCTTTGGGTTTTTTTCTGCTGTGTAGCTACTGCCTGTCATATCCCGTGTGGTACTCATGCCCTTGACATTATGGCAAGAGTGCGTTCAGCTCTCACCGGCCGGTTCCTTTGAATAGCCTTGTTGACCCAACCACCGCATAAGGTTTTATCTTGCTCTCCATGAAGTCTCCAAAACTATCATTCCTTATTCCTTCGAACGAACTCCGATAGACGGTTATGTTCTGTTCGTCTTACTCATATTACTCAATTGTCTGGGAACCTAAATCCAAACCACAGGTCCACCGTAATTCCAATACACTTTCTCCCTGTCGTGTTCATGGCGTATCTGGCACGACGGCCTGACACATATCTCATAAGGTGGAGTTTTTTCTCTAATCCATTGCTAGCTTCCACTGAATCACTTACCAGACTATTACTGCTGCCACTGTGTGTCGTTTCTTGTCTTCATGCTGGCTTCGCATACTACTACGGTAAATGATACCACCCAACGCGTCTCTTTCTCTGCGATTTACATCATTAACTAGTCCACCCCATGCTGAAAGTGTATAACTTTGGCCTCGCCCTGTGTTCGATGTGTATGCTGTCGAAGGTTATTTTCTGGGCCCTCACTCCGGAAGGAATTCTCAAACGAAATGAAACTGCACCCTCAATACCCCGGCCACCAGAGATGAATGGGAATGGACATGCTCCCCCTGCTGTACACTCAGGAGTCGATGAGGTAGAGCTTAGCTTCGACCTTCGCCCAAAAGTGTCTTCACGTCCACCCTAAAGACTACCCTATGGAAAGGTATTGTTGACGCAATGGAACTCATGTGGACGCTACGAGGACAAGACTTTACTTATTCTGATGGTCTTTTCCTGCCTGCACCAAAGAGGCCACAGGCTCCTCGTTCTGCTTTCCTGAAAGCTACGGCGAAATCTTTCGCCGTTAACTTTCTAGTGCTGGATATATTGGAGGCTCTAATAAAGCTTTCACCTGGCGTCGGTGACGTCGATGGAGGATCTATCTATATCGAAGGACTTACACCTATCCCTCAATACATGCTGGCTACTGTCCTTCATTTCATGACTGGTCAGCCTCTTTTCCTTCCCTTTCTCTAAAGGATTTCATCAAGAAGAATTCTAGGTGTCTGCCTGCTTACAGGATTCCAAATGGTTTTCGACTTGCTTACCCTCCTTGTTGTTCTTCTCCTCAATGTCCCACCTTCGTATTACCCTCCAGTTATGGACCGCCCGTTTGGAGCCGAATCACTTCACGATTTCTGGGCCAAACGATGGCACCAACTGCTCCGTCAAACCTTCATTGTCTTAGGGAGGGTGGCCAGGTTCACTTTATATGCACCCTCCCCTTGCGTCCATTCAAGGGATTGAGCCGACAACGAAAATCTATTGGCGATCTAGCGCTACTATTCGGGACTTTCCTGGGCTCTGGAATTTATCACGAGACGAGCATCTATGCTATGGGCAAAGGCAACAGCATGTTTAGTCCGACCGTCATCTTCTTTGCGGCTCAAGCGCCTCTCCTCAGTACTGGAGAGGTTATGGAGAAGTGTAACCGGGAGGAGAGTGGGAGGTTGGCTGGGAACTGCTTGGGTTTGGTTGGTTATTGTTGGAGGAGCTCAAGGCATGGGTGCGTTCCTGTCACATTCTCTACCGCTTAGTCAAGCTTACTGACCTGCCTGAAAATAGTGGATGAATGGCACCGACATGGCTTGGGTGGTGGAATGGTAATTTTTCCATTTATTAGCCCAGCACGACTTTTCCTCCTTCCTCTCATCCTAAGACTCGTCACATTAATACGCTAATTCATCTCACAAACACACTTATGCGATAATATCTGACCTCATCGTAGAATACATGTAAATTATAATGGCATGACTGTCGTCTGCTGGGGCGGCCCAAACAAAAACCTCATAGTACCTTCATTCTTTCCAAGCTGAAGTTCTTCCTCATTAAGCTTTCCACCCTCAGCAGAGTCTGAATGATATGAAGGTATCCGAGATGTGTCGATTTCGAGGAGGATACTCGTTCTCCCGAAGGAAGATCTTCAATTTGAGAATATCATCGGGGGAAGTCGTAACAGCTGGCTTTGGGACACCAGAACCACTGCTTTGGCCATGCTGTCCAGTTGTGCGAGACGCATGGGGCGACGGAGAAGTCGGCGTATGTGGAGAGGAGTGAGCGCTGGCGGCATTGGAGGAAGAAAAGTGAATGATGAGGTCGAATATCGAATGTGCGATTTCTACATGACAAATTAGTCGAGTGTAAACCGCCAAGACAGTCGTATTACCTTGGAGGTCCTCAATCTGTGAGTGGTATTTGGCTTCCCACTCACCTCGCTTGCCGAGGTACGCTGCTAGCTGACTGGGGGTCCTTTCCGAGGAAGATAACGTCTCCAGTGCTCCCGTAGAACCATCAGTAGGTAAATCTCCTGAACTAGCGTTCTCCTCTAGGAGCGCAGCGACATAGAGGCTGCCTAGTGCTAGCACATGCGGAGGAAAAAGAATAGGAAGTGGAGTTCGATGTCTGAAAAGGCATTGGATATATGGAAGTATCAGGAGGTTCTAAGAGCACATACGAATCCGCTGCGAGCCGCCATGCAAGTTTTGTTAGATTTTTTGACGCTAGTACTGTCGATTAACAAAATAGAATCCACCACTCGCCAGCTACGAACCTCCGAGAGCTTTACCAAGCTTTATCACGTATGGGAAAGGCATACGAGCTGTAAAATTGAAGCAAATAACTTCCAGAATCAATCGTTCGATAGAAATGAGTCGTTGACGATCATGTTCAACAATCTGTCTTGCAGCGTCGACATTCTACCTCAAAGGATAAAGGGGGCGTAGCTTACTTGAGGGTCCATTGTATCAAGGTCGATTTCTCCTGCTGGATGTTTTGATTTGGCAGCTAGTTCAGGATACCGAATGGCATAGGACACCGCTAAAAGTTGTTGTGGCTTTTTCAGCGTGTCGTGCATCTTTGTCGAGACAAAGAGAGTAGCAAGGGCAACCTCCTAATCGTAATGGATTAGTATTATTACTTTTATTAAGAGAATAACGAACATGGTGACTATAGTCCTTCTTTGCGAAAAAGAGGTGAAAGCGGTGGTAGAGGCTCTGAGCAGTTGCAGTCGTTCTACGAGGGCTAATAAAAAACTTAATAACTTTGGATTAATGTAAATATTTAAGACATACAAACCAATTCTTGCACTCATTGTCTCAATGAATGCAGTCGCGTTCTGGCGAATTCTTTCCTCTTGTGTTGCAGAGAGTTTTCCGCGCTGCTTCTCGGATAGTCTAGAAACTTGCGTAGCAGAGAAATATGGATGATGATGTTTAGATATTGACGCTGGGAGGTTACGACTTGAACTTGAGGATCTCTGAGTCTCAGCCATAATGAAGGTTGAAAGCAGGTCCGGTCAAGCACCGCTCATTTCTTGCTTAGATAATATTAACATTCTCGTTTTTTTAATCGGGCTGGAAAGGATCCGGACTCTTTAAATTTGTCAGAATCACAAATGATATTTATCCTTGTTGTCGAGCGACGATCTCAACATTGTTCTCGCGTTCTAAATTTCTAATTTGTTTTTCGGCGGTCCAATAATGGAAATGATTATGTTCTCGGCAGGCGGCATAACAAAAAGCTTTCCGAGAGGGCCGTAAGCCGCATGTCGGTTCGTGACGCCCTCACACTTCTTACCGTCTGGTTCAAACAACCCATCTGAACTGGGATTTCATATGCTGTCAGCCGCATGGTCTTCAGCGAAGTTTTGGATCACATGATTTGTAAAATCTTAACATTACCCTGTTGTATACCTAGGTTACGGACTTTTGGGATGAAAATTTTTTTTGATTCAGATTTGTGAGAGGAGCCGAGTGCGACAGTGGAGGAGTTGAAAGGGGGAGGGGCTGGCATAAATTTATATGGGAAACAGTTCGGAAATCAGGTCGAATACGAAGCGGGATCGTTGAGCCGTTCAAATGAGGTGTAGGCTGGGGGCAAACCGTCTCTCTCTCCGAAAACACATAGTGGGTTGTAGCTTTTCGATTTCGCAGTTGAGCAGCTTGTCTCACGAGATTGTACTAATCAAGAATGGTATCAAGTCTTCGAGGGCCTGGACGTTTAGGTGGAATGGGGAGTGGCGGTAAGAGAAGACGTGATGGAAAGATGTTGCCGTCTGATCCTGTTCGAATTAGATGCCCAATACAAATACAGCAACGGGTCTCACGTTACCCTTTCATTCCTTCTCCCTTGTCTCTCTGGGCTGTTTTCTTGTGCGCGCCTCTGTCTGGCTTGGATATCCCTTCGTTCTTTCCATCCCTGCGTTTTCGGGCTTGACGACTAAATATTAACCTCTATCTACAACCCGTCTACCTCCGAACTCTATCGATATGCCTGCCCCTGCTATCCTTGCCGCCCGCGCCTACTGCCCTGGCTTCATCCGACCCTAGCACTTTGGCTAACCAGACCCCTTCTCAATTTGTGCCGATCCTTGCAATTGGTATCGTCATCATCCTGACCGGTATGTCCGTTCAATTTGGGAATTTAGTTGCACTGCAGCTGACAGACAACGACAGTTGCAGGTCTCTTTGGATACCGCGCATGGAGGGGCCGCCAGATGGCCAAGGAGTCGAGATTGAACCGTCACGAGCGCAAGCTCGATGACTGGTACAATGGTTCAGACAGTGCTAGCGTCATTGAAAAGCCCGCACGGGCCGCTCTTGGTAATGACCACGAAGCTTATGCCGGCTGGACTCCCCAGATTCGCACCTGGAAGGGTATTCACGTCCAAGGCATGCAGCTTCCTTCTGAATTCTGTCGTTGGCAAGGCTCGTCTCGCTGAGAAGGAGAAAGATGCCAGCGGTCTTACGCGCCAGATTTCTCCTCCACCAGCCTACCCCGTTGTGATTCCTGAGAAGCCTGCTCAGAAGCAATCTCTCCCTACCATCGTCATTCCTTTCACTGAGGAACGACTGTCTGGTGAAGACAAGCCTATTGCTAGCCCTCTCCGAACGGTCTCTAGATCACCCATTGTCCAAGCCGAAAACCCAATCGCGGACAAATCTGAGGACCAACTCCCTCTTCCTCGTGTCATGATCGTACAGAACACATTCACTCCCAACCTTGAGGATGAACTCTCCGTCGTTCGCGGAGAGGCTATCCGCATGCTCGCAGAGTACAAGGATGGATGGTACGTTCATTCTCTAGTTCCTTGTCTTTAATCACTGATTTTTTGAACAGGTGTGTCGTTCAACGTGTTGGCGCCTATGATAGCCCCAAAGGCGTCGTTCCTAGGTCCTGCTTGTCCGAACGCTCCCAAGCGATCCCCGCTCTAGCTCGTCGCCTTTGAACTTGTTTCAGGCGACTTCTTTGCTTTCGATGTCCCCTCAACCGACAATCATCTCTATCGCTTTACTACATAACGTTGACGTCCAGCCACACCATTCACAGACGCTTGCCTCTACTTTTGTCCCTCTTAGCGCTTAAGCCACGCTTTAGAGTCGACTTGGATAGGCATTCGTACCCCAGCGCCGAGAAAGGAATCTCTCGAACTCCCTCATGCTCCGACCGCTCCACAGTCTTTACTTCCTGGTTACGTATCTATCGCGTGCTGTCTTTTACTCGCGCACAGAGTGAGCAGCATCTGCTTCCCTTCTTTAGTCCTCAATCCAATGGACACTGCCTCCTGATAACTTATATGAGGGCGGTCACTTGTCTTTATCTCGACCGCCACTCGACCTAAACATTAGTCGCACAGGGTGCGCTGGCCCTGCCAGGGCGGGGCATCATTCAGTTCGTTGTCTCCTGTTCTCCAGGATAACGGCGCTTTATTCTTCCATATTTGCCCTATGTAACTTATCTTTTTGTTGTTATTTTGGCTGCAGGCTGTAGTATGGGCACTTACTGAGATTTGTAATCATTACAGAGAATGGTACATTGCATCTGCGGAATTTGAAAAACCCAAAAAAAAAATGATAACAATAACTATCAAGAACAGACACATAAGTACATTATCAAACAATATATTTTCTGCATATTATGTCCATATGCAGCGCCTGACTATGCAAGATCTTTCTTTTCCAGCTCCTCCCATGTGCAGTCAAAGCCAGCAAGCGATGGTAGCTTTGCCCAAACCTCGTCTCGTAATTCAGACACTGCTTGCTCAAAGTCCCGCCGACATTTTGGACAAGTCAAACCGTCGTCTTGTAAATATCGAACGCCTTGTAGCATATAATGAAGGGGCCCCTACTTGACTATCAGCTTCATGCATCCAATTCCAAAATGAGAAACGCCAGTTTACCGTCCTGGTTTGCCATGATTTTCCTAAATGAGAGCCAAGCTTCGCAAATCCTTTGGAACAATTTCGAGGATGCTGACATCCGGCATTTGGGATTCGCTCTCCGACAAATTTGCGTACGAAGTCCAGAATGGTTTCGACGCGTGCTTGATACATGATTACATAGTGTCGGACGATGTCTGAGCTCATTTCCGCTGAAGGACGAGATGGATGTTCGTAGACAAGCTTTGGGTGATCTGCACGAAGAAGCGAGTTGAGAGGATACAAAGAGAGGAAGTATAAAGCAGGCGGGATGAGCACATCGACATGAACTTCCTTAGCGAGGTTGATTACTGCCAAAGGATGCGCGTAAGGGTACGTCATATCATAGACCATGGGGGAGTCTATTGCTTTCTGGATCATCGCTGCAGCTTGTGTCAGCAGCCAGCAGTGTAGGAGGCCCTGTACAGACCATCGTGTCCTTGGAGTGTGCTACTCCAGCTCTTCTGTAGAGCCCGGATAGCAGACAATCGAAGAGGCCGTATGAAGTATTTTGTGGCTAATCGGAGTATTCCAGCAGTATAGAAGAAGTTCTGGATTCCCTCGCCGAAGGTCTCAAAAGTGCTAGGAGGGAGAGGATCAACTCGTGTTCACCATGGGAAACTGGCCAACAGGAATTACATGCACTCACGCTCCATCGTATAGTGCTTTAATGAGATTGCCTAATTCGCAAGGCAAGTCGTGAAGTACAACCATGGGACATCCGTCGACCTGAGCTTGGTCGGTGCTTTGCGTCGCGGAGCTGAACATGTCTGGTAGCCAAAGATTGCTTAAGCGATGGAAAATACGACACAATTCAAAATCTTACCTTCAAAGACTTCTGAATGCCGCCTGAGGACGCCACGGTGAACTTTGAAAGCTGTTGGTTCGCCTTGCGCTACTGCCGTGACCAGGAGCAGATTGCCATCATCGAAGTAGGGCTAAATAATCTAACATAAGGCATATAAACTCCAAGTAAAATAAAAGAAGCACTGACGTCGCCTTGAACAAAGCGGTGGTCCATTGCATGGATGTCTCAAGTCAAGAGGCGATCAGGCGCTTCGAGAGAGCCTCGTTAGTTCTGCACCACCATGAGCTCTAGTCGTTCGCCTTCTCGTCCACCTACTCCGGGACCTCCTTCACGTCTTGCGGTTTCTGCGACCCTTCAATCCCGACCCTCTCTCTCCAATCTCAAGGTCACAAGCTTTAATGCTGGCCACTCAACCGTCGCGACCGATGATGAACATGATATTCCTCCCGTTCCCATCGCTCCCTCCATGGCTCTGGAAAGCTCTTCATCGTCTGTAGTCAACTTTGATATGAATAACGAGCCAAGCATCATCAAGGATGTTGAGGACGACTCAGATAATGAGGACATGGCTGTTCCTGGCTTGGTTCCAGCAACCGACGAAGAATCAAAGAAGTCCCTCCGTGATACGTTGAGGCGAACATTGTCTCATACAGCCTCTGCTTCTGGCAAATATTCTATGTTACTAATACGATTTCATTTATTTCTCACGCGCACATTTGGCAGAGAATTCCGTTTCTCTCGCACGACGGCGCATACGGAAAGCCACTGTCACTGAGCTCCCCTCTCCAGAAGGTGCACAATGCCTCAATCCATCCTTTCTATCAAAAACTAAATAACCAAAGTGTCGGCGTTTCCCCCTCGGGATTACTTTGTGTTGACAGATGCCGGCAAGCCTGTGTACACAAGCAGACCAGAAGAGGACGCGTTAGATCATTTCACTGGACCCATGGGCGTCATGCAAGCTCTCATTTCAATATTCATTGACGATGGAGACAAACTTCGATACGTAAAATCAGGGAAGAATAGAATTACCTTCCTACTTCGACCACCATTGTATTTTGTTTGCTCATCAGCATGGGGGGAACCAGAGTCTGTGGTCAGTGAGTAGCCCAAGTATGTAGATGCATGCTGACTGCTCTTCATCAAGAAAGGCACGCGCACATCTTGAATACTTACACTTGCAAATCCTCAGCATCGTCACGGGGGAACAGCTTCGCCGGATCTTTGAAAAGAGATCAAACTTTGACCTCAGACGGATGCTTGCTGGTACGACCGCGGGACTGCTCAAGTTTAACGCCACACCATTGATTCAGCCTCTAGGTTCAGAAATCTTTTTAACAAGCATATTACAACGACTTGAGTTCAGTCTAGCAATGAGTACCGCCTCGCTCCAGTGCTTACGAATGGACCCATCCGCCAGGAGGCGGCTTGGGGAGGCCATGCTACCGAACAAGATGAAGGTACTTTTCTTTATATCTTTCTTTGCCCACTGTCTTAATGGCACATTAGGACATACTTTATGTGATCCTCGTCGCCCAAGGGCGGGTTATTACCCTAATTCGACCCAAGCGCCACTCTCTCTATCCTTCGGATGTTCATATTCTCCTCAACACAATTCACCAACCCTCCATTATGAACAACCCTGCGCCGTCAACGTGGGTTCCTGTTTGTCTTCCCAAGTTCAATCCATCGGGGTTCGTCAATGCATATATTTCATTTCTACGGAAAGAAGAGGAAGCTGGTGCAATTCCTCCGCCCGCTCCCCTACCTCTCTTCAATCGCTGGAATAGCACAGATGTTATGACCGCATCCAACAAAAGCAGTACTTCCACGCCACCCGTCCAGCAAGAGACGGGGATTGCCCTCGTTTGTGTTAGCGCTGGAGGGAGTTTTGAGACTATTCGAAGTTGGTGTGATTCGATATCCCAGGTTAGACCAGATCTTCTCCCGAGTGATCCTAACAAAACATTTGAAGAAACTTATTCATGATGGAGTTCTCGACACACTAGCTCTCAATATTCGCTCTGGTCAGACAGACTACACTGTCTCTGAGCTAGGCATTCCCGGACTCCGACACTTCTTTTACAAAGCACGCATGCAAGTACAGATGACCATGCCAGTGTTTGAAGATCCCTACGATGAGCCTGAAGATAGAAGGAGGTAACTAGTTTTGTCGTACTTGAACGGATGATCGCTTATTCTCACAGGTTAATAACTCTTTATCAAGTTATTCATGACGCGATTCATGCAAAGTCTGGGCAAGCTGAGCCTCTGAAGCTGCAGTACATTCGAACAGAAAAGGAGAGTGTCATGGGATGGGTCAGTATTTCGTATTTACGTTGTGTGATGTACAGACCGCTCAGTGACATTATGTACAGATCACGCAGCCTTTCGAGCTTTATATTGCCATTTCCCCTCGACTACCCAAGAGTGCAGTTGTGGGAGCAGCAAATTCTGTAGCACGTTGGGTGAAGAAAGAAGAAGGGAGGTTGTTCCTCAAAGACGCGCCAGTGTTTTAGAATTGTTTGTGACTGGCCAGCTCTCGACCTTTGTGATTTTTTTCTACATAAAGACTAAATCAGTTTTGTTGAAAGGAATAAGAATTCAGCATCTATTGACATCAAGAGTCTCTGTGAAACAACAAACAGTGCGTTTTTATGGGTGGTAGAAGCACTACATCTAGGCCCCTTGTATTTTTTAGTATAGAATACACGCGTTTCCTGTACCATCCGGCCAATCCTGAGGATCCGGAGTCCGTCCTGACCTAGGGTTATTTGGAAGAGCTCCGAAAAGTCAGGGTATTGTTTATAACAAGATATATTAGCACCTGTTCGAGACTTTGAAGTGTAAGTGAGGACAAAACAAATACCCGTTGCTTCAGTGGTTCGAGTGACCATGAGCGCATCTCGTCAGCTTCACACGTCAATTTCAGGCGATAAGCTAATAAACTATTTTCAATGCACAGGGCTTCTGTGAATTCTTATATTTCTCGCTCATGGCATGCAGGTCCAACAACTTAATTTGAGTGAACAATTTTCGAGGATTTGGAACTCAACATTTGGCGCGCGCTCGGCGTTCAGGAGCAGCCCGAACGATCCCTGACTCTTTCATGATGTTTCTTGGGGTTTGGTTCTGATGCATCCAGGGACTTTTCAGGTATCAAGATAACATTTGTAACTTAAATCAGACCCATGGCCATACACGTGTATCCTGAAACATCATGAAGCATACTAACGAAGGGTCTGAATGCGTAGAAGGTTTTCTCCATACTCCTCGGAATCGCTTTCATATGTGCTTCGTTCTTACTTCGAGAGCATAGAAGTTAGGCAAGTGGCTACGCAGCTATTATTCCATGGTCCTTGAATCGAGGTTGGCGGAATTCTGTGGGTCCACTCTTGTAATCCTTCCTTGTTACATTCATGTCCATGATGAGTGCGGCGATCATTTTACATAATAAACTTTACTTGCAACCAGATCGTCACTTTCTCAGACGTCTCCGTGTGTAACCGCCAGGTTCAGAGTAGCTCATTGGACACGTCCAGTCGGCCCCATGGGTATACGAGATGTCGTCGTGTTTATTATACTTTCTTGACTGTCCCTCGTACTGGAACCCATATAAAAGCTTGGAATGCTTTCAATGCGGATGTCATCAATTCAATCTATTAAGCCTCCTTCTACCTCCCCTAACACTCTTAATACCCAAGATGGGCATCATCTCTCGGCTTGGACCCTTTTATACAGAGGTGACTCGTCTATCTTATTCATTGGTCATGACTTCGAAGAACACTGACTTGAAACTGCTCAGACCTTTCCTCCTGCCTCCAAATTCAAAACCAATGACATTCCAGACTTGAGCGGAAAAGTGGCTCTGGTTACCGGTGCAAACACTGGGTAAGTGACACTCAATTCACCAAGTGGGAATAAATTTGCTTAAGCCAAGGAAAGCGTTGGATATCATACCGTGAAAGTAAATGATTATCGGCTTCTCCTGCCGGTGTTTCCATTATTCATTTCCCTCTTCTAGGCGCTGTTGGAGCATAATGCCAAAGTGTACCTTGCAGCGCGAAGCCGCGAAAAGGCTTTAGCTGCCATTGAACGGCTTAAAACCGAGACTGGCGGAAAGGAAGCGATTTTTCATGAGCTTAACCTCGGATCACTTGCCGATGTTAAACATTCTGCGGAAGAGTTCAAGACAAAGGAACAGCACTTGCACATCCTGATCAACAATGCGTCCGTTTCTCTTAACATCCTTTCAACTGTCTTTCTAACCTTCTGTGAAGTGGAGTCATGACTCCCCCACTAGAAGACGTTACGGCTGACGGTAAGTTATGATCAGAAACTAGAACCGTGACTTATCATTGGCAGGATACGACTTGCAGTTTGGGACTAATGTTCTCGGGCACTTCTACCTCACAAAAATCCTTACACCTCTTCTGGAGTCCGCGGCAAAATCCAGCTCCCACGGGGATGTTAGAGTGGTCAATGTGTCGTCCTCAGCTATGTATGCGTGGTTCGACAAGGATTTGTCCTGGGATACTCTGAAGGATGGCCCAGCTCGAAGGAAGCTGTCTCCCATGGGATTGTATGCACAGGCGAGTTTGCTCCGAATCTTTTTTCTTTAAAGATGAAGCTCATTCCAATGACAGAGTAAAGTGGTGTGTTCTTTTCTCTCGCGTCCCCATAAATCTAGTATGACTTATCTTTGATAGGGCAATGTTCTATTTGCTAATGAATTCGCGCGGCGGTATGGAAGCCAAGGGATCGTCTCCTCGTCGCTGAACCCTGGCAACCTTGCATCTGACCTCCGTCGACACAGCTCAACACTCTTCAAATTGGTACGTCTTTATTGTATGGTTTCATCGCGATACCCATGCCCCGCCCACAGATGTACAAGCCAATCCTTTACCACTCATCATATGGTGCTCTCAGTAGTCTTTGGGCTGCCACTAGCCCTGAAGGTCGTACATTGAACGGGAAGGTAGCCCCCTCTCTAACCTCTATTTTGAAAAATGCTGATCGAGCCCAAGTACCTTATCCCGTGGGCAAGAATCGGGAAGCCTATTTCTATCTGCGAGAACGAGGATGTCGGAAGGGCTCTGTGGGATTGGTGTGAGGAGCAAATCTCAAATGTTGCATTAGATTAAGTCTGTTTTGCGATTTCTGAGCACATATCTAGGCTTCGTTTGTTTTCCCTTTGATTTAATTCTTGATTATTAGGACTTTGATCGCATTATAAACGTTCAAATATGGCTATTCTTCGTCCCTACAACGACTGCTTTCTGTATTCCTTTGTTTCTGAGAGATGGAGCGTTGGAGGCAAGCTCGACCATATATTGACCGCACGAGTCTGCGTGATTTCGGACGACGAAAAATTTACTACACCATTCGCATTTGCTTACTTATGTGTTTCATTTCAACCTTAAAGGACGAGAAAATTGTGCAAATAACTACAAAACTATTGCTTCACGGTCCTTGAATTGAGTGGATCGAGCTTTATGGGATCTACCTTGTGGCGCTGAAGAGATCGCTTTTCACGTTCCTCGTCCATGTTGCCATCATGTCTGTGATGGGCAGAACGAACTCTTTAATATACCTTACTTTCAACCGCACCCCCACTTGATCCACTCATGCTTCCGCGCATGATCGCAAAACCTAAAGTAGCTGGTCGGACATGTATGTGCAGGTCCACTCGACCACATGGGTATACGAAATGTCGTCGTGTTCGTTGTACACTCTCGGCCGTCCTTCGTACTTGAAGTCTTATAAGAGCCTGCTACTCTCTCATTGTAGATATCCCAAAATCACTCCACAGCACCTCCTTCTGCATCCTTTAACACCCTTAACATCTACAATGACTCTGGATTTCATCTCTAGGCTTCGACCCCTTTACACGGAGGTGCTTAATTTATCCTATTGGCTCATAACTTTAAGGAGTACTGACTTTGAAATCACCAAGACCTTCCCTCCTGCTTCCAAATTCAAGCCTAGTGACATTCCGGACTTAAGTGGAAAAGTAGCTCTGGTTACCGGAGGAAATACTGGGTAAGTGATGAACTACGAACCAAGCGGGAAAATAATTAATCATACCTCGGAAAGCATTGGATATTACACCGTGAAGGTAAATAACAATTGGATTTTCCTATAGGTAGTACTCCGACTCATGTCCATCCACTAGGCGCTTTTAGAGCATAATGCCAAGGTGTACCTTGCAGCACGAAGTCGCGAAAAGGCTTTAGTTGCCATTGAACGGCTTAAAACTGAGACTGGTGGGAAGGAAGCGATTTTTCATGCATTGAACCTTGGATCACTCGCTGATGTTAAACGTTCTGCGGAAGAGTTCAAGGCGAAAGAACAGAGCCTTCATATTTTGATTAACAACGCGTCCGTTTCTCTAAAAAAAATCTTTCATGAGTGTTTTCTAACTCTCTATGCAGTGGCGTTATGGCTCCCCCACTAAAAGACGTTACAGCTGACGGTAAGTAATGGCTAGAGATTAGAATTGCAACTCATAATCAACAGGATACGACCTACAATTTGGAACCAATGTTCTCGGGCACTTCTACCTCACTAACATCCTTACACCTCTTCTGGAGTCTGCGGCGCGATCGAGTGCTCATGGAGATGTTAGAGTGGTCAACGTTGCATCCTCAGCTATGTACATGTGGTGGAATAAAGATTTGTCCTGGGATACTTTGAAGGATGGCCCAGCTCGAAGGAAGCTTTCTCCGATGACGCTATATGCCCAGGTGGGTTTGCTACCACTTATTTTATTTAAACGTGAAACTCATTTCAGTGGCAGAGCAAAGTGGTGTGTTCCTAGTTCTCGCTCTCTCGTGGATTTAGGGATATTTATCTTTGATAGGGCAATGTCCTATTTTCTAATGAATTCGCAAGGCGCTATGGAAGTCAAGGGATCGTCTCCTCGTCGCTGAACCCTGGCAACCTTTCATCTGACCTCCGTCGACACAGCTCGACATTTATACAAACAGTATGTTGTCTTGTAATTGTTCGTTATGATGCTCATCCTCGCCGATAGATTAGCAATCCAATCCTTTACGATTCATCACAGGGTGCTCTCACTAGCCTTTGGGCCGCAACCAGTCCAGAAGGCGGTGCCTTCAACGGAAAGGTAGCACTCTCTCAAACTTCTATTTTAAATAATGTTGACCGAGTTCAAGTACCTCATCCCATGGGCAAGAGTAGGAAAGCCTACTCCGGTCTGCGAGGATAAGGATGTCGGAAAGGCGCTGTGGGAGTGGTGCGAAGAACAAATCTCAAATGTACCGTAGATTACGTTGGCTAGGATGTTTCTGAGCGCCGAGCTTTGATTCACATATTTTCAATACAACTTAATTCTTGATTCAGGTTAGGACTAACATTATGTTACTAATTTTATATTTTACGATTATGAACATTCTCGTCCCCTCAACGATAGTTCCCTGCGTATCCTAAGAGGCAGGACAACCTCGATAAATCAGAGGCCCAAGCCAAACATCAATAGATTTGGTTCTCTTGGTGGGCTGACTAGTAGTTCGTAAAGACATTTGACCTTTTCATTACGGGAAAGGAGCAACAGCAGGACTCTTATATCCATTCACTCCCACAGCTCTTACTCCGAACTGAACATTATCTTTGGACAAATCAACTGTCGCTGACCCCACTTTACCCACGACCACAACATGGGTCCAATGGGGCATTTCTGTCGGCCTCCAGACAATCTCGTATTTCTCCAGGCTTGCGCTCGTATCCAGGGTCCACTTGATCGTTGAGTTGAGTACAAGACTGCTCGTATCAATTTTTACGCTCTTGGGGATGCCAGGAGCATTGGCGAGCGAAAAGAGGGCTGCACCATTCATTTTGGCTATGCGGCTGACGTAGTCGATATCGACGAATTCAATGAGATCACCGTACTGGATTCCGGTTGCATTATCGAAGCGAACATCTTGGTGTTGGTGGGCATAGTTCTCGTTCGGTTCGGTGAAGCGGACGGCCGGGAAACCTTGGTCGATGAAGCTGGAGTGGTCGCCACCTCGGAGGAACCGATCAGGACGGTAGACTGGTTCGACTATAAAGAGATGAAATCCTGATAACTGGCCGAGAAAAACTAATATACCTTGAATACCAGTAATGTCATTGCTTGTGACCTCAACGATAAACCGCCCAAGCTGTCGAATCGCTCCATCATTCTCTGCTCCTATTTTGATATAGTTGGAAATATCTGCTTGTGAGAGAGTTGGAGGGAGACCTAGATAGTGTATAAGTCGGCATATGCATGGGAATCCCATTATCTGGAAAGAGCGAACTCTGGAGGAACATTCTGATGTGCCCCGCATCCTCACGACCGTTCCCACCTTTGGAACTTCCTACAATATCGTTATTAAGCATTCCTTGAACATCTTTACCAGCCGCTTTAAGTTGTTGGGCAAGGTATGCAGAGCCTAACAGCCCCTTGAGAACAAAATCCTCAGTTATTGCAGCACGGGAGTTAAAGACCTAATCACTTGTTCTTCCCCAGCTACAGCGACGAAAATGATTGTAGCTTTAGGTGTTGTATCTGCAAATATGCGAGCGAGTTCGAGAGAGACTGCTACTCCACTCGCATCGTCATTTGCACCTGTTAGGAATGAAGAACTTCAAAGGATTTTGGCTCATGAAGGCACTTGCCTGGTGCATCTGACACTCCATCCAAAATATCCGTGCATCTTGAATCATAGTGCCCGCTTACAAGATACTTGTAGCATAAATATCGGTCGCAGGGAGAGCGGAAAACGGGAGAAAAAAGCTTACAACACGATCCGGTTCCTCACTTCCCGTCAAAGTTGCAAATACATTTGCAATGAATGTATCATTGGGCACTCTGGAATTCACTCCTCCAGGCTGTGTATAACCTTCTACACTGACATTGAGACGGCCGCCATACGATTTGAGCTCTTGCTCGATCCAAGTTCTTGCGGCGCCAATGCCTCTTTCAGGATCGGTTTGGTTTGAAATAGTGCTTCGGGTACCAAAAGAAACGAGCTTTTCGATAGTGTTCTGAATTCGAGATGGGTCGATGGACTTAAGTAAGCCTGCTAGTTCAGGGGTAGGATATTGAGGGATGAGGAGCGAGCCGGGGCCAGGGGGCCAAGTGTACTCTTCCAACGGTGGCCATTGAGATTGTGCAAGAGCTGAATACGAGTAGGTATGAGAAATGGATAAATGAAGAAAGGAGAGGCGAACCTTTGCTGAAAGCTGCTGCTAAGGCTGTGAAAAGAAGGAAAGGACTCATGACGGCAAGCAGGCGGCTCACACGAAGTATGCACGCTTGTATTTGTAGAGCCTGAACAAAGATAAGCAGATGTTGACGTCGGGCTGACGAGGAGGAGTGGAAGTATTCCGACCATGCGCGCGAAGTCAAGTGACAATTGGCCATCAGGTTCTCGAAAGAGAAGAAGGCCTGGGATGAGGATACATGTAATACAGGTCGAGACCAAAACTTCGCATAGAGGAAAACCCAGGGGCAAGTTTACAAGCATAGGGTCGGCAGCTCCGGTCCACTGCAACGAGCCGTGTTCTTGAAGTAGGAAAGTTTGGCCCTCATTCACTGGAAGCGGGCACAATGAGGGGATCATGGAGAATCCCCACTGATGGTATTTGAATTCAGTCCCCCATTTCATTTTACGTCTGGCCTGAACGATACACGAAAAGACCGGCGGGAGGTGGGAGTGGAAACTGCAAAGCGGAGGGCGCCTATTTCTACATTCTGCTCCCGCCAACATCGCAGAGCAATTGCTTCCTGTCTTCGAATTGCAGCCAGGACTTGTGAGAAGGATGCAGTCCGGGAATAATAGCAACGACGGGGACTCTCCACCCAACCACAACCATGGACCTGGGCAGAATGGGACACCGCTGCCGATTATGCCGTTCAGCACTGCTTCACAGGGGGACGGCGGCCCTGGATCCTCTCAACGCAATAGTCCTCATCCACCAGCTGTTCCTCCCATGTTCAACATCCGCCAAATAGCTGCTGCATCTGGCCAACCTCTCCCCACAACTGTCGACCATAACATCGACCCTGCGATTAGCAACTATCGCCATGACCCAAACGCGACGCACTACCTACCACCTGGATACGCCAGTCTCTTCCCGGGCCCACCTCCTTCTGCTGGTTTGCCTGAGACTGCCGCTGTGGAAGCTCCTGACGGCGAGGACGACAGCAACAAGCCTGAAGACCCCACTGCAGTAGATGGTGACTGGAAGCCCAAGCCATCGCGCAAGCCTCGCAGAGAGAAACCTCGTATTGAGCTCGCTGCTGATCAACCGCCTACAACCCAAGGCAAACCGCGCGCCCGTGTCTATGTTGCTTGTGCCCAGTGGTAAGCGATTTGTCCCTTTTCCAAGGTTCATCACCTGATTTTTTCTCTTTCTTTCTTTCTTGCAGCCGAGGACGCAAAATCCGCTGCGACGGTGCAAAGCCAGTCTGCCACAACTGTTCGCGACGCCCCAACGGCACACAGGAGTGCCAGTATGATACCCAACCCAAGCGACGTGGCCCTGACAAAATCCCAGGCGCTCGTCAGCGCATGGCACGTGAACGAGAGGACGGTGCACCGGAGGATGATTATACTGGCGAAGGCGCGCCTGCCCCAAAGCGACGTAGACGGCGCCCAGTAACAGAGGGCATTCGCGCTATCCAGGCCCAGAACGCCGGTCTCACTGACGGCATGGTTGCTGAGTTCCCGCAGGGAGCACCTGGCCAAATCCCTCCCAACGTTGCCTCCATGTTTCCTCCTGGCACCGATGTCCAAGCTCTTCTTCAGCAGCATCAGCAACAGCAGCACCACCAGCAACAGCGCCCTGGTGACTTGCCAAACGGCACTTCCTTTGTGAGCGATCAGGTTGGCTTTTCACGTGAGCCTGCCAGTAATCCAGCTATATATCCTCCGCCGCCAGGCAGGCATCTTGACGAGGTAAGCTCTGTCTTTCCTTGCTGCAGCAAGCTTCGCTAAAGGCGAATGCCTTAGTATTCCCTCTACACCATCGATTCCACTGACGATATTGACACAGAGTCAAGCCTGAGCTCTATTGAAGATGAGGATTATGAGGATTATGCCTCTGACGACTTGGTCTCATCCTCCGCCAGCTACACCGTCGTCAAAGCACCGTCTCTTGATTTTTCACGCAAAACCTGGTGGGACAATATCTTGTACTTCTACCATGCCACTTCGCTTTCCCCTTCCCCTGTTTTTTCTTCATCACACAGAGAGCTCGCAGCTCGAAACATGATCCTAGATATGCGATTCGCTTTCCGCGTTTCTAATTACTGGCTTTCCTTCGTCCACATACCGTCCTTCTTTCAAAGCTTGATCAATCCGTCTGATAGACCCTACGTCCAACCTAGCCTCATTCTTGCTCTTCTTGCTCTCTCTATCCTCTGGCAATCCTCAGAAGTTGGTACTTTGAAACATGCTGGCCGTAAGCGTGCCATGCAGTTCCGTGTCGAAGCTCAGATGGCCCTAGAGCAGAGCCTCAATTCTGGCTGGATTGACCTCCAGCTTGCTCAAGCGGCTTGGGTAAGTTAAGCTCTTTCACACCCGCGCGCTAATGTTTAAGCCTTTTGAATGTATCACAGCTGATTGCATGGTTTGAAATATCATGCCACCCTGAGCACTCCACCATGCGAACGACATCGTCTATGCGTCTCCTCGACTCTGTCATTCGATCCCTTCACTTAAATGCCATTGATCAGGAGGATGCACCCTCGCTCTTCCCGCCTTGGTCACCCAAAGCTGCCTCAGTCACAACTTCAACCTCTTCTCAAATACAGGAACACACATTGGCCACTCAAGGATGCTCCTGTGCATCCTTCACCTTAGCTTCCCGTTGGCCTTCTACAAAAGATCATTGTCCCTGCTGGGCTACCACACCCGCTTGGGATCCAGCATGTCTTACCCCAGCCGATATCCAAAAAGAGTCCTGTCGCCGGCTTTGTTGGAGTGTCGTGCTCCTCGCTGCAGGCAACATGTCATATAGTACTGCAGGTCTTGTCTCATCATCACCATCCTCCTCCCCTTCAACGAAAACTAGAGAAGGATGGGTGCCAGACTTTTACGTTGGTAATCCTGCCAATTTTTCACTCCTTTTTTCCGGAGAGAGTCTCTTGCGAGGTGCGTTTCCTCAGCAGAGCAAAACAACAGTGTGGGGATTGTACGATAGGATTATGCTGCTTTGGCTTGGATGCATTCGGATGCGATACAAACACACCGCACCATCTGCACCAGGTGTCGAGAAGGATGTCCATGCTGAAGAGACGGAGAAGGCAGAGTTTGCTGTCAAAGCATGGATTGAGGCGGATTACTTGGAGGAGCAATTGAACCAACATACTTGTGCCATTGAGAGAAGCTTTATCTTTCAGGGGAGAGAGTACTTGTTCAAGTACGTCTACCGCGTTCCACCACATCTAAATTTGCAACTCACGGAGCGGAAGCATTCGGATGAGTATTTCCTACGAATTCCGCAACTTCATACCGATCCCTCAGAACAACCTTAACACCTTGTTCAATCGGCCTAAGGCAGAGGAGTGGTGTGCGTTCACTTTTCTTATTCGTTTAATTTTGCCCTTTTATTTACCAATATTTTTTTCTCTGTTGTAGTGCATCACCAACGCACTGTTGCAGAGCGCTTCATGTATGGGCTCGCCAAAATCACGGGATATGTTCATAACACACTTGCGACGCGCCCCTATTTCGTCTTTTGGTTCATGGGTCAGATTCAGCGCGCTATGCGCCTTTGGGAGACCGATGGGACCTTGACAGTTGCGTTAGACGTATGCAAATCGTTGCTTCCCGCAACTGACTAGTGAGTGGTCCTTTTGAATTACTGGAGATTGGTCAGCTAACACGGTCCGTCATGTTCAGTTTGACTGCAATGTGGCCATGCGAAGAACAACGAAGACGTTATGGAGTGTTGAGAGAAAAGTTGTTCAGGTCGTGTTTGATCGCTGGTGTGACTCCGCCTGATAAGATGAATCTAGATTTGCAAAGGTTTGGGAATGAAGTTGTCTGAGGAAATCGTTTGATCCGCTCTCTGGGTTTGTCTTGTTGGATTTTTAGAACTGATATTATTCTTGGTTTTGAAAAGAACTTTGGTTTCGTGTACATTTTACAATTTGAATTACGAGTTTTGCCTCCTTTGGGTTCGCGTTGGGTGAGCTAGTCGCGTCTGTCACAATGTCTTTTTGCGGAAGCGTATGTGACTACACTTCCTAAACAAGGTTGAACTCTACCATAACGTCCATTTACTTTTACATGGCCGAATCCCAACAACCACTAGAACTGGACTCGATTATGGATATGGACGTGTACCCTCGATTGCAATTCACAACTACCTCGAACAGCCGAAAGCGTGGAGCGTCCCCATCTCTCCTTTCAGGTAGTGGGCCTCCCAAGAAACTGAAGGAGGACGTTGATAGCCAAGCTTCCTCTTCTACTTCCACTGGAATGACTCACCAGTGTACCCTGGCCGACGAGCTTGCGCAAGAACTTCAGTGCCCTTGCTGCAGTGCCATTGCTCATCGTCCCGTGGTAGTCATGCCTTGTCAGCACATGTTTTGTGGCAGGTTCTCTCATCTTTCGTCCTCATCCCACCCTTGGTCTAATTCGCGTTGATTTTAGTTGTTGTTACCTTTGGATCAAGGCTTGTCCCCTTTCTTGTTCTTGACAAAACCCTCGTTTTTTTTTCTGATACAACATGTTTAGAATGGAGGAACAAGCTGTCCTTCATGTAGGAGCGTTGCGCAAATTGCTGTGCCCAGTCGACCTTTGGAGATCGTTATTCAGACTCTCATTCGCGCTTGTCCCGATCAAGCTCGAGCAGAGAAGGAGCTAGCTCAAGCAGACCAGATATATAAACAAGGAGGCTCCCTTCGAGTGCGTTTATCTATGTGAATGAGCATGGATTACCAGATACTTAACATGGCGCGCTTAGTTCCCAAGTCCAAGAGAACCCAGTCCTGAACCTAATTTCAACCAGAGCACAGACATTGCTCGACCTTGCCCAACATGGTTAGTGGCTCGCCACCGTTCGGTTTCTAAGCTATCTAATCTTTTCCTTTGTCTCCAAGTATCCCTCACAATCAATTTGGTTGGACATGCCCTGTTCCCATCCCGGACCCAGTCGTTGTCGGCAATGATAACGCGTGGTCTTTCGAAGATGGCACTCCTCCTGGCCATACGACATGCGGAAACTGCGATGCACTTATGGCTACAAATGCCCCCATGTCCACACGATGCGACTTTTGCGCAACGTCGTTTTGCGGAATTGGTGTACGCGGTCGATGCACAGCACTCGAGGTGTCCAGCCAGAATCCAGAAGAATTGAATGGAATCGAGGACCTTCTCACTTGCGAAGAACTCTACGAGCAATGTTTCGATAACAATAATGTGGAGGTGGAGATTTTATTAGATTACTTGACTTCTCAGAGGTTTAAGCCAAGGACCATTTACACTCAGGTATGTCTCAAGCTTTCTCCCTGATTGTCTTTCCTTTTTTCTTGCTCACTTGAGCGATTTACATAGATTGTAAACCACATTCGAGATTCACCAACTGGGTTCCAAGCCCTAATAGATGATGATGTCTTCCCCGATGCACCAATGAACGAAGACGGAGAATCTATCCCTCGTAGCAGGAGCTGCCGTGACTGCGCCCGAAGTATTTTCATCTGGGGGCTTCGCGCATGGTGGATCCGTGAGCGCCAGAAAGGATTCCTAGACGAAAAGACAGCCGCACGACCTGACTGTATAAAAGGCGCCGGGTGCGAAAGACAGACTGAGTCGGGTCCGCGCATTTTTGAAAGTTGAAAACATTTACTAATCTACTCTTTTTACCCTTTAAGATCACGCGAAGGAGTTCAACCACATCATCGCTTTTCTTTCCCCGGCTAATCAGGAAACTCGACCAACCGCTAGTTCAAGCGGAGGAATCACAGCTGCCATATTTACCGTTGCTCCCTCATCCTCGTCTTCTCTTGTTCCTACCCCAATACACATGACCAAGATGGTTCTTCCAGGAGATTCACCCGATGGAATGCCTGTTTCCAGCAATTCTGCTCAGAATCAAGACCGTCATCCACGAGCAGCTGATCCTACATCTACCGCCGTCTGAAGGACAAACTACCTCTCCATTATGATCAACTACGTACACCAATACATTTTTTTCGGAATCCAATACATTGTTCACACTGTTGGTTCCGCAGCGTCTTTTCCCTCTCTTAAACCAGGATGAGACAATATAATTCGGAAACAAACGCTCGATTTCGAGGATACAACTATTTTCGGTACTACATATTAGCAGAGAACATGGCGATGCTAGAACGTGCTTTGCCGCTGCTATCGACCAGGAGATTGTCCTAAGTATTTGAAGGTCCCGTCAGTCATTTGGAATTTCACAACACACAAAGAAGAAGTATACTGACGCTGCAGGACGATCCCAGCCCACCATTGCCAATCCAGGCAGGCTCCCAGTAGGCGATTCCAACGCCGTGACTTCCGATGCCAGTAAGAACGGTCTTGATCCCGTTGACCCAGGTCTGCTGTCCAGCGGCAGAAATTGCGATGCTCGATTCGCTCATGGTGACACCTGAGCAACTGACGGGCCAATCCGTCTCAGCAACAAAGACGTCCTAACAGAATGTTCATTCAGCACCACAAACACGACATGGTGAGATATAGAAGGGCTTACTTTGCCGTAAGTGGAAACCAGCTGTGACAAGCTGCTCTTCAGGTTGGCATATGTTGCGCTGGTGCCATAGAAGGGGTAGAAAGAGAATCCCATAATGTCGACGTCGGACGTAGCGAATTCTCCTTGTCTGAAGATGTTGCTCCAAAACCAGCTTGCGTCAGAGTATTTCCAACCGTTGGCTAAGTGAACCATAATTTTAGTGCTAGAGCTAGCAGCTCGAACAGCAGTAGCAGCGGAGTGAAGAAGTTGAGAAACACCGTCGAAACTAGTCGACGCTTTTCCCACAGGCCAAAGGAATCCGTCGCTGATCTCATTCCCGATAGCGATAATAGCAATGGGAGTTCCTTGATTAGCGAATTGAGTTACGATATCTTTTGTGTAACTAGGAACATTGAGAAAGAGCCTCGTTTATGGGGGCAAAGACGATGAGCGGATGACTTACGTATAGATTTGAGTGTTGAGGCCACTGAGAGTAGTCGGCCAGCTCGATGGAATAGCCTGGTTTCCTGGTTGAAGTAAGACTTAAGCCTGTCACAAGACAAAAAAAACAAGGGGAAGACCCACCAGGATCAGCCCACGTGTCGCTGTAGTGTAGGTCAACCATGATCTGCAGGCCAGCGGCGTAAGCCCTCTTGGCCAGCGCCAGGCCATAAGCGGTCGAGTAGCTCGAGTAACTAGTGCTCGTCCAGATACGAATCCGGGCCATGTTGGCACCATGATTAACTAGAATCTTCTCCAGAGCAGTCTCAGTGCCATTGGTCTCGTAGTACTTGCGGCCAGATGACTCAAGGTTCAGCAGGGATGAAATATCAGCGGCCTTATAGGTAAGCGCATGGACAAGTCCCAGGAGACCTGACAGGACAAGAGTGCGAATCAACAACATGCTTTAGACACAAGATCGAAGAAGGACTGAATCGATTGTCCCATTAAATTACAAGACGTTTTGTTGAACGGCTAAAGCGAGGGAAAACAGAACACGAATGACCACAAACGAGAGGTCATTCAATGATATGGATGATCCCGTCTGCCGAATGCGATTTATGAAGCCCTGGTTGATCACAGGACGCATTGTTGGACTCACCGGGATAAATAGGTGTAGTCAACACCCTATGGCATCATTATAGAGCAGGGCAACTTCAAAGCCTCTGCACCTTCAAGCGTTGAACACTCGGAGGGCTTTATTGACGAGAATAAATAAACAAGAATGCAAGGTCGAGAAATAAGGACTACCGGAAAAGGTACGGAACACCTCATCAGCTGAAGAAACCGAGGCTCGAGTCGGCGCCTTTTGGCTATTGGTGGGTCTTTGACGATTTGTAAGCTCGGAAAAGACACCACTCGGGTAACTGAGGCGGAACCAAGAGGCGGAAGAACATGGCTTGGTCCGTCAACCCCGCACATTCACCCACCACATGTCCAATGCAAGCGGCTCAAAAGGTCGGACCGCCAAAAGATATAAAATCGTCACAAGCTAATCTTCCGGGTATTTGCTACCTGTGAAGGTGTGCTTGAGCATGGCTTATTGACAATATAAATCGTAGACAGTAAGCCCAGAGATGCTCTCGCCTTCTGACGGGAGTTCTCAAATTCCAAGCGTTCAAGGCCAACGAATGAAATTGATATCAAGCTCCACTTATGGATGTTTTGTACCAGCGGGGCTGAGTGCTGTTATGTACGAAACATAGATTCAAACTCGGACGCCACAAAAAATGATCAGAATTCTTCTCAAATGCCTCATACAGATTATTCATTACCGTTTAAATCCTTGTAAATAAATTAGTCGAGCTCATTCACTGCTGCCTCCATACCACGACGGAGCATATCTTGAACCTCCTCCAACTCAGCGCGGCCGAGTTTAGGTCCGGGAGAGAGCAAGGTCGTAATAGCCGTCTTTGCAAGGTTAGCCAAGCTTGTGAGGGGTGCGTTGGCTCCCTTCTGAGCCGCTTGATTTAAACCATTGGCTTTGTTGAAGCCGAGAATTTGGCTTGCGGGAACACCAGCACGGGCTCTGGAGCAGGGGTAAGCCGATAGCAGCTAGATTCAATGGAAAAGAACGTACTCAAGCTCCATCTCTTCAAGACCACGACTCAAAATGGAATGGATCTCTTCGAGCTCAGAGCGGCCAAGCTTGGGTCCGGGGGATAACAAGGTCGTGATGGCCGTCTTTGCAAGATTAGCCAGGCTTGTGAGGGGTGCGTTGGCTCCCTTCTGAGCTGCTTGGTTTAAACCATTGGCTTTGTTGAAGCTAAGAATTTGGCTTGCGGGAACACCGGCGCGAGCTCTAGAACGAGAGGTAAGCTAGTTGCAAGTAGTTTCAATAATAAGAACATACTCAAGCTCTTCAAGCTCAGAGCGACCGAGTTTGGGGCCAGGAGAGAGCAAGGTCGTGATTGCGGTCTTTGCAAGATTGGCTAAACTCGTGAGGGGTGCATTGGCTCCTTTCTGAGCAGCTTGGTTTAGACCGTTAGCTTTGTTGAAGCCGAGAATTTGGCTTGCGGGAACACCAGCGCGGGCTCTGGAGCACAGGTAAACCTTTTGCCAGTAGATTCAATAAAAAGTAACATACTCAAGCTCCATCTCCTCTAGACCACGACTCAAAATGGAATGGATCTCTTCGAGCTCAGAGCGACCGAGTTTAGGTCCGGGGGAGAGCAAGGTCGTAATTGCCGTCTTTGCAAGATTAGCCAGGCTTGTGAGGGGTGCATTAGCACCCTTTTGAGCTGCCTGGTTCAAACCATTGGATTTGTTGAAGCCAAGGATCTGGCTTGCGGGAACACCGGCACGGGCTCTAGAACAGGGGGTAAGTTGGTTGTGGACGAATTCAATTAAGAGAACACACTCAAGTTCCATTTCGCTCTCGATGCCACGACGGAGCATATCTTGAACTTCCTCCAACTCAGCGCGGCCGAGCTTGGGTCCGGGAGAAAGTAAAGTCGTGATGGCAGTCTTTGCGAGGTTGGCTAGGCTTGTGAGGGGTGCATTGGCTCCCTTCTGCGCAGCCTGGTTCAGACCATTGGCTTTGTTGAAACCGAGGATCTGGCTAGCAGGAAGGCCAGCGCGGGCTCTGACACAGGGTATAAGCCAAGTGAATCGGGGGTGAATCGGCAAAAAAGTAGTTACTCAAGATCATCTCTTGTAACTGAGACGGGTGCGGCAGAGGAGACGGCAAGGAAAGTGAAAAGAACAAGACTAGTGAAACGCATAGTGGCTGCGACGATATTAACGGTGTTATTGAAATGAAAGGCGTTGGAGGACAAATGAAAAGGAAGTGGGGAGCAACCGGGCTGAAGAATTTAGTCTTGCCACGGAGACCTTATAAAGGAAATCTAGAGTGCGATATCAAATGGCAACGACTCTGATTCTTCCGAAACGACAACAGATCGATAGTTACTCCCAGCACGGCCCAAGTAGGCCTTCAAGTTATCGATACGAATGGAGTTCGCTAGAACTTATTCAATAAACAAACCAACAGTAATGACCTTACAAAAATTCGTGAAGACAACTAGCAAAAATTTACCCATGTTAGCCGATAGGATACTTATCGTGCTGTTGCTTCATTCGGTTCTGACGGGTCTTTTGGATTTAGGGGATGAAGGTCCGTTGGGGGCTCGGCATTTGGTTTTTTATAAACAAGCCGATGATGAGCAACTGCGTGGTCTGAGATGGGCTTCGAATTAGTGTGCCCAAATCAGGATGTTGATTAACAGAGAGGAAGGGAACAAGTTGTGGTGGGTATGTGACAAGTCGCGTTCAAACTTCCATGTCAATTTCTCTCCTTGCCTCTTCTCGTTTGCTCCTTCCTTCAATACCTTCTCGTACAACACAAACATGCCGAACTCTTGTTAGTCGGGCACTTACACGTCCTGTTCCGCCGCCTCGCCCGGAAGGTGCCCTTTTTTTACTTACTGTTCTCTTCCCGTCCAATGTATCTTTAATTTCCCGCCCTTAGAGAACATCACCACGCCAACAGAATTCCTAACTAAGATTGGCCGTGAATCTGAGACTAAATATGAAGCACCAGAAACATGGAGGCAGTTCTGGAGGTTCACAGACGGGTTAAAGTTGAGAAAGGACGGATTGGCAGTCAAGGATCGCAGGTTTGTTTCTCTTCTTCGTGCAGCCTTTTCTTAAAAAAATTAGCATCACTTACGCCTATCACGCAGATATATTCTTTGGTGTATGGAAAGGTTCAGACTTGGTCATGCTGTGGTGGACTTTGCACACAAACCCAAACCGCCTAAAACTATCCGAGGGTGAGGTCTTCTTTTCCATTCATTCCCTCTATTTGCATTTTTTTTGTCCGAGGATTCT
Source organism: Flagelloscypha sp. PMI_526 (assembly GCA_021399455.1). Taxonomy (NCBI): domain Eukaryota; kingdom Fungi; phylum Basidiomycota; class Agaricomycetes; order Agaricales; family Niaceae; genus Flagelloscypha; species Flagelloscypha sp. PMI_526. The sequence goes on along the minus strand of JAJTUO010000011.1, from coordinate 1,115,630 downwards.
AACTTCAAAAAATTTTATAGATGGGGTCCAATTGTGCAGAAAGGTCGCCGGATCCGTTCCAAACGTAGAAAGCAAGCCCCAAGCGATGAGAAGCGCCGTCCATAAGAAAGTCTCGTAATGTAGAGTTTCCACCGACAATATTTCATTGTGCAAACACAAGGGAGGAGCTGGTTATAATATGTATAGTTGCTATACAAGTCGATATTAGAGTCGTGACAGAGAACCAGTGTGAAAGGTGTGCGTACAACTTCAGTCGTGTGTTGACAGTAAGAAATGCGAGGAAAAGGTGACAAAAGGTATATTACAGATGGAATAAACCATGAGAAAGCAGCAACGGAAAATGCAAAAAAAAAACTGAAACAGTCGAAACTCCAAGTATCTATCCGGCTTCATAGAGTACCTATGCAGCCAATGTTTGAGTTCCTGAGATGTCTTCTCAAAGAGTCCATCCTAGAAAAGGCCGCCTTGCACCCGCCGACACGCATGTTGTTCCCCCATTCATAAGCGTTTGCCTGTCCCAAACCTGCTTCCAAAGCTTCACGCGAACCCAAAAGGACACCACAGCAGAAATGTCTCTTCTCTTCGTGAGTATGAAGATGACGACGAAAATCGGGGCGTCGTTTGGGATGCTGTCTATGACCACACGTGGGACAAACGAGCCACTCAATCGACTTCTTGGATGACCGAGAAGCTGCATGATTGAGAACGGAGACTGAAAAACGTTGACGGCGTTTCTGTTGAGCGGGAAAGCGGCATTGGGGGCGAGATGTAGATGAAGGTAAAGACGATGTAGTATACTCATTGCGGTAGCCGTCGCTTTGACGCACATAAGCTTCGACCTCTATGCTATCTCCAGAGCCGTACACATCGTCCAAAGGCTGGACAGGACTTGCAACTGAACCAGAGGCACTTGAAACGGTAACTTCGGCTGAAGGAGGGAAGCCAGGGAGAGAGTGAGCATGGCCTTGGACACTAGAGGAAAGCGAGCTGAGCACACAAGTCAATGAAAGTGATTAAAAAACGATGTTGGATGGATCCACCATACCTGTCATGAATTTCTTCGATGGCAGGGAGAATGCATTCGTCCATGACTATTGGTGATAGCAGGCTGTAGGAGAGGGTTGGAGCGGACCCTGCGTCTGTCAATGAAATTGTCGATAACGACGGAGAGTTGGAAGAGGACGGTGTCGAGGAAGAAACGTCAGAGAGTGCGTCGTCAAGTAGTGCCAAATCTAGAGCTGCCTGTTCCACAAGCTCGTTGAAGTCGAGCTCTCGCTTGTGGGTGGGCAGGTGGGAATCTCGATCAGGATAACATGCAGGCTGTAGAACGCCAGAGTCGCAAGTCCAGCACATGATGCAGCGAAAGGTATGAGTGACAATGGGAGGAGAAGGCAAAAGTGGGTGATCGACATGCTATCACGGCGGTTCTTATAACCATTACAACAGACGCTCAAACCTTTGTGTCAGTAGGTCGGAGGATTGCCTTTTGACAAGGATGGCAGCGGAACCCTTTGTCTTTGTTTTGATGTCAAGTAGAACGAACCCTGGGATGAGTCTGATTCGGAGCTACGAACACAAGAGATGGGTTGAGCCGAGGAAAGGGCTTTCTTGTCTATACGTCCTGGGATTTTGCAATTGATGAGGTGTTGTCAGTAACATTAGGAGACAAGATGAGGGAATGGTTGAGCAAAAGTGAGACAAAGGCGGTGATCGATGATGGCAACGCTGATTACGGCACTCACAGCAGTGGTGGGGAAAGGCTCTGTCATTTCCAGAACAGTGGTGGACAACAGTGAAAACGTGAACAAGTGGTTTCTACGAGCCTTCGTCGCTTAGTAGTACATATTCCTTTATGGACTGACCGAACTGAATAACTGCACGAGGTCATAATCAGACAAGAAACCACTCGAATATAAGAAAACAACAAACCATCTCTGACCATCAGCTCATAGTACCTGGAGGTAGGAATCTTTTCTTTGTTAACTATTGTCCCGTTGGTGGATTCGAGGTCAATGATGAATGGTCTGTCGAAAAGAGTTGGAGTCACCCGCGAAGCATTTCCAAAAGAATCTGTCCCTTACTTGATAACCGTCTTCACAGCACCATAATCATCTTTTTCTTTGACTGAACGATCTATAATCGAAGTGGCATGAGTATTGAGCAAGTCGAAAGAAGAGGAGGCAAGGCCAACATTGGATAACAGCATGCTGCTTCGAGCACGATGGATGGTCCAAAGGAACGTCGCACACGAGCCTGTCACGACCAAAGAGATAAGCACTTTGACGGTTTATGTGAAGCCTAAATGATTGTGAATTCCGCGGCAAGATCTGGGGCAGAAGAGGAAAAGAATTTACAAATCTGGAAAAGGAAGTGAGAGGATGGGATACACTGTTGATAAATTAGGAACTTACCTGTTTGTTCTTCGCCCTTGAAACCGTATAATCTCCAGCCTACAAGGGGTTTTCTAGCCTCTGGAGGTTCATTGTATTTTAGCACAGTGCTGTCTCCTGTGGCCGTCTTGACTGTATTTGTTTCAGCTGCGAGGAGTCCTGAGGCTTTGAAGTTGGGTTTGGCCTTGTTTTCTGGAGGCGCAGGCGACTCGGAGCGTTTTCGTCGCTCATCATATCTCTCTCTATCTCGCCTCCTCTCGTTTTCTCTGTCTGATTCTGAGTAGCCACCATAACGGGAACTCGAGGCTTGGTAGGATCGAGAGGAGCCAAAGTAATTTCTATCATAATCTCGACGGGAGTCCGGTGTGCTCCTCGAGTGACGACGCGAGGGTGAGCGCGAACGCGAACGTCCTCTCGGCATGTGACGGTGCTGAATGGAAAAGGGCCACTGTCGGTTTCATGTGGGACCCGAATCCCACGGGCCCGTCCGCTTGAGATGGTGATGACGACACGGATGTTTGTCAGGATCTAGGCATTTCCGCCTCATCCTTCCGCTCCGCTACACCTCGGGCTGACACACCCCGTGCTTCGCTCCCTCTTATGCCTCACATAATGTGTCGGTAAGGAGTCCCTTAAACGCGTATCTTCCGGCTACCTTATTCCGTATATAACCCGACCGTGATTTTTTCTGAATCTTTGCCCATCTCCCCCGATTCACTCTTCATGACCTCTCAACGCCTCTCAACGCACTCCATGGACAACTCGAGAACCCCCACTATTGTTGATGCACCTTCTGCATCCATGCCCTCTTCTCCTCGTCCTGAACGGCCGACAAAGCCTTCCGGTTCGTTTTTCGACCCGGCTCTTGCAGCAGGACGAGCCGTCTACCTTAAGATGGCTGCCTCTGGTGTCCTCATCATTGGTTTGGTAATATTTGCGATACTGCCTCTCTATTGGGGAGCGCTATATGCAAACCCAAAACCTCTAAAGGGCTACCTAGTGGTAAGTATCAACTTTTGCGCAGCTCGTATGTTCACCTCTGACGCGTTTTTCTAGGATTTTGATGGCTCTTCTGTTGGAGCTTTTGTCTCTCAAGGACTTCAATCGTCCCCGGTATCAACTATCCGTTGGGAAGTCATGCCTGCCTCTGCTTTCCCGAATGGTCCCTCAGACCTTGCGGCTGCTATCAAGGACGAAAAGGCATGGATCGCTCTTTCGAGTAAGCATATCTACCCTGTAATAGTCGATTTAGTCTCATTGTCTTCTTAGTTAACCCGAACGCGACATTACACTTGGATAACGCCGTAGCTGCGGCAGACCCGGCCTATAACGGAAGCTCTGCGATTACGGTGTTTGCAGTTGAAGCTCGTCAAGAGACTGCCTTGTAAGCTACTTCAGTGGTCGTTCCCTATTCTCACTAACACCCTTCTCCAGCCGGAGTTTCCTGAGACCAAACATTCAAACGGCTATTCCTGCCGTTACTTCTGCATTTGCGAAGCAACACGCAAAACAACTCGCCGCTAACAGTAACTTCACGGCATTGATCGGTGCCGCTCCTCAGCTCGCTACCACCCCCATATCGTATACCATTGACAACCTCATCCCGTTCGATATTCCAGTGGCAACAGCCGTGACCTTCGTCGGTCTCATCTATCTGCTCATCCTTACGTTCTTCCTTTTGGTATGTTATCCAAGCCCTTGATATTCTTTCGGAGCTAACTTCTTTTTAGAATGTCATGTTCCAAGCTCGCACCATTTCTGGCATCGAACATAAGCTATCGACTCTCAGCCTCCTCCGAGTGAGAATTTCGACGGCTTTGATCCAATATTTCTTGCTTTCGGTGAGGGACCTGTTCTAAAATATTACTTGTGGATCTCTAACCATCTTCGTGTAGTTGTTTTACACTCTGCTCAGCCGTGCCTTCCAGCTCGACTTTACACGCCGCTTCGGCTCTGGAGGTTTCCCTCTCCTCTGGATGGTGAACTTCTGCGGCATGATGGCACTTGGGCTTGCACTGGAGAGCATGCTCACCCTTTTAACCATCCGCTTCGTTGGTTTCTTCCTCATCCCCTGGGTTGTTGTCAACGTCAGCGTTGCTGTTTTACCCATCGACGTGCAGAACGTGCTTTATCGTTATGGATATGCCATGCCATTCTATAATGTTTCCAAGGCCGTTAGAACTATTGTCTTCGGGACGAAGAACGAACGTAAGTCCTCTTTTTTCCTTGGCAGTTCTAGTGCTTGGTTCTAAGATTGTTTTCTCCAGTTGGTTTGAACTTTGGTATCCTCATTGCATGGGCTGTACTATCCATCTGTACCATGTCACTCTTCCAAGTCCTCAGTCACCACCGAGCACACACAGCGGCTCTCCTCGCTTATGAGGCAGAGTTCCTCCCTGAAGACAAGGATGAGGAACAATCTGAGAAGAGGCCAGAGACCAAACCACAAGCAGAAGTTTAATTCGGAAGCTTGAACCCATCTAGAGTAGAGTCTCCTTTACGATACCATTCATGAACTACTATTACATACAGCTGCATACATTATTGTACTATTACTCCTTAAAAGCTCTGTGAATACATAGAGAATAGGTCAATGAATACTTGATCTGATATACGTCCGCGGTGAAGCTTCTTAAGATTGTCGACTAACAGTCTTATCGTCGAACGACTTAATCGTTTTTAGAGCAATCTGGGAGTATGATACGAGGCTTCTGGAGTATCTACGCTAACTGCGATCCCTTCACGATCGGCAACGGTTCGGACATATACAAGGGCTAAGTCAAACTGCTTATTCCGATTGAATCCGTGTTCTCCCTAATCTCAATGACAAGGTTGATTATACTATCAAATGCTAAACTAAGAAGCCGAAAATGTGTTCAATGTTATTCGTGACGTGTGTTTCGTGAATTCGTTAACCCTCCCTCGTAGCTGCTGCTTGAATCACGACAATTCCGCTCTCAGATCCAGAAACTACAAACGCGGTGCCGACATCACCAATGGTCTTCATGACTTCCCCAGCAACGTGCGTCTTTCCTTTCTCTGAGATAAGCTCTCGAAGCTCTTTGGTATGGCTCTCAACGGCCATTCGGCGAGATCGTCCTACAACGACTAGTTTCCTGGCACCATGAGACTCGGTTGCATGCGCCTGAACGACAGCAGTATGGAGAGGGGTGGGTGAGGACAGCTCATGGAAGGACATGCGGTCTAACGTGCTGGTAGGGATGGTCTGGGGACCAGTGGTAACAGGTGTCGTATACTTGGCCCAGATAATGTTATCTGCGGTATCTGACTGGAGTCGAGTCTCAGTCGAGGCAGCACCATAGACAGTGTCCGGAATCCCATTCGCAGCCTAAGTAAGGAGGTAAGACAACTTTCCACTGGGCAAGATTTTACTTACCGATGCGACCGTGAAATGCTCCGTCACTTCCTTATCTTCTTCTCCATCTGGTGCATCAACTTTCAGGATCTTAACAACTGTTGCGGTAATCCTCGGGTTCTCGCAGCATTGGGCAACAAAATCTAGGGCCAGACGATCATCGGGCCCCCCGAAAAATGGCAAGAAAAGATGTTGCATATCACTTGCTTGAGAGTTAGGCATGAGAACGCCAGTTTGATCGACGAATAGAGCCACATCTACGGTTGCTTGAACAAAGACACCTCGAACAAATTGAGAGTGGATAGCAGAAGCGGAAGTCGTATCTGAACTAGAACCAGTGTTTCCGCCAGCACTACTCTGACCCTTCCATATCATGTCGAAGGGGTTATTGGAACGAGCGGATGGCGTAGCAGCATCACTGACAGCTTTCGGATGTTGTTCTTCTGCGTGAAAAGGTGCCGTTGGATGAGGAGGCAGCCAAGGAACAATTATCATATCGGATCCCCAGGCCCTAGCATGTTCAGCCACACTGTGGGAGAGTTCGTCGTATGGTACAATCGCCAACGCTGGCGTGATTGGCAAATCATTCAACAATCCAAACATTTTGAAGATACCGAGAATGGGATCAGTTTGGAGAATCGTCTCAGCAGCCCAGGATTTCATGACAGCGGATGTCCTGTCGGAGAGCTCGATTAAGCGAAGTGCTTCTACGGAGACTCTTGACCGTTCGGCGGCTTTTGTTCCTGAGCTCTTGTCGTCGGCAATGACGTTTGGGGGTGCACGGATGAGCTGGGTCATGGCCATCATACTAGGAACGTGCTCTAGCTTATCCAGCACCACAGTAAACGATCGTTTATGGAAGTCTTGGCTGCGTTTGGGCTTGTTATCTTCAGGATCTGTAACTGCGCCGAAAACTCCTCCAACGGCAGTCGCCCGCACTCGAAACTGTGGTGGGTAGAACGTTGTACACAACGGTGTTGTCATGAAGGTGAGGACTAGTGCTTCTAGAACGAACATCGAAAAGACACGCTGAGACAAAATGTGTGCCGATAGGCCAACATTCAGAACAATGAGTTCAATCAATCTACAATAAACTCATAAATACTTGAGTAGGGTCACGTTCAAAATGTTGCTCACCCTTTACAGGACATCAATGACCCGATGGTGCTGGCTTCACGCCAGTTGAAACCAGCTGCGAATCGAGCAGCAAGGCTGCATCCGCCAAATTTCGCCGTAAATGCGACAACACAAATAGCAATTGTGTATCCCCAAGTCATGCCTTTAAAAATGCAGGATGAGAACCGCGCTAGAGCTTTTCTATAAAGGGAGTTCTTACCGTTGTTCAGCAATCCCAAGTCTGTGGATAGGCCTGAGAGCGTGAAATAGAGGGGTAGGAAGATGATGGAAACCATATCTTCTAGTTTCTCGGTTAATGTGATATTGAGGTGGCCTTCCCGAGGTACAATGAGACCAGCGACGAAAGCACCTGAGAATGTGTTGGTTAATTGCTTTTGGACTCAAACTAGTATAACGCACCGAAAATGGCATGAACACCAATGATATCTGTGAAAAAAGCAGAGCCGAAGACTATAAGGATCGTGATAGTCATGAAGACCGTCGTTGGCCCAGTCTCTATGCTTCCGGTCTTTACTGCGAGCCAGTGGAGGCCCCACCGCACAGGGAATAGCAGGAAGAGAGTCCACCCAACACAACAGAGAAGAATATATAGTGCCATCAAACCAGAGCCTGCATTGACGAGTGCAACAGTGAGTGCAAGCAAGACCCAGCCAATGATATCATTGGCAACACCAGCTGACAGGACGACAATGCCCACCGTGGTGTCAAGAAGCTTTAGCTCTGTGAGAATGCGACAGAGCACCGGAAAAGCAGTGATGCTGAACGCTACACCAACGAAAAGCATGAAGTGCGTGAACTTGATGGAGTCGTCCACGAAGTGTTTGTAGATGGGAACTGCCATGCCTACACCCAGAGCAAACGGAATGACCATGCCAGCGAGGGCTATCATCATAGAGAGTCGAGCATTGCGTTTGATAATGGCACCTTCGATCTCTAAGCCAACGAGGAAGAGGAAGAGACAAAGGCCGATATTAGCGACGAGATTCAAGTAAGAGCGTGATTCTTCGGGGAAAACGTGCTCTGTAAATCCAGGAATACGTCCAAAGGCTGTCGGACCTAGGATGATTCCACCTAGCACCTCAGCGATGACCTTGGGTTGACGAATTCGCTTGAGGAGGAGGCCAAGGAAGGATGCCATGCCGATGATAATGCCAACTTGGATGATCCAGAGACGAATGGGATCATCTTTGTTGTATCCTGAAGGATCTTTGCCAGAGAGCAAGCCTCCCTGAGAACGGAAAACGTGTGTTAGGGGTTACCGATTCTACGATGCGGACAAGTGACGAACCTGCTCTTTAGCAGCACGCTTACTCAGGTTAAACAGAGAGATGACCTGCCCAGAGAATTCGCCCATCGTACACTGTAAGGGGCGGTGTCGTCGATAATGGTGGTCCGACGACAAGCAGCCACAGACAGTCTGATGGAGCTCCTCTCTTGCCCCACAGTCACGAATATACGCCAGGACCGGAACTACCGGGCTCAAGCCTTTTTTTGGGTGTTGTTTGATGCGGTACTCAAAGTTCTGCTGTGAGAATTTCCATTATGATACTTTAGGCTGGTGGGTACAGAGTCAAATGTGTTTAATGTAACGGGAGGACAAAACCAGATGAGAAAGAATGAGGGGGAACAAATGCTGGTTAAAATGCGTAATGAGTGTCCTTCACAATGTCGGGAAGGTTAAAAGAGAATAAGATGATAAAACAACAAAGCGAAGGAAAACACAGAGATCAGCATATAGATAATCCACTAGTCCAATGTAAGCCAAGAGAGAGAGACGAGACATAAAGAATCAAATTATGCGGGTGCTTGTGCCTGCGAGTGTGAACGATCTCGGCTCACCCAGCCAAAGAGTTGCCGTGTCACATCACCTGTAGGGGGAGGGACATCGGCAGCTTGTCTAGGGTTCCTACGAGCAGACTATTGAAACAGTTATAAGAGAAATGAATCTTTGCATGACGTGAGGTGGGATTTACCTGCGGACGGTATAGATCCTGGAGATCTCCATGATGTTCAGCCTTCTTGAATGCTTGCTCCAAGTAGGACTGAACCTTCTGGAATAGGCTTTCAGATTGTACTGGAACCTGGAAGCGCTGCATATCTATATGTACTTTAGTAACTGAAGAGATGTGGGCGAGTAACGGTAGGACAAACCTTGAACGATACGAGCCAGTTTATGATACTTGTTGAAGTTGAGTAGTTTCTTAGATGGGTTGACCGGTGAAGCACGATGAGAAGGATTGCCTTCGCGACAGAAGGTCACGTCTGTAAGATAGAGGCCCAAGAAAGGGACCGCAGCCGGTGCAGTATTTCTTAGACGGGAGCGATATTCATGATAGTTGCGGCTGTGGTCAGCTAGTCTGCGGAGTTGCTCCAATTGATTTTTATTCTTTTGAGGCACGTTCTAGAATTAAACGTTAGAAGAAGTTGTAAAAACGAAGGGAGGGGACTTGCATTCCAAGTTTGATGGAGACGTGATATTGTCGAGGAATCCAGTGCAGCGAGAATTGAGCGAGGAGTACTGAAATTTTGTAGTGTTGTGCAGCGCTACATTCGAAGAAAGCTAATAAGTTCCGGAACATGATGAAAATAAGGGCAGGAGGACTCACATCTGCTAGTTTAATAAAGAACTTGACCAAAGTAGTTCTCTTTTTTGTGTCAGGTTCGTTGAGGATACTTTCAGCTACCCATCCTGTGATAGTGGTGCTCAGGGTTGACATTGCCTTGATGCTTGAAAAGCTCTTCTTAGAGTTCCCAGTCTCAAGAATTTCCTCGGGCTTAATAGCGCAATAGAGATGGCACTCCATAACCGTGAGTTGGCGAGCGAGTTCGAGGGGATCGAAATCGGTGATGAGAATAGAGGCATAGTTCTTGTTCCGCAGCGAGTTGAGCAGCGCCTTGGTCATTATAGGTCGAGGAATTTCTGAGGATGATCCAGACATGACCATGGGAGGGGGGTTGATGGACATCCCAGGATCGCGAATGCGTTCGCCTTTGGGACTGATGACAAGCTGGGATGTTTGCCTTCGCACTTCAACCAACTCAAGCACTCGTTGAGCCGGCCCACGGAAAAGCGGCAGAAGCATTTCTTCCGTGAAATCATAAATCACATCCAATGCTTCATCGTCAACTCCAGGCCGCCAATACGTTTCCAACCAGAGCTTGAGAAGGTTGGAAATCCGTAGCCGCACAGGTAAACCCTTCTGATGCTGCCAATATGGGACTGCATCTGGAGCCAGGGCAGGAGGAGGCGTTAGGTTATATCGAATGATAATACTATCCATCAATTCTAGTGGAGTCGAGAACAAGCGGAAGGTCATGAAAAATACGGCGCAAAACGCAGGATCGACAATGCTGTCGTGCGGCGTCAATTTCTCTACAAGAACACCAAGCGTCGCTCCAACGAGATGGCCTTCGCTGTTGTACGCGACCTCATCCAAGGCGTAATCATGGGAGAAAGACCACGTGACGGGGCCTTCGTGCGATGACCTTGACCTCTGTTCTTGGGCATGTGGGAGAGAAGGGAGCCGTCCATCCATAATCTTGTTCTCGAGTGGACTACGGATGCTGCCCTCCCACGTTGTACCGTCGTCCGTTCTCGAGTAGAGACTGGTTGGCGACTTGAGTGGAGGTTCGACATGCGAGGATGTAACCGATAGTGGCGCTAAGGGCTTAGTATCATCCGGAGAGGTCAGTGCCGTCTCAACAGATCTCTTCGACGTCACACTGCTTTTGTCAGTCTTTTCTGAGCTAGATGAGTTCCGCCTTACCCGCCGGATGGGCGTGGGCTTCTGGATTTGGATGGTCACCTCCTCATCGGCGTCATCGACTGTTAGTGTACGCTGTTTGAGTGCGCTAGTAGAATTCGACTTGCGAGGTGATACAGGAGTGACGCGGACGGGGGTGGCCAGTATTCTGGGCGAAGGTTCTGAACCAGACGGACCAACAGATGAAGGAACTTCGATCCTGAAAGGAGTACTTCGAGGCTCGCTAGCCAGACGGATGAGACACATCTTAACTGCAGCCACACAGTCTGCTCCTGCACGGAGCGCATTTGTAGCAGAGCTAATGAGGGCCTGTCTCTCATCTTCCTCTGTCATCCCATTCGAAGAAGGCTCTTCTTTATTTGGTGCTAGGAATCGTACTGAGTCAGCGAGAGAGCTCGTCACATTATATAGACTATCCCTCGCTGAACGTAGTCGAGGTATTTTGTCGATAGGAATATCAGGATAGGCAATGACGGCTTCTACAATGCTCAGTAGCTTGCACACTCTATCCACAACATCCCGGACGAGCTCGTACATATGCCCGGTGCTGGATGCATGGGACAGGCGGGAATATGAATGTGCAAAGCCAATGAAAGCAGCAATGGTCGACAAGTACTCATCATGCGTCGTCCTCAGGGCGTCGAGGACTTGAACTGCGGAGGCTGGACCAACAGGAAATGACGGAGGCGATGGAGAAGGTAGCGGTGATTCGATGGAAGAAGCGTTAGAGGAACTGGAAGATGAAATACTGAGAGACGGCCTATGCCTGGACGAGTCGGGATGTCGATACCCAATGTACTGCTGTAAGCGAGCGCTTGAAGCAGCGTTGGAGCGACCAGGGAGCAATGGAACTGCAGATGAATCCGAGTCAGACTTCTCATGTCGCCTTGAACCGTGAATGTTGCTCATGCTCCTCGTTCGTTGCATCAACTTGATCGAACTAGAAGAACGGTGGAATTGGCTTGTCAATCGATTTGCCAACACTAGCCAGTGCTGGGGAATCATCCTGCTGCCCTTCGGGAAGTTCGATGCCACACTGCACGGCAACGGTGAGAAACCGCCGAACAGACTCAAATATCTGACCGCCATGAAGGAGCATTCCATGAACAGCATTTCGAAGAACTTCTTCATCAACATCCTCTTCGGACGCCGCTTTTGCCTGACCCACCAAAAAGGCTAATGTCTCTAGCATCTCTTTCCGCACTCGTGCTAGTTGCTCGAACTCCTGAAGAATTTCCGCATCTCGTTGTAAGCAGTCCGTTGCCGAGAGGACGGAGCGAACGCATGAAATAACACATGCAGTGGAAGGTGAGTAGTGACTTCTCCGGTCTGCCCGAATAGCGCTCTGGAGTAACGACAAAGCGTGAAGAAGAGGTACCATCAGGGGATGGCAAGAAGCGTCACCATCAGGGTCTAGAGGATCCAGCAAAGGATCATCGGCCTGCCCATTATCTTGGACGCTGCGAAACGAGCCAGCCCATGAAGTGACCGAATTGATAGAGAGACTGCGTTTGTGACGTTTGCGCTAGAAGCTAGATGTGAAAGATCGTTGAAGCGAGAAATTTTGATGAACATACCATGCCTGGAGGCTTCTCATTCGTCAAAGAGTCATTTTGCGAACAAACGAAGTTGCTTGGAAACCATCCTCTTCTTCCATCTAGCTCTCCATCCCACCAACCGCTAGCATCCCTGTTGTACACACGGATGACTTGCCCGGCCTTGAAAGAGAGACAAGTTGCGCTTTCGCTGACGGGATCATAGTCATGCAGAGCGAGGACATATTCATACCCTGCACGTATTGTGTCATCGAAGGCAGGGCTTGCAGGGGTGGCGAGCCCATTAGACTCATCATTGGGAGCAAGCTCAAGTGACGTTGATGAGGCATTTGTGGATGAGGTGACTGGAGTGATAAGAGATCCCGACGAGATAGAGGATGCATTCGAAATGCTTCGAAGACGGGAAGTCATTGCATGAGCGGGGCTGAGCCCGAGGGGTTCGTCTCCCGCCGACAGGTGGTCAACGGCGCTGGGAGGGTTGGATGTTTTACCGACACCCGTGTCAATCCTGAGTCGTCCGAGCATTTTGAATGTGTTCATGAAACAAAGGCAAACTGTAAAGTGAGATGAATACGGCTGATCCACGCGGAGGGGAATACGAGTATAGGGATGGCTACGCACATCGTTACAGGCGTTTGAGCACAAACAGATTCCAGAGATGAATGCTAGAATCGTTTCAAAAGACCGAGAAAATGAAAGAGAAAAAAATCGAGATCCTTAGTAAGGATGTAGGGAGGAGAGGAGGGAGGATGCGGGAGATGCTCAACCGCCTAGAGCCGCTGCAAGTAAATGGGTAGCAGAGGAGAACGAATGTAGAGAAGCAGAGAACAAGCGAGATGGCGGTCAGAACGAAAGAATTGACGCGCAAACCAGCACCCTATGAGCCAGGACCCGAGGGGGCAAGTCGCAGGCAGTCGCAAGTTCAACTTCACGCGTCCACCATCAGATTCAACAAATTCGACTGATCTCGGGTGCATTCAATTGTCCCTCCTTCCGGCCGCCCTCGTCATTCGAGCCTGACGTTAACAACTTTTGTTTATTTCCTCAGCTCGCACTTTGTCTTGCGGTACGCCACAAATGGCGTATACCAGCTGTGAATGATATCCCTTGTCCCTTCGCCGCCCCCCTATCTTTTTCTTTCTTTCTTTTTTTCATTGTTCCTGAGCTCGTTCTTGTCACTTCAGTTTCTTGTGAAAAAAGGGTTCTGTTGCCAAGTCCCGAGATACCGTCCTCCGAGCAGTAGGGTTTTGCAGCACAACCCAGCTCCACCGCCTTCTGTCCGAGTCGTCCGCTCCCTTTGCTTCCCCTACAGGGGACATGTTTGCGTTGATCTTCTTCGCCATATATTCACCCTCTATCATATCCACGAAGCCCCGTTGACAATACAAAGAGAGAGAGAGAGACCGCTCCGGGCCGTTAGTTTCAAAGCGTTGGAACGGACTTCCTGCTCTCTTCCTCGTGAAAAGAAGAATTCTTACATTCAAATGTGGGTTTCATTATCTTCTGAAAACCCAAACCCATGATCCCAACCAAGTATCGACCTGAAACCTGCAGGATACCAAGACCCCATATCTTATCCACAAGTGTGGCTTGAGATTCACAAGGTTTTAGATATTGATCCCTGGCTATTGAAGCTCATAATTAAGTGGTAAAAAGGGACGTGTTACACGTATAATATTTTCAGGGTGAATAAAGACAGTGAGGCTTGACATGAATGATGAGACGAAAGAAGCGCCCTTGAGCAAGCGTGACTTCGAACTGTATAGTCGATGTCGAATGAGGGAAAGGGTGTTGCAACTCCTGCCTCCACATCTTCACCCAACCATCGTGTTCCCGAAGCCGCTGGTCAGCTGATTTCTAATTCAAACTGGAATTGCAACTTTTTCTTACTGTCTTTCGTAGACTATGAACTCAAAAAGAAGTACTTGGGACTGCTCCCTCCAGAGCAGATCATCGAGATATGCCTCAAGCTCGACATGTTCGCCGTGTCTTACATTCGGAGCACTGTGTGGCCTATGGACCTCAACAAAGCCATAGAGAACCTACTCCAAGCTGCGCCGTCATCACCAACACCCAATAAGCCTGGAATTCAGCAGCCATCTGTGACTGCTTCTGAACACGGTCCAAACCAGCAATCCGAACTTTTGCAGGAGAATGCCCAAGCTGGTCCAGGTCCGACAACGCAGCAGAACTACCAGCGTCATTTAAGTGCTTCTCAGCCCGGCCATCCTCATACTCCCTACTTTGCTGGTGGACCGTTCTTGGCCTACCAAGCCAACAACGCTGTGTCTCACCCTCCGCAATTCAGCCAACCGCAATACTTGGCTACGGCTGACGATCTGCCTAGCTATGAAGAAATGATCGCACAGGCCCTCGCAAGTATGCCTATCCCTGAAGGCATTGCACCTAAGGATCTCTTTACCTGGATGGCTGCACACTATCCTGTTCAAGCCAACTTCCGTCCTTCCGCAAGCCAGGCGCTCCAGAAGGCCTATAAACGTGGTCGATTTGAGAAAACTCCAGTCGGCAAATATCGTCTGACTCCCGGTTGGGATGGTCCCATCGTAAGTTGCCCCCCAACGTCTCTGTTGATTATTTAATTAATCTAAGCAAGAACACGAAACGAACGACTCGTCGACCACAGCCAATCCCCCATCCGTCATTTCCTCGTCCGCCTCAGCACACAGCTAATGCGTTCGGTGGTGCATTGAAAACCACAATCCAAGGGACGCCAGGCTCCGCGACCACTGAAGATGCTTTCAAAGCCGCACAAAATATTCTAAATGCCCTTCCAATGGGTGCCCTCTTCTCTTTACCAGAGGACAAAACTAAGCCTCCTCTCACCAAACCTGCTCCGCGACCACCAACCGGAGCGACAATACTCCAGCTTGAACCCTTGCCTCCTCCACGCAGCGTTCCACCAGAACGCATCGAACTTCAAACACGATTGGCCTTACTAGCCAGTCAACTTTTGGAGTATGCGAGCTCTGAACCCTTAACAACTGGACCAGTGTTGCCTGAACCTGGGCCTACATCAAGGTCCAATGTATCTGCCACGACAGCTTCATTGTCGCTTGATGAACGCTTCAGTGAGGAAGAAGAGGATGATGGTGACATGGAACAGGTTGTCATTTAATGACTTTTTCTAAGGTTCCTGTATTTGTAGTAGCGAACATTAAATGGCTGGCTCTTATTTTCTTCCTGGTATCCTCTGTGGTTTGAAAATAAATAAATAAATAACCCGTCCCGCATAATATTCGGGTAAAGCGCGAGAAGCCCCGAATATAATTTTACCTTTTGAAAGAGTTGAGAGGAAGAGGGCCTCGTGAGTCGCAAAGAGCGAATGGCGACGTGTCGTGATCGGAAAGGGTGCTTCACGAGGTTTGCTCGGAGTTGAGTGAAAACGACCTTGCTTCTCCCCTCGACGACGTGTTTCGTCTTCTCACTCTCTTCTCCTTGTTTCCTCCTCCTCTCTCTCGGTATTCGGCTGGTCTTTCTGGAACACAACCATGGCCAAAGGGTTTCTCGCTCAGCTTAAAGGTGTCGACTGCATTCGGAAAGGTCAGTTATCCTCAGCGTCCTATTGCTTCCAACAAGCTCACATCCTCTCAACTTAGACCTCGTCTGATGTAAAAGTAAAGACACGGACGGGTGCTCTGAGTATGTCCTTTCCAAAGTTGCTATGAAGAAAAAGCATTGACTTTTTCTAGTCACCCTTGTTGCGGCTGCCATCATCTTCACATTTACAACGATGGAGTTTGTCGACTATAGGCAGGTCAAGATGGATACCTCGGTGATTGTAGACAAAAGTCGCGGTGAAAAACTCACCGTAAACATGAATGTTACCTTCCCCAGAGTCCCTTGTTACCGTATGTGACCTTCTATTCCCGACCACTCGCATCTCACGATTCTTCTAGTCCTTAGCGTAGATGTCATGGACATCAGCGGTGAAACCCAGACCGATATTTCTCACAACGTACTCAAACGACGACTCGACGTCCACGGAACACCTGTCCCCAATTCGTATTCTGCTGATCTACGGAATGAGGTTGACAAGTTCAATGACGGAAAGAAGACCGACTTTTGTGGTTCTTGTTATGGTGGCCTTGAGCCTCCCAGCGGTTGCTGTAATACTTGCGAGGAAGTAAGGCAAGCGTATGTAAACCGGGGATGGAGTTTCTCGAATCCCGATGCTATCGACCAGGTATGCTGTCCATCCTCACAAAATTGACACTATCTCTGACATATTTTTGCTTATCAGTGCAAAGAGGAAGGGTGGACTGACAAACTTCGGGACCAAGCCAATGAAGGCTGCAATATCAGCGGCCGCATACGTGTCAATAAAGTCATCGGAAACATTCACCTCTCTCCCGGCCGCTCATTCCAAACTAACGCACGGAACGTTTACGAACTTGTTCCGTGGTTGAGAGATGACGGAAACCGTCATGACTTCTCGCACATCATTCATAAGCTTGCTTTCGAAGGTAAGCTTTCAGTTCTTCTACTCAATTCACACGATATTTATTATGAACACGTTCAGGCGACGATGAATACGATTACAGCAAAGCGAAGATTAGCAGACAGATCAAGGAGAGAATGGGTGTCGGTCCCAACCCACTTGACGACGTTAGGGGCACTGTAAGTAGCCTTCGGTCAGTGTATCTCGTGTTGGTAGCTAATTTCTCTCTCCCCCCACAGACCACCAAAGCCCAATATATGTTCCAATACTTCATGAAAGTCGTAGGAACCCAGTTCCGCTCTTTGGACGGCACAGTTGTACAACTCTTGTTTTCATTTTGACTGGATCATGCCTCTCATCCCCTCTTTAGGTCAATACCCACCAATACAGCGTCACGCACTTCGAACGAGATCTCTCCGAGGGCTTTGAGGGCAATAACGCACAAGGTGTTCACATTCAGCATGGCATTAATGGTGTCCCTGGCGCTTTCTTCAACTTTGAAATCTCACCCATGCTCATCGTGCATTCCGAGTCAAGACAATCATTCGCTCACTTTTTAACATCGTCAGTATCCCACGATTCTCTTTTTCTATCAATCAATGGTTGATCTCTGATTCTTTATAGAACATGCGCAATTGTTGGAGGAGTCTTGACAGTTGCTGCACTCTTCGATAGCGTCGTGTTTGCAACGAGCAAAGCGCTGAAAAAGTCAGGCGGGCAGAGCAACGGGAATGGTTATAACGGAAAAGTCCTGTAGAATCACTTCACCGTTTGCTGTCTGTGTATTATATAATATAAACCGAATATGATGAATTGTATGTCGGTATGAACGTGCGAATTTCCCTGGATGAGGACACAGCGCTTCCCAAAGATGTCGTTTGCTTTCTACTCCCATGAGCTTCGGACAGCCCTTGATGAACTTGCATTTGGAATTCAAACCTATGATATGCTAAAAATGAGTAGTGAGAAATATGCAGAAGCTCAGGTGACATACTTGGAGCAAACAACCGAGACCATTGTCCTCGAGCAGGCCGGGTTTCGAGTAAGCCATCGCCCAAACCAATACCGCTGTCTAAGCCACTTTAGATTGCAGATCAAACTCAGAATTACGAGCTTCTAGAAGGTTTACTTCAGGCAAGGAGTAAAGTGTTTGCAGACAAGTGGCATGAGAAGCTGCTAGAGAAGTTGACCAGTTAGCGAACGGTTTTTTCGATGGATGTTGAACAATACTTAATATGATTTTGAGATTTCCCAGAAGACACATAAAAGGCATCCACATATCGTCGGTGCGAATACAATGAGGCACCTGCTCTT
The DNA here is from genome assembly GCA_021399455.1 of Flagelloscypha sp. PMI_526. Lineage (NCBI taxonomy): Eukaryota > Fungi > Basidiomycota > Agaricomycetes > Agaricales > Niaceae > Flagelloscypha > Flagelloscypha sp. PMI_526. The sequence goes on along the minus strand of JAJTUO010000011.1, from coordinate 1,097,634 downwards.
TCGTCTTGCTTCCACCGCGCGACAGCCAGCTGCTGCTCTGGCAGCCATGTCCATTCCTTCTGATGTTCAGCTATTTCTTCGTGGTTATCCTACCGCTCACAACGATACATCTTTGAACGCCAATCTGCTATTTTATCGGAACGTAGGACGATGTCAGCCTGATAATCTTCTCGTCGAGGAAATGCATGAGCAGTTTCGTTTTCGCTCATTTCTCCACCATTTCTTAAGAAATTCATTTAATCACTACAGATGGGCAGATGACTACGATACACTTGAGTACAAGCATGGCTTTATTCAATGGCTGTTCGTTTTTTCTTTTGCCAACTTGTTGTTAGGAGACTCTCTGACGCGTCGCCACAGCTTCCCCATCAAAGAACATGGAATGAACTGGGAGTCTCAGCCTCTTCAGCAACATGAAGTAGACAGTCTCAAGAGCGATGAAGCTGCTATTGCTCGTCTCATTGGTTCTTATAAGCTCATGCTCAACTTTTATGGCATGAGGCTAGTAGATGAAGATACGGGTTTGCTACAGCGTTCCTTACCTCCAAGAAATTATGAAACGAGGTACAGAAATCTTGTTTGTGAGTTGTTCATGGTACTCGTCTCCGCTTACAGCTGCTGACATTGCTGGGAAGATTCGTCTCACAACAACCTCCGCATTTCGCGTATCCTCAAATGTCTGTCTGAATTTGGTCTAGAGAGATTCAACGCAGGGTTTCTTCTGCATGTCCTTAATGAGCAGAGTGAGCACTCAGAGCTTCGTGGTCGCATGCTCATTTCCAGTATGGATCGGTGGTGGGCGAATTGTATCAGAAACGACGAAGAACGAGCTTGGATTAGGGACATCATTGGTAAGGTTAGGATTGAGGGTTTTATTTTTACAAGGGAGATGTATGAGGAAGCCTTGGCGAGGAGGAGGGAGACTGGCACATTGAAGGAATCAGAGGAGTCAACTACAACCTGATCTAGAGCTGCTTTAGAGATGGATTTCTACTTAGACTGGGATTTTCTCATTGTTAGCCACTGTGATTCGTTCGTCCTAATATTTTATGGGCGCAGTTGGAATCGAAGAGCAGAGAGGAAGCAAGTCGCTACAGGTGTGGTAACATTCTACGGCTTCAAGCACAACTTGCTTTCAACTTGTACCATCTGCGCTGAAAGTTGACCTGTGTCAAGCCTTTCCCTCACCTCGCGCCTCTTCTCTGTCTTATCGCTTCCCTAACCTCTGCTAGCACGATACAGCCAAAGTTATCTGGCTGTAATATTTTCTATATATCATAAACTGCGTCCAAACCTTACACTGCAGTCGATGGCACGAATATCATTAATAACTATAGGATATGGTTGTTATTTCCTATTTTTCTCTTTCTGCAGGCGAACACTCATAGAGAAATTGGATTACTGTTGATCAGATTGAATATTCCATTCTGTCTCAACGCCGAAGTCAAGGACTGCCTGTACACCTCTATTACCCCGCAAAAGATCGCTATATGCGATCCTGTCCTCGGAGCCTTTAGCACTTTTTAAAATGAAAGGGGTAAACAGACGTGTTACAGGGCTGTTTATGAGGTGAGGGTAAAGTTCCCCACGTCGGCCGAAATGTGTGCGTTTGTTTTTGTGAACATGGGCTGAACGCCTTTCAGATGATCATATTACGTGACGGCCCGTCCTCTATCCCGCGTCTTGATAAACTCTGGTCTACCGTGGATCGCCTCCAGAGAGGCAAAGCCATTGCTGGCAAACCGATGATACTCCGTGCCTTCCTCTATCCCTCGGTGTCTCCGGTCCCTGTGAATGATATGTTCAAGTTTACTGGCCAAAGAGATTCATCTAAGTCAGGCCTACTCCACACTCTAAACAAGTACGCTTTGTTTGATATAGCATCACTCGTCTCTGGCATTAAAAGGGGATATCCTCAGAGTTTGCAGCAACATTAGGACCGTGAACTCCGTAGACCCGCAAGACATGGCGCGCATCGCTCTAACTCTCCGCTGCTTCCGGCATCGGAGGCCATGTCCACTCTTAAACCTCTACAATAATATCGCGTTCCTTCCAATGCGGCATTTTCATATCTCCTGGTCCTTTGTGTACCACCATTTTAGTACGCTCTTACCAATCTGGGTATTCTCTGCCAAGACACCTTTGACCTTATCTTTACCCTCTTTATGTGCCTCATGTTCTCGTACAGATGTCGTCGCGCCTGAACGTGGCATTTGCTTCCTCGGAAGCAAACTCTGATTAGAGATGCCGGCGGCAAGAAATAGAAGAGCGCGATTCTTTCCTCGGAACTAAAGGTGCGGTTTGTCATTATTTAATCTAATTGTTTTAAATGAGACACCATAAGACATCTCTAGCAGACTTTCAAGCAACAGTTACGGCATTTTCTCTTGACATTATATGGATTGCGTATGCATGAATGGCTTGTTGGGGGTATTGGTGCCGAGCCAGCGCTCTTTCGGTCGAGTGCATCTGAAGAATTTCGGACGACGAACCTATTCCGCCCGCTGCGAGGTTTCTCCCACCACGAGCTGGAGTAGCGTCATACTCGCATGCCCATTGGTCGTGGTTTCAACGTTCTTTCGTGCAACTTCAAACCTTACTTACAAAAAGCTAGGCCATGTCAAGGAATTTTTCAAGATGAGACCATTTTAAAATGAACTGCGAGGAATAGTCGTTGAGGTCATCGGTCACGAGTATAACATGCGGGAAAAAAAAGTATATATTCTTTGTGGAAACAGGATATTTCCTTTATCCAGATGACAGTGCCACAAGTTGCTCTTTGTTGCAATTCGGCATCTCAACTTGTATGCAACGAGTCCATCCGGGATTTGACTGGTATGTTAATTAGATCATTTCTCAATGGCATATTCATTGAGAAACCCTCGATCTCACTGCTTTGTTCTACGATCTCAGAAAGGGCCTTTGGAATCCCTTCTTTGGATAAGCGAAGATGCCTTTCAAGGCCGCTCTTTGTTCTGCTTCGGTTCAATATCCATCAACCTAGGGGCAACAGTTTTATTCGATTTTCTCGCTCCAACAAGGGTTTTACCTTTTATTATTATTTATTTTCCAGCCGAAATCACGGGGCCAATGAGAAGCAAAGGAATTGCGGCGTGATGGGTTAGGCTTTGTCCCTGATTCAGAGTGAGGAGAAGACTTCTCTTTCGGCACCCTTGGCTTTGATGCGACTATGTGCGACGAAGATGTACTCATTGGCGTCAGTCATGGGGCGAAGATCTTGGCGGGCCGGGAAGAGCTAAGACGAACTGTTTTGCAAAAAGAGTCTCAAGACCAGTGGCCGGTCCCTGATTCGAAGAAGGTCCAAAACAGTGACCCACAGACTGCTGTTCCATCTAAATAAAAGAATCTCTCCACTCATTCCGTCTCACAACTTTCCCACAACACACAACGCTAGCGTCGTTTCTTTCGCAGTGATCACTTGTTTGCGTAAAGACACCTGCAGATCTTTGGCGGCAAATACGTAAGTGAAAGGGTCAGACAAGCGTTTCAATTCACTTTCCGTTCTTGGAAGCCAGAAGCAGTCACGACGGGCGCCGACTCCGTTCTCACGACAACAAGCCGAGGACATGTTGCGACTGGCTACCGTGAAAGAAGATGGTGGCGTCGTTTACACCTGAAGCGGGTCACCAATCAACCTTTCATGTTGCAAGACCCTTTGTGCACGTCAAAGAACTTAGAACGACTGTTTAGAGGACTTGGACGGGACCCGCGATCAATGTCCAGGGTTCTTAGAATTGAAGAGGCTTCCACTTCGTGACCCTACAATGTATTGAGATGCGATGATGCTTCGACAGTGATTGACGAAGGAGCTTTGGACATATTCCGTCGCCCAAAAGACTTGGGCAAAAGATCTTGACTCTTTTTGCTTTTGTTTCGTCATTTTCTCCTGATTCAGTGAAGCGAAAACTATGCAAAATATTAAGTAAGTCCTAAAGACATTTGCCTCATTACACGGAAAGGTCCTACAGGAACATTCCTTTGACAAACATCCCGTGAGCGCGGTGGCAGCCGCCAACACCCCAGGCACTTACCGAGCTCTGACCTGAAGCTCAACTAGCAAGGAAACTCCAAAAAGCAAGGGCGAGACCGAAAATGACAGGAAATTTCCGCAGTCAGCCCAAGTAGAATAGCCATGATAACGAAAGAACAATCTGCTGAAGGCCGTGGATCCACTTATGCACACCAGCTAGATACTAACAAAGATATCCCCAAGTGCCATGCGACGCACGAGTTGTTTATCGCTCTCGATACCGGATCACGATACTGTAGAGGATGGCTGGTCAGAACCATGCGACGCCGCTGCTGTAGCGAGCACGGAACACGCCGACTGCGTCAGCTGCTGCCGGACAACCCCACGTTTCTCGAGTAACAGAGAACAAAATCTGAAAGAGACCGAAACAGACATATCTCAGGCCCTCTTGGATTCCGAGTTGGGGATAAGAACAGTTTCGCTTAAATGATAACACAGAACATGTTAGGAGAGATGTGGATGGGCAAGAAATACATTTGAGCGAGGGACGATTTGGAGATTGGTTTGGTCATCGGACGCATAAGTGCTGTTAAACACGGACTTCATCGGGATCGGGGGCAAGTTCAAGAATACGAATGGAGCATGAGCTGGCAAGGGACCAAGATGTGCATAACACGTACATTTTTGGTCGAAACCTGGGGAAACAGAGAGTTGACGTGCTGTTTCTGAAACTGACCCGCGGAAGCAAAATGGATTTGGCACTCAACTCCGAGCGGAAGTATATCAACGTCCATTTTGGATATGCTCGGGGTTTCGCTCAAAACGAATTGGAGGAATACGATATTATTTTCTGCTATGAAATACGAAACACGAGCACCACAAATATTTTTGCACGCAGTGTGTCAAGCCCGGTTGGTGTACCGCAAGAGTACATGTCGACAACCAATGACTCAAAAGGAAAATGTCTTTGAGGACTCTCGAGCAGACACCGGTCGTAATCTGTACAAAGAACAGCGGCCATGCTACAGTTCCTTTGTACTAAAGCGTCGATGATCGACGTGAACGGTGCAGAACGGCGATCTGTCCAAGCATTGGGTAGCTTGATCCTTGAACGGAGGAAACACAATATGGATGCCTTTCGGAGGCTCAAACGAGGCGAGAGCAAAGCGCAGAGTGTCAGAGGAAAGTTCTGTTATGAACTGCCCGAGGCTGGTGGACGGGGTTTAATTGTAACATGCCATTCTCAACATTGAAACGGAGTACAGACTATTACTATAGTATTGCAGGAGGCAATCCTAAGTTCATTGTCTTTAGTTGTATGACGAATGGAAGATCGGTTCCTGCTTGACCTGCTTCTCGTTTGGGCGGCCGGTAACCAAAAAGAAGTGAATTTGAAAGTGAGAGAGGCAATGAGAGAAAGATGGAACACTTGAACGGTGAACAGCTGATTCTGTCAGATGAATGGTTGAGACATTTCCCCGTGACAAGGTCTATGGTATTCAACAAGCTCAAAACTAGCTATATCACAAGCTGTTGAGATGGATACAAGGATCCATTGAGAGGCGGAGAGGGGCTGGAGCTGGATTATCCAGGGATTACTCCTTTGCATCATCCATCCGAGCGGACTTGCCTTTGATGATCTGCATTGACCTGGGGAAGGTTATTAGGGGTGAACCTGGGGAAATGACAGCGAGGAAACGGAGTGGCCGCTGATGCCGTAACAAGAAAGTTTTTGGAGGAACAAGATGAATGGACCAGAACGCCGAGGACAAGATCTCGCAGCTGACGACGATGAGGTATCACAAGGAAGCAGCATACAAGAGTGTGGACAAGAGGCACGGAAAGGAGGGTTGTGTCTGCATGAAATGAAAATCACGAGAAGGGGGGAGGGACCCATGAGGTTTCCCATTTTGGCAAGAGGATAAAAAGGCAACATGATTTACGGCGGGGAAATTACCAAGACAAAAACGAATTTCACGGGGAATCTCGATCAACTTCCAAATGGAGAACCGGATTGAACTTTTGAGGCACAAGCCTGGCACAAGCGGTCGAGTACAAATACGGCACTGCGAAGCCCGAAGTTCTTTCCAACCCTCTCTCTCCGAGCCTCTGCAACTTGCGCTGCATATTGCCTGCGCCCACCTGCCGCCGCCAATGCTCGTCGAACTCGACAGCTGGTGCCCTGTCTGCTGACCGTCCAGGTCATACCAAAATGTGTTCTCGAACCTTATGAAGAGCAAATCCCCATTGACCAGCCTATGGTTGCGCCTACCGCGCCCGTATCTCGTAGGTGTTCTCCATCTTTCCTTAGCTTTGGCATCTTATCCTTACATGGTCATTTGCAGCCCCAAGAAAATCATCTAGGGGGGCGCGAAACGCGAAACCGGTGCATACATCGAGCCGTGCGCGAGCCTGCCTGCTGCAGGTCCCTCACTTCAAGACCGTCACTCGCCATCGACTCGTCGTTGAGGATGCAGATGTGCCGCTTTACTGCTCCACTGAATGCAAGCTCAGGGATGGCCAAGCCCGTGCTGGGCTGCCGATGCGCTACGATCCCCACTCTGACTTCGCTGAGATCTCTCATTCGACGCTTATGCCTGCCTTACGGCGCACCGACACCGATGGATCTCTGACTTCCTCGTGTGGCTCAGATGACTCGACCGATGCTTCTCCTTTGCTCACATTCGCGCGTGCTCCACCATCGTACGGCCGCGAGAAACATCAGCGTGACATGGAGCGCGTTGAGAAGATCAAAGCGACAGCAGCTCGCCAGGGTCTGCCTAATGGTAAAGTCGCTTATGCGCAAGTCAAGCCAGAGCTTTACCGCAGTGTCGTCTACGGCTTGACAACACCGCTTGTCGACCACACCGGCAATGAGCTACTCACTGGCCCTGATGCTGAAGAGCACGCAATGGCACCTTACCGCTCACAGATCTCAACGGCCCGACGTTCATCCGTTGGTATCGTTTCCTCTGCAACCCGTGATGTGCAAGGTCCTCGTCCCAGTCCGACGCGCACAGTCTTTGAGCCCAGCAGCGCTCCTACAATATCATCCTGGCCTCGTTCTGAATCCGACCAGGATCTCCTCTCTGGCTTCCATGCTACCCTGGGTCGTAGATCTCAGTCCAGATGCAATTTGTATTCTCTGTCGTCGTCACCCACTTCTCCAACAGTCACCCACTTCCCAGACCAGCCTTAGTGAGCTTGCCTCTAGCACTGAGGGGACCAGCAGCAAAGCTTTTGGCTTCGGACGCTCACGGCATCGCCGAATGTCGCTTACCCCAGCGGATGATCGTCCTCGTTTAACCTACCCTTGACCGTTCCTACAGCACAGTCTATGGTTCCTTTCAGAGAAGAATCTGAAGAACTTTTGTACGACGCAATTCCTATCCCAAATTCTGTCAATAGGATGCGAACTTATCGCAAAGAGACGAGACTTCAGGTTCGTTGTTTGATTTATCTTTGCCTAATATTTCTCACCATCACTGCAGTGTATTGACGGTGTTGAGAAACAAGTCGAGGTCCGCGTTCCTCATGTCGTCAATGTTCCCGTAGCGCCGAAGACCCTTTTTGGCCCTCACAGGGTCGTTGGTCCTCCTCTTCCGTCGGCGTCGGCTTAGGTATCCCGAACCCGCCTTGCATTGTTTCTCATCGCTTCGCAACATTCAACATTCATACCATCATTCACAATACCCTCTCATCCCATCCATCATCCATTACCATCGGTTTTGTCACAACAGGCGTCTCTCTGGTTTTCCCCTTAGCTTCCAACACATGACTTGAGCGAGCCTTATTGGGGCAGCTCGTCTTGGTGGCCTCTCTTCCTCCCACTTTTCCCTGGATATCGATTGCAGATCGAATATTCTTCCCTGGCTTTATTTCCAAATTCGAACTCTCAAGGAACAACTTTGTAACACCAATGACCGTCATAGCATACTTCCTCATTTCTTCACAACCCTATACTTTTGTACCATATTTTTCTACCTTACCTCCTGCTCTACTTTATCCGCCAGCGCGCCCACACTTGACCCTCATCAATCCACTCTCATGCGAACTCCTCCCACTTGATTACTAGTGTAATTTCAATCCAACCGAATTTTCTACCCTCTTAATCTCGTCTCGTGTGATCCTATGACGTGCTCGATAGTTTCTTTAGTTGAACGGACTTGCACGGACTGCCGTACCGCAAGCATGAGATTCACTCGATCAGTTGTTCATGACCTCATTCGGCTTTCTGTGTTTGCCATCGTTCCATTCTTCCGGTCATTAGAACAGTTCGTTTTGATTCAATTTCTTTCTTGCGGTTGATTTGCAATACTGAAGTGAAATCTAGATATCAAAAAAGCTCAAAAGAGACGACGAGATCGATTTGCTTCTGAACTAAATAAGCTTCGATGCAAGGTCGCACCTATTTGTTGCGCATCCTGTTGTCAAACCACGACCGCCAAAGTTTGTACACTTGCCTTTTTCATCGAGGAAGCATCATCATTGCACCTGTCCGTTCAGTTATGCCTCTCGTTCGCTTTCTATTCTGGCTAAGACGCGTCCAGCTGTTCCGCAACTAGTCTCTTATCTATGTTCTGTCTCTTAATCAGTCGCGCCTGCCAGGCTGCTCTGCCCAAGTCGTCAGATGGCTGTATGTCCCTGTGCATGTGGACATTTGCGGAATGTTCCTGCAGTTACTGTTATGGGGTAGTTTCTTCGGCTATGACGATGCTGAACTGTGACAGGATGCTCAGCTTCAAAGCCCCAGCCTATACCTACCACCTTCTGAATCTCGCAAAATCACGAGCATCCAGTAATTAAAACAGAATGTGAAAACGGGCAACTCGCTCTGTTGTCCCGACCAGTTTCACTTTTCTTTCAGATCACTCTCCGAAAGCGCGAGCACATCGAACTGATTGACATACTTTTTGACTTTAAAGGCTTCAAGTATCTAGAAACAGGGGACAAAATCTCTTGGCTCCCTTCTGAGCTCTCAATAGCCGACATTTCCGAAATCAAAGAGGTTTCAGCCATAAAAGGAAGGAGCACATATTTTGATTTGGCTGTCTATTCATGCGGCACGAGGCGGCGATCAAGCCCAATCGTCCCGATTTCCGGTCTAAGGTTCTCCGGTGACCGGTGTTCGCCCTTTGGGTATTTGCACCTCGACGATGGTAATGCGTCCTCTTCACCTAGAGCACAAATCACAAGGTACACTTTCAGATCGATGTGATTTCATCGTCTGTGAACCCAAAAAAACAGTTTTCTTAGCACTTTCACATTGCCCGCACCGAACACGAGCACACATGAGCACACATATCTCTCGAATCCATCTGGTCTTTCAAACTCACAGTGTGAAGTCCATTCATGCGCTCACAGTTCTCACATGGTACACTCGCTAGACTGTTCCTCTACCGCCACCCGAACATCATCTCTATCGATGGCGTTTCGGATGGATTTCGATTAATATTTCACTGAGTAAGGCATCTTGTCGGGCTCGCTGTTCTTCCGAAAGAGCTGAATGCCGCAGTGGGCGAGCTAGTCAGTCGATCATCGATTCTCGCATTGCTCTCTTACTTGCCTTGAATGGCTGATTGCAGCTGATTTTGTTGCAGATTATGATTTTCTCGGATAATTTCAAGGAGATTTGAAGCTACATCGGAGGTTTAAATTGAATATCTTATTTTCTGGCCGGAAATTTGTTTTTACCCGTAGGTTTTGTACCTTCTCAGAATCAGCATTTGTTCCCGAAGTTCGTCTTGCTGCCGCATGAGGCTTTCTAAATTCGAGACTAGAGCAACATGCGCCTGATCCTGGGTAGCTCTTTTTGCTTCTAAAGCTTGGACGTCGTTCTCACATCGAGCTAGAGATGCCGCGTGTCCTTGTTGTTGTTCTTGGAGAGAAGTGCGCAGGTGTTTAAGCCGCTCTTCAAAATCTGACATCTTGGGCAATAGCAAAGATTCGATGATTGTATGTATGTATAAATATGATGGGCGATGCATATGTAGATATTTACGATGATATATGTACTAAAGCTCCAACATTAGATGATAGATAGATGCCAGATTAAACTCAACCAGTGCTAAGCCCTTCCTTCAAAATTCTTTCCACCACCTGTTAAAGAGCGGGAACCAATAAGGCACACAAAAGGGTCCAAAATTTTGAAGACTTACTTCTGCTCAACCGATAGATTCTTATAACTCTGGCCATCCCTCAACTGGCCGTCGACGGTAGCCGGCGCATCCTTCTTGGTGTATACACGACAACAAACAAAGAGCTGGTCGTCCTCCAAGGCATTGAGAATAGCAGCGGGATCCCTCTTGGGACGCTTCTTCTCTTTCTTCTCTGGTATAAGCGAATCCTTTTTGTCCTTCGTCTTGTCGTCTCTCCCATCCAGAACGTTGTCGCCTTTCGTTTTTTCCGCGGTCTCGTCCGAATCCGTCGTCTTCGGTTCTTCAAATGGTTCTTCTTTGAATATCTCGATGATCTCATTTGTCCGCGTGTCTAAGATCTTGGTCTTGTAGAGCGTGACTTTAGTCACCGAAACCGTTTCTTTCGCTGCCTCGTCTGCGTCTTTGAGGGCTTTTTCGGCGTCTTCCTTGTCATTTTTGACTTTGCGCTCGTCTGCGGCCATAGCCTCTTTTGCGAGGTCATTGATATCGATGCCAGCGACAGAGGAAAATGGTACTCCAATATTGTCTGCTTCTTTCCTAAATTAGGCGTGAGTTTGAGGATCGAGTCCACTAAGCATGCTTGCTCACTGAGCGTTGAAATCTAAAGGAGATTAGAAATTTGATTAGTGAAGCACGAAAAAAAAACAAGTACTGGAGGCAAGCGAACGACTTTTAGCCCGTTCGGTGAGAACTTGAGAAAGTTTTTTGTGGTTTATTGACTCATTGTTCGTAATGTTATCGAGCCACCAAGTCTAGAAGGAGAATGAGGAGGTCTCTTATGGGCTAGTGCACAAAACACAAAACATACAGCCTTCTTCAAATGATACCGAGCAATTCTAACCTAAAGGTGAGAAATCAGAATGCAGTGAGATGCGAAAGTCAAAAAAAAAAAAGCGAACATGAACAATATATTCCCCAGCATCGAGTCCAACCTCGACGTTAACGCCTCGAATTTCAAAATGAGATGTTGTGCCTTCTGCAATTGGGTGGCGTTCTCCACGCTTAAAGACGGAAAAGTTGACCGTCCATCGGCTGCGACCTTCGATCCCTAAGAAATATCGTTCATCGAGCTTTGAAAGCACAATGACTGCTGGTGTAGCAGTTGGAACATTGATCGTGACTGATGGAAGTTCAGGGAAATCGAAAAAGGAGCAGCGACAACCTCACAAGACACGTCTCCATAACTGCAGGCCGAGGGTAAAGGTTGAGCTTCAACTTGTAATATGTGGGCGGACATGACAAAAGTCGCGTCAAAGAGGAGCAGGCGAGAAATTTGATCCCATGTTGTAAGGAAGTCGGAGTCTAAGCGGTTGAATATAGGGAAGCGAAACAGATGAGCGCTGGGCTTACATTCCATAACAAAAAGGCCATCCTCCGAATCGAAAGAGTGGCCAATCTCGGGAAGAACATCAAGCCATTCTTTTGTCCATTCTTTTGATCTAGAGAATGTGAGCCTAGTCCCCAGTAAACGCATTATCAATTACCCGTCACTCCAAGGACCCTTCCATTCGCTGTTCGTCGCACCCCACGGATTACGGAAGAGAACGAAGCGCTTGCCTTTCACCTAAGAATAGTGAGTTTCATGAAGATCACATCCAAACGCAAAATGTAACATACCTCCACAGCTCTGATCACAGAATAAGAGTGAGAGGCCAGGAGTCCATGCACCGTTGTGTTGGGGTCTTGGTTGCGATTTGAGTCAATCCACAAAGAACAAGCTAAATTGTTGCATAGGTCATCTTGTATATTTACCACTGTGCAAGAGCCACATACAGAAGAGGCGATCCGTATTAACTCTGGACAATTCTTCCTTCCAAAACCTATCGGGGTCCATGATATCCTTGGTGAGAACTCGAGTTGAGACACCACTGTTCAAGGATAATTCATTCCAGGAGGATACTAGCAGGAGTGTGAGCACTTACCCAGTTAGATCCTCCATCGCTTCCCCTGGAATGCCACCAGATAGGCTAATGTAATCACCATGTAGTTTAGCATAAGCTTTTTCAATCAAAGGCACCCATGTTTCATTTTGTCCATCCAAGCCTTATGGTTGGGTGAGGCAATGATTCGCATTATTGAATGTATTGACTTACCGCACTTCGCAAAGAGAAGGCCTTGTCCGCCTTTGCGAGCGACAGAATTAAAATTCTCTTTCTTGTAATGATACAAGGCCTGCTCGCTGTAGGAAAGTTCTTCCCATTTGGGGATAGTTGTTGGTAAAAGGCTGTCGCATGTGAGACTTACAAATGAGCAAACAAAACAAAACTACTAACTCATCTATGATCACAGGTACCCAGCTTGTTTCTCTGAAAAATATGAACCCATAGACGCCGACAAGTTCAGTCTCGCTAATGTAAAGGTTAGTCCGAGGGTGAATAGTAAAGATAGTACTCACGGCAACACATAATTGCTCGACTAGCCCCTTCATGGCAGTAATACTTGCGAGCCCGGAAAGAAACCAGCAGTCGCCCAAAAGACCTTGATGAATGTCTGCTGCGTTTGCTTCACCGTCCGGATGAAAGAAGGACGGCTTTTCGAAGAGCTGTGTGATGCGTCGAATATCCGATGGATTAATTCGTTGGTCAGCAAGAGGTGGTATGACGCCGTGAAGACATGCATCGCGGTCATTATCGAGGTCAAAATCAGGGGTCTCTTCATCCGAGAGGTCAGCATGAGTTAACATTGTCGTTGATGCCAAGAATTTAGTCATACCTAAAACGTCTGTTTCTCGCACGATGATCTCTCGAGATCCTCTCGACTTCGGCTTTGCACCATGCTACGGCCTTGTCCATTTCCGCTGTGACAAGAAGTCCTGCCTTGTCCGGCGGTTGTTCATACGAGGTTCCAACTTTCGAAGACTCGGCGGTTATAGTTGGTTCTGAAACAATCGTGTCCTCAGATAAAGGGGCATTGTTAATTGAGGCTGGGGGTGTTGGAGGAGTGGGTGCAGTGATGATAGACGTGGGTTGAGGCGAAGACTTCCACCATCCAAAAACTGTAGTCATGGCGTAGGGAACGACGGTGGGCGCATCGCAGTAACCTCAACCACTTTTATAGACGTTCGGGAACAGGATTTCTACAATAACCTCATGCTACCTCATTGAAACGGCAAGAACAGCTGTCGTTTTGATTCGTCTGGTCGGCACTGTCCCAGATCATCTCGATGTGGCGATCCGGCACGTTATAGGGCTGGGCAGTCTTGTTTAGACAGAACCCTGCGCCGTCTTCTAAGTCGAAATAGTTGCCTGTGAGGGCAAATCTTCTCTGGATTGGGCCGCTGATCTGAGCGCTTTGGGCTGGTGTTAGGCGCCGCCATTCCTGAACGTGGCAGTGAAAGCTGTAGAATTACTCCGAGAATCAAGGAGGAGAGTGGGTCAAAAGTGGCCAAAGTAAGTCATTCGGACCAGAACGGGTGTCTATGAGCCGAGCGGAGACGCAAACTGGGCCCAAACATGGGAGTAGATATGATCACGTGACTGGTAACAACATTGCTGTATGTTATGTGCTTGATCAGCACGGATACTAAGCCAATACTACGCACGCTAGAAAGAAAGAACCGAGTTGGCTGTTGAAGCTAAGAAACCAGGGAAACTAGGCGCCGAGTGTTGATTGATTTCAAACCGTCATGTCCTCAATTGTCTTGCAGCTTGCAGACGCGTTAAAGAAGGCTGGGTTGCAATTGGTATGTGAATTTATCCTTTACCTCATTTTATTCATGCCAAATTTACGCGGCATAGGCAGCTCAGGAGACAAAATCTTCAGCAGACCTCTCGAAAGCTGAACGCGAACGGGATGAGCTGAGGCGGGACCGGGATGATCTCCGGCGGCAGCTTGACGATCTACGCAAACAACGAGACGTGGATGTGGACGATCTCCGGCACCAGCGAGATGCTGCGACCAAACATTCACACGAACTATTACTAGAAAAAGAGTCGTGGAAGCAAGATTCCAAGTCCTCTAAGGCGTCTGTGAGTAATTTTGCACCGTCTTCAATACCCTAATATTTATTTTTATAGCTTGAGCAAACCCTGCTAAATGTATGTTCTCCTGATTCTTATATTTTCGTCGTTCATGTCCGCCATCTTAGTTCCAGCGACTTGAGGATCAATACCAGCATCTAAAAGAGGAACTCATTCAAGCTAAAGAGGATAATATGCGCTTTAAGGACCAAATTGAGAAGTGGCAGAAGGAGTTTCTTCGAGTGGATCGAGACAACCGCACTTGGCAAGAACTCTATGTCCATGCTGAGCAGAGGATAGAAGAGCAACTATCGGTGAGCTTAGCTGCATCATCCATCTCGCTCGATAAATGACAACTCCCCAGTTAGCAAATGCCGTTGACTCCTCGCCTATTTCACATCACCAAACACAACTTACCGACTCTGCAAGCACCCCTCGACGCCATCGACCGTCGACACACAAGCCATTGCGATCCCCTGAGATGTCTTCAGCCCATGCAAAAGCGACTATTCATACTTCTGACCATCACACTAACCGCTCTTTAGCTCAAGCTCGTCACACCATTGTGCAACGTAGCAGGTGAATCGAGCTCTGCTCCAATCCTGCGACGCGATGCGTCTCCATCTGATTCTCGTCGCTCTCGTCCAGGAATCCCCTTCACTTGCTCACCGCTCAAAGCGCCAGCGATTGGACCGCTCAGGGAGTCCCCCGTTCAGGGCTACATCCTCTATCTTGATCAGAAGGGTCAAATCCCAAGAAGTACCGTGTACTATTAAGTCTGAGGACGAATCCGACTTTGACGTCCTCCTCGAATCCCCGCTGGCCAACAAGTCTTCTACTGCTGCTTGCTGTTGCCTCACCATCCCATCGAAGAAAACGGCGGGTTCCTTCAGAGTCTGAAGCAGAATCTGAAGACGACTTGCTGAGGCCACTAACGCGCTTGTCTCGGAATTCTGGTATATCGAAGCCTACCGCTAAATAAAAAGACGGGATTAGACGTTGACAGCGACGATGAATTGACCATTGGAGTAAGTGCTAACATGTATTTGGCCGCTATGTGTGCTTATCCGCTTTCATAGCCACCTCGTCAAGTAGTTGTCGCCGGCAGAAAATCGCAATCCTCGCGTTCGAAGCCACCTCGCTAGGATCATTCAATACCAAGCGACTGAGTGGTCGCTTTCATTATTTCTCATCATATTTACGCACAATATCACTTAGTCGATTGAATTATGACATTTAGCTTCCCACCTTCCATAACATGACAATTGGTTTGTCTGTTCTGAACATCCTCCTGATGCTCTGCCTTGTACCCTTCTTGTGACCATTCCAATGTTCATTCGCGGCTCTGTAAATATGGAGGTCCTAGGACATTCGGTTTACTCAACTGTTTGTTGCTCCGGAATCGATACCTGTCCAGAGATGTCACCATTGCTCCCATTGTCACTAAGGATGATTTTTTTTTTTGAAAAAAAGAAAAAGGCAGAAAATCGTGAAAAGAGGCCTCGTATGACATGAATTCCACGAATTTTGCCACTTCTGCCATTTTCTTTTTCAAAAATAAATAAATAAATCATCCTCCTCTGCCATTATTACTTTCTGAATCGACTGTAAATGCTAACGAAAGGTGTTTCAAACAGACAATGATCGTAGTACTATTTTCCCTAAAGTACGATTTGCGACCCACTGAATTCACATCTTTGGTGGATTCACGCCCGCCCGCTCGCGACTGTGTTACGGAATACATTCAAGTTGTTCCAAAGGTGTATATGTATATGCACTGGAGTAAGTCACTTAACTGGGGCACCATTGACATATAGGTGTCCTTACATTTACTTGTGCGTGTACAATAGAACATTTCGAATGTGTAGTATTCGTCTTCCCTTAGGCAGTTCTTCTCCTTGTGCCCTAAATGTTCCTTTATTTTTCACTGGACTTAAGGGGCAAGTCGCTCTATTTTCCATCCATTCTGTGTGCTTGCATCACGAAGGTATCGAACACGATCGTGGAGTCTTGAAGGCTTTCCAACCCAGAACTCGACTTCGCTAGAGAAAATGTCAAACAAGAGGTGGTTATGTATGTTAAAATAAGAACGCAACTCACTTTGGAACGATGCGCCAACCTCCCCAGAAGGGGGGAGGGGGGACAGACCCGGAGCTACTTTCTGAAACACCAAACCTATCTTTCAGTTTCTCTAGGCGAGATGATACATCCTCCTCCCCAACCACAGGTGCTCTGGTGGCTCGCCCATGCACCAAGCTGACTACCCAAAGGCCGAGAGAGGAAATATGACTCGCTTTCTTTGCGATCCACCTGCTTCAACTTTGCCCAAGACACGAACACTTTTATGGACTTCGCGCCAGTAAAAAACCATCGCAGCA
Source organism: Flagelloscypha sp. PMI_526 (assembly GCA_021399455.1). Taxonomy (NCBI): domain Eukaryota; kingdom Fungi; phylum Basidiomycota; class Agaricomycetes; order Agaricales; family Niaceae; genus Flagelloscypha; species Flagelloscypha sp. PMI_526. Next base: position 1,081,148 of record JAJTUO010000011.1, on the reverse strand, counting down.
TTTGGATTCTCAAGGAGTTCCTTGGATTTTCGAGAAGTGTAGTTAGTGAAGAAGACGAATCCCTGGTCATCGAGCTGTTTGAAGAGAACGATCCGAGCGGATGGGATACCGGACAAGGTTGCGGTCGACAGTGAGACTGCTTCTGGCTCGTTGACTTGACCGCTTTTGACTACATCAGAAAACCATTTGTGAAATTGGTCGAGTGGGGAGGGCAAGACGGTGGAAGGAGAAAGCTTGTCAAGAGTTTGGTACTGGTTGTGGGGAAGGACCTGAAGTTTATGGGGAGAGTCTGCAATAATGAGATCCGACATGATTGTGAAACGTGATGCAAGAAGATTACGCTGCGCAGGCTGAATAATGGCCCTTGCGATGGGGAGATGGTGGCGGGTGCGAAGCAGCGAGAACATGCACTTTATAAGCGATCATAGCCGCGTGAATATTTGAGTTCCAGAAGATGGATTTTGACTTTTTTCCAACATCTTTCCTCGACGCTCCAAAAAAATGATGTAGATAACAGGGGTTGATGAAATTTTGGAAGAGGAGCAAAGAGAATCGGGAAGTAACAGATTCGAAAAACCAGTCTAGGCTCTATACCGTCAGCAGTGGCGATAAATTAGAAGATAGTGAGGAATTTAAACGGTGTGCGGCGGCCTGGAGGCAGGTTAGAAGACTAACGAAGGCATTCTGCAGGTCACTGCATTTGACAGAGAAATGGAAGCCCTTGTATTCCATCAATACGAAGAATCAGGAGCGCGAGTGACTAGTTGAGGGTGACCCGCCTCGACTCTTCCCAAACCATCATCTCCTTGGATGCGACTCTTCCCTTCGCCTCAAGCTTCCTCTCTGGTTTTATTACCCGACTTTTTAAAATCACTTGTTAGAAGAAAAACATTTTGAAACGGTCATCATATTCTGGATACTGTCCTGTGTTGATCTCCTTCCATGAGCCGTGGGTGTTATACTGCTTTGGGCCTGCTGGCAAATGTGTGTTTGAGTTGCACTCTCACGCCTGGTTGCCTCTGTTTGTACTGCAGTTTCGAGGAGCTAGCTGAATGCATCGGAAGTGCATACCAGGAACGGGTGGAATATGCAGTACCTTGAGCACCCATTTGCCAAACAGGCCCGTTCTTTGCTTTGTAATGTTTGTCTAATCCTTCTTCAAGTTCATTCAATCTACGATTTGACAACATTGGTTCGGCCAACGACTGGGGATGTACCGGCAAAACTCGTCGGTGCGTCCACTACAGTCGTTGGCTCGAAAATGTACCTCTTCGTCAGTAAGATTAGCTTTCGCCTCCTTCTCGTCTGAATATATTCTAGGGTGGTCGGCTCGTTTCTGAACGCCGGATGGTTTCTGACCTCTACTCGTTCAACTTGGAGACGTTTCACTGGGAAAAACTTGCTCCTCATCCTGACGATGATGTACCTCGCGCGCGCTATTTCCACAGTGCAGATACTTGTGTGTAATGTCTTCTCTGCAGCGAGTTCATACTTACACTCCGAAAAGGGAATAACCAACTCATCATCTTCGGGGGAATGAGCAACCAACCAGATTCTCTAAATCCTGACGAGCTCTGCGTTCTGAACGATGTTCGTTTCTATGACCTCGCCTCCGGCCGCTGGTTGGCAGACGCACCTGGCCCTCCTCCTGCGAACTGATTCTTTGGTCCCCCGCGCTCGCTACGCCCATCTGTCCTCCGTTACAGCAGATCGCCTCTTCATCATCGGCGGCCAAGGACTTCTTCAATACCTGGCTTGATGATGTTTGCGTCTATGACCTTGTCGGAAAAGCTTGGGTTCAACGTCGTGAATATCCCAGGCACTGCGGCACATACCGCAGTGTGGCTGTGTCATCCAACTCCTGCGTTAGGCTCCCTCACGAAGAGCTCAGCAGCGCCGCGCAGAGCAGTCCTCTAGGTCCTCCTGGCAGCCGTTTCCGCTCTGACGGTACTCAACAATCGGACGCTGAATATTCCTGCGCCAGATTCTCTCGTGCACCTTCCATACTCTTCGCCGCCCACTGAGAGCCACCCTAGCGACATATACTTGTACAGCAACTATAACGTACGTTTGCATTTCCCCGACGTGGGTCTCACTCAATTGTTGCACAGTTCACTGATGTTAAACGGGAACTCGAAGTCTTTTCTCCACTTCCGGACACGGATTTTACTATCTCCGATAGGTCATCTGCTATGACCGGCACCACTTTCCCTCCAGGCCTCCGTTTCCCAACTGGTGCCATTCTAGGCACTCACCTCATTATTGCTGGCACATACCTCGCCCATTCTTATCAGTCATTCTCTATTTGGGTACTGGATCTCATAACCATGACATGGTCTCGTATTGACCCAGGGCAAGGCTGTTGAAACCGGTTCCTGGTTTCGTGGCAGCTTATGGGCTGAAGCTAACAAGTTCCTGATATTTGGTAACAGGCATGGCAATCTTGTCGACGACTATAATCGGAGATTGTTGTCCTGGGATCACGTCGCTGTCGTCGATTTAGAGGCTTTTGGAATCTATCAGCCCCCTCCACTAACGATTGACGTCCCTATGCAAGAGCTTGGTCTTGCCGCTTTAGAAGAGAAAGTTTTCACTGACTTCGACATCATTTGCGATGATGGACGCAAGATTGGCTGCTCTAGGAAGCTTCTCGAGGAGCGCTGGCCGTGGCTGAAGGACCAGTTCAAAGTTTTCAATAGCCGTGCTAGAGATGCTTTACAGTCGCTGCCCGCTTCTTCTATGCATGTCGCTTTGCCTGATCTTCCAGGTTCAGGGATGTCGGAAGCTCAGGCAGACCCTCGTCTTACCCCTCGCTCCTTCCACCTCTCAGAACCATATCCCATCACACTTGCATTGATGCAGTATTTCTATTCGCTGGCCCTGATCACGCCTCTGCAGCATGCACCTGCAGTCCTCAGCCAGTTGCTCGTGCTAGCGACCAATTATAAGATTACGCATCTCGAATCACTTGGTAAAGCACGCCATGCATCGGGCTCTGTCGAACTCGACGTCAGTTGGTGTATATGAGGTTGCGACTTTGTGCAGTTGTCGAAGCCTCCAAATTAGGTTCGTTGATGTCACGCGTTGTTACACAGGGTTTACTGATCTTCCATTTAATAGAGCTCTCAAGACTGTGATGGTCCGTTCTTCCCGCATTATTAATTTCGAAACAAGATGCTCATCTTCTGTATAGTCTTGTACTCAGAAACGGCCGGCACGTCCCAAGGACAAAACAAGTGGCGGAGGGTCAAGCGGCCGACCGCCCGAAGGTGGAGCCGGTGGGAGCAATGGTCCCTCAAACGGGCCGCCCAACGACAGGTTATCATCACGACCTCGTGGAACTTCAGATGCCAAGTGGCCAACAAATGGTAACTCTGGATCTTATAGCAGCAACCAAGGTGCGCATTTTCCGGCATTTTCCTTTTTACCTTTCGCACTCATCCATGTCTGGTTACCCTTTAGGTGCTCGCAAATTCACCACCTTCCCAACCGACCATTCCACCGCCGTAGATCTAGAGGATGACGAACTGGCGGAACTGCAATCATTCAATGTCAGAAGACGACCATCCCGTAACTGGAACAATGTCGACCGCTCATCGACTATCTCCATGAACACCTACGACGAAGTTCATGCCGTTGCTGAACTTATGTCCCCAACTCTCATTTCATTCACCCATTCTCGTAGCATGTCGATGAACAGCACGCTTGCTGATTCTGAAGCGCATTACATGGAGACAACCGTGCTGCAACCACAGCTGGAAGAGCAAGCAGAGGCAGAGGCAGAGGTAGAAGCTGCTGGTCCTGCCGGCGAAATTGATGCAGTTGAAGCGTTGTATCAGATCACACAGGGATACATGGAACCTGACTACGGTTTCGCATCAGTCTTCAGACGACGACGTTCTTCATGCCTTCGTTCCCCAACATTCATCGAGACAAGAACTGCAAGTACCACCGTCGTCGCCAGGCTTCCATCTTCCACGCCGCCTACGCCCTTCGTCGCTGACGCCAACCTCAGGATCCAGCCAATATAGTGATACACCATCACTCGTCGAGTCATACGATTCCATAGCTAGCCAGTCTTCCGCTTCGTCAATCCGAACACCAAGCATTGCATCAACTTCTCTGCCTCTATCAGACCACCCAGTACTCGAACCAGTGCCTGAACGGCAGGAGGCGTCAGAATGGATGCTGAACGAGGAGGACGATATCGAAGAGTTTGACCGCAATCCAACACCTTCTCAGGATCGACCTTCGCATACCAAACCTCTCCAGAAGCCTACAAAAATTATAACTTCAGGCTGGTCTTCACCGAAGATGACAGCCACAACCTTCGCATCTCCCATTATGGTTGCCTCACCCGCCTTTTATACCTTCTGCCCCTATTCCTATGCCCCCTCAAGAGAGCATGACACCACGCCTCTGGACAAGTTCACCAACGCGTAACTCGGACGATTTTTCGCTATCCTCCCGAGCGAACAGGTCCCTTTCAAAACTTCTTTCACCTACAAAATCTAAGGCGCCATCACTCAAGCTTCCCTCAGCTACCGCAAGCACCACTACCCTTGATTCAACATATCCCATCGAATCAAAGGCGGCCAAAGCAGAGGAGAAGAGACGGAAGAAGGAAGAGGCGAGAGCAAAAACAGCCTGCGTTGGCGCAAAAGTTAGAGAAGGATAGAAAAATTGCTACTGAAAAGTCTGCACGCTCTACAGAGCGGAGACGAGATCCAGGAGTCATGTTTGCCGGCATATATATCTAATCGTTTCGATGGCTCCCCCGATCTCTTTTCTCACCCTTTTTGACCGTCTATCGTCTAATTATCACACTCATTATTTCACATTTTTCCCTTCCTATTACTTACCCATCTCTCTCAGGATCTGTTTACTCTGTTCACCGTCCCTCCTTTTCCTCTCCGACCACATTCTACCTGATCTGCGGATTACTTATCCTGTTGTATTTGTGTTGTAGTAAGTACTGTCTTGTCCAAAGAAATCCTCTTTTTCATGTATATGGTTACACTGGACGAAGTCTTTTTTTTTTTGACTCAGTGCTTTCAGACTTTTGCTATCAATTGAATTGCAGAGCTGCCGATGTGATGTGAAGCTGAATTTTAGGCTAGCATCCCGGGCAGTCCGCACTGTACAAGATCTTTGCTTAAGCTAAAATAGGCGTGCGTGCTTCAAAATAATGTAGAGATTGCATTCATGTCAACTCAAACATTGTTGTAAAACATGAAACGATTGAAACGCCGAGTTGTCAGACCTCGTAGTCCGACACGTCTGCCCAAAGCCCTTCAAGATGCCCCATAAGTATCAATTGAAACATTTTTCACAGTTATTTAAAACCTTCATATGTCGGTTACGTTTTTTTTCCAGCTTGTTGTGCAACGAGCGAAGAAAAATGCTTCCTAAAGCCCAACCATGAAGTTTAGAAACTTTTCAAATTGCTCCGCGGCTCAGCTGTAAGAGTTGACGGGCTATTGAAGACTATAATGCTGTAAAAGCTTCTTAAGAAAATGAAATTTTTCGCCAATATGGTCCTAGGTTGCTGGGCTAGAAGGCATACGAGTTAAACTGACCTAAGAAAGAATCTTAAAAGATATGATAATTATAAACATGAATACCGCTAATAGTTCTATTACTTCTAATGAATTGTATGTCTTGGATAGGACAAAGCCCCAAAAAGACACAGCCTAGTGGCTTGCCACATTAATGGGAACTGTTTGAACAAGTTGCTCCTGATCAAGTGAGCTCTCAGAAAGCTTTTCGGCCACATCTTTCGCGGCCAAGCTCTCAGGGCGGCTCCTGGATAGACGTAAAATCGCTGGTGCGTCAGCAAGAGGAAGAAGGAGGGGACGAACGAAGTACTACTAGAGTTAGCTGAAGCTTCCGCCGCTGAATTTCCAGAATCTGTTGTAGACACCTCATCGAGTCGTGTTCCATCTGGAGCAATTCCTACAGTGTTCTACGACTTGATTCCAATATGTCTCGTGGTGGTGCTCAAACTCATATTCACCACCAAACTCAGCGTCAAGTTGGGAGGCTGGAACGAGTTCAAGAAGGTCCGGATTAAATCGCATCTTTTATCTAGCATGAGACAAAAAAAACACAAAAGAAATCCATGGAGAGATGACATACCTTGTCTCTAGTAACAGGATCTAAGAAAGGACTGATGCCTTTGTAAAAGAAACTTAGCAAAGTTGGGAGGTTTACAACGATTGCTCGACCAAGTGTCTCGACGTAATGAGCTTGAAGGATAGTGAGTACTTTACGAGCAATACTAATAGACGGGTTAGACTTCAAGGTCGTGGTCTTGTAATCGACAATGATAACTAGGCTTTCCTGGCCTGGAGGCATCATGTCTTTAGGCACGTTCCCTGCAAGAGCCAATGATAAACACTCGTTCCGAGAGATTGAAGAAATACTTACAACCACCACACAAGATGCCTGAGCTGTCGGTCACTCCGAGGGGTGTTCTCGTTTCCTGGGCGCATGTAGATAATTGGTCTGCCCATCAATATCGAACCCATTGAGAAGACTGGGGGAGAATAATATGAGGATAAGATGATGCAAGGTATAATTAAGCGCGCCAATAATTACAAACATTTTGGCTGTTTCAGCCTCCACCTTGACTTCATCGGGGGGGATGAGTTCAGGTTTGAAATCACGACGCCACTCCAAGAGTTCCTAAAGGTTAGAAATGTAAGTAGAGAGAGAGAGAATGACAAAACTCTGAGACGAGCCTTTGATCCTCTTTTCTGCATCTTGTTTGTTCCATTTCGCAGCTCTGCAGTAGCGAGGAATCCTAAAATGAGGTCAAAAGTCATGCGCCAAGCTTTTTTACAGGTAGCCTCTTACGTGTCGGGCTTACTCAACCACTTCTGTTCAAATTGATAGTATGAATTCGTAGAAGGGAGGGCGACGGATTGCGCATACTTAAAAAAAAAAACGGGGGAGAAAAACTGGTGAGCCCATGGACCAAAGAGACTAGTCTTCAGAGCCTCACCTGCTTCAACTCTTCCATCTGCGTGTGCTGCTCCTTACTGTACTCATGCACAGGCGCAATGGTAATGCCAGGAGCAGGCTGAGTGATGAACTGGCGCGTTTTGGGCATGATGGTTTAGGAAGAGGTGGAAACAAGATAGGCCGTTCAAACACAAATCCCGAAGGCCCCCTCGGATGGAGCGCGGCGGACTCTCATCCGGGTAGATGACTCATCACTAATATCTACACTCCGAAAGGTGAGGACATAAGGAGGCAGACACAATGAGCAACTGCATACAGATGGTGGCTGATAGGAAAGAAAAGGCGCATGAGCAGAGATTCAGGGCGTCAATCTTCCTTGCTCCTAACCTCCAGCATGGCCAAATAATCACTGCTTCCCGAAGAACGCTCACAAGTCGGATCACCCTCCCTGTATGTCATTGGCTCGGATGTTCCCAAAAAATTACTCGTTGTCGTATAATAATGCTGAATGCCCGTAAATGAGGATGGTTGCCATTCTTCTGGATTCCGTCTTAGACATGCCGGGGACATTGATGCATCGCCCTCTAAAGCAAACAGCTTGAAGGCTACCCCAGAAGCCGAATAAGCTAACGTAGATTTGAGTATTCTATACCAGATCCAAGACTCACCCGTCTGTCCATGAACGATGGTTCGAAACAGCATACTATCAAGTGCTTCAGCAATATTCGAATATGATTGATTTTTAGTGTAAATTACGTTGATCTGAGGCGGTTGTATCCAAAAGTCAGTCCCCACGATTAACTTTTGTCTTCACATTATCGTCACAGAACGCGTGCTCTGTGACTCTCGTGCTTCTAACAGGTAGGTGAGGTCTCAAAGTACCACAACCCGGAATGTTTAAATTTTTGTTACAAGGTATTTTGTGTCGCTTCTTTGTCGTACCACCCTTGGCCAAAACCTTTTAGCTATATCGTCACCGTTGGTTTATGTCTACGGCATCCTGCCTCGGTACTTAGTGCCAGGAACGCACATAAAGCATTACCTGCACCAGTATTATTTCTAGTACCCTCCCAGTTGCATTTTCTCATCTCGTGCTGTCTCAGGTGGCCGAACGAATGAATCGACTGGTCATGTCTCCCCACATCGAGCTGTTTTTACGATAACGGGTTAATACACGGAGATAGTCCTTGCGCTATTATTTTGCATATACGCAAACAAAGCACGCCGCCAGCAGGAAGCTGGGGTAAATGTCGGCTGGCCTCCTGACACGTGCTCGCCGACTCGCTCAACGACGAGGTTGTTCCGGGTTCGGTGCCAGCAATGCTCTTCTTAGTCTTTGACGCGACGGAATATTGCTTTCGCGTTCCATGTGCCTGATTGGCCTTGCACAAGCTTATAATCCGAAACCTTGACTTGTCATGTCCGTTCCTCGACTTGGTCAACGAGAATCATGGTCCGCGGTCGCCTCTTTCCATTTGTACTCGCCGCGCTTTTCCTAGGTTATGTAAAGGGGGACGAAGACATATACATAGACAGCGCTATATCATCAACTTGGCAAGATTGGAGTTGGGGTTCAACCATTTCTTACACTGCGACTGACGTGAAAGATGGTACTTCCTCAATCTCGGTGAACTCTGGTGCCTACTCTGCTCTATCTCTCTACGATACATCGATATTTGCGAATACATTCGCTGGCTTGAAGTTTGACCTTGCTGTTGAGTATCATCCCACGTTGTTTAACTGGCAATTGACTATGTTTTTAGGGTGACAACCCAGACATTTCGATTTATCTGACGGATACAGCGACCAGCGTCAATTCGGATTTCATTGCCCTCTCCGCGTTTGGATTGAACACCACAGCGAGCGCCTTGACAAGCTTTACCCTTGATTTCAGCAACATACCTCCAAATGGTGCTTCACTTGTACGTACCTGCCCCTATTCCTATGTTGTCTCTTTTGTTTATCCATTACCAGCCCACGGGTAACTGGAACCGGATCACCTTCCAGTCTGGTGGAAATGGTGCCGTGGTATGTATGAATTTTTTAAAGTCCCGACGAGCTCTGATGGATAGAACTTTAGTATCATATCGACAACATTCGCCTGGTTGATGTACGATCACTCCAATACGACATCCATAGAATCTAACTATTCACAGGAAATCGTGGTAACGCCTGAATTCCTCAGCGCCGAACCCTTAGGCGCCAATCTAGTGGCGGTTACGACCAAAGGAGCAGTCGATTTGACCTCGGTCAAATTCACTCTCAACGGAAAGGTGGATATTTAAAGGTGCTTATGAATTTTCTTAACTAATTCATATTCTAGGCCCTCACATCTAGCGCGAACACTACCTATGTTCCAGCTGATACTCCTGCTAAAACTATCACCTACTTCACGCTTTCATCTCCCTTCGCTGCTGGAACTCTTGCTATCGCCGCAGGAACTGCTACCTTCAGCTATACTCTTACGGCTGGACTGGTGTCCAGGTTAGCCTGATCATACGGCATCGACTTCAGATGATCTAACTGACACTCATATCCAGAATTGACCAAAGCACTTATCGCACCATCAACCCTCTAATCTATGGCGTAAACTTTGCAACAGATACGGCTTACGTCAAGGACATTGGTGTCAGCATTTCTCGCTGGGGAGGAAACGCAGTTACCGCTTACAATCCCTTCGGAGGGTTTACTAACGCTGGAGCAGATTGGTTCTTCGAGAATCGGAACATTGATTATGGAAGTGCAGATGATTGGCTTGGTTGGGTGAAGGCCTGCTGGTGCAAGTACGCTTGCTCACTGTACCTTCGTGAGTAGGCTACCCTTGTTCGAAGGTAGACCTGACTAATCCGCCGCCCCCGAAGATTAGCCTGGGTTGCAAAAGATGCGACGTCGTATTCTTATTCTGCCGCGGTTTATCCAAGTATGAGCTGGCTGTTCTCTTCAGCATTGGGTCCTAAATTGACGCTCTTGACAGACCAAGCCAAGTATGATCCGTACAAGACAGACGCTGGAAACGGTCTTTATGCCAATGGTTCAGGCTGTCCAGCCGCCCTGTTTCTCAGAATGTGTCCTACGTTCCTTGGTCTACCGCTAATGTCACAACATGGCTGAAAGGACTTGTGAACAAACCGGCGATTCTAGCTATTGACAATGAGATGGAAATTGCTCATTCAACCCATCAGGATATGCACCCAGCGTGAGTCTGAAAACTCTAATAAAATCGATTAACAAAATTCTCAATGTTCTGCAGGCCTGTGAGTTATGATGAAGAGCTTGCCACCTATGATCAAGTTCTCTTCCGTGGTAAAGGCAGCCCTTCCGACCTGCCCAAGTCGCTATGCCTTCGACTTGCGCATGGTGGTTCTGTGGGCAATGTTTTTCTTTCATTCAAACAGAGTAACTGACACTGTAGTGACTTCTAGACTGGACTAGCGCTGTGGGATATACTGATAATACGGCACATAACAATACAGACTGGCTCCCCTACTTCCTCCAGAAGATGAAGGCCAATGACGCTAGCGTCGGGAAGAGAACCCTCGACTACCTCGATATCCATTACTACTTTGCACCGGATACCAGCGCCAACGATGATGCCGCCAAAGCTCTTCGTATGCGCATGACACGCTCGTTATGGGACACTACCTATGTCGACGAATCCTGGATTGGTACCAGCACCCCCCAGAGCCACCAGCCCAACGCAACTATTGTCCAGTTGATCCCAAGGATGCAGAGTCTGATCGCTGCTAACTATCCCTGGAACCAAGCTCTTCATAAGCGAGTGGGCATCCATGTCGACGGAAGGCGATATCACTGGCGGCTTAGGTCACTGCAGACTCCCTGGGTATCTTCGGAGTGTACGGACTCGATGGCGCTACCTACTGGGGAACATCGACCGAGGACTAGCCCTGTTGGTCTTGCATATTGGCTCTACAGAGGGTAAGGCAGCAGTTAACATTATCTTTCCACACATCCTCACTATTCAATTTACTAGAGCTGGTAATGTGTTTGGTGATAGAAGCGCCAAGTTCACCGTCACAGGTTTCAACCCTAATGTACTTGGTGTCTACGCAGGAACAACCTCAGCGTCCAAACCATCTCTGGTCATCGTCAACAAAGATCTTGCCAAACCAGTTTCCCTCAATATCAGTGGATTCCCAACTGGCAAGTACTTTATTCGCCACTTTGGTGGCCTCGCGGGACAAGCCAAGTTCCAGGTACAGTTTCTGGTCTTTTCAAATGATCATGCTAATTATTTCGCAGACGACACAAACGATTTCTAGCTTCAGCTACTTTGTGGTACCTGCTGGTACCGCAGTATTCATCAAGTACCAGGGGTAAATAAACCAGAATATCGATGTACACATAAAATACCCAATTGCAGGATTGTAGGCCTCTTCTAAATAGAATTGATATAAGAAACCAACCAAAGAGAAATGTATTCATTCTTCGTCGGATCCATCGCTCTCATCATCTTCTCTTATATCAGGGACTGGCAAAGTCGTAATTCATTTTATGCTCCCTTCTCGTAATCTCTGCAAGATCGTCTGACCGCTGATCGCCAGAACTGATTTCCAAAATTTTCACAAGCGGAATACCCTCATCAGGCTTCACCTGAACGTAAAATCCTTCTGGAGGTGTTGACTCATCCCATGGTTGTAGGGGTTCCCACCCAGCGTCAAAAAAGGTTCCATTCCTGATACTTGGGTCACCTTCATGGATGAGCTCGATTCCAGGTCCAGGAACACTCCTTTCCCAGACACACTGTTTGCCTATCCCAACGCGAGTGAGAGATGGCACCTGGGAGATAATTGGCGCGACTGAAATTGTTAAAAAGACTTCGCTCCGTTCTTTGATCGTATCCTCGCTTCGATAGCTCATCGTGAGTCAAGGGAAGCAGTGGCATGTAAAGAAGGTGGATGTCTCTGAGAGCTGGAAATGCCTTAAGCATGGATAGAACATCAGGTGATATACTCTACAAGGTGATCAGAAAGTGCGTCAAGCCAAACTATTCGCTTGAGATGCTCACCTGATTCCCCACCCAGATCCTCAGACCATTCAAATCCAATTTGAGTAAGACTGCAAGGGATCACAAGAGTCGAGGACTGCAGCGAAGGGCTGTAGGTGTCAATGGCCCTAGTCCCTACCCTCAAACTGACGAGCCTCTTGAGAGTAGGTTGTATCGATATCCAGTCACTAGTGGCCCATGTCTCATCTTGAGAACAGACGGACGCAATTCCTTTCCACGAGTCTGGGTCATCCACAGTCTTTAGAGGCAGCAGCAAGTACTCAGTACACCAGAGAGTGTCGAGCCTGGGCAACTGCAGGTAATGAATTGATGGAAGCTAACGCAATATCGAGGCCGTTCCAGATTGAGGTCGTCATCGATGATCGTTCTCGTCCAAGTCCTCTTTGACGTCCTTTGGAGAGACAAAAGTTGTCGTCTTCGTAAACGTCAAGGTGTGTGAGGTTAGGCATCGACAAAGCAATGTCAACATTGTTGAAAACACGAATAGCACATAATCGAATCCAGTCGAAACTAATGCGGGGACAGAGTCAGATGGAGAGGAAGAGCGGAAGTTGAAACAGACCATGATTTGAACCTAACAGTCAGTCGAGACAAGGAAGATCCCTCTAACATTTTTAATGGTCCTCCGGTTAAGCTTCCCAGGGCAAGATCCGACGTGTCAATTGAAACATGCTGTATGTCTGAAACGAACTCGATCTTCTCAAACTGGTACTTGTTCGAAACTCCGGGTTGAGGAGATCCACCTCCATCCCAATCCCAGCTGCAGTTGATATCAATGCTGAGGTCGATGAGCGCAGTCAAATGATGGAAATTGAGAATGAGTTGCTTGTAGGCTGTCTCGTCCACCTGGCGTAAGTCAAGGTGCTGAAGCTGGAACCCTATCGACTTGAGCAAATATTCAATGCTAAATCATAAAATGGGTCTAGAATTGAAAAATTTAGGGAAGGCGTTCTCTACTCACTCTAAATCTTGGTTCTTCCGTTCCTGTGTATCTAGCCAGTTGAAATGTTTCGTGAGCCAATTACTCGAAGCACATTCAAGTGAAAGACTTGTGAGGTTTGACAACCCTGCCATCGAATCCAGGACCGCAGTACTAGGAGGTGGCCAGAGTTTCCAAGTTAAATGACGAAGGCTGCTAGTCATTCCGAAAAGCTTGGGCAGCCCCAAAGAAAGCTTTTGAGCAGCAAAGATTCTAGCAAGGGCAACCTGGACCCAATCCACTCCACTTTCATCACTAAGGTCTAGAGGGTAAGCAGGCCTCAATTCGTCCAATGCCTTGGATTGTTCTTCTGAGAGCATGAGCTGGCTACCTCGATCCAGTGTATCGGGCGAGGGCCCACCAGCGAATATAAAATTCTGAACAAAAATAGTGGTCTCTGGGTGGGAGCAAAGGATGTTATAAAGCTTGGATGTGTATGCTGGTGATCCTACGGTGAGTAGAATTGGGAATTGTAGACGTCGCTGGAGTGCAAGAATAAAACCAGTGGAGTCAATTGAAAAGGAGAAGAGCAGATGATGCAGTGTTTCAACGTCAAAAATGTAAGAGAAAATAAGCCTAAGCAGGTCTTGGTTTAGAGGAGATGCCATAATTGGCAGGCAGATCCCTGCAATCGTGGTGGTAGGTTGCAAGATGGTCTCCCTAGGCTGGCTATACTCCTGACACTGAGTGCGCGCAAAATACATTATTCATACATGCCTGGGAGAATCATCTAAATTATTCTTCGCTTTCCTCATCGCTCTCATCATCTTCTCCTGTAGTCAGGGGGTGGTAATGGGCAAAACGTGATTCATTTCGTGCTCCTTGCTCGTTATAGCTGCAAGATCGTCGGACGGTTCAACTCCTGAATCGGATTCCAAGAGTTGCACAAGTGTAACACCTTCATCAGGCTTAACCTCTACATACGATTCTCTTACGTACACCGATCCCTTTCCAGGTGGTAGGGGCTCCCAGCCGGCATCGAAAAAAGTCCCATTCCCAATTGAAGGGTCATCTTTATGGATGAGCTCGATTCCAGGTCCAGGAACACTCCTTTCCCAGACACATTGTTTGCCTATCCCAACGCGAGTGATAAATGGCATTTGGGAGATAATTGGGAGAGTGAAGTTGTCAAAAAGACTTTGTTCCATTCGTTGGTCGTATCCTCGCTGAAGTAGCCCGTGGTAATTCAAGGAGAGCTGCGGCATGTAAAGAAGGTGGACATCTTTGAGAGCCGAAAACTTTTGGAGTGTAGAGAAAAAAGCTGGAGCTATACCCTGTAAAATGTTTACGAAAGTGCATCAAGCTGAAATATCAAGCTAATATGCTCACAAATTCCCCTCCTAAATCCTCAGACCATTCAAATCCAATCTGAGTAAGTTTTAAGGGATCGCAGGAGTCCAGAATGCAGCTAAGGCTCTCAGGGGTCAATGGCCCCAGTCCTACTCTCAAGCTGACGAGCCTCCGAAAATTGGTTGTATCAACAACCAGTCATTAGTGGTCCATGTTTCGTCTTGAGAGTAAACGGACGCGATACCTTTCCACGAGTCCGGGTCGTCCAAGGTCTTCAAAGGTCGAAGTAGATATTCAGTACACCAAAGCGTGTCGAGCTTGGGCAGAGCAGCAATGAACTGGTGGAAGCCAACACCATATCGTGGACGTTCCAGATTAAATTCTTCACTGTCGCTTGTATGACTTCTCTGTTGACCCTTTGAGAGATAAGAGTTGTCATCCTCATAAACATCAAGGTGCGTGAGATTGGGGATCGACAAAGCGAGGTCAACATTGCTAAAAACACGGACTGGCGCACTAATCGAATCCCACCCAAAACTAAACCAGACCGCTGGAGTCAAGAGAAAAGAAGATAAAAGTAGCATTGAAAACAAACCATGATTGGAATCTGATAGTCAGTCGAGACAAGGATGACCCTTCTAGCATTTTCAGTGGTCCCCCTGTTAAGCTTCCCAGCCGCAAGATCCGATGTGTCTATTGTGACATGTCGTATGTCTGAAACGAACTCGATCTTCTCAAACTGGTAGTTATTTCGTAACTCCGGGTTGAGGAGATCCACTTCCCGTCCCAATCCCAGCTACAGTTGATATCGATACTAAAGTTGATGAGTGCAGTCAAATGATGGAAATTGGGAATGAGTTGCTTGTAGGCTGTCTCGTTCACCTGGCGTAGTTCGAGTTGTTGAAGCTGGGATCCTACCGACTTGAGCAAATACGCCAAACTAAGCATATAATCAATCAAATAAAAATACTGATTTGAAGAGCTGGGCTCCTCCTCACTCTAGATATTGGTCTTTCCGCTCCTGTGTATCGAGCCAGTCGAAATGCTTTCTCTCCCAATCCATTGAAGCACATTCGACTGAAAGACTCGTGAGGTTCAATAACCCTATCATCGAATCGAATACAGTTGCACTAGGAGGTGGCCAGAGTTTCCAAGTTAAATGACGAACGCTACTCGTCACTGCAAAAAGCTTGGGCAGCGCTAAGGAAAGTTTTTGAGCGGCATATATTCTAGGCCCTAACAATATGCAACCAATCCGTGGCACTTTCATAAGTTATGTCTAGCGGGTAAGTGGGTTTCAATCTGGTCAATGCCTTCGAGTATTCATCTGAGAGGATCGGCAGGTTCCACCGATTTGTATCGGGTGATGGTCCGCCAGCATATGTAAGCTCTGGATGAAGTTCGCGGTCTGTGGGTGCGAGCAAAGATTGTTATAAAGCCTGGATGTGTATGTTGGAGACCCAGCTGTGAGGAGAATTGGCAATTGCAGGCGTCGCTGAAGTGCAAGTATGAAACCAGCAGAATCTTTGGGAAAAGAGGAAAGAAGATGATGGAGTGTCTCCACGTTAAGAATATAAGAAAAGATATGCCTAAGAAGATCTTCGTTTAGTAGAGGGGGCATAAATGGCGGGTAGGTTCTCGCCAACGTGATGGTTGGTAGCAAGATGATTTCTTTATCTTGCCGCTTCTGGCAGTACTAAAGCACTCAAATACATGCACTAGTCACCTTTACGTCCACACATAAAAGTTGAAACGCTGCTCGTCCGATTTTAAGTAACTGCCATTTCTAAGGTCTCAAAGAAACACATCCATCGCTGCTATCCTCGATAAACACTCCATCCCAAACTATTCCTTCATTGATTCCGGTGCCCTGATAACCTTCATGAACGACATCGATCGTTTCTGGGCCCGTTGGTAGTTTGAACAAGCCAAAGTGGAATTGTCCACCGCCAAGATTATCGTTGGCAGCATTCTTGACAACACGACGGAGAGGTTGCGTGCCCTGTGAGTAGTACACCGAAAGGACACTATCAATAGTACATGAGCTATGGGCAAATTGAACACGAGTAAGCTGGGACGGACCTAGTATCCCACCCAACGGTCAAGGCCAGGTTGTGCCATACGTTAGGAAGGAAGTCGGTGCTCCAAATGAGCGTCTCTGGAGTCTCACTCTGTCGTCCAGTCAGACGAATGGTTCTGGGATTTTTCACACCAGGATCTTTTGCACTACTGAAAGGCTTGCCGGTTTGCAGAACCCACTCAGACGTCGAATAATCGTTTGTTTCATGCCACAGCAACTAATGACGATTAGTCTTAATAAAACACAGGCTACCATGCTCATCGACTCACATGATATTCGTGGGAGTAATTAAGCGGTCTGGTGGGATCGGTTTTAAACGAGAAGTGGAACGTCTTCACGCCTTGTACGGATTCGTCTGATGCCGTCATTAGGTTCCGGGGAGAAGTTCTGAACGGCGAAAGCCTGTTTGGAGAGTGCCGCCAGCAAGAAATATAGACCCATCGTTAATGGTAACTTCCACAGGGCGACTAGATTTGGTGCTGAACAGGGAAGGAGGACGTGTTCGGTAGTTTCAGAATTTCAGAGAAGGTTTGGTCTGTACAACCTAGTTTAACAGGGGAACAAAATGATCGGATGGAAAACGTACTCTGTCCTTTAATGTATCCGCTAGTTGAAAATACTGGAAGGATCGTCGAATGTCTCGACACTATAATTTTTCGGGACGCGTCCGTCGAAGGTTATGTTGCAATGCTGGAAGGGAGCAGCAAAAACCGCTGTCACAGTAGCGAGAAGAGAGAGGGAACGCATATTTGCTCTTCCGCGAGGGTTTCTGAGGCAGGTGGGGATTAAATGTGAGAGGGGCAGGTGAGAGACTCGGAAAGTGGTCGGCAAAACAGCCAATGAATAACACCATCTGTCTCGGTCGGACTACGGGGAGCGGACTTTATTGATGGCGCAAGAAGTTCGAGGGGCAGAAAGAGGTGTGTTTAGGTATATTTTGTGGTGACTGAAGGTCAAGCTTCCTTCCGTTTTTTTCTCCTCGGCTGCGATTCATGAGAGACGTCGGGTGTTGAAGGAATTCTGTATCCAAGCCATGGCAAGCAGTTTAGCCTTCCGCTTCACGTCCTTCGCCTCACGCTTGATCCTTTTCCGTTCTTCCTTTGAGAGCTCGGAATCCAGAAGAAGCGGAGTAGAGACAACTGGCACCATATTGCCACGATCTTCGCTGACATGCTTCCGCTTTTTCGTGGCTGCAGAATTTGATTGCTCACAAAGGGCCATCTCTACTGCAGCTTCAGTCCGACTTGAGAACTGGCCCACGGAAAAACATGGCATAAAGACTTTGTCCGAGCAGCATGTCTCTTGGCTTCCGAAATCAAGGAATACGTTCGAGGATTCTCATCTCGAGAAGTAGCTCGAGTACCTTCGATAGGTCTACGATTGGAGATGATTCCAGTCTTAGTTCGTTGCAACTCAATAGTAGAGGACTGTTGATACTAATGAATCTTCTTCCGAGGAAACCTTGATTTGAATGGCTTTCGATGCAGCGGTAAATAGACTAAATAAAGAGAGTTGAAATAAGATGCGAGTTCTGAAGAAGAAAAGAAAGAAAAAACATACTGGTCCCAGAAGGGAAATGCTTCGTCTCGGTCTTTTCCTACCCCAGCAAGCGTCCGTTTCTGAGGGATGGCAAGCGGTCTAGATATTGCGCCATCTCGGAGTGCAACCCCTTTGCCCTGCCAGCCCTGGGCAACGAGATAGCCATGTGTGTCCAGTGGCATCGTGGTGGAAAAGATTCCAAAAGGCAACTTTCGGCGCTTAGTTTCCCTCCCTTTCTCCCTCCATGTACAGAAAGCAATTGTGGATTAATTACATGACAAGCGAACTACTATTACACTGACGGGCATAAAAAATACGTAGTAATGCGTACAACATAAATTTGGGAGACGATTTTTTGAGATGGAGAGGATGTCAGATCCTAGCGCTGCGCCAAGCACTTTGCATTGCAATGCGTCGTGCCTATAAAAAATCAGTTACCTGTGGCGAAACAAGAACAGAATAGTATGTTACCTGATCTAACGTGATGCTGTCTTCCCTCAATTCCACCTTTTGTCTCCCGTCATCCTCTTCGTCATCATCGTCGTCGTCCATACCATTGCTACCCGATGAACGCATACCACCAAAAGCAGCCTTACCTCCAGCAAGTGAGAAAGGTGTACTTGCTACACCCGTTCCAAAGACGCTCATTTTCTTGTCTCCCGCCCACACCAAATGCAGCGAACTCTGTCACAACTTTCCGCGGAGGAGATGATGTTGTCGGTGAGTGAGGCGGAGAGGCAGCAGTTTTGGGTTTGGTTGCTGGTGAAGATCGAGGTGGGGTCATGGGAGAGTAGGCGGAGGGATAAGAACCATAAGTGGACCGAGAGCCTGCTGCTCGTGCAGACAAATATTTGTCTGTAAACCGTGTCCCATTGACCTAGAAATAAAACAGATGTAATTCTATCCAGAAGAGAGGAGGAAATGAACAATACTCACCCTTTTCAAATGAGGTCTTGCTTCTGCTAAATTGGCCGCGTTTTTAAACACCTCGATGTTATGAAGTGCTTCTGGGATCTCCTTATAAATGCTCTCGATAACTACTTTCTTCGTGCTCTCGTTCCTCAGAAGAAGCTTTTCATGGAGCTCACGAGCGACGTCATCTACAGACTCGTTGTTGCCAAGAATGCGTTCTGCAACAGCAGCACCGACTTCCCGGACTAACCGCTCCATGTCCAGGTTCTCCAAGACAGAACCTACAATAGCATGTGCCAAAAGGTCCGCAGTCGTCAAAGGCAGCATAAGGCCAGAAGTAATGTTAGTCATGGCTTGGTAGAAATCGTTCGCATATGAATATCCACTCAGTGCGGGTTCGCATGCAACAAAGAACTGAAAAAAAAAGAAGACAGAGACTTAGTATTTCTTTTCGAGATGTAGACAGTGAGACCACCTACCAAGGTAATGCCTCGAGAAGCCATGAGCCTCGCCAATTGAAGAGGGATCATGGCCGTCTGGAGATCCCTCGTCAAACCCGTCTCCATATTCACCAATACCATGAGGTGGTGCATCTGCAATCAATACGACCATCTTGCTTGCAAGCTCTCTCCACTCCATGTTGTATACAGCCTCTGCAAGAGCCGCGGTGATTGCTTCTGGTCCATCGCCACCTCCAGAAGCGTAAAGGCCGCTGAGATCTTTCTTTACTTGCGCGATATCACTAGTAAAACCAAAGTTCTTCGTAATGTATGTATGGTCTTGTGGAGGGTGGTCTCGAAATCCAACTAGAAAATGAGATCATCAGCTATTGCAGGCATGTGGCGAGTCTAGGTTTCCTCTCATTGACGTACTCAACCCTATTCTGAGATCTTCCTGGTGTTGCAGTTTTCCAGATTGGTAGATATTTGATGAGATTGTCTCTATATTCTTCGTTGCGGACGAGATGTAAGACCCTTGCGATCCTGTACAATCTTGGATGAAGACGAGATCGCTGCGAGTGACAACTTCGCGTGAATCTCGAGCGGGCAAGCGAGAAGTTTAAAGGGATATCACGTACAGCATCTTGCGATTGGGATCCAGCGCTGATTGAGGATCGTACGCGGGCGGAGGAACGGTTGGAAGGGCAGCAGCCATGTCCATGTCTTGATCCATGGTGAATTCGAGTGGAAGATGCGTTCGTAAAGAGGGAAAAAAAGGAGTAATGTCGCGATTAGAGAAGAGTTCAAGGCAAAAAGAACAAGAAACAAGTTGGTCGTGTCAGTGGTACACACGGTTGGTGGTTAAGAAGCAACCTAAGAGGCACATTGCCCTCGTTATTCACATTATCGGATGCTATTGATGTCCATGCCTAAAACAATACGAAACTCCGCCACAGCAGCTTTAACATGCAAAAGAGGCGAGATGTTGCAAGTAATGTATATATATAATTTCTACCATGAGCTTAGCGTAACGCTTCCTCACTCTGTCCGGCCCCCAAGCAACCCAATAATCCAATTGAGGATCGTCCAACCCTGACCGCCTCGTGGGTGCAAGAGCTGAATTCTGTTATGCCACAAAAGCAGACCTGATGCTCCTCCCAGTAAGGCCGTCAGCGTAATATACACCTTCAGTTTCGTAGCTGGTGATAATGACCTCCGGTCAGCACCGCCGGGGATAGCTGAGCTTCTGTGTAAGGATGATAAGCACGAAATTTTACAAAGGGGGGATGGCCGAAACACACGGGTTCATAGCAATCTCCACAATATTTTGGAAAACGTCAGCTAGCTGACCGGTTTTAGTGCTGACAGCCACAGGCACTTGCAATCCCAGCCTTCGGCAATACACGTCCGGCTGAACCTCGTGTCGCTGTAAAGCAAGGTCCAAGTCACTCTTGGTAGCCACAAAGAGTGTTGGAATATGGTCCAGGCTGTATTGCTGCTATAAGACAGGATGAGGTCAGCCTGTTTTGGATAGTACGAACAGCAAAGGCATACCCGAAGATTCGAGATATAAGAGAAGGAATTTGTGTCACTTGAATCATGAACGTAAACAATCACATCCGCCATATCAGTCTTCTTTTTGTCTCTTAGGGTCTCTGGCTCATAGGTCGAGCCAAACTCTTGAAGCTGTAATACCCTGTTAGTCGAGCATCACTTTCAATCTGTACGAAGGCTCACAATCAGATACTTCTCGCGTCCACCGACCTGGACACCATTGACAACACACATCATCTTCTTTGTCGGTTCATAATTCCCTTTACCGCCTCTAAATTCTCTCCCAGCAAAAGCTCTCAACAAGCTCGTCTTCCCACTACCCTGCTGCTCCACAGACATAAGCCAGGAACACATTCCTCTTGACTTGACTTCTTCGTCGTGACCTAGGTGTCAGCTGCAACGCAGTTGTCTGTGTCTGACTGGGCTGCTGAGCTGCAGATGTGGACAGAGGTGAAGGTATCGGGCAGAGAAAAAGGGATAGCCAAGGTACGCAAGGTAGGCGAGTGTTGTCTTGTGATCTAATAAGGTCGTCATGCTGAGGCGAATGTCAATAGAAGTAGAGAGAAATAGGGAAATATACTCACGACCACTGGGCAAGCCATCCTTGTAGAGTGATATTCTCATTGTCGTCTTGAATCGTAATTGTATTTGTCAATCCCAAACTTTTCTCCGTCCTTGAGAAATAATCAGGAAAAAAGCCACAGCTTCGTAGAGATTCCCTTACGATCCGGAAGTCAAAGGACTCCAGGGGCTGCCGGGAGAAGTGGAGAATACATCTGATAACTCTTCAGCTGAGAGAGCACCATCATTATCCTTGTCGAAAACCTCGAAAATGTCCGTGAAAAACTGATACCCGTAAGGGCTCAATTCAACAGAACAGTCAGATGGAACATCGAATCTAAGTGGAAACGTGAATTGACATAAGAGTTCATACGATGTTGACGCACCTAGGGATATAAGAAACCTTCAGTAAGCCTCAAGTCCTCGGCGTATCCAAACTTGCGTAGAACAGTCCAGGTCGTTTCTGTGATATTATAAATCACAGCGAACAGCCAAGGGGTTAAGCACAAGGTACTCACCTAGTCTGCCCTTTTGAATGAACAGTGTATGCAGAATTAAGAATCCCGTCAACGTCAAACCACCATCGATGACCGGTGGTTCTCTGCGAGCACCTACTCCAGAAGGTCCCGCTGACGGGTGGGAAGATTCTACCGTCTCAATGATACCCTGTAGTTCTGTAGCCTTGAAGCGGCGATGAGAAGCATTTTCTCTAGAGGCTTGTGAGTTGAGGTCAGCTTCAGAAGAGAAATTGCAGGACCTGGAACTCGTTTAGTTCTGCTTCATCTAATATGCCATCTTTGTTTGTGTCGCACAACTTAAATATTCGCGTGAGGGCTCGAGTGCAAGACGGTTTAAGAATCTAAATACGTATTCAATGTATTTGAAGACAAATAGTAAGTGAATGGCTTACATGGTCTCGAGAGTCATAAAGCGGAGCTGTGGGGTATAATACTGCCTTTTGGGCAAAGTAGAAGACTTCAGAGACATTCAGAGGCAGCTTTGCTGACGCCTCGATGCAAGTTTCAACTTCCTGCAATAGTCTCAGAGAGGAAAAGTCAAAGCGCTCTAGACAGGACATACCTTGAATTCATTCATGATGGGAAGAATCTCGTCCTCAAGTTGCTCATTAGTGAGACTCATGCCTCCACGAAGGTCGATTTTATTTCCAACAAGAATAACGGGTACCTGAAGGAATGAGACATTTCTATTGCAGGATCCAAAGAAAATAACACACATTCACACCAAGACTGCGCACCCAAGGCAGCCAGAATGTCGGTATTCTTCACAAACCTAGTCAGCTACTGATACTTAGAGCTAGGGTTATTCCACACCTGGTTTAGCTGTTACTAACATGACAAAGCAAAGGTTTGAGAGCGTACCTATCAAAGGAATTCGGCGTTGTCGATGGAGTAGACGACGCAAATAACATGGGCTTTCCGTATTTCCGACTCAAGATATGGTCTGTCTTGGGGTGTTGCTACAAGGTAGTGAGTTACATGTCGGACACGTATTACAGCGAAAATATGACCTCCTGTATCCACTATATATGTGGTCACGTTCTCTGGGGTCACTTCTGGCGGAATAGTGATTTCGGGAACGATGTGTTGAACCTGCAAACCAATCGCAAGTAAGCGTTTGCAGGACAATTGAACAAATCAACAGAAGGCTTACATTGGATACAAATGATTCCTTGATTAAGCTAGGTAACAAGCGTAGACTTCCCGACACCCTCTGCGAATGACAATGAGCTCGCGGAGAACTGGCGTGGAGGATCGGCTTGTGGCTAGCGTAGTACCCATACAAGTATGTGCCCGAAAGGCAACAAAAGAGTAGCCAAATAACCAACACACGTATTATAAGAAACGAAAGAATAGAATCATACCGTCTCCGACCAACAGGATCCTAACGTCTCGCCGTAAAGTCATTCGAGAAGACAACTACTAATGGCTGCCAGTGCAGCTCTCGAGAAAAGAAAGAGCGTGAAGAACGGTTGTGCGTTAGAGGCAGGGGGGTAGAAGAGAGGCGGTGATAGCTCAGATACGTTGCCGTCGAGATGTACTCGAAATTTCGGGTGGTTGCTGGTGAGAGGCGGAAGGAAAGTTATATTTAGCGTTCTCCGTACAACGCCTGATTTCAAGTCTCTTTCCTTCCCTGAGGCTTGCATACATAATTTACTACCTCTTTCAATTTCTATTCAAATACCCACGTACTTTCTTCTATTTGACATCTGGAAAGGCAAGCAATAACCATCACATACTAGGTTCTTATGTAACAAACTTGAACTCTCCCCTTTGAATAAATGGAAATTATGTGTTTCCTTCCTTTAGAAGTCCATATGCCTCGGTGACTATAAATCCAGCCTGACAGAAAAAAATTCTGAAAGAGGATGCTACTGATCTTATCGCAGATATCTTCGACATCCTTCCTTCTTGCCTCCATCAGTCTCTTTCCATGGAAGGACTTCAAACAACCTTGCTCAATGTCGATGGCTCCGCTCCTCTAGCGAAGCGTTTCAGGGCTCTCTTTGCTGTGAAAGCGCTCGCCTCACAGCCTTCATCTCCGTCTCAGGCTGCGGCTATAAACATCCTTGCAGAAGCCTCTCACCTCTCCGACATGTTCCCCACTACTCAAACATGAACTAGCCTATTGTCTTGGTCAATCAAAGAGTCCCACTTGCTTTGAGAACCTTGATCCAAGTCTTGGAAGATGTTACAGAGGACCGAATGGTTCGGCACGAAGCTGCTGAAGCCATAGGCGCCATCGGTGCCGAGGGTGAAGGAGTCAATGACAGACTGGAACTCCTCAGAAAATATGTTGGAGATGAAGAACGATGTGTGAGAGAGAACCTGCGAGATTGCAATCGATAGGATTGTGTGGGAGCTTAAACAGAAGGAAAGCGCGGCTGAAACAATCACTGAAACTTCGTATGTTCACTCTCTTCTACCATAGAGGTCCTCTAGTTCCTGATTATGTTTATAGTTCATACGCATCTATTGATCCTGCTCCTCCCTCAGCTTCAGAACAAGGCTCGAGCTCTCCAGGGACCATTTCTGAACTTCAAAAGACGCTCCTAGACAAATCAGCTCCCCTCTTTGAGCGATACCGAGCCATGTTCTCATTGAGGAATATTGGATCCGATGAAGCTGTCGACGCACTAGCTTCGGGCTTTGTTGACGATTCGGTCCTTTTCAAGTAAGTGGCTAAGCTCATTGAGACATACCCAGTTCTAATCATCGCTATGAAGGCACGAAATTGCATTTATATTTGGGCAGATGGTTCACACTCACTCTATACCTGCTCTTCTAGAACGATTAAAGGATGAAAGAGAAGACGAAATGGTGAGACACGAAGCGGCTGAAGCTCTCGGTATTTATCTTTTTAAATTGGCTTCAAGTTCTGTTCCATTGATATATCATAGGATCTCTTGCAACACCTGAAATACTTCCCATTCTTCAGCACTACGCTTCCAAAGAGGCAGCTGTGCCAGAAGTGGTAAGAGAAAGCTGTGAAGTAGCTGTTGATATGTGGGAAGTGCGTATAACAGCTCTCTATGATTAGAACGTGGCTAATTTTTGGGAACAGTATGAAAATTCTGGCGATTTCCAGTACGCTGAGACATTTTCAGCTGGGAGTTCAGCGTCAAAGCCTGTGGAGGTTGCTTCTTGAGACATACTTTGTTCATATTCTACGCATGTTTGCTTGGGGTTTTTGTTTGTTCCATCTTATATATTCTTACTTTAGATTTATATTCATTAATATCTTTGTTTTCAATGCCCTTATAGCTTGGCCTCATGTGACGAGGAGACCCTGACCCACCAAGCGCCTGATTTCGGCGCTTTCTTTTTCTTCTGCCGTCATTGACAGGTATATCAGTCCAAATGCAACACAGCTTCTGTCCGTCTTGGACTCAACCACCATGGCCTCCCCATCGAGTGGATCGATTGATGCTGTTATAAAGTCGAACCCAGATATATCTGGAATAGGTGCGGTTAGCCAGGAAAAGAGTCTTTCTATCACCTCATAGGATATTCAGGAATCCGAGTGTCCTTCTATCTCCAAGTTATTTGTTTGTCCGGGTTGAGTGTTCGCTCGTCCTCTGCCGTTGAATCAGGGAACGCTCTGTCCTCGCTTGTCGTCACCAATCTGGCATATGCGGTGACCACAATTGCTCTGGGAATGAATCCCAAACCAAGCATTACTCTATACGAGTGAGACTTTTCCATGCTGTGTCTTATGCGAAGTCAAACTTTTGACCTTTTTTCTTTAAAAAGTGCTTTGGTAGTGATTTATTTGCTCACACTCTCCTGGCTTACCATCTTCATTTCCCTCCCCCACTACACTCGGTTTAAACGCTCCCAATCCGCGCTGAAGAATCTTGCTATCGTTCAGTCCTATCTCTGTTTTATTACAGGATTTGCTATCCTAGGGAATGCGTCGACTTTTGGCGATTCTCAGTCCGATTGCAACAAGCGGATTAAAGCGGTCATTTTCGGCTCGTTTAGCCTCGTAGACCAAGGTCGAATACCTTTTCTAGTCTTACTCGCCATCGCTTGCATCCTTTACACAGGGATGCTGCTTTTGGATTATCGAGGGGAAACGTTTGGAGAGAAAGGCAAAGAAAACCATCCAGGCGTGCTGGGGGACTGTCCTTGTCGGCATGAGTATAAAACATGGCAACGACAAGGATATTGATGACCTCGACGAACTGGATGGTGAGGCAGTAGAGGCGGAGCAATTGCCGAGTACTACTCGGCAACCTGGGGTAGCGGGTAGCGACTCCACGATTAGTTCACGGCAAAGAAGACGAGCTGACTCGACATCAAAATCATCGAAACCTCCACCCAAGAAGTTCGATGGGACTGTGCTCGTACAGCTTGTCTTCCTGCTCGTAATTGCGGGAATTGGGATCACCAATACTGAACTAGTGATTCGATATAATGTGACTACAGAAGACAACAATGGCAGCGAATCTTGGACCTTTGGCCAAGTAAGTTGGATCCCATCCTCGCAACAACCATTTTCTAAATCTCTCTTGTAGATTCTGCCCCTTTTCCTAACCGTGCTCCCAATATGGAGTCTGGTCAACTCTTTCAAAACCCATAAGCTTGGAGCGAAGCGGAGAAGAAGGTCAAAGAAAAGGAGCCGTTCTAAAGCGAAGCGGCGATATTCAGACAGAACCATGATTGAGACAGGCCCTCTACATGGGTCAGCGGCCTAAACCGCTGGATTTAGAACATTGTTGTGCTTTTGGAACGGAATTCGTAAAGAGCTTACGCTTTTGGGACCACTAATTTTATATACAATACCTAAAAACCCGAACAAAGTGGATTTCTTACTACCATAAATGGATGATCATGAGAGTTCAGCGAGAACACCGCCCTGAGGTCTGTTTGTCCATGGATCAAGTCAAAGGGTTTTAAGGCCAGCCCCGAGGAATTATCCCTCACCAAGATTCGTTAGTAGTGTACAGAACTTGTTAGTGTATCCGAGGTGGCATGCACTTGAGATGGCAATCTTATGAAGTTGCAATTGGTGTTATTAGTCCGTTGGAAGCTGTGTGACATAGTTCATGTGGTCAGGAACACAAAAAACGTAGGCAGGATGTTAGGACGAATGGATGCGGCCGCTGAGAAATTAAATTCTAGAACCAAGATGCATTCATTACCAAGGTGTGGAGGTGTACAAAACCTCACGCTGGCGATGTAAGTAACAAATTTAGGCAAATGACGAGATTTTCTCAGTGGATAGTCAATTTTAAGGCTAATGGTATGTCAGAGTTACAGGGTGCAGTACAAGAAATGGGGTTGATTCTGCATGGCGAAATTTGCATAGAAACGGGAGGCGGGAACGCGGTTCGTTTGTGAAAATTTTTACGAAAGAGAAGAAGGCGTGTTGAGACGCGTCCCAGGGCTGGACAAAGGGATTTTCCACGTTTTCAGACGATACAACATCGCAAAACACGAGGAAACGCGTGTTTTCTGGTTGGAGGTTGTCATGGTGAAGTTTTTAGAAAAGAGACGCAGCACTGCAGATTAACAGCATCCGAATGAGCGCTCATTCTATGGTTGTCGTCCGCTTCCCACCACCGCCAAAGCGTGTAAATTTGGCACTACTCATCCTTTACCCCACTAGTCGATGCCCCCGAGACCGATTTTCCGCAGAAATCGTCGTAATGATCTCAGTGAAGGGACAGAGCTCCCAATTCTACTCAGCCCCGTGCACCTCGCAGCTATTATGGTCGTCGCTGTTCAACCATTCTAGCTCGTGGATTTCTGCCCTATTGGACCCATTAAGGGGAAATGAATGAAACCGGAGAAAATCGAAAATAACTCCGTTTCAAATTTTCATTGCCGCTCTTGCTTTGTTCAGCCTCATGGAAACTGCCAGTTATGCAGCCCCGTTTCTAAGCATTTTTTGGGAATGGTATAAAGAGGGATACCTTTCTAAGTAAGATCTCCGTACCCTCGACGAGCGTTTCCTGCACCCTCGTTCTTGTTACGGCCCTTCGTTCTTGCGTCGCTTTTGCTCTGTTCTTGGGAAACATGCTCTTCATCTTCACTTTCCTCCTGTCTCTCTTTATCGTGGGCGCAACCCCCGTCCCCACCCCTGAGACGGTCGAACTTGAGAGTCGCACTACTCATACAGGCCAAGTAAGACGTTCCGTGTTTTTTGGGAGGCGTTCCTGCTGATTTTGCAATCACAGGGAACTTGGTTCCATCCTGGTCTGGGAAACTGCGGCAAGACAAACAAGGACAGTGACATGATTGTGGCTATTTCCAAAGCTCGCTATGATTCAGAGCATGGAAGTAATTGCGGCCAGGTGATTAATATTTTTATTGTTCAGCTTATGTGAGCCTGAGCTGACGTATACTCA
Organism: Flagelloscypha sp. PMI_526; assembly: GCA_021399455.1. Taxonomy (NCBI): domain Eukaryota; kingdom Fungi; phylum Basidiomycota; class Agaricomycetes; order Agaricales; family Niaceae; genus Flagelloscypha; species Flagelloscypha sp. PMI_526. Next base: position 1,052,927 of record JAJTUO010000011.1, on the reverse strand, counting down.
GTGGATGGAAATTACGAATAATTCTGGTGCCAAAGTTTACGCACTCACTCGAGACAGCTGCCCAGGTTGTGGTTACAATGATCTTGGTTAGTATTTCAAGTACGATTCACTTCTTACTGAGTCTTAACCTCTCACAGACATGTCTCCTGCCGTATTCAAGAAGCTTGCACCGCTTAGCAAGGGTGTCGTTACAGTTCACTGGCACTTTATGGCCAAAGTGAGTTTTTCTCATGATAATCAGTGACTTTCCGTACTGAGACCAAAAAGGGATGGAGCCCATAAAGCTCCTCGTCGTTCTTATATTCTGGATCGCCTCGCAATTTTCTAGCTCATGCGTCTCACTCGTTATGCCGACCCCTACTAGGGAGCGAGCTCCCGTGGAAACAGTAATATACACGTGATCCCCTTGCAAGCAAGGCCAACTCCCTCTATTGTTACAATAACAGGATTGAAGAGATATTTAGATGAAGTTTACCATAGAAATGTATTTTACATATTATACATACCGATGTACATAGACAACGATCTCATTCTTTGAAAATGACCAGTACATGTGTGCCGGGCTCACCCCCGGGCTTGCGTCAGCTCCTTGTCTTAGACTCTCACCTAGAAATTGCCTGATGGCTCCAGTGAAACTCTATGTTTATGATCTCAGTAATGGAATGGCGAAGGCGCTCTCTCTTCAGCTAACTGGTCGTCAAATTGATGGTATTTGGTATGTGAAAGTCTTGAGTGGCGTTCAGCGAACTGAAAACGTTGAGAAGGCATACATCTGTTGTCGTCTTTGGGAAGGAAGTATTCTATGGGCAGGGAATTTCGACAACACTACCGGGAAAATCTCATCATGGCTCGCCACTTCAAGTAATTAATATGGGGGAAACTGCGCTTGACGAGGAAACCTTCAACGAGTATATTCATGATATGCGAAGTCACTACACAGCTGACAAGGTAAGTTTCATTTCACATGGCTGTGATATTTCTTAGTAATTGCTTTGTGCAGTATCATCTCCTTGAATTCAATTGCAATTCTTTCACAAATGACGTTGTCGGATTTCTCACTGGTGGCGAGATCCCAAATTTTATCAAGAGTTGGTGCCTTCCCCCTAGCATTCCGTTACAATTACCTCACACACGATTTAAAAGATCTCCCCTCTGACTTCCTGTCTACGCCTTTTGGGCAAGCCCTGCGGCCCACAATCGACCAAATGTATCGAGGGGGTTCAGGCCCTGGTACTGGTGCAAATGGGTCTCTATCTCAACCTCAGCTCAGTTCTGCTCTCCTTCAATCTGTAGCCAATCAGGCAGCTGGCCGTCCGTCTTCTCCCATCCAAGCACTATCTTCGCCTCTTCACCTAACTTCGAATACCGCCTCATTCAATGCCCTTTTGGCGTCTCATAGAGCAGTTGTGGCGTATTTCACGAGTCAGTCTTGTCCACCGTGCCGCGTGATCGGACCTATCTTCGAGAAAATCGCTGAAGAGAAGGGAATTCCTGCAAATGGTGCTACAACCAAGAAGGGCCCGGCCTTCACGAAGATTGACATGGACATGGGCATGGGGAATGTTGTGTCGAGTCAGTTTGGGGTAACAAGCTCACCCACATTTCTATTTTTTAAAGATGGCAAAAAGGTCAATTTCCTTGTTCTCGATGTATACTTGCAGACGACTAAACAAGATCAGGTTGGAGAGCTCCGAGGAGCAGACCAGGCGGCATTACGTTCTGAAGTTGACTTGCTCATATACACGACCTATCCTCGTGAGCTATGCATTAATCTCTCCCATACTCCACCCACTAATTATCTTCCCTAGCTCACCCGCATACATCTTTGTCCCTGCCGAAATTGCAAAAGATGTCTTTGAAGCCTATCTTGTTTACCCAAGTACCACCTTTGGATTCACTGTCATCCAAACTACTCGCGGCTATTCCAGCTCAATCCGGTCAAGTCAAAGATGTGGCTGCTGGCTTTATCCATTGGGTTAAGGCTCGCTTTGTTTCCTCAGGGGAAGGTCCTGCCGGATCCTCGCCTTTAACAACAACTATCCAGTCCTGGGTGAAAGCCACAACTTCGCTGGTTAATGTACTTCCTATGGAGTCTGTTTTTCCCTTAGTAGATCTCTGGCGACTCGCTGTGCTGGATCCGGCGGTTGCCTCCTGGATATCGACCCAACCGCCTTCCACGCCCGACCCGTTCAAACTATTCATTCATCAATATTGTAAACACCCAGCTACGCCACCCAAAGCGTATTCCCTGACGCTTTTACGATTGCTATGCAACAGCTTCTCCTCTGAACTACTGTGTCAAGCACTAATGGCTCGGAGGGAGGGACTCACCAATATATTGGTCTCCAGTCTCCTCAGTCCTGAACTTGCAGTCAGAACTGCTGGCGCAAGCCTAGCCTTCAATTGCACGGTGGCCATTCAAGCAGCCCGAGTTGCTGATGTGAAGACTTCGATGGGCTACATCGCAATTAGTCCAGGAGAGGTTCAAGTTCACGCTGACAACGATACTGATGAGGACTGGCATGTTGAGATGGTCAGTGCTATTGTCGAAGCGCTGAGGTCCGAGGAGAATGGCGATGTTGGTCCGTACTTTTCCTCGCACCCTATTTACATAATTAAAACTCATTGTTCTCAATAAGCTCATCGATTAGTCGCATCGTTAGGATGTTTACTTAGACTATCGCCATTTGGAGAGGCGGGTATTAATCCGCTCTTGGATGTATTGGCGGCTAAGCAAGTGGTTGAGCGACAGACCAGATCGGTGAAGGATGAAGTGAAGGAGTTGGCGCTGGATGTGACGAAACTCTTTTGATGTTGTCGTGTTTCCATACAAGACATCTTTTATAATCCCTAACTACTATACGCTAAGTACTACATAGATACGTCCCAAACTGCCACCAGCCATTCAGTACAATGACTCTGTCTTGATCGGGGTTCACAAACTCGAGTCATCATCGACATCCAGCCCTTCTCTATCCGTGCGTCCACCAGGAACCTTCTCTTTCTCTGAAAAGCGCCTTTTTCTTGTCCAAATTTCCGCCTGCTCTCTGGTTGTCCCACGAAGACTATATAATATCCATCACGTGATACTAGCGTTTTTGGCCAACAAGACCGTGGGCTTTATGACTCTGTCCTCGACCATCAGCTGCCTCTTTTGGACTTGTGTCACAGACCGTTTGGGCCATCCGCACTGAGTCCAATTCCTGTCAAACATCGCATATAAACGACGCACGCAACACCACTCGCCGTTACCTATCGCGCGTTTTCTCCCCTAGAGCCTTCTCCCCCCCACGCTTGGTACTATGACCCCTTAAACAAGTCTTGTACTCCAGAACGGCATAATAACAAGCAAATTGCTGGTTTTGGTGCCCGCTTGGACCGCGGCACCAAAGAAATAATACCTTGGGCCGTAACCCCTCGCCACTCAACCGACTACAAGAAATTTAAAGAGGATCCAAGCCAAGATGATTGCAACCCAAAATTGCCATCGTCAAGTCACCCCAACACTCCATATATCTCAAGAACCTCTGGTTCGAGCCAGTTGCAGCGCCTTGCTCCTCACTCTTGTCGCGTCTCTACAACAGCCCGAGCAAACGTCAATCTATGATATGGCTCAGATGTGGGCAGAACTCCGAAATGAGTTTAGAAAGATCGATTCCATGGATTTGGACGATGCCTGGAATGCTTTGGGTCCTTGCAGAACTCGGTCTCGCGAAACGTTCGACTGTCTCCATCGAGATCTTCAGTCCATAATTCCCTCCCTCACCTAAATACACTCCAGAGCAAATCCTATCTCTGTCCAATCCCTTGGTGCCGTCCCTTTATGACCTTACGGAATGGACCGCGAAGATTTCAACCGCTCAGGAAGCGCTTCAGGTTGTCGCAGTTATTTTCCATAACGAAGTCATTCAAAAGATATTTTCGTGTGAGTAACATTATTATCTTCTCCCTAAAGATAAGCTAACGTCATGTTTAAGGCGAACAGTTGAGAGCGCTCATCGAAGATCTTGCCGGAATAATTGTGCATCGCGAGAAGCTCCCCTGCCCTCCCGAGCGAAGAAATTTGCTTTGCGAGGTCGTTCTTTCTGCATTCAGTTTTCATTCTCTTCCCCACACCGATATTATTTTGGCCATCACGACAACACCTTTATCATATTCTGCACCCGTTCACGCTTGCGCCAACGCTTATAGGCAGTCCCAAATGTGTTGAGTGGTCGCTCAGGGTACTTCCATATCTTGATCTGTTAGCCTAGTTTTTGATGTCTTCCAGATAATTGCCTCACTGTCGCGCGATCCATCCACACTGCCAATTGTCTTTGATCACTTCAGCTTCGTCCTTGGCCAAATCAAGCACCGAGAGTCCCTCATCCGCCAGTTGGCCGCCGTCGCATTAGCTGGATACGCTTCCGGAAGACTTGTTGATCCAACAATTATCGACGTCTCCTCCAAAACAATATCATTTCTCCGAGCTCAGGATTCCGCTCGTCATATCGGCTTCGTGCCATTGAGTGAGCTCGCATGGAGTGCTATCCAGAAGGGGCGAACCACCAGCGGCAGTGGAGATAATGCAGTTTGGGCCGCTATCATTATTTCCTCCCTTCTCGTCTTAGCGGACATTCAAGCTTTTAACTTCTGCGTCAACGACACTGTTACAGACTTTTTCATCTCTGCTATAGGACGATTCCGGAGATTCTCCGACGGTGGCGACGAGCTGTATGCAGGCACGTTGAAAGTCTTTTTCTGGGTTTTGCATCGATGGCATGAAGCGAAGGGTAGCAGGTCAAAGACTCAGCGGCAAGAAATGTTTCAGCTTATCGTGAAACCCTTGCCTCTCACAACGAAGGCACCCATAACCTTCCTAACCCTCGAATGGCTACTTGACCTGAAACCAACTTCCCTTACTTCGAAGGCACTGGAAGTGTTGTTAGAGTTGTGCAAATCGGACGATGTTCGAATGCTCACGTCGGCCACGCAATTGCTCTCCAACCTTCTTACACGGAGCCCTGATGTCGCCACCAATATGGACGGTCATTTACATCCGTTTTCGCTTCTACTGCGCTCGATGGATTTTGATACACCTTCCCTATTACTCCTCACCTCTCAGCAGTCTGAGCTCGAGAAGAACATCCGTACCTGTGTTCCTTTACCCAAGGAGAACTATGTCCGCTCCCTTACTGACCAAGAAATTCGTGCACGATGGGAAGGAATATGTGACATGTGGATGCTTTTGTTCGAGAGGTGCCTTGTCAAACTAGACGTCCTCCCGGTGAGAAGTTTGGGCAGTCACCCTTAATTAATCTTATAATTCCATCATAGGATTCAATCTTTGAGTCGTGGCACGGCCTGCTCCTTACCAGCGCTCATCTCACCCAAGAGCAGGGCAATTTAGAACCTGACAATGATCATGGCAAGAGCATAGTCGAAGTTTTTATGAAACTTCTAAACAAGTTCGATAACTGTGCTAACCCCGATCGTTTATTTCTTGCCATCCGACGGCTCTGGAAGACAATGCAATCTGCATACGAAGAATCTTCATGGCTTAAAGAAGCAGCGACCAGTCTATCTGATGCTTTGCACCACAAGCAACCTGTAGAAAATGCCCGCGTCGAACTTTGGTGTGGTCTTTTTGTCATGTTGTTAGGTCCCAGGTCGTTGGCAGCCTGCCAGGATATGTCTTCCGCTATCGAAAGGCAGGTTTGGGTGCATATCGCTCGTGGTTTTACAAATGGAGACCTAGCCCTGGATAAAAATGATCTCTTTGACCTGCTTGAGACTCCTCTAACGTTTGCTGCCCCCTTGCTGCTGGCTCATTCATCTAACGTTATATAATAGATCGAAGTGGCAGGCAACCGAACAGTCTGTCTCCTTCTGGTGGAATATTGTGATATGGCAGGACAGCGAGTTCTTTGATCGTTTGGTCACCCATTCGCGCAGATGGGCACGTGGCTTTGTCCAGATATTGGTTAAGGTGATAACGATGGACAAGGCACGTTGTCTTTTGATGCAGATCCTGAAAGTGGTTTCCGACGCTTTGGTTGAGGAATATACCTCCCGCCGAACATCTGGTATTGACCTTCTTCGAAGTTCGCGTCACCTTCTAGCACAAGCTACGGCCGAGAATGCCCTTCTATTAGTCACCGCGATGGAGGAAGGCTGGCTGAAATGGATTCAAAATGAGGATAGGACAGGTTTTATTTCCCCGGAATGCTACGAGAACGAGGTGAGTAAATCTATGGTATAGTCTCTATCACGTTTGAACATGAAGATAGGTCCTACCCGTCTACATCGAACTGTTAGAACTCCTTCGAGGACTACCAGTGACCAAGGAAAATCTCGCAATGATTACTGAGATATTAATCTCCGTTTTCACTCCAGAATATATACCACCTGCTGGCCCTAAGGCCTTCGTTTTGTTCTGGGCTACGACTTACAAACCGCGGAAAGAGCTTGCCCCTTTCTACTCAAAAGAGCTGGCAGCCTGTCTTGAGGCATTTCATGCAGTTCGTACAGAGAAGGCGAACAGTGGAACATCATTCATGGAGAAGCAGTCAATTGTAATGTATTCTACCATGGGTACAATCTCTTACTTACTCTACATAGTTTCACTCGCCCCACCGGCCGCAACGCACCTATGGACAATCACTCTTGAAGTCACCTTTCCGACACCAGATTCCAGTGTGCTCCCCTTCTGGCTCGGAATGGAACAAAATGCTCCCATCTCTGCAGCAACAAATTTCCCTGACAAAGCAATCTAGTGGAGAGTGCAGCGGACCCCAAGCGAACTTTGCAAACACTACTGGAGGAGCTAGTTCCTTTTTAGGTACCAGCCTTGTCGTCACTCCTCTTCGCCCTGCTACCATAAATCCACTCTTTTCTGGCAAAAAGCGACCGTGTGCCACTGCTTCATCTCCTTCACCACCTTCGAAAAAGCAACGTCTCAAACCAGCATCATCAGACCTCACTGCTCGAAGCTCTTTGTCTCAAAAGAGATTTTCTAGCCCTCCGCCTCCGCTCATTTCTCCCCAGCCCTCACCTGTCAAAATTCCGACCCACCTTCGTCATCAAACCCCTCAAGAGCTTGCAAGTACAGATTCAGCTGCGCTATCGACAGATTCGCAACATCCTCCATCTCAACAGGGCAAGTGGGTATTTGATGGTGTCGTCCTAACGCCATTAAAAACTCCTGCGCACCTCAAGCGAAACAAGCGGCCACGGTCTTCTGAGGACTCAGAAACAGGTGACGATCACTGGGAGCAGCCCATTGACCTCGACGCGTTGCAAGCCCTAGAGCAGTTTTCGCAGCCGTCGGCGAACCTCGAAGACAATGTTGCCGATGCTGGTCGCAGTTTACCGTCCCAACGCCCACAATCTCCTCCCACTAGATCGCTCCTCGCTCCCATACCTGACGCCGCTCCATCAACCCTCCGCCGGAGTGGTCGGAAAAGGACTCCTAGTGCGAAGTCGCAATCGACCTCTTCGCTGGCGTCACGGAGTCGACCGCGTGAACGTCCCAAACCTCGTCGTACTCAGAGCGAGCTCGTCAGTTTGAACCACCAACTCAACTCCGACATCGGGACACAAGATTTAGCAGAGCTGAATCACAACCTTGCTGGTCTCGCAGAAAGAGCGTCAAAAAGGCTGAGGGAACGTATTCAGGCGAAGCGAAAGAAGGGAGATCCTGGTGATTTTGCCCTGTAATGCTTTATAGATAAATTATTTTTATTTGCGTCTTTTTATCATCTGTACCCTTTACATAACACAATCTCGCATATACCTGTTCTACATTCAGTCGTTTATACTTGGGCTTACGAAGCCTATGGAGTTAAGCTCGTTAACCGCGGCCGGAATCCTGTGCACTACAACGTCACTTGCACCTTACCAGTCCATCGTTGATTATTTCGACGGACAACACTATTTCGATCCTTGATCTAACATCGTTAAACCATTTTTTATGACCAGTCACGTCCCAACCTACGGCGAGGGTCTTCCTGTTCGTCTCGTCTCCCAAGGAATAGTAGCGATGCTTTCAACGGGTTTCCATAGGATCAAGTCGACGGAATATCCAGTTTCTTCAACGTTCATTTAGAGCTTGTTGGTGATGTTCGTTCTCTCTCTTGTATTGTTTTTATTTATTTATTTCTGCCTGACCCTTCCCAGGTCAGGGAAATCCATCGCGAACTCGTCATTATCGAGAAGCAGTACGCTGCCCAGCTTCTGACTCTACACAAGAAGGCTGCGGAGAAGAAAGCTCGGATGGAATCGACCATGGTTGTTGGATCCGAGCCTTCAAAGGGCTGGAATCAAGCAATACTCAATGATAGGTTAGGAGTTCAAGGCGTTCTCATGTCGCTGACGTTCATTGGATCTCCCCAGCACTCTCTACCAAGCATACACTCAACTTGTCACCTCACTAGCACAGATATCCCAGGACCATGTTGCGAAAGCAGATGCTGTCAACACGCAAGTTGTGGAAGCCCTGAAAACCCTAGAAAAGCATAATGATGACCTCAAGAAAAAGGTAAGTGTTTCATTATATATTGTCTTACACCATCTAACTATGGATTCTCTAGGAGATGCAATTCTTCCAGAAACTCATTTCAGATCGAGATCGTTCAGCGTCGGATAGGCTGAAAGTCCGTCTGCTCCTTTACAGCCCCGTAGTTCAATCACTGAAGAATTTTTCGTATTTAGAGCAAGCAAAAGGTGCTTCATGCTTCTGCTACACCTCTTTGTTCTTACCTTTGACAGTATGATGACGAAGCTCAAGAAGCAGATGCTGTTAGACAGAAACAGGTCAAAGCTGGGGACGACAAACATGCCGAACGAGTCCAACGACAAGTGGAACAACAGCAGAATGAGATGTTAAATGCAAAGAAGTAGGAATACTGGCCCCTCGATCCAAAGATATGCCTCACCTGTTCACTAGCTCATACCTTATCTCAATCGCTATAGCAAACCAGACTAAGGATAAGTTTTATCGAGAAGACCTTCCGGCACTAGAAGATGTAAGTCTAAAGTCATTTTTGTTTATATAATAATTCATAATTCAACTTAATTTTCTTTTCAGAGATTACGTTTGTTCATATTCTCAAGTGGTCCAACCTATCACTTACCTTGCTCCCTCGGTCAGAAACCCTTCAACACAGAATGCTCCTTCGGCTCTCTGGCATTGTACGACATTCACAGACGCTCCATACTCAACATGCTGGAACCCTGCAAACGCGCTTCTATGGGGTCAACTCTGCTTTTGAGAAATTAAATCCCCTTACGGACCAGGCAATCTACATTGACCACAACATTCGGCCATTCACCCCACCCCCGGATGTTGTGTTTGAGCCATGTCATAATCATTACGACACTGTAAGCGTCCTGTCATTGGCCATAAATACACCATTAACTTCTCTACAATAGGCCGAGATGAGTGTAGAGCCAGCTCCTAAAGTATATCTGCAAAATAGGCTAAGCAAAGCTCGTGCCAAACTAGGAGAACTGGTACCTGTCATGAATGCCAAGCGTAAGCGGAACCGAACTTTTTCCCCCTTTTGTGTTTCCAACAACTTGTAGGCAGGGAGATGGATCAGTACAGTGGCTTATTCACTGCGTATGAAAATGATCAATCACTAGGGAAGACGGAAGACATTGCAAATGTAATTCACATCCGAAGCTTTTTGCCTTTGTACCTGACGGTTGTTCTAGCAATTCATTGATGCGTCCCACCAAGCCGTCTTCTATGGGACTTCTCATCGGATACTAACCACAGAAGTTGACACGGTTGTTGCTGCGATTGGCAGTGAGTGCCCCTGTGTTTAGTAGAGCCTCTAATTTGATTTCACTTAGATGATGAGGGAAGTCAAAAGCCTCACGCATTCAAGAGCTCGTCCTTTTCTATCCCTACTCAATGCAGCTATTGCAAAGTACGGCTCAGTCCTCCAACACTTTTTCCACTGACTTAGGTCGCCCAGTCATCAATATGGGGCTTGAGCAAGCAAGGGAAGACGTGCAAACTTTGCGGCTTATCCGTCCATACTAAATGTGAACTTAAGGTATCTTTTTCTTTGTAATTTTTATGACAGCGGATAGACTGACCGCGGCCAGGTTCCGGCAGACTGTGGACAATCTTCGCCGAAAAGAGCTTCAACGACTGCGTCTCGAACGCAGCCTCCTTCGACATCGAGCAGTAAGTTTTAGAATGAGAATGGCTCCTCCTAAAGGAAAAAAATTGACGTCCCGCCGAAGTCATACACACAAAGCCTTCGGCCTCCAGTCCACCTTCCGCCTCTTCTTTTGTGAGCGAAACCACATCAACGGACACCGAGGAATACCCAATCGCTACAATGGTATACGACTTCACGGCCACTTCGGATTTTGAGATAAGTCTAAAAGGTCTGCTACCTTGGGTTTTTGCGGTCTTGGGAGGTTTATCGAGCTGATGCATGTGGTTTGATAGAGGGAACATTGGTCCGTGTGCTAGAGGCTGACGACGGAAGCGGCTGGGTCAAGGTGTTGGACTCATCTAATAACGATGGGCTTGTACCGTCCTCATATCTCGAATACCAAGAGGCAGGAGAGTCAAACACCGAACCTTCAGGGCCGAAAGGTTTGTTCATTTGCGTTTCATGTGCATTGTCGGTCTTTTGACTGTATTGTAGTGCGAGCAATATATGACTATCAGGCGCAGGGATTGGACGAGATAAGCCTCCAGATTAATCAAGTCCTTGAGCTTACGACTGGTCCCAATGGAGGACAAAATTATGGAGATGGCTGGTGGGAAGGTATGTTCAACCTCATGTTGGTCGGGTCGGGTGCTTTACTATTTGTATTTAGGTTTCACGACGGATGGAAAAACAGGAATATTCCCAAGTAACTATGTGAGTCTTTTATCACATCAAATGTTTGATTGGTGATGCTCAAGCCCAACATGGGTTAAGGTTGAATTGGTATAGCCGAAAGGGAAGTGATAAAGCCTAGCTGTTATCGACCTAGAGAACGTAGTAAGAGAGCTGTACCTTATGGTGCAGCTTGGCTGATTGTGAGCTACCTAACGAAAAAGGAAGCACATGTCGTGACCGTCAAACTGATGGAGATATACTGGCCCTTCTCAAGTAATTTAACTCGTCATGAACAGGTGTTCCTCGAAAAACTTGACTGAACCACCTGGAGAGGCTAGATTAAATTTGCTGTCTCGATTAAGAGAACTTGTCTTTCTTTTAAAAAAAGGCGATCGTGCTGGCATACACTAAATAAATTGTTGGGCAGCGCCACGGGAACTTGAGAAGCGGACTTTCTACTTTCTCGTAATGAGAGTCGTGGTACGTGGGAGAAAACACGTAGATCTGTCGGTGGGCTAGGAGCGATCGTAAACATATCCGCCAGGCTTGTGGCCGCCCGTCCAGATCGAGTTAGGCATCATCCACACTGCGCAGCCAAGTAGGAAAAAAAATTGCTTCCTTTCGTTCTCAGTCCTTTACGACGTTGGCAGACGTTCCAGCCCGAGAATTCGAGTCCCCTTTCAAGCTCCGGGATAGGCATACATGTGCTGAATCCGAACATCGAAAAAACATGAGGTCTTAAGCTTTAGTCACAAGGCGGGATAGAACGCTCAGAAGCCGAGAAAATGTAGGCCGACACCTCGATCACCAGAAAGAGGACAAGGGAGAGGGTGTATATAAAAGGATTGTGCTGGTGCAGGACAAAAAGGTTGTGGATGCTATTTGCTTCATGCCACTTCCTTTCGTCACCAAAACCCTGAGAGGAGCGTCTCCTTCATCGTCGTTGACTATCGTCGTCTTCATCTATGAAGCACCGGAGTTGGCCAGTGTAGTTGCTATGTTTTCGGAGCGATAGTCTTGCGATGGATGACTGCGAGACGCTGTTTCTAGGAGAACACCTCGACGCGTTGATTTATTCCGAGACAGTAAAAAGGTTGGAACGCAATTCCAGATGGAAAAGAATGTGCAGAGCGTGGGCTAGAAAATACAACACTGAAAAAAAAAACCAACAAAGCCGGGCACCATATATCATCCCATCATTTTATCGACCTCCGACAAGGGAGGAACGCATGTATTGTGGTGGGCCTAGAGCGTATGGGTTAGCTGATAGAGGATTTTGGAGTCCCTGCATCGGGGGCATGGTCATCGTTACGCCGTTGTTCTGTGCAGCGACTGTTGCTGCGGCTAGACCATTTTGAATGTCTCGCGGTATTGTTCTATCTTCACGTTCTGCCGCTGTGGAATAACTTCTATCTGCCTCGTTCTGCGCAGGGAGGATGAAGTTTAAACCTTGGCACAGAAAATGTGGTTAATTCCTTTTGACAGACTATGGTCGGAAAAAGCTCACCAAAGAACTTGTGGTTGTGTTCATCATTAATTGAAGTAAACCAGAGCTCATGCACTTTCCAAAAGAGTAGGGCTGCTAACAAAGAGTCGGAACCCGCTTGATTGGCTGGCCCTATCCGTTGGATCTAGGGGCTGCGTCAGGATTAACGATAACAAGGGTCGACGAGGAAACCCACTCCAAGATCGTCTGCAGTACCCTGGAGCGTAGCAGACCTCACATGTCTACCCGCTCTTAGAATGACTTTCAGGTCATATATGGTGGGGAACCAAATGGAGAGAAGGTCATAGTATTCGGCATCCGAGACAGGAAGACCAGTACCGCTCAGAATGCTGAGGAAGAAGCCAAAGTCATAACCACTAAAAAAGAACTGTCAGGACAAATTGAAACAGGACCCAAGAGGAGACTGGAAGGACCTATGGTACGAAATGTATTTGACGTCTTTCGAGAGAACCAAGCCAGAAGTAATCATAAATTCGGCGAAATCATTTGGATGTATTCCAAATTCTTCGTGTCTCTGGAAGTCAATTCCTGCTGCTTTCATTTCTCAACATGTTCTGGGTAGTACATTTCCTCACTGTTCGCAAAAAAGGTCAGAGATAGTTAGACCAGGGTAAAGAAAGAATAAAAAGACCTGATATTCCACTTGAGATTGAATTGCCACGTTGAAGCTTCTTCGGGGAAGTTGCCTTCTTCGTCAGTGAGAGTTATGCCGACCTGAATAACTTTGAGGAGTTCCGCATTGCAGCGCATGGTCTGGTAGTGAAAATCCGATGCAGAAGACCAAGTGCCAATAGGACGTGCAACATCTCCGGGTAGCTCCAGATCCTGATTAGAGATGAGCCAAAGTCAGCAGGAAGAGAAGGCATGGATTCACCAGCGCAACATAGGCGTATGTATCGAGTGCGTTGCGGATGGCTCGCATTTCTGAATCAAGATTTGGAGCCCAGACATCGCGTATGCGAGCCATACCGACTATCGAGTCGGGTTGCAGTACAAAGAGAAGGGATGATGATGGAGGCTAAGAAGAGTGTTGAACGCGCGGAGGTACATAATTGATCCCGCGACTTCTTCAATTTCCTTTAGACCATCAAGTCCGGAATTTCTTTTTTTTTTTCCGCAGAAGAGAGGAAACATAGCGCTATTCGTCCTGATCTCTCCCCACTTCAACTTATGAATAACGAGTGGTGTGCATTCGTTCGACAAAAATACAAAACCCCACAGCTCTCTCTGATTGTTCCGAAATTGACACTTGCTTTGCCCCTGGCCCTCTTTCACTCTCCACCCCAACATTCACTGGGATAGACGTTTTCGTTGAAAAAGAAGCCAATTTGTCTACTGAATCTAAACACGTCCCCGAGCAAGGCGCTCACCGGTGAGGCTTCGCTCCTTCCCCCATCAACATCTCAGTATGCTTCCTTCGGATGGGCCTGTCCTCCTTGTCATTGGGGGTACGAGCGCAGTTGGGCTCACACTCCTTTTGTGGGGCTGTTTCCGCCTTTCGGCATCGCGAGCAAGGCGTAGAGAGATTCTCATGAGCAGGATGGCTATTGCGGCGGAAAGACGTCGCAAAGCCAAATTGAAGCACATCCCTGTTAGCCTGAATGATTTATGGGATACCAGAGTTGAGAAGTCTGCCACAAATGATGTCTGGGGCGATATCCAGGTATGTCCAGCGTAGAGAAGGCTTTGGTCAGCTCATTCAGCAGGGAACAGCCCATCTCGGTTGAAGAAGCATCGAGCTCTACAGCTTCCAAACAATCGTCGAGTTCTCCAGTGATCCAAGTACCAGGACAGTGCCAAGTTGCTGTCTACATTGCTTTCCCAGAGTCGTACCTTGGTCAACTCCCTAACCTTGCCTTGGGTACTTCTCGCGTCGACTATTTTGATGCAGGGAGCGCAAATATGCCATCTGAATCAGAAGCTGGGTGACAGTAAGATCCTCTTTACTTGCCGCAAGCCGAGTGTTGAGTTAGATCCAGAGTTTCCATTCACTTCACCTACTACTCATGGCCAGAGTGCACCTTAATTGGTCTCTTTTAGGGCCATTTGGTTCGGAAAGGGACTCCTCAATGCAAATTCAAGAGACTCAGCATCTCTGATTGCTTCTTACTGAGTTGAAGCGGGAACCATTGAATGACGACAACTTACGACTGCACCATTGCACATACCCGAAGAACAATCTGAGCGTACGATCCATGTCCTGTTATAGTACTCATTAACAAAGTATCCATATGGAGTACAACTTTTGATCTATTCTGTATTCCTACTGCCTTGTACTAACGTCGGGTAGTATATTTGGCCCCAGTGAACTAAACTGCTTGCTTCAGATACTAAAGCTTTGCCAATGGCTGGGAGCTCCGTTTCCTAGATTCCACCAACGCCCTCGCCTTGTCTCTCAGGATCCTTCGTAAGAGTTTGCCAGATGGATTCTTGGGAATTTCGTCGACAAAATGGACCTCGGAGAGGTGTTTATATGCGACTTTATTTACCGCAATGTGCTGGGTGGGGATCAATCAGCAGACGCAGTAACTGTTGGAAATAGACTCTTAAACCTTTTTGATATCATTGGCGATTTCTTGTGCGGCATGTGAAGATGATTTCATGAGTTTTTGAGCGTTAACTGTGGGAAGGACGAATGCTAGTGGTAGTTCACCACCTGTTCGTCGTTGTTAGCACTGAGTCGTAAAACAGACGAAAGGTCTTAACTATAATCATCCGGAATACCCACAACACAGACATCTGCGACATCTTTGTGATCAAGGAGACATCCCTCCAACTCAGCAGGAGCAACTTGAAAACCTTTCACCTTCATTATTTCCTGTTGAGAAGCATAGTTAAGTGACCGCTACCAGGAAAAGAAACCTAACAGATTCCAAGCAAAAACAGTGCTCACTTTCAACCGATCCACAATCCAAACTTCGTGGTCCGTATCAATTCTAGCTTGGTCACCGGTCCTCAACCACCCATCTACGAATGTTTCTTTCGTCGCCTGCTCGTTCCCATAATAGCCCAATGCCAAACTGGGACTTTTCAAAATCAATTCTCCCACATCACCATATCCTCCATATGTTCCATCTTCTTTCAAAATGCGCATTTGGACACCGGGCACTATTGTACCAGAACTTCCAGGAATGCCTTGGGGTCGGTGTGGAGAAAACATAGATACGACTGTACTTGATTCTGTCTATTGAATGTCAATTTGTGCAGGGGTTGGTAGGAGGAACGACAACGGCTTACCATTCCGTACCCTTGGCCTACACTAGCTTGCGGGAATCGTTCAACGAGCTGAGCGTTGAGTTCTTCAGTAAGTGGGGCTGCGCCAGTCATGATCCATTTGACAGAACTCAGGTCGTGATTCCTTGCTAAAGGATGCTGAGAAACGATTAATATACGCGAACTGGTTGAAGATGAAGAGAAACGAACTTTGCACAATAGAACGGCTTGAGGGGGAACTATTCTGTTTCTTGGGTAAAAAATGCCTGCAAGTAGAAAGGAAATAGGACGTGCAAGAGATGGGTAATCTTATGCCTAGTAATGCTTTTAAGCATTTCTTCGAAGTTGAATTTCTCAATTGGGACGATGGTGAGACCGCTGAAAAAGAGAAAATGCATCTGGTGGGTGGAACTGAGAGATCCAAAAGATTATTGAGAACGATATTATCTCACGTTGAGAACCAGACCATAGATGTCTTTAAAAAGAGTCAATAAAAAATAAAAGCTACTGATGGGACAGACAAACGGTAGAATGGTAGGACTGCAATCGCTACATCGCCGGGTTTACACTTTCCAGCCTTTGTATTTACGGCATTGTGTGCTGCTGCTTGAATCACATTTGCGATGAAGGCATAATGTGGGATGGCTACAGCCTGATAGAAATGATGTCAATACACTCTGTCCTAACACGAAAGGGTTCCGCGTACCTTAGGCTTCCCTGTAGTCCCTGATGAAAAGCTCAACACAGCTAATTTCGTTCGTGCTTCGCCTTCTTTCAACACGGGCTCTTGGTATGATTTTGGAATCGATTTTCCATGCGCGATAAGCTTCTCTGTTCCGCTTTCTCCAAGAACTAGAATACGTTCTGGCGTCAATTTACCATACATTTTGGCAGCTTCTGTGACAGTAGCAACATTGTTTGGATGAACAATGATGGCTTTCGCATTTGTTAGGGTAAGTTGGTGGAGAAGTTCAGAAGGTGTATATGCCGGATTTGCCGGAGACGCGACGGCACCAAGACGATGGATTGCCCAAAGGCAAATTGGCCAGTCCACATGGTTTGGTGAGAAAAGAACCACAACATCATTGTTGGAAATGCCAAGTTTGGTATGGAGCCCATTCGCGAGAGCAGAGACGCGCACGCGGATCTAGGGAACCAAATGTCGGGTTAGGGAAGGCACCGAGGAAATTATGAAGACCTATGTAAACCGCACCTCGTTGAGATGAATCTTATCCCCTGTCTTGTCGTGGATTAGCCATGGCGCATCGGCCGGACGAGGCGGCCGACTGGGATGGTGGGAGTCAAGAATGAATTGAGGAATGGTGAGGTTGGTCGGTATGGAGGGTAGGGCACCGAGTTTGGATTCGAAGGTAGGGACGGAGCTCATGTTGAACGTTGGGGAAAAGGAATCTGAGAACACGGAACCAAACGCACATGCAATAAGTACCTCCCCGCCAACGTATCAGAACAAGTTCCAGCCGGAGGGGGAAGTCAGGTGACACAGCTAGTGCCTTTTTGAAACAGCCGCCAATTGCTTCCAGCAAATACCGCTGGACAACGCCACCAAATGTCGAAGGAAATAACGGAAGTCCATGTTAGTGAACCCTGAACAGTGAAAAACACAGAGCCTAGAATGGAAATACAGAGGCTCCGGCGAAGAATGAAAAAATGATCGGGGAACCGGTTCTGGCAGCAAGGAGGGAAATCATAGCCGCAGCAGAGCAATAACATTCGAGAGCTGGAGATGTAAGTATGTATGTGAGTGGCAAAGGAGGCTGAGGCTGAGCATAGCTAGAAAAATGTCCAATATCGATGACAAAGCGCACAACAAATATGGCTTGCACATGAAAAAAATCAGTGAAAACTTGTGGAAGAAAGGCACACAGAATGAAATTGGCAGGTGTGTGTGGATAAAAATTGAATGGGATGTGACGTCGCATGGGAGACCATAACCAACTTTCTCACGCCTCGTCTTTGCTCCTGCCCTGATGTCGATGACCCATTCACGCTGAACTCCCATGTCTCCCCCGTTGTTCCCGGCAGAAACGCCCTTTACCGTGGCTCAGGCTAGCTCTGCGACGCTGCCTGAGCCAACAAACGCTGTGCACCGCCGTCGGCGAAGACAGCCCGCCCCTCCTCTCCTCCCCCGCCAGACCATCGCAGACGCAGACGCCGCCAAAAAGGCTGAAACACAATGCCAGATCTATGCAGATAATGATGAGTTCTCCTGTTTCCCTACAGAGGACACCATCGTCGTCCAAGGAGAATATGCTACTTTCATATGGAATTCTCGCCGCCCAGAGCTCACACAGCAGAACAAAGTCAACGTATACCTTTACCGCGGTGACTCCATGTCTCTTGTTCTGGCTAAAGAGAATATCACCAATGACCCAAGTCGAGCGGGTGTTGCAAGATTTCAGGCAAACGATTCTTGGTGGGGTTCAGATGGTCTATCCTACAAGAATGGCGTCAATACGACCTACCCTTTTTACTTCGTTATCTCCCCTCAAAGCAGGGGACTAGACGGTTCCCAACAGACTCAGTCTAATTTTCGAGCAATCCGTAAGTCCACTGACTGGCTCGCTTGTATCTCCCCGGCTGACCGCATGCACCCTAGAAACCACATACCCCGCTTCCGTCTTGGCTGCGTCCTCGACCTTATCGTCCTCTTCAGCTATGGCTTCTTCATCGGGTACAAGCATTGTCGGCGCAGCCTCCAGTGACTCGTTCCCGCACTGGGCTATCGCGGTCATCGTGGTCTTAGGGTTCCTTGCTATCGCTGCTCTTTGCATCCTCACCTTCATTATCCTCCGTAGGAGTAGGAGAAGTCGTTCTAACAGAAGTTCCATGGGTTCCTCGTCTCCTATGATGGCCAATGCAGATACCACAAGCGCCCATGCTGGTTCACCCCTGCTCAGCGCTGCCGCATTCGCCCCGACGTCTCAACGACATGTCCGAGACGAGTCAACAGACCAGGAGACAGCAAGAGCAGTTAGCATGCATGATGGAGCGTCTACCATTTCTCGTGCTCATAGCACTTCGGAGGCACCCTTCTCTGGTGCGGATGCAGCCATTATGGCGGACGCTTTCAGAAAAGCTCTACGGAAACCCGATTTTGCAAAGCCTGTAGACGAAGGAGATTCACCTCCTCGGTCGCCCAAAGATGAGCTCATCAATCGCGAATTAGCGGACGAAGGCCGCGACATTCGTTCGGTATCCTCGAGTCGAGGTGTCAAGGTCGAGTCGCCCAGCAGCGAAAATACTTGATCATCTCAGCTCCATACCACTTATCATTATTTTCTCCCTTCTTGTCGGGCTGTCTGGACTCTTTGGGTTTCTCACCGTGTAGTTACGGTTTACAATTCCCCTCTCCTCTCCTTCCTCTGCTGTATCCACCCACCATCGCTTTTCTTGCGGCCGGATTAGTATCTCCCCCCTTGTTTACCCCACATTTATCTCTCACCCTTTTGCGGCTACAAGTAGCAGCGTCCATTCCTTGCAAATATAACACGTTTATAGCAATCACCCTCACCTTGTCCCTCTACCCTGCCTTCCTCTCACGGACTTCCTTTTACGTTCTTCCCTTTGATCCAGATATGCTCAAGACATGGACGTTTTCCCCCATAGTTCCTTTGTTGACACTCAAGATCTCTCATGACTTCGTTTTTTTCGTCTCACATACTCTTCGTACCATACGCTGTATTCTTTTTTTTGTGGTCTCTCATATATGTCTTGACGTCAGTCTTGGACCTCCTGCTTAGCTACGCCGCCACCTCCAGCTCGTTCGACTTGAGTAGAGGTCATTGTCGACGTCACACGCTCTTTTTGTGGCGGGTTAAGATGGACTGTTCACGAACATGAGAGCATCGAGGAGAGTGGAATGTCGTTTACCAGAGTCAGCGATGAGGTCAGAGGGCGACGTGGATAGGATCCCGGAGTTTCAATGCCAGGAATACCACCGTTAGGAGGCCAGTGGTAAATGGCTCCAAGAAAGGGACTTAATACCAATGCTTTCCGTTCTACATGTAAGCGAACGCGGCTGGGTTGGCGTGAATAAGTGTTTCATTGGCAAAAGCTAAATCATTAATCCACCACTACAAGGCCGTCGTAACTCTTCTTCATGAGAGCTTTCTTCATCACATTCGCTGGAGTAAAGTCCTCCTTTTTACCACCCTTCTTCTTGCCCTTCACAGCCTTTGCGGCACCATCCTTGGAAACATCCATCCAGTCATCAGCTTCCTCAGTAGCACTTGCATCTCTTTCCTCGCCCATGAACACTTTGAGCATGGATGCGCTAAATCCATTCATCATCGCAACACCAGGGGCATCTGCCTTCACCTCAACTGTCCCTTTATTGGCCAAATCCCAATACACAATTTCCGGCACTTCATACCCCTTCTTCGCATATGCCTTCTTGATCATGCTGTAATTCGTCCTCCATTTTCCAGATGTCACCTTTGAACCTGAACCCTCGTCAAACTGCATGTCAGTGAAGACGAAGACTCGTTTGATCATGTCTTCCTGCTTCAAGTTGTGCTTCGCAGCGAGGGGGAGAATGAGGTTTGTAAACACCCCGTTGATGTTCGTGCTATAGCCCCAGCTCGCTTTTTCGAGGTTTCTGACGACCGTGGCTAGAGGTTGGGTGAGATCCAGTTGGACGAATTCAGGGGTTTCAGAAAAGGTGATGAAACCACCATTGAAGGGTGGTTTCGCTACAGTCGCGAGGAGAAGAGAGAGAGCGATGGAAGGGAGGATCGGGTCAGGGTGTTTGGGGTTGGTGTGGTGAAGATTGCCCATGGAACCTGATACATCGCACACTGCTATGGCATTGTCGAGCACACCGGCATCGCGGATCCGGTTTACGAGAGTCTTCCATTGGCTTTCTGCAACTCGTAGCTCCATCTCTGCTAGTTTGGCACGAATTTGTTCCTTGGCGTCAGCGTCTTCAGCATCCTTCCTCGATGCTTTCGATCCAAGACGAACTACCTCACCAATGATCTGATGAGGCATGAGAGTAGCACCGGAGATGGACCTCTTTCCAGATTCCACATTTGTGAGATACTGTTCAAGGCCGTATTCGTCGTATAAATAAAAGTTCTCGACGTTTCGTTGCATGGAAAGACTTGGGACGCGAGAGTATGTGATTTCTGTCCATCGTTGAGCAGCCATACGAGCTTCAACCACGTGGGTAGCATCTCGAAGTGGAGTGAGGAAGTGACGCTGAAGATGCTGTCGCATGTCAAGGGCAACCTCACGGGAATTACGGTCGAGTTGATCGAAAGAAGACGGCCATGAGCCAACGGGTGCATCGAAATGAGGGAGAAGAAGAGCAATGGCGGTTGCGATGTTGGTATGAGAGTCATGAAGACCTCCGGGAGTGGGGGCCCACTTGGCCGCGAAGGAAACTTCCTTCATGATCTCAAATTTCTCGGTCTCGTTCTGGATGCACTGTCCTTGAATGTATATGCCCAAATCTTTAGCAAGCTGTTCTGCAAAAAGCCGAGCAGTAGCCACATATAAGGCCCTGAATACTGGTTCTCTTAGCTTTGCCGTCAGCCGGTCGGAGCGACGTTTCGCAACCAAAGCTTTATCCTCAGTCTTGCGGATAGGACCTTGCCATACCCGAGGCCCACGTTCGGAGGATACAGCGCCCCCTCGACCGCGACCGCGACCTCGACCACGACCACGACCAATACCTCGACCACCTCGGCCACTGAGCAAAGCTCGAGCTTCAGAAGGAGGAAGGGTTTTTCCTGGATGTAAAAAGGTCGCTTCGGATTCGATGTTTGTGAGTTCGTTGTTTACGGCGAGTCCCAGGATGTTAAGAAGGTCCTTCCAATATCCATGACTGGCAGAAGGCTCTTCACCTTTTTCAATTGAGCAAACCTGTCGTACAAGTTCAGGGAGGCTTCGAATAGCTGTACGAGGGTGATTTTCGAGTAGCCAGCCTAGAGTCCAAAGGTCTAAGAAGGTTTACTAGATATTGAACTGAAAACTTACCAAAAGCTCGATAGAAGACTTCCCTCTGGCTCTTCCCATCATGGATGCTACGTAAATTCCAGATAATACGAAGAGTAAGGTCTGGATCATTCTTCCAGGATTTATCAAGGAGAGAGTTGATATGGGCGCTGTATGAATCTTGGTTGATAAACTGAAACGCGTCAAGGACAGGGTTGCCGGTCGTGTCATAAGCTGGAGCGCCCTTGGCTGTACGGGTTTGACCTATCTTACTAGTTTCCTGAAGGGCTGAAATCATCGGATTTGCAATAACCTTAGTTTGAACGTCGGGCGTATGTTTGGTCTTGGCGGCACGAGGGAGGAGGCCATCAAGGAAGTTGGCATCTGTAAGTTCAGGAATGTCGATTGTAATGATCTGCGTTGACTTGGCCGATGAATGGACAAGTGCAGAAGTAGCACTCGACAACTGTCTAGCGGAAGCCATGGTGGTTGGAGGAAGAGGGGAGCGAGGTCGTGTTTTAACTTTATGAGCGTGTTCCAATTATGATCGAGTTAACTTGTTGTGACTCGTGACAACACCCTGCCCTAATCTGACACAATTTGACGAGAGAAACGAGAACGATGTTCGCAAACCTGACTCGTTTCGATGGAGTACCCGTCTCCGTAGAGGTCAGTCCTTTCATAATCTCGCCTCAATGAAGTCGTCGGCAACCTCTCCTCCTTCCTCCACTTGCATCTTCTCAAACCACCACCGCATTGCAAAAACCTTGTCTTCATCTCCAACTTCGTCAAGAATCTGGTCAAACAACTCAGTCCTGAGTTCTTCTTTCCTTGCCTGGTCTGCCTCAGAGGAAATAATTTCTTTGACATGCTCCAGGGCCCTGCCCATCAAAGGTTGTGGGAGATTTGGAACACAGTGGATCAAGGCAAGGGAAAGGCGGTGCCGTCGCTCAGCCTCGGCTGGAATGATAGCTTCGATGAGAGGCTGGAGTGGGAGCCAACAAGAATCCATTTCTTCTGAAGAACGGCCCGCGGCTGCACTGCGAACCAAAGAGCCATAAGCAAGGCAAAGTTGGGCATTGCTAAGATGATCGGGCTGGGAATTCTGAATTGGGTTAGTGGAGGGTGGCTGCATCAAGGGAAGACAACATACCTTGATCAGAGAAGTTGCATAGTCAAGAACAAGCTTTCGCGCAAAATCAAAGTGGTAGGTAGTATCGTCTATTCGATGTTGAGCATCCGCAGCAAAGATAGACAAGACCACTGAATGGGCCGATTCGTAAAGCTGGCGAGATTCCTTTGGGGCGTCCAAGTGCCTAGGCTACAGTTAGACTGAGATTCGAGGGAAAATTATAGGCTTACATTTTGCAGGCATTCCAAACCACACCATCCAAAATACTTCTCCCTTCAGCAGAATCAAGTAGGACGGGAACTAAAAATTCGATGATGTTCAAAACCACACTCATCCTCTCAGTCTTTTCGATTGCAACACCACAAATATCTCGTACAAATGCGGGAAGAGTCTCTCGGGCTCCGCTGTTGGGATCACACAAGATGTCAACGGCAAAGTGGAAAGTTCTTTGCAGCTCTTTGACCCCTCCGCCTGAAGTTGGAGAAACGCCGCCAAGAGCTGCAACGATATCTGAGAGGTGAAGAAGACACCAAATTGTCTGAGCGGCGAGATGCGCGGGGGTTGGTGGACGATTTTGGTACAACTTTGGTGGTACATAGACAACATTCGAGAGAATGCCATCGGCAACCGCGAGGATCACGAAGAGGAATGTCTTGGAAAACCCCTCCTGGGCTAAATGCACGAATGAGAAAATAGAAACGCAATCACCAGTCTTTGAGCTTACGATGTGGGGCTTCACTCACGGCTGGGGCTAAGCTATCAAACAAGGTCAAGGTCGTTTGAGCAAGTTCCAAACCAGCCCCTGGTCCGCTGGAAGAGTACAAAACTGTGATAACGCGGGACAGAAGACGGGAAACTGGTGCCATGGACTGAAGAAGGTATGTTGGAGGAGCTGATTCTCCCTGGCTGAATGTTTCGTTAATGCATTGAAGCACGACGTGTCCGAAGAGAGGAAGAGGGAGCACAGAGAATTTTACTTCTGAGAGGAGGAGTAGGGCGGGGGAAATGAGACAGATGGATGCGAGAAAGATGTCTGAAATCGGTAAGCTGAAAAAGTCCAAACCATGGGAAGAAAGCGAAAGGACCTTTGCTGTGCTGGGAATGGAATTGAATTAACCAATGAGGCTCGCTACCATCATTAGAAGGATAATAGAGATCCAAGACTTCTGCCAGGGCTAAAACGAGTTCGCCCTGCAATCTCGTCAAAACGGCAGAATTGACGACTGAATCCACATCTGGAGTCTGTAGTTGGACTCGAAGGTCACCCAGCCCACACATGAGTCCACAATAGCACATTAGCCTCGATACCGGGGCACCCCCCTGCAGACCTTGTAAAACAAGCCGTAGCCACTGAGAGAGTCGCGTCCGTGCATCTAGACGGAAAATGGAAGTGAAAATAGAGGAGTTTGCCTCATCCTGTGGTTTGTTTTGGAGCAGCACAGCGTGTCTGAAGGCAATTTGTAAAGCATTGAGACGGTCAAAGGAGCCATTGACAAATAACGGGGATACAACGACGGACGCGGTCAGTTGAGTGGGTGGGGAGGCAAAGATAAGGTGATGGGAAATTGCGGAAGATATGGTTTCAAGAGGAAGTGCTGTGTCCTTGGAGTGAAGTTGGTTAAGCAGTCTCCTATAGGACTGCCAAGTGGTGGTCATGGTTCGGAAGAAAGCGTGATAGTTGCCGATCTAAGTATGAAAGTCCAACTTCAATTGGTTGGGTACATCCGAGAATGAATTTCATCATTTTTTTACGTTAAAGTTGCCGGATAATCTGTATCTTTTCATTTTGGAGGATGAAGGGGAAGGGGGTGTAGTAGCTGTAGATACTCAAACGAGAACTTTTTGCACGGCATGGTAAGTTAACCGTAATGAAAAGAGGCAGAATCACTATTGTCGCTCAAATTGCGAGGCTGTTGAAAGCCATTATTTTACCCCAGCACTTGTGATTTGATAGTAATGTGAAATTTCCTGGGGGACTCGTAATGCCTGGAGTTTCCGATTCGGGTGATTTCGACTTTGCTTCGCGCTCTCATCCCTACTTTCGCGAAATCTTGCGGGTCCACGTCCTTGCGACTGGCGTGGGCGCTGCACATAGACCCCCGCATTGGCGGGGAAGAGATATGAGCCCTAAATGGACCGCCAATTCGATGATAGGTCTGTTCAAAGGACTTTGTCCCAGCATACATTCCCTTATCTCCCTTCGGCACAGCTGGGGCGGGAGGAGGGTTCGTCGCAAGCATAGCTACATGCCCACTCGATGTTATCAAAACAAAGTTACAAGCTCAACGAGCTATTCAAGGCCAGGTCGGCTACCAGGGCATCTATGGTTCGTGTCTTGAGCTACAATCCCTTCTCCCCTTTTCTCGTCCTCGTTTAACTCCTCCTATTAGCCACCGTTAAATCAGTCGCGCAACAATCTGGATTTCGCGGCTTTTATCGGGGGCTAGGTCCAACAATCCTGGGATACCTTCCGACATGGGCCATTTACTTTTCCGTCTACGATGGTATCAAGAATTATTTTGGAGAACCTCCACTGGGTTTGCAACAGGATCGTCTGTATCCAGCAGCTCAACCGAAAGGATATCAGCCCGTCATGCGAGAACATCCATGGACACTGCACATCCTTTCTGCTATGACGGCCGGTGCGGCCAGCACAATGTCTACTAATCCTCTCTGGGTTATCAAAACTCGCTTTATGGTTCGTCCTCATTTGTTTACTAGTATTTTTTGGAATATTTTCTTATCCACTTTAGACTCAGCATCCCTCCGAAGTGAGGTATAAGCATACTTTGGATGCTGCATTCACAATATACCGCACTGAAGGTATCGCTGCCTTTTATCGTGGTCTCGTCCCAAGCCTGCTTGGCATATCACATGTTGCTGTTCAGTTCCCTTTGTATGAACAACTGAAACTTTGGGCTCGTATGTTTCTGACTTTTTTTCTCTGCCAATAACTAACCTTTGAGACAGAACGCGGTTCCGACCAACCAATCACGTCGAGAACGATACTTCTCTGCTCAGGTGTTGCGAAAATGACTGCTTCAATAGTAACATACCCTCATGAAGTTGTGCGAACGCGATTGCAAACCGAGAAACGGCTTATTGGGAACACGAACAAGCCACGATTAGGACTTATTCGTTTCACTAACCAGCTCATTCTTAAAGAAGGCTGGAGGTCCTTATACAAGGGATTATCGATTAACCTTGTGAGGACCGTTCCCAACAGCGCTGTGACGATGCTAACGTAAGTAATGATCTCCTCACACTTTATTCGAAAGATGAGCTCATTTCCGCAGTTATGAGCTTGTTATGAGGTGGTTGAACAGAGATAGGTGACACCCTCAACTGAATTTTGACGTATGGACCTACGTATACTCGTCCATCGCCTCCCTTTGGGGGCTACTACCCTCCCTTTCCCCTTGCCTTTTAGAAACTTGATCAGACAGCGTCACGCACCCCATAGTTTGTATAGTACCCATAATGCTTTTCAAATACACATTTGCTACTATAGGACAGTTTGCATGAGCCCTAAATCTTTGAATGAGGAGGACCCAGTTGTTGATTGGCCAAATATGGGTTGCACTTGAACATCATTTCGACAGGCGAATCCCTCTTAGCGTGCCCATAGCTCTGATCCAAAAAGTGTAGTCCCTCAGTGTGATCGCCGAACCTCTCAAAATGGCCCCAATTATGCTCAACGAGGATATTTTCGTTCGCACTCTGTCGTTCATCCACGATGTTCGAATCCTCAATGTGCTTCTGCAATCCTTTCCGACAGACTCTTCTGTCTACTCGTTAATATGCAAACGCCGCTTCGAGTTTCCTATTCTTCTTACAGTTGGCTCACCAACTTACACGTCCAAACTCTACAATGTCCTCCTCTCACTCCCTGTCCCTTCTGGCTCGATCAAATCTCTCGTCTTCGCGGGTGGCCCTTCAAGAAATGCCATGGGTTGGATGGAATCAGCGCTCACTCCAGCAGAGTATCAAGCCCTCGATGACCTCTTGCCTACGTTGCCTCTAGATATCACCTATGAAGAAAATCCGGAGACGATTCGGAACATGCGCGCGCGAGCATTGTCCGCACGCAAACTAATGGTTGCACTGTCAGCTCTTCTCTCATTGACGACATCACTTGGCCAAATTAAATGGACCCGTTGTCCAGGTCCAAGAATCGATGTGCTTGAGGCAATGGCCAAGATTCCTGCCCTAACTTCGTTCTCGATCGAATGTGCATCGGGAGAATGGGCTGGGAGAGGTATGGACGCGCAAGACGAATACTGGAGGTATAATTCTTGTCCTTGGTGATATCTAGGATCTGAAAAGTTCTCGTATACAGTGTTGTTCCGCTGTGCACAACCGTTGGTCCCCAACTCCGATCCCTAGAGTTACTTCACGTGGACGAGAATACATATAAAGAAATTCTCGCTCATGTACATTATCTTCGTTCCCTCGTTGATTTCACCCTGAATTTAGCTTGTGGTGAATGGGACTGGGACGGGCGCGGTTCTCCTCAGATCGGGGCATCTCAGAAATACCATTTCGAGACGTTCAAGTTTTCTCCTTTCATACGCTATATTAAAATTGAAACGACTGATATGGCGCTCGGTAATCCTAATGGCGGGCCCTTAAAGATAATTGAAGGATCGACTATCTCACGTCTTTGCGTAACATTCACCCCATGGTAGGCCCTTTATTATTGCCTCGACTATCCATGATATTTCCTTTTGTCTCATGGATTTCCTTAGCTTGGAATGGGTTAGCTTACGCGCCATCCGCGCTTTTTCCTCGGTTGACCTAGCTGTGTCTCTGGTTAATCTCTCTCATCTAGTTGTCTACGAGGAAGATGGCTGGCGTAAGTGCCAGGAGGCCGACACTACTAGCAACGATGATGATGAGAATGACAACGAAAATGATGAAGAGGACTCTAACACCGGCCAGACTACTCGCTATTATGTTGGCTTCCACCAGTTTATTGCGGCTTTGCCCCGCCTCGACACACTTTGGGTCAACGAGTCTATTCTACGGCCTCTGGAAATCGCGGACGATCCCGAGTCATGGAGCGGTAACGCTACCGTCTATAGTCAGGAGGAGACCTGGATTTCCCATGATTGGATATCTATCCAAGCCACTTTTGAGCAATTAACAAGTCTCAGAGTTGGGCTTGGTCCACTTACAGAGGATGCCCTAGTACATGTCCTTGAGTCCTGCAATTCCTCCATTCTAACTCAACTCGGATTTGAATGGTCCTGGAACATCGAGGACGGCGTCTATGTAAGTCTTTTCCTAGACCATTTTGCTCTAAGCTCTACTAACTCCAATTTCCAGCGCCTGCCTAAGTCAGTCTTCGAGCGCCTTCGAGTTTTATCCAAGCTCCGGGATCTCCACATTCTATACCCCCCTCCCATTCCTCGCCAGCGACTGGTGGCAGAAGGCTATGACCAGCGGAAACAGCGAGACCTCTTTGATAATATCATAGCACCCTGTCTCTCTTCACTGCCAAATCTTTCACGTTTCGGGCTAGGAAGGCGATGTGTGTGGGAGCGAAGCGTACCAGGCCCAGGGATCAAGTTGATTCACGACAACGACCCCTACATTGGAGCCAATTCATTTTTTGACGCTGGATGGAACGCTCGGGGAAAAGAGCACATGATAGGTTGGGCAGAAGGGAAAGATGTCCAGGTCGATTTGGACATAGGAAAAGAACTAGTTGAATTTTTAGAGGAGGCTGCTAATATACATAGGTCAAAGGATCTTGGTGTAGTGATGGAGAAAGAAAGTCATCTCAATGAGAGCGATGACAGCGAGGATTCAGACTCTTGAAGTTGAACTCAAGAACAATTTAATACGTGCTTTCCCCACTACCTTACCTATTCAGCCGAGAATTGGTCCTCAAAGAGCGGATTCCGAGAACTTCGCGTGACAATGTGACTTTGTTACGTTGGCTTCTGCCATGGCTTCGGGGGTTAAACACAAAACGAAACCAGCACAAGCACACAACACTGGCGTATTTAAAACTGATTCCATTAAGGTTTAACATAATATTATTAATATTTTGACCGAATACTGAAACGTTAAGTAGGATGTTGCTGAATCCTTAGGCATCGCCGTGCTCTCAGATACAGTCGCCTCTTCATTGGCGAGCGATGTTGAATATCGTCTTCATCAAATAATTGAGGTCAGCCATACTGTCGCTGTTGGAATGCTGTCTCATGTGTATGATACACTAGGAGGCTTCCCGGTTCATGCGCCATGGAAGAAGAACTACATTAACCACTTCCGACATTGATCAAGCGTTGCGCGTTCTGAACATCGAGCCACTATATGGCCATTCTCCCTTCAACCCTCCGACATTCCGACGCGCTGTACCATATCCTAATGCCCCAGCCGCGGGTGCCGTATATTATGTGGAAGACGAGGAAATCGACTTCGACCATGTCCTCCGTGAAGAGAAAATCGCGCTACCAAAAGGTGTCAGCTGGACGGCTCATTGGCTTGCGGTGGAAGGTGTCCAGCCTGCTGTTCCCGAAAACCCGCCAGTGATTCCTCGAGATCAAGGTGACCAGACAGACACGAAAGCAGGTGTTACCAAAACCAATGGTGTCGGGTCTGCTGGACCATCAAAACTCCAACAGCAACAACAACAGCTCGTCAAGCAAGTTCTTTCACGAGAACTTCAGCTGTACTACACGCGTCTTACTACTACCCTCCTGCCCCCTTCAAACGACATCCCAAAACGAGCGGCCGCGTTGGCATCCTTGAGACAAGATGCAGGCCTCCAAGCTTTACTTCCTTATCTGATTCGTTGGGTTAGTGAAGGAGTTGTTAGTGCTCTACGCTCGGGTGCCCGCGAAGGTCCACAAGCTGAGAATGATGGCCGTATCCTTGAAGTCCTAGTCGAGGTGTTGAGCGCGCTATTGGACAACAACACTTTGTTTGTGGAACCATATGTCAGTAGATTTCTCTCATGTCGTGACTTGAGTTCTTTGACAGTCTTCGCTGTAGCTCCATCAAGTTCTTCCACCTATTCTTTCTACCCTTCTCCATTCGTCCCTCCCTCGCTCACATTCAACGCTTGTTCGTACTTCTTCAGCACAGACATTATCTCGGATGCTCCGGCAACACAGCACAACGTACCCTTCACTTGCTCCCCGGATAATGAAGACTCTTTTATTGGCGCTTATTTCTCCAGGCAAAAGCCATGCAACACGCGATGGTGCTGTTCGTGGTCTAATTTGCGTCGGAAAGGAAGCAGTGAGGAAAGGTTTAATTGAGTCGGGAGGGGCACGGATAATATCTTCAGAGGCGGATGGCTCTCCGGAGAGTAATTCTGCGATGTCCGCGGTTTCAGTGAGTGTGCTTCTTCAATTAATACTGTCCTCTGAAACAAAAGTTACTAAAGGATGCTCTGCTTGTCTTGAAACCACCATCGTTAACGGATGATATAAACATGGATACGGATATCGACGTTCTTGCAACTCAGCTTGAAACCACCCTAGGATCAACATTTGCGGCTCAGGTAGTAAGCTCTCGTGACGCACTGTGGGCAACAGCTATATTGGGAACAGGAAGTGGACCCAATGAGTCATGAAATTTGAATAATTCTGTTGTAACGTGTTTTACTCACTAATCCCCTGCTCCGCCGACCATCCACTGCTACACTCGTTTTACCGAAATGTATAGCTTCTCCGACGAATCCAGCAGTCATTAGATCCTTGATGCAGGTACTGATGAGACTAGGATGCTAATGGCTTTATGCCCTATGACCTTCTCAGTCGGAGAGAAACCTTCATTTTGAGGGGAGGAAGCTCAGGTCTGGTGACGGGTCTCAGCTCTCCGGACCTCGTTTTCGCCTGTAAATAGGCAGGAGCAGTCTCAGGTAATGGAGCAGGCAGACTGATAAATGAACAGGAAGCCATGAGGCAGGGGCTCAACCCGCTGAACCAGTTCCTCTCTCTGCTCAGCACGGTATTCTCTCGAGATATGTCTGTGTGTCCCATCCTACCTGTGACGTAGGTACAAACTAATTCACAGTTGAGGATGATCGGTGATCTTTGGACAAGCGAGCTGCCCGTCAAGGTCCGTATGTGGAGCTCGATCAACGGCACTCTACTTCTTTTCATTTCATCCACCCGCTGTGCGGGCTGTGATTTCCGGCTTCTCTCGCCTTTAAAAGCTGTCTCTTGTTTCGTTCTATCTTCAGTGGCTCTTCCGGGTCTTCTCTACGACTCTTAACGCTTCTCTTCACGATGACCACGAACACGATGATCTTCTTCATTGCTCGACTCACATTCTTCTTGCCTATGTTGATGCTCTTTTCTCCGTCGATTGCGGCTCCCTTGCTTGAACTCGAGCAACGCGATGTCTATGTACCACATATCCTCTACCCGAATAATGCCCATGTTGTCTGGCATTGTGGTCAAACCCATAAAGTCACATGGTAAGTTCGTTGCATTGAGATCCATCCTTCTCATCTCTCTCTCCTTTTGAAAGGGATACCTCGTCTCCTCCAAAGCAAATCACCAACAGGCACGGGTCAATTTATCTCGTCAAAGATGGACTGGCTGATTTGGGTACGTATTTTGAAGTTCTATGAACAAGAGTTAGAAAGTTAATCCTGTTATTCTAGATCATCCACTTGCCCAAGGCTTCGACATTCTCAAAGGTCATCAGGAGGTGAAGGTGCCAAAAGTTTCCTCGGGGCAGTATCAGATTCTCCGTAAGTTATTTCATTTAAATCTTTTGTAAATGGTTCACAACGAATTGTGGATAGTCATGGGAGATTCTGGAAATCGAGGGAACCCATTCACGATTAAATGTTGAACGGAGAATGCATGACGAAAAGAACAAAAGTTGAAAGGAGATATCAGGCGTTGATCGGAGTTAGTGGCTTTCCATTACGACTTGTTTTCGGACGACCATGGCCCTTCTGCAGTACCGGCCTCAAACTGCTACTATACACGCTACGTTGCCCATGGACATTACTAGCATTGTAAAATAATTACATTTTTATGTCGAATTTCTTGGAAGGGACGCGAGATTTGACTTGAATCATCACCGAAGTCGATCAGGATGCGTTATTGGCCTATCTGCTCACGGGGTTCGAATTCCTATCGAGCTGGCAGAATGCTGTCCGTTGTCGGTTCTTGGTCCCGTACAGTCACCACAGTTCTGTGTGCTGTTACTCCGTCCGCCTCGTTCCAAAGGCTTTGATTTCTCTCGACGACGCCATGTTTTCCTTAACGAAATGCGTTCTTGTTTGTATCTTATGTATGGGTTTCAGGCTTGCTAGCTCCGTTCCACTGGCAAGCCAAAAACTGGGAAAGAGAATTGTTTTTGAGTGAGTTTTCAATCGCCCCGTCAACCAGGCCTTGTCCTGATCGTCTCGAATTCAGCCCTCCAGTCACGAAACCGAGTAAGGGCACTGTATGGACTGTTGGTCAGAAGCAGACTGTAACATGGTACGGTGTTGCGTTCTTTGGAGCAAGACACACGCCCTTAATCCTTTGGTTAGGGATACTTCTGTTCTCCCGGAAGACTCGAAAGCAGCCAAACCAACAGGCAACCTGATCCTGGGCTATATTTTGGACGGTCAGGTCAACTTACACCTTGACATTGGTTTGTCACGCTTTCCTTTGTATGTTGGAAGGAGCTAATTCAGATTAGATAATCCTCTTGCTGAAAATGTTCAGCTTTGGGATGGGAAGGCTGAGGTGACTGTTCCAAAGGTAAAAGCTCGCAGCACGTACATTGTGGTTTTGATGGGCTCTTCTGGCAAGTGTTTTGTAGGACGTGGATATTTCTCTGTCTCATGAGCATTTAAATAGGTAACAAGAGTGCCCAATTTACAATCAAGGCTGGCGGAGCTGCTGGAGGAGCGGCTCAAGGTCCTGATACTACCAGCCTCATTACGGACCCCATCCCCATCACTGGAACGACCATTACGGGTGGAATAACTACTAAGACATCGTCCGTCGATCCAACGGGGACCGGCTCTGATGCACCCACCACCACAGTTGAAAGTTCCTCGACACCCACCGTGACCTCTTCCACAGTAGGATCCTCCAGTGCGACATTAACGTCGATTAGCGCGATTAGCACACTTCCTTCCGCGAGTGCTGCTGCCTCAACATCTGCACCTAATGCTGGGATGTATCACGGCCCAGCCTTCATCCGCACGGCTTGTTTGACTATGTTTTCGGCACTGCTTGTGATTGTTCTTTGAATGCTCAAGTCATGAACTCTGGAACGGATATCTTGCATACCACGTACATGACCTACCTACGGACACCCTAACGCTAGCCAAGACATCATCGTCTCCTTGTATTTGTACATTAGTTCTGTAACAACGTTTTCCTCTCCATACTGTTAAATTGAGAGGTGGAATCGGTAACTCGGTGGCTGGACACATAGCCGGCAGTTCGCCAGCCAGCCACCTGTCGGAAATAGATTTCTGGACATAAAACCGGGTTAGCAACTAACTGCCTTCTCGTTCCCCAGGATCTCTTGGGTTTACTGCTTCGTGCTCTGAGAAACTGGAGCTTCATTTAGTTAGCTCATTGTTATGCTTAGACTTGCTTCCGTACGGTCAGGGTCTCGCAATCTCGTGCGTTGGCTTGGGTTCCATACCGACTTTGACGATGAAAGCTGACTATACAGCTGCTCTATAGCGTCAGTTAACCGTTCCGATGTCTCACAAACTTTCTACGGATACCCCCATGCTGAGATTCCAAAACGCGATTCCCAAACTTCCTGTCCCAACACTCGCCGCGACCGGTGCTAAATACCTGGAATCCGTTCAACCCATTCTTTCACCAGAGGCATACAAGAAGACCGAACACGTTGTGAACGAGTTCATAACTTCCCCACAAGGCACTGAGCTCCAGAAGCGCTTGGAGGCTAGGGCAGGCGATCCCAATGTCACGAGTTGGCTGGCCGACTGGTGGAACGACGTGGCTTACATGGGCTACAGAGATCCTGTCGTGGTCTTTGTGAGCTATTTCTTCGTCCATGTCAATGACCCCCAACGCACCACCGCGCCCACAAGAGCGGCAGCCTTGATCAAGTCTATGTTGACGTTCAGGCAATTGACCGAAAGGTTTGCGCGAACAATTAGTTGGGAGTCCCGTATTTCTGACGTAATCCTATCCCTTTACAGTGGGGAACTCGAACCGGAGAAAATTCGTGGGCAGGCATTGTGCATGGCATCGTACAAATGGCTGTAAGTGCACTGTTGTTTTTCTTGGTAGTGGATTTTTTGGCGAGACCTAGCCCAACCCAGATTCCATTCCTCACGGTACCCTGTCAAACCCTCCGATACCGCACACAAATTTGACCCCAAAACGCATAACCATGTCGTCTTTATTCGGAAGAATAGATTTTACGCCGTTCCCCTGACAAACTCAACCGGTCAAGAACTTTCTGCTGCTGAACTTGAAGTGTATGTTTCTTATTCCTGTATGGAACCCTCTTCCACTCTGACTTTATGACATAGGCAAATAGAGCGAATTATCAAAAGCGCTGGTGATATCAATACCACTCCACCCATTGGTGTTCTTAGCTCAGATAATCGTGATGAATGGACCGACGCTCGAGCCTCGCTCATTGCAGCATCACCAAGTGGACTCAATCAAAAGTCACTCGAAGTCATTGAAAGTGCCATGATCGTCGTTCCTCTTGATGACACGAAACCCGAAACCAGGGAGCAGATTTCATGGGCGTGCTGGACTGGAGATGGCAGGAACCGGTTCTATGACAAGCACCAGCGTACGTTCACCAAATCCTCGTTTGCTTATACGTGTCTTATTCTGTCGATGCAGTTATCGTCTTTGAGAATGGCCGCTCTGGGTTCCTTGGCGAACATTCATGCATGGCGAGTCTTTTTTTTGTCAATCCATCTCCTGAGATCTAATGTTTTGTCTAGGACGGTACACCGACACTCCGAATGAACGAGTTTATGTTGGCAACACTTGCAGGGAACAAGGTCGACCTTGGAGCCCCACGCACTGCCGATACTGGCAAGGACCTCCCAGAGCCAGCCGAACTCAAGTTTGAAGTCACAGACACCGTCCAAACTCTCGTTACTGGAGCTGAGAAGCGCTTCGATGAACTCATCGGAAAGCACGACCTTCATGTTCTTCAGTATACCGGGTATGGAAAGAACCTGATGAAGAAGATGAAGACCTCCCCAGACGCATGGGTTCAAATGGTCAAGCAACTTGCATTCCACAAAATGTTTGGGAGGCCCGGCCGTACATATGAGAGTGCGCAAACGAGGAAATTCCAACTTGGGCGAACGGAAGTTATCCGTAGCGCAAGCAATGAGAGCAAAGCATGGGCTGAGGCAATGCTGAACCCCAATGAATCCGTAAGTCTTCCTATCTCTAGTTCTACTCAGCCATTAAATTACTTCAGGATTCGCGTCGTGCTGCTCTTTTCCGCGCTGCCGTTGCAAGACATCTCCAGTATTCAGGCTGGGCTGCAGATGGTCAGGGTGTTGACCGCCACCTGTTTGGTCTCAAGAAACTCTTAAAGGAAGGCGAACCTCTGCCAGAGATATATAAGGACGAGGCATTTTCCACAACTAACCACTGGGAGTTGAGCACTTCTCAACTAAGCAGCCCATTCTTCGATGGGTGGGGTTATGGTGAAGGTGAGTTGGCCCCTGGATAATTCGGTAGCAGACTGAATGGTATTGATCCGTTTTCTTTAGTTGTTCCAGACGGTTATGGTTTGGCATACGCTATCGGGGACGACTACATTCGTTGGACTATTACTTCGTTGAAGTTGAGGACTGCAGAGCTCAAGGGTCACCTAGAGGAAGCCGCCAACGAGACGAGAGCAATGTTGGAGAGGGCTGCCGCAGCAGCACCAAAACTTTAACCCAGCATTTTTATCTGTGACTAATACTTGTGGTGATATATAGATCATCGGGGCTAATTGAATGATATTTACTGTGCTGTCAAGGGCGGTTGGCTCAGTTTCCGCAACTAAGAAATCGAGAGTGTAGCTGACCTCGATTAGTTGATGAAGGTGATATTCAACATTGCTCACCAAAGAAGAAGCGAGTTTCGTTTTGCGTTTAGTAACACCCGTGGTGCTGGCAGAAGCCAGTGCAACAATGCCATGATGTCAAGCGATTTTCTGCGCTTTGAGCGAAAAAAAAAAACGCATTCAATTGAATTTGAAAATGTTCTTGTCAATGAAGAACGACAGCCTAACAGCGGAAGTTAAATGCAAAACAATGCTAGATACGCAAGATATTAAAAGCGACGGTAATCGTATGCATAGCCGGGGAAGGATACGAAAACAGGAAATCAATCTACGGAAATGCTAGGGATACAGTGAATAATGAGTGGAAAAAAGCTTGTAGATGGCGTGAAGCAGGTGAAGTCATTGCGTGACAGGGGGAGGAAGGATGAAAACGGCACTTGGCCGGCGAAGCGTTAAATCTACGTCGTGCAGATGGGAGGAGTCAGGGCAGTCCTTGACGTCCCATGGAGTAGTAGGGCTTAGAACAGACGATGCACTTGAATACGATAGCCTGGAGCGCGCCTCTGCGAAAGCGATTTGGGTAACAATTGAGGGGAAACGGGATGCTGAAAGAGCATCATCTCCAAAAACAAGTTCACGGTTCGAGGACTTCTTTTTCTCTGCGTCCAGAATTATAATGACGAGACTCGGATAAATGGCAGTTAGCATTGTCACCATCTCGAGGATTGAGCGACCAAAAATGTCGACAGTCGTCAGTCTTTTCCAAAAGAGGTCAGGGTTGAATAGGATCGCAAGAAGTTGGAGAACCATGAAAAAGCCCCCGGATTCGACGAGAAATGCGAGTATTCTGAGGACTGAGGAGGACTTTGACTTGATACCACTCTGTAAAAGGTGGCGACGAAAGCACCTGACGCATGCTTTGAGCAACACACAAGAGACATACTGAGAAACTACGTACCAGGCTTTGTAAGCGATAAAGCCTGTGCCTACAAGGTTCGTGATAAGAGAAAACCCGTAGGCGGCAATCTTCCAACCAAACAGGGGAGTTCTCCTAGGGTCATAGATATCTAGGGGTCGCAATTGAATAGCAATTGCCCAGTGCAAATTCAAACCTAGGAGCATCCTTTAGTCGACGAGATTGGGTAAGTGTTGGTTGGCTCACTAATGTCAACAATAAAGACAATCAATGTGATGTACCGTTCTCGCCGTCTCTCAGGAAAAATAGCCCAAACTCGCGAGACGACGAGGGCATCACAAAAGAGAAACTGAGACGCAATGAGCATATTGTCATTGCAACTGAAATGGGACCGACAGTAACAACTGGAGGAATGCAATGGAATCTCAATATCGGCATGTTTCTCCGTGTGACTTCAAGAAACTGATCAAGTAACTCATGTCCCTGGATTTCGATTAAAGGGAGTCGGTATGTAGTGAGAATATCCTGTAGATAGGTGGCCCAATGCGCGGTAGCAGTCAAAAAGATGGTTATGGTCGAAACGAGAAGGCCCAATGTTGCCAAAGATTTATCTCCTCGGCGTCTAGACAAGAATGATGAGCAGGACTGCGGGTAATATGCGAAGCTGGACAAACATGAGGATGTAAACTGCGTAGGGTGCGATGAGAAGATAACAGCCTGCAAAAGACTGTGAGTTCGAGTATTTCGCGCGCGCTGGTGAGCAAAAATATACAAACCGTAAAAGAGTGTCAAAGTCGTGAAAAGAGCAAAGTTACCGACTATGGACTTGCCATAGAAGTTCAGCAACTGTTGTTCTTCAGGGGTCATGATTTGGAACCCTCAGGATAGTAAAGGGGCAATCGAGTTAGTTGCATTCTGCCTTTTGAACGAAAACTTAGTACAAAGCCTTCCTAATAGAGAAACGTCACAACGGTAGCCACGTGTGGGTCCCCATCGATGCCGATGTCGCCTGGTTTTTGGCAAACGTAGCTCCAAATATATGACAGAGTCCTTGTACATCGGCGTCGATGCGTTCCTCAGGGAGAACAATCGGTCATACAGTTCATTGCGTGATGTCGACGTGTGACAGGTAAGGGTTTTGTGCCAACCTGTACAAAAGTTCGTTCAGTACAAAGAGAGTTTGCGTTCATGTTATTCTGTTGGCTATGCATATACCTCGGAAATCGCGCACTAGGTCCGCATTGAGAGCGATGTAATTGCCAGCCTCTCTCTTCACCTACTCTACTAAAGTCAAAAAAACCACCAATTGTTAGTCAGCCAGCAGCTCAGAAAATAGAGTGAGGCTGTAGCGCGAAAAGGGATAGAAACGAGCTCTGAGTGTTACCTCACCAATAGATGCCGGACTAAATCTTGCATAAGAGCTGCAACGAGCAGCCTACATCGCCGACGCTTAACATCTAGCATTAGAGAAGGCCACATAGAACTGATAAGTCTCCATCGTTCACAACTAGATCGAGAGTGTCTCTGTGTCTTGCCAGGAATAGGCATTGTGGCTATAAATTGAGACTCAAAGAAAAAATAAACAGATTCCATCGTACAAAATAATGCAAGAAAACCATAAAGATCTTATGCAATGGAAACAAGAGGTGCAGAGTAGATTTTCTCCTGAACTCCTATTGTAGAATAATCACTATAAAGAAGCCATTGAAAACTGAGAACGCTAAACCAAAATGGTGAGGACATTCCATTCAGTATTGACGGGGAATACACTCCAAATGCTCACAAGTTGATTAACAGCAGCCCTTTCAGTCTCAGGCATTGCATTGATTTGTTCCGGGGTCATTTGCAGCACTTGCATCAGCATAGCCTAGAAAACAACACAATGAGTGATTTAGCAAACAGTACTAATAATTGTCATACCCGTTGTTCTTCACTCATAGAGCTGCCTAGACCAGCAGAAGCGGGTGGTGCCGGCGGAGGCTGGGCAGGCATGTGAGCAGGCGGGGCAGCATAATACGGCTGTTGAGGAGCGGGTGGCACCGCTCCTGGCCCGGGATAACCTCCATGCATGGGTTGTGGTGCATGCAAATGCGGTGGCGGATATTGTTGCGGGGGAGGAGGTGGATAGCTCGAAGAGCCGAGTGCGGGCGCAGCGCCTTTCGTTTCTTCGATCATCCTTTGAAGAATTTGAGGGTCAATAATTTTATTGATGATGAGAGATTGAAAGATAGCGTAAGAGAATTGAGGATGTGACGTGAGTAATTTTCGAGCAGCGTCTGGGTGTGTGATGGTGAAAGCCTTGGTGAAAGTGTCACAGGAATGAGAGTCGGTAAGAAGAAGGATGTCGCACCTTCATCTGAGCGAGAACTTCTATAGAGTGCTTTGGGTCCATTGTGCCAAGAGTATTAGATATTGCATCTGTAGCTCCTAAGCCTGGAGGCAGGTTCATCCCTGGAGGAATTTGAGCCAGAAAGGCATCTTTGCGAGACTCTCGTGCACCACCGGCATCGATGAGCTCTCCACGAACGGTAGTTTTGCCTTCGAGGAAGGGATCTGAGTCGGCAAGGTCGATACGAAGTTGCCTCCCATTCACATCGACGTTATTCAGGTTGCGTACGGCAGAAGCGGCGGTTTCAGCGTCTGGTAGATGCAGGAGGAAGACAGGAAGAGAAATCAAAACGGAATGCAGGACATAGTTAGAAACGAATTTTGATTCCAAATAGAAAGAAGGGGGAAGGGAAAAACAGATGTACCAGCAAATTCGCAGAACCCGTAGCCTTTAGGTTTTCCCGTGTCGCGGTCATACACAAGCCTAATTACGTTGTATGAGTGCGTCTAGAAACGAGAAACAACAAAATAAATAGGACAAACCTAAAGCCCACAACTTGACCAACTGGCCTGAACACTTTTATAAGGTCCTCCTACATTTCGAACGTGTTACCATCTCAAGTCAAAGGAGTTGTACTGCAAACCTCAGACATGTTATACGGCACATTGCCGACTATCAAAAATGAAAATGAAAAACGTGCTGTCAAAGCGTCATTAATCCAGACACACCAAAGACGACTTTACTCATCGCGAAAGAAGAGGATGGGTGGAGGAAAGGGTAAGCCCAGCGCTTATGTAACGAAGTGTCTCAAACAAACACCATCACGGCCAACGGTTATTTACTCAAAATATTTCTTCGATTCTTGCACACGATCCTTGTCCGTTGAGGTTTATATGCATCATTCAGGATTTCTCAGTTTTGATCTCACGCTTGAGCTTTTGCTAAGATAATATGAATAGTGGAGCCACTAACACAGACAGGCCAACTACTATATACCTCAGCTCTTTAAAATAAGAATGGTTGGATAATCTCAATCACACACATAACCGGCTACTAGCAAACCCAAGTGTAATTGCGAATGTTGTGACGTCGTCGCCCTTGGATCTCACCATCATGTCCTTGTCTAACATTGAGGTTCTTTTCTTCGACGTCTTCGGAACTGTGGTCAATTGGCATGAGAGCGTCTCTGACGAGGTCACTGTACTCGCTGAGAAGCACAACGTTGGTATGTGACGAATTTCCTTTGTAACCCGGACGGTGACTTATTTTGTGTTTAGAGGTAAATTCGAGCGACTTTGCCATTGAATGGCGGAAAAGCTACTTTGATTCTATGTGCGATTGTCCTTCCTTGCTTGTATTATCTGACTTTCGGCTAGCAAAACCCGGAATGCCGGAGGTGGTGGAACCAATAACACGGACGAAATGATGAAACAGGTATACATATTGCACTGGGCTCCCCCTATAACAATGACACCAGCACCGAGAATCTTGCGACTATGCTAGCAAGTGATAAATGGTCGAAATTCGGCTCTCCGATTTCGGAGGAAGAAAAATCGAATTTATCTCTAGTTTGGCACCGTCTCAAAGGTCTGGCTCCCGGTCTCGGCGCATTCTTATTTTTTCTCACATTCACACAGGATGGCCAGATGTAGAAACCGGTCTTCGTGGTCAGTTGTATTTTTGAATTATATTGCTGAGGCTTCGGACCTTACTAGGGCACTAGCACTGAAAAAGAAGTGTTTGATCGTGGCTTTATCCAATGGAAACCTCCGACTTCTTATCGATATGGTTTTGGTCCTCGCATCCCTTTCATTTATGGTTCTCAAATTGTTATTTTGTAGGCACGATTTATGGATGCCCCTTGGGACGCAGTGCTGTCCACCGAGCTTTTCAACAGTTTTAAACCGTAAGAAAATGCACTCTTCAGATATGTACTATTCACTTTATTCGATTTGCAGACAACCTGAAGTTTATTTGGGAGCCATGAAACATCTGAATGTGAAGCCTGAGAACTGTGCGATGGTCGCTTGTCATCATTGGGACCTCGAGGCTGCTGCAAGTCACGGCATGAAGACAGTTTATGTTCGAAGAGATGCTAAAGAGCCTCTAGGAGAGCCGGATGTGAAAAATAAGGTCGAAGGTGGTAATGTGGATGTTGTGGTAGATAGCTTCGCAGAACTCGCTGCTGAGCTTTTGATTCAATGAGTTGACGATCGCTTGTAAGCCCCCAGTTTTCGGGCTCAAACGTAAAGACCATTTCAATGTAATGCAAGCATTTACTTCTTCTCTTTTACTCAATTGTTTGCGCTTAACATCTACCTGCGTTCTCTATAAAGGCTGGCTAGGAAGGTGTGCTTTGTCAGCGCCCATTTTGAAACTTCCCATCATCTATAATGGACCCCGGTTGTTTTCCAACTTCCTTAAGGTACTCCAAGGGAGACCCCGTATGAACACACGTCTTGCGCGGAGACTCCTCTTTGGTGCTATCTTAATCGCCATCCTCACGTTCTTTTGGGATTCAATACGTCTCAGCGACTCCCTAACGCGACGCCCTGCCCGTCCACAGAGAACTTCATGGGCGCTAGGAGCTCATGACCTTCATGAAGAGGGTG
This sequence comes from Flagelloscypha sp. PMI_526, assembly GCA_021399455.1. Lineage (NCBI taxonomy): Eukaryota > Fungi > Basidiomycota > Agaricomycetes > Agaricales > Niaceae > Flagelloscypha > Flagelloscypha sp. PMI_526. The sequence continues at coordinate 1,011,438 of JAJTUO010000011.1, read as the reverse complement.
TCAGGACGTTAGCTTTCCCGACTCCACATATTCAAGATTTCGAGCTGGATGAGGATGAGATGGACATTCCAGAGTTTCCATTGCGATCATATCCTTCCTCCACACCTCGGATGCCACCGTCTCCTCAGGCCACTCGAGAAGCATTGAGCTTAAAACAACGCTTGTCTAATCTACCAGACAAATACAGGCCGCCACCCTATGGCTCTGAAACTTTAGGAGTGTTCCAACGAATATGGGTTGTTACTTTGGAAGGGAAGCAAGGTATGTTATTTTCTGAGTTTCTTTCTATTCACCATTTCTCTAATTTGGTATCTGTATTATAGACAGGAGGGAGCATATGAATACACTCTCTACGGCTCTCGAGCTCAATTTCACCTACCACTTTGGTCGCAATCCTTTCTCAAATGGGGTGGATCGGGAAATTGTTGAAGACATTGCAAACTACGTTCACCTGGAGAGGGAGCTTGCTGTTTTTGAAGAAGAACAAGAAATTAATTCTAGTGGGAGACAGAAGGCCTTCATTTTCGAATGGTAATTGCGAGCTTTTACACCGAAGAACATGATCACTGACATCCCTTAGGTCTGACGATGCTAGTGTCGGGAGCTCCCTTCCTATGTCACCTAACGATCTTCAGGGTTCAGATTACTGGATCCTTCCTCGTTCCGATCCTCGTAAAGTCAATATTCTCGCCCACTCATTGCTCACAGCTTTTGACCCATAGTATTAGCCAACATTTCCTCCGCGCTACCCTCGCTATCTCGTTCGACCTGATGGCAGAGGTGGTTTAGACGATACCCAAGGTAGAAAGGCTCCCAAACAGGCCTTCGCCGACTCGGAAATCTGGCCATACAATGAGTGGGAGCTTATGGATGCACCAAGGATTGCATGCTGGTTATCCCATTATGATCTTCTCAGAAAGATCGCGGAGAGCGATGAAGAAGGCCCGCAGCTAATACTAGAAGACGATGTGGATTTGGAGGTGAGAAGCGCATTTAACCTGTTGTCATTTTTCTAAGTCATGATTTTTCTTAACAATCTCTTTACTCAGTGGGATATTCAACAACGACTACAACATATATGGTCATATATTCCGAATTGGGATGTTGTTTATCTTGGTCACTGTTACTCAGATGGTGCCCATCAACCGCCGCTCCCGGGGCAGCCTTACCTTCGACATACAGGCCATGTTATGTGTACACATGCATATGCAATCATGCCTTCCGCGGCTCGAAAAATAGTACGATACCTGCGAAGTCCACTCTTTGCCTTTAGTAGACCAATAGGTTTGTATTTCTCACCTTTATGTTATGCGTTCTGACTGAATCATGGCTAGACCACATGTTTAATGCGGGACTTATGCCTGGGTTGACTGTCCTGCTCATTGAGCCCGCAATAGCAATTCAAATGCCCAAGGACATGCTCCCCAGCTCCATTGGGACTGGGGAGTTTAAACAGTGGTTGGTCGATTCGGTGGTTGAGAGGATACGACGAGAGCAGAGCATGGAAAGAAACGAACTTTGAGCTGGCCAAAACAACAGGGTTTACAAGAGGATAATCAAGGTATCACAGGACTGACCAGAAGGGACAAAATGAGTTGAATCGAATCAGCAAAGCTTCTGTGTATATACAATGCTATCAATTAGTTACATCCATTAAGATCCTAGTCTATACCCCGAATGCTATATCTACACCTTGCCTTTGGTGGCCCTGGGCTTCGCCTGTGCAAGAGCTCGATACATGGAATCACCTTCTTCTGCTGCTAAATTGAACAACGACACGATAGCGGGAACTGCATCTTTTGACAACAAAAGATCGTGGCGCTGTGAGTCATTCGAGGACTTCACTGTAGATGAAGGAGCAAAGTCTTTATAAATCACATCTAGTTCTTGAGACTCTTGAGGTATAATGTTATTGTTATCTAGAAGCGTCTTGATATATTCCGCGGCTTTATAGGCTTGATAAAACAGAGGTCAGTAACCAGGTTCCCCCTCCCAAGAAATGACGAGTATTACCTCGCCAATGATGCCATGACCGCCAAGCACAGTAGAAAAATGGGAGATTTGGTATTACAGCTGAATTTAGGTGAGCTAAATAGCATATATTTATAAGGAGAAACGAATAAAACTCACGTATAATCATGAATGGGGCGGTGAAAGGCGCTGAGCGAAAAAGTATTAGGAAGCTCTGCAGTTCTAGAGGCAACAAAAACGGACCAATAATCAAATACCTCCAGAATCCGCGTTTATGGGTGGGTATTCTATGGTCGACCATAGACCGTAGCCTGGAGAGTTGCACCTCTGGTTGTAATGACGTTGGGTGAATCAAAGGAATCTAAACATCATTATAAGTAAGAGGACGACTTAGTGACACCAAAAAGGAGGCAAATACCGTTAAAGCTGTACCCTTCTCTGCTGGAGGTGGAAGAACGGGGGCAAGAGACGTGTCTAAGTTCTTTAAAACGAGTTCTTCAAACTCCAGGCGGTCAAAAAGTTGTTCTCCATAGGCATATAACTTAGTCTAAAGAATTTAGATAAGTAATTTAAATGAAGGGTGTATTATAAATCGCGTGTACTCACGCGCCAAGTTCCTTCTGGACCCTTGCCGAACGACGCCCAAGTGTTTGCGAGTTTACCAGAACCCCAACTTACCAGCGACGCTATCCGTGTCTTCGGGGCATTAAGTCGTTCCTGAGACTTTAAATGGAAATGGTAAAAGGTAAGAGGCAACGTGTTCGGTTTTCGTGGACGGGTCAATGGCAGGGCAATGATCCTGACGGCGGTTCGGGGAAGAGCCATGGATGGACTTTGCAATCTTAAAGAGATAGCTTCCGGCCGCATCACAATTTTGCTTCTAACAACAACAACCCCTGCTATGACGGGACTCTCCGATCTTTCAACAGAGCTCCTCGAACATGTTATTCTTTATCTACATCCCACACAAATCGCTCAATGCCGCTCTGTTTCCTCGAGACTCAAACGCTTGGTTGATTCGTCGATCCGGCTCTCATACTCCCTTGAACTCTGGGTCTCTGGCATGGTCGACCTAACTGCAGACCATGCCTGTTCCACTGTGCAACGTCTCAACCTCCTCAGTCAATCTCAACGCTTGTTCCAGACTCCTCACCCCGTGACCTTCACGCCACACCTTTCGTTCAGACTCAAGTGTTCAGAAACCTACTCCCTCGGCCACTCAGAGTTCTTTCTCTTCCGAGGCTGCACGTTTGGGGGAGAAGACGGTAGTAATTCTGACACAGAACCCACTCACTGTGGTCTCATGGATCTTTACTCGGAAAGTCCCTCAGAGACAGAAGTCCGATGGAAATGCAAGGACCTTGGCCAAGCCATCGGCTACGACTGTTTCGACGTAGATGTCACTCATCGCCTCCTTGCCATTCGCATCACGTAAGTATCTTGTGTATAAGCGATAATCATTGCCGTTTTGCTTACAATTGCGACCAAGGACGCACCCTGACCGGCTGCAGATATCGCTTCTTGACGTCTTCACTGGAGATCCACACCCGGACGCAATGATGAAGCGAATATGTATGCAAGGCCCTTCCTCGTTGAATGATAGTGTCACCCTCCATCCTGGCTCACTAGACATCCTTGACGATCTCCTCGTCGTCTCCTACGCCCTCGTATACGATCCTACAGATCTCACAATGCCAGAGTCTACTGTTCCAGAGAGTGATAATCTTTATGTTTGCATCTTTGATTGGAGGACTGGCGAACAGATTGAGGTGGGCATACAGCTGCCCATTCATGTCCATTTAACACCCTTTCTCCCCACAGATGTTCACCTTTTCATTGGACGAGTCTGCTGTTCTTTCCCCCATTTCTAAAGATCATTTTCTCACAGTTCGGCGCTGTATTGGCCCGGAACGGAATGCCGCCATTGATCTGTACACCATTAACCGAAACAGCACTACAAAAAATGTTCAACGAACAAAACGTTTCCTTCTTCCAGCTTTTAATCCTTCATGGCCACATTTGGATGATTGCACTATTGACTTCCAGGTCTCGCAAACTCCGCAGCTACGGCCTCAACAAGCTATCCGCACCTTCCCATTCGTTCCTCGCACTCTCACAAACATCGTATGCCTGGTCTTCACTTACTGGGATCCAGATTCGGATGACGATGCATCTATGGGACAAGACGCCGTGAATTTGTTCACTCCTGCATCCACTTTTTTTCATTACCTTGATCGAGAAGGTAACGACGTAGATTGGGCCGAGTGGGGTCCGCCGAATTGTCGCTTCTTCACCGGAGCTGAGGCTCTAGATAACCGAAATGATGCATGCGGATCCAGAATCCTCTCCAGAACGGGTCAAACAATCCTTGACTTCAATGTGAAATCGATTAGAAGAGAGCTCGCAACCCGCGGGATGTCTTCGGTTTCAAACATCGTGACAGAGCCAACCTCTGTCGATGCTGAGGGTATGTTCACCGAACATGTGGCCGGATCTTTGCCGTATAGAAAGGTGAAGGTAGAAGGTCTCAAGCAGAACTCTGTTTTTTGGCAAACAGATCGTGCCATTCATGTGAAGGTATGTCTTATAGTTTTCACTCTTTGATGGTTCGACTTGCCCACGCTTTCGTTTAGCAAGATGAAGAAGGAGATTACGTTGTTGTGACCATGTTTGCCCCGAAAGAGACAATGACAGTACCAATACCATCATCAAGCTAATCCTAACATAATTCATTGTACATATTCAATTTTCTGCTCCACCTCATTCAATTGTTACTTTCGTCTATGCGGATTAGCATGGATAAGTTATCCCCATCTTATTCAGTATCTGACGTACTTTGTAGAAGGCGACATAGTTCTCAATGTTCTTCGCTTTCTCCTTGGGTTCAGGATAATACCAAGCGATATCGGAAATTTCAGTTCCGTTCACGTTCCCGTTGTAGTACGCAGCAAGTCTGGGGTCTGTAAGAATGACTTCATAGATGAAGAGAGTCAATTTACCCTTTCCACGGGCACACAGTTCTAGAAACCAGCGTGTTAGGAAGCAATCAAGGTAATGTCACCTAATGGGAACAGGTACAACGACTCACGATGTGGCTGAATCGCTGAAGTACTCTTTCTTAACGGACTCTGGAGGGAAATAGTGGTTCCCCTCGACGACAACGGTGTTGTCAGAATCTGCAACAACGGTTCCTCCAACTGTGACTTTGACCATGACGATAGTTTGGGGCAAGAGTGGATACGATGTCGTACTGTTGATACCGACCTTTTATTCGTTTCGTTCCGGTTGCTGATTCAGGCCATCGAGATCGGTAATGGATGATTCCACGGTCACGAGATTCGTATTGGATGAGTAAAAGACTCATCTGCCTGAAGCAACGCCGTCCAACGCCGCCTACACTGCAATCCAAAGTAGCTCATTTGTCTCATTCAGATTATCTACTTTCGCAGAGCGCTTTTGTCTCGCTTTCGTCCCTAGAAAACTCGAAATCGCATGCTTTAGGCATTGCAAGGGAGGTACTACACCTCTCTGCACTTCCCTTGACCTCCACAAATACTAAAAATGCCTTCTAAAAAGAATATAGTCTAAGCAAGAACGTCGATATGTATTGGATCGCCGTGAACAAGGCGTTGAACGGCATTGCTTCAAACACATGGTATTTACTCCCCTAGGATGCCCGGTTTACATGAATGGCCTGCTCTGTAAGTGAAATACCCGCTGCACTGACTGAGGGTCACCGCATTTAACGCATTGCTACGGTGACATTGAAACCGAAGGCAGCACAATTCCGCCTGGAAGCAAATGGGCATCGAACCAGCTTGATTGAATGGAGTCACCAGCACTGGCAATATCTATGGCCACGATAAACGGTTTGAGAGCCCTTGTGTATATTACTACCGACTTAAAGTGGCATAGACCAATCCCTAAACTCTCCCTTCCTCTCCAAAACATAATAATCCTCAAATCTGACCGTATTCAAATTCAAATCTGGTCTGCGCCTCTTCAAATGTTCCTCGCAATCCATTGCTTTCGCGTTGGAACCCCAAGGTACCTTGTTCACTGTGTTCCATGAAGGCTCAAAGAACAAAGACTTCTTCAGATGTGCTCTGGAAATGGGGGACAGGTTTACTGTTCGTATAAGGGGGCGCAGAGAAGAAAGAAGTAAATTGAGGAGCCAGACGACTTCGGTTGCATCAAGGGCATGCATAGTGATAGTGTTAAGATTTTGCCAGAACAACACACCACCATCCGTGTTCGGGTGAGGCCTAGCCTGGCTGTTGAAGAAATTCGAAAGCATAGAGTTTCTTCTCGACCTCTGGTCTAGGATTTCCGTGGAGGTACTAGGATTCTTTCGGAGTCGTGAAAACAACAACTCCGCAGGTACACCATCCAAAACGAGATGTTTCACAGGGCTGATTGACCAGGAAGTCCACATTTGAGTCGAAAAATGTGTGCGTGATTTGGTGGGTTGAAATATTCACCAACTTGAGGGTATGAAGACGAGTGAAGATGGGGTTATGACGGAACAGGCGAGGCCAGTTAACAGGTACACTGATGAGTTCGAGTTCCTCTAAATTAAGGAATGAGAGGCGCTTGGACGAAGTACTCAACTCCGGCAATACTTTGGTGATGCAACTCGACCGTCAGCGACCTGACAGAGGAAAGGATGATCGGTTCAAAAGTGGAAGAATCCCCGTGTAAAACAGGCGTGAGGGCATAGAGTCCCAAACGTACAAGGTTGGGACAGTCTTTGAAGATATCCATGTCCTCAGGTCGGGAATCTCGGAGCTCGAGCTCGGTAAGGCCGTTGATTGGGAATGGTAGGTGAGCATATGAAGAAAGAATCTGCTTGCGTAGGTTGGGAGCTTCACTTCGAAACATAGCAGGGAGAGACCATGGATTCCAAGGTATTCACCGTCGGCCGTACGCCCAACCTCCGCACAATAAGTATCTCCTTCAGAAGCGGGTAGGAAGGCACTGCGAACAGGGGATGGATAGTAGTGGGTAAATCGAGATCAAATCCAATTCGCAGGGTCTGTAGCCTGTTTCTATATTGGATGAGGAGCGTGACTACATCCGGCATGGCTGCCTGGGTGAAGACATCTGTAGAATCCAGGGTGAGGGTAATACAGAAAGGTAGGTCCCCTGAACGCTCGAGACCAAGCTGAAGAATAGAAAGAGGATGTTCTCCTTGTTGTGGGATGCAAATGTGTGTCCATAAAAGCGGACAAGCGAGGACGAGAGATGTCCAGTTAGAGGAAACCAGGCATAGAGTATCGAGAGCAGCTTTGGGTTGTCTTCGATATGCATCATTTAGAACGACGTAGCGAAATATTTCGCCTGCAAGAAGTTCTGGAGGTAATGAGGCCTAGTGTCAGCATTGTAGGTATGATGGTTGAACGCAAGGGGCAGAGCGCTTGGAACTTGGGCGTAGGGTTTAGGAACGAGTCGTGTAGACGGTACTTCTTCCATCAAGGGAATAACCAGGCAATACCAAATCTATGAAGTATTTCGGAACGGGCCTTAACAGAGTCAGTAGAGGGTTTGAAAGAAGTAATATGGGGTACCAGGTACTAATAACAGACCAACGGGCGCGTGAGTCTCATCTCTTCAACGATGGCGAGAATACAATGGTCGAAGGAGGTAGAATAGGTGAGTGTATAAGAACATGAGCTTTCCTAACCTACTCAAAATGATGGTTCAGAAGAAACCTCCACTGCGGGACTCTGGTTGGTGCCTTGACTCTCCCCACCATCGTCCTCTTGTTCCGCGACGCCTTTTCCTCTTTTACTTTGCTGCTTTCTACACAACTCGACATTATTCATCTCTATAGATCCACATCTTTTCACTTTTTTCCCTCGCACCCACGCCGAGCCAAAGCCGAGACCTCGCTCGCTCAAACCCATTGACTGCGCTCCTAGTTCTATTACACCATGATTATCCCATCCTCATCTTCGCTAAAAGCCGCTTTAATCAACAACCGTTCCGTCTTCGATTTGAAAGGAACAAATCGTCGTGACTCGACTGCGGCTCCTTCCATAAGCACAGTTCCTCCTCCATACGAATCCCGTCCCGGCCTCCATTGCGCTCAACCAGGCCGGTGAGCTTCCTCCCCATCCCTGGAAGAAGAAGACATCTGGGCTCAGATACTGCGTACGTGTGCTTGTTCTCCTGGCCTTGTGAGAAATGCTTACGCTAGCTGGGGCTTTGTTCACAGCTCAACTGATTGGCATGGCTCAGACGACGGAAGCAGCACGACAGCGTCAGAATATGGCGGAGGTATCCACAGACACCGATTCCATTGGCATAGTGATCAGAGGAGGGAAACCCTCGTCATCCAAGTCCAGAACACTCTGTTCAAGATCCAACCTTCCATTCTCGAGAGTTATTCACCCTTGCTTGCGGAGCTTTTAAGGAGTCTCAAATCTCAGCCAGACTTCTTTAAGGATGCGGTTGAGGGGTGTAAGACTTTGTTTTGGCCTGAAGCCAAGGCGCAAGAAGTAGCAGAGCTTTTAAACAGGATATATCATATAAAGTGGGTTCTTTATCTCCTGTCCACTTTGGACTTAAGTTTCTCACTTTTGTGTAGTCGAAGTACTGCAGACGCACCTGCTGAGCTCTCTCCTCGGTCGACAGTGGCACTGGTTGGCCCCGTTCCTGCATTACGCCAACAAGTACTCGCCATCGCTCCGAACATCTTGTGTGCAGATGCTTGAAAGATAATTCCCACGAATACAACGACTCTTATAAGTCGTAACCGCAAAGGCGCTTTGCGATGCCAAGGCGACACTGCGTTCCGCATTCTACACCTGGTTCGCCTTGCTGGACCCGAAGCTCGTGAGATGCTGCCATTCTCCTTTTTCCTTTGCGCTCGAGCGTCGACGGCGGATATTGTCGAGACTTCTATGTTAGGGTGGGAAGACAAAGCTCATTGTCTTGCTGGGCGTGATGAGCTTTCGCGAATACTGCGGTTTACGATCTACCGCAAGTATACGGAGTCCGCGATATTTTCACCGTTGAAGTGTATATGCACGCCTAAATGTTCTACGTCGGTTGCTGCCGCTAGAACTTTGGACAAACATTTGAGTGTTGAGATTTTTGGATTCTTCACTAAGGTCAGTTGGCCCTGTTCATTTCATCCAAGAGTCTGCTGATTGATTTAGTTTATTAGGTCGACTGTGTTTGTTGTGCGCCGTGTGCGCAGGAGATGCACAAGGAGGTTAAGGATACATGGTTATCCCATGTCTGGGACCAACTTCCTTCGCTGTTTCGTTTGGGGACGTGGGACGGCTCAAGACAGCAATAAAGGCTCCGGGGGATTAAACCGGACACAGTCGTTCGTCCTCATCGTGGCTTTTCCCCTTGGGCATGATGTCTGAAGGGTAAGTTGGATAGAGTTCCCTTCGAGCCAGGGAGCTCGGGATGAGGTAAATGAGTGACATTGATACTCCCAAGGAGCGGAGCGAAGGCCTTTCTCCTGGAGGGATGATACATCGATGTCAGAGCACCTGTGGTTTACATAGGAGCCAGACAATTCCATAGGTATTGAAAAGGCACCAGGGATGGGAAAGGGTATGATTAGTTTTACAGAGTACTTGTGTACATTCGGACAAGGACAATGTGTCATGTGTGTCCCAAATTGGAAATGGAAGGCAGACGGACTGTGACAGTCGTTCTGGATCAAGCAACTTAATGATGGGAAGTAAAAAGCAGCCGAGCCCAGCGTGGTTCTTGTTGCTTGACCCTCTACCGCCAACATCACTCCCTCCCTTCCCCTTTGTGAAGGCTCTGTCTCGACGATAGCCCTCGCTTGGACTGACTGAGTGGCGAAGGAATCTCTTTTATTTTTTCTTCTTATCTCTCCATACCTACACAAACTAGCCGCCTCACCCTTGGAGGCTTCCATTCGTTTTACCCCCGGTCCTTCACTGCTTCTAGATAACTATGCCATCCCTGGCCGGCCGCCCCCCGTATGCTACAGACGAGCCCGACTCTGCCTACACTCAGCCAGAACGCCGTCGTCCTGCTCCTCCGCGACAAGAGCAACAACGAACGTCTGCATACGATGTGTGAGTGTGCCCCATCCGTCCCCCGGAGAAACCTGACCCAAATTTTCCTCCCTGTTAGATACGACAATTACCTCGATGCGGAAAAACCTAACGGTCAAAATCGTGTGTCTGGAGTTGGCGCTGCATTCATGAGCGGAGATATGGACGAAGAGTCAGACTCAGAAGACGACCATGCCAAGATGGGTCGCCAACCTATGGATCCTCATCATGTCCCCGTTTCTATGCCCGTCCCTGCTCCCGTTTCTCCCGGTGGAAAGAACGCAGCGCTCGCTGCAGCTGTCCGCCCTCGTGACGATGATGCCAACCCCCCACCCCAGTACCGTCTTCAGGCGCAAACACCTCAGCCTCCACCTGCTGCCACTATCGCTGCCCCGCGGCCTGGCTACGCTGCGCCCATAGGCGCTCTCAACAACGCGGCAGGAACTCGTCAAGTCCCTCCGGGTATCCAGGTCCCACACCCTCACCAGCAGGTGCCTCACTCGTCTCCTTCTCCTACAAGTCCCCATCCACTTCAAGCGCCCATCACCCCAATCCAGCCTGCTTTTGCTCGTCCTCGTCCCCCCAAGGAAGGACAAGATGTCAAGTTCAGCGGTGATGTCGTGCGTGGTGGTAAGGAGGACACAATGTTGCCCAGACGTGGTGAGAAAGGTGACGATTTCTGGAGGCGCTTCAGTATGGTTGTAAAGGATGAGGGTGGTCAACGCGAAAAAACCAGGTTTGTACAGTCCTGGCTTCTCGTGTCCGAATTGCTTATCATTTGTTAGTGCCTGGTTGCGCAAGACTCAAAATGGCACCTCCAGCTACTCAAAGTGGATCTGGATCATTGGTGTTATCCTGGTCGTGGCCGCCGCAGGTGGTATCGGCCTCGGTTGGTACATGTCCCACAAGGCCCCCGACCACTACAAACCCACCGTTATCGGTGGTTCTGAAGGCGAAGCTGCATCAACTTCAACGACCTCTGTTCGTCCAGTTGGATCGAACGGTTCTACCTGTTCACAGCAGTCTTCACGTTACTCCGACTAATACTGTTGCACGTCGTGAGCCCATTGAAGTGGTTCCAACTCCGCTTGCAAGGGAGATCCCCGCCGCACAAGTCAAGAAGCGCTTTATGCATAACAGGGCGCACTGATCCCCGTTTGTCTAGCTTCTCCGCTGTCTCATGACCCTCTCCCTCTCTTGAATGCTTGCCTCACGACCACCAATGACACCGACACCGACACGTTAATAGTGCCCTTCCATTCGTCCTCGAGCTGCCGTTTGTTTGTCGTCACCCCCTTCTCCCCCAATCCCTCTCTTCCCGTCCAGGGATCTTTGTGTTATTTTGCACTAGGTCCTGTCCGCTCCTTTTGTACCACATATCCGCTCTCCGCACCTCTTATTTTTCCGCACTTCGACCCACAGACAAACACCCATGCATGTGTATCAAACCTAGCAGCACCTATTTAAAACCATCCCCACAATCGCACTCTTGCACTTGGAATCTTTTTAACATAGGTGATACCCTCCAATATAGCTTTTGCGGTTCTCCCATCTTCATTCTCGGTTTTCCCTTCTTCTGCTTCATCTACCATACGCACCCTCACCTTCTCCCCCTCTCCAAAGTATCTAGTTAAGTCGTATCTTGGTTAAAATTTCCTTCTTTTCGATTGTTTGTGGCTTTTTTTAACGATACGTATGCACTACTTTATCTACTTTAGACGAGGAATTTGAGTTGAGGGTTTGAGAAATGTTTTTCCGTCGTGGATGTCGCCAAAACTTTTCAGGGGAGGCGGGAATTGCTTGCTGAGGAGAATCTGGTGAACACTTGGCACAAATTTATTGTCTTAAATCGCACTGTATTCATCGTTCAGAGGTTGTGGAAAGGCCTAGTTCTCGTATAATGTCCCCGCCCGTCCCGTATTCTCTTAATCCAATGCACCATTTCCGTTGCAGTAATCCACATTCCCCACCTGCGGATTTCCTGCCCAACCAGGGAACGGCCGCGGCTTCCCACTAGCACCATAAACAGCGAACGAAAGTACAAAAATCATCACCTGCGCCCCTCCATCGAGTCCCCCAGCAAGAATGTAATTGAAGGTCTATAGACGGTTCAGCGACAAAGGATTATGATGGAACAAAAGTTGAATTCACCTTGAACCACTGCGTATGGTACCGTCGAAGCCAAACCTGCGAGAGGATACCGACGATAATGGACGTGGTTATATACGAGCTAAGGCCTGTGGCCATCCATGCCATGAACATGTAGATGATGGGGAGCATAATGTTGTCAGTTTGGAAGGGGCCAATCTTGGGATACCGCTATGAACATTAGTGCCAATATGTGAGTAATCCTACAAGGCCAGGTACCGAAAAAATTACACGAACCTTCGCGATAAACCATTGTATGGTGGTAGGAACAACGCCGATGGCAAGAGAAGCAGGAATGATCACATAAGGTCCTACCAGCAGAATACAAGTATTTGGCAAGAGACCAAGTCACAGCGTTAGAGTTGAGACTTTGGAGGTATTGGCCAGACCAGACGTTGTTTCCCTTAGGGTCGAGGAGGATCTCACGTCGTTCTTCCACAACAGAAATCATTACGACTGTAGGATCGATGGTGAGTTTCGTCGGCGAATTTATAAGAAGAAATGCGAACTATAATTGACTGCCACGCCGATAATGGTTCCATATACCTGCAACATTATTATTAGACGGACCTTCCTTCATCCTCTCAAATTTGGTACAGCATACCTGGGTCGCAAACATCACACGCGGGGGGATTTTGAGGTACTGGCCCATTTTGAGATCTCCAGCAAGACCAATAGAAGTAGAAACAACATCGTGGCTCCACATAGAAAACTAAGGCAAAGAAATCATTAGGGATCCAAGGGTACGACCATCAGCACACATACATAGAGATTCGCGACAGGCTTTCCCGGATGAATTGCTCCAGCAATCATCTTAAACAGTTGGTTCGTCGCGATGCCATTCCCCATACGAGCATATAAGAGGGTAGAGAAAGGCTTTGAAGGAGGGTTGGAAAGATGAGACGAAAGGCAACACGCAAAAATGTACCGTAATAATCGTGCCAGTAAGAAGGGCAACAATATAACCCCATGCAGGGAAGCGTCGTCTGGCCTTTAAGTACCACAATCAAACTGCCAAAACAGTCAGATAAGTACGGAGCTGGTAAAATGGCCGCATACCCAGCGAAGAAAGATAGAGCAAGCAAAACAAGATACCACCAGACCGGTGCTTCTTTATACTTTAGCATGGCCTATGATCCGTGATATGAGCATCCTCCAGCCAATTTCCTGACAGTGGACAGACCTGATAATGAGGATCAGGTTGGGTTCTGTTCCACCCATCCTTAAGATTTTTCTTAGCATACGGCCCCCAGAAGAGGATGCAGTGGGCAATTAAAGCCCCAATCTATGTTATTAATGATCCTGAGTTCACATCCCAGACGCGACTCAGACACTCACAGCGAGATTGGCGCACAAATTTTTCCAGGCATTAGAGCCAGTAAGCGCAGGCAAACCTATCTAGAAAAGAGAATGAGCAAGGCTGAATAGAGGGCAATCAAGCCAAGCATACCTCTTCCAAGGCCGTCTCGTTTAAGGTGTACGTCTTGCCAAAAACTGCTGATTGCTTATAAACGGATCCGTTTGAAGCGAAGATCGAAGTTGAAAGCATCGGGAAGGAGAGAGACTACACATAGTTAGTGAGTGAGTAAAAAGGCTAGGGTATAAGTTACTGACATTCCAGGTGTTTGAATAGTAAATACCCAAGATAGCAATATAGCAAATGGCTATACCAACCCACGAGTTCGCTGCCAAGATCATATTCAGAGAAGGGTTGATATATTGAACGGAAATGTTCACCTTGCTGAATAAGTGGGATACTCAGGTAGTATCCGCCTATGTACTGCCAATCAAAGGACAAACTCAGCAAGCCCAGACCCTCGTTAGCTCCAGCACCACCGAATATATTGGTAATCACATCCTTCGCATGCTCTGGGGCATGTTGAGATGCGAGACATGGAATTGAGAACCCATTAAGGAGGGGAAAGATGTATGCTGGGAAGACTTCCCAAACGAACATCCCAGTAAATGCTCCCCAAAATACGCGAAGACGCTTCCAGTTAGCTGCGGTATCGAAATGAAGGGCTAATAACAAACGGCCTCAACATATGGTGGCGAATGACACAGAAAAATTATTACCTTGAAATACTGCAACATTCGGAAGATTCTAGAAGAAGAGGGGAAGTTAGGCTTATAATTTGGGAACATATTATGCAAAAAAAACGAACCAACCAGTAAACCATTTCACCTGGATAAATTGTGAGTGGACGCAAGATGCCAACGAGCCCATAGCTAAAAGCAACTAGGTCAGATCTCTTCACATCTCAGAATGATGCTGTTCACACCCAAATGTTGCAGTAGAGAAGGTGGCCAAAACCGCAGTGAGGGCTTCAACTTTCGTGTCGTAGTACAACTTATGGGAAAGTGTTAGTCAAATCGCAAAAAAAAAAAGAAGCCGGAGAGTGTTTACCCGTTGGACAGCAAAATTAAGTACAGCAGCTGAGCCATAAGCTGCAGTCGAGGCAGTGATGGATGCAACGGCATGCTGTACGTTATTAGAAATATTCTCGAAAAGCTAGGAAACCCCTCAAAAATATGCCAACCTCTTTTAGTCCAAAGGGCCCAGGGGTTGATGAAATGGATGATTGGTGCGAGGGATGCGAAGCGAGTGCCTTCAACTAAGGACCGACGAGGTAAAACCCGTGCCCACACCTCGCCAAGACACCAGGATATGAGAAGCAAGAAGACTGTATTGACAGAGACATTAACAGGCTTGAAGTAATAAAGCTGTACATGGAAAGTCTTTCAGTTCTCGTCGGCATAAGAAGGATCGGATTCTTATACCTGAACTATAGTGGCCCCGAGACCTGACAGAATGGTTCCAAGGACAATCGAACGAAAGGTGAGAGAAGGATCACCATCGTCTCTAATGTCAACGATGAGTCTGGAAACATCATTGCCATCGACCACAATGCTAGCGTCGTCCGACCCAGCATCTCCACCTTCGAATTCCTTATCGCTGGATACGCTCACTTTGTCCGCAAGGTCAGCCAGATTGGCTGAGTCCTTTTCAGAGAGTGGTGTCTTCTCCTTATCATCGGAGAGGATAGGGAGACTGTTGATGTCGGCCATCGCTGCGCCAGTCAACCAGAGTAGGAGGACGGTTCAGAAGGGAGCAGCTGCTACAATTGTAGACCGGTCAGTAGATAAAAGGATTTGGACAGTCCAGATTAACGTCTTCATCCGCCACTTGGACCAGAAGCACGCTCTCTGAAACCGGCATCCAGACTACAGCATGGAGAGAGAACGCTCTACCACGGCTGCGCAATTTCAACACTCTATCGCACAATCTGAGCAAATTTAATAGGCTTGTGATGTTTCTTAACAGCGTTAACACCACTGATGTGCACATGGTCGCGTTTCTGTAGAATTCTTGCTTCTTGGTGAGGAGAAAATTTCAAGGAGGAATACATCATACCTTATTGGTGCCTGTCCCAGGCGCTCACTACAACGTTACGAAGTGCGAAGTGCACGAAATATATAACTTCAAAAATTCTGAAGGCAAAATGGAAACAGTCGGATCTTCGGTAACGTCGGCATTCCTGCAATCCCTGTAGAGCATGGCTTCTGAGAAGGCCAAGGAAGTCCCAATTTGCGAAAGGAAGCTTCAGATTAGCATCGCATGATCCCTTTTAAGTGGTTCGATTGGAGATAAGATGTTACAATCGCGGTAGGTCTCACGACACTCGAATGTTCGGGCAGCCATACTGCTTGAAGGAGGTGCCAAATGTGGTGTGGTCAAAGCTGTCGAGACGGCTTTGGAGAGATGTTTATCAAGGAAAATTAATCTAGCATAACTGGTGCGATTTGAGCGAGTGAGCAGAGATGTCAAAGGCTCTTAGAAAAATGAACGAGTGGGGTATCATCGGTGTACAAAGCAACACATGAGCAGGGCGTCTAATAGTATCTTAACTGGTGCTTATGTCATTCTAGAGCTTAATCGGCGAGCGTTTTCTAAACTTTCCCACCATGTCCAAAATCGACACAAGTCTTTATCCTAACGCAACTGGTGCTGCAGCAACATTCGCAGCCTCTCATGCGAAAGAACACCCCCTTAAACTCTATGCTGGCTGGTTTTGTCCGTTTGTACAGCGATCGTGGATGACTCTGCACGAAAAACGCATCCCTCACCAATACGTGGAGATTAATCCCTACCAAAAAGCACCAGAGTTCCTTGCTCTGAATCCAAGAGGTCTTGTACCAACCCTCGCAGTTCCGGTTGATGGAAGCGGCAAGGTCCTTAAACCTCTGTACGAGAGTGGCGTAGTCTGCGAATACCTTGAGGAAGCCTTTTCAGCTGAGGACAAGCATGGTCCAAAGCTTCTGCCTGAGGATCCATACGAGCGTGCTCGGTGCCGACTCTGGATTGACCATATCACGAGTAGAATCGTTCCCCGGTTTTACCGTTTTATTCAGCACACTGCCAGTAAAGAGTACAGTCTTGATGAAATCCGTGCAGACTTTCTAGCGCAGATCAAAACTTGGGTGCGAGAAATGGCCGCGAGTGAGATTGGTCCATGGTTCCTTGGTGAACGGTTCAGTCTGGTCGATATCATGCTCGCACCCTGGGCTTTCCGCCTCTTTCTCATCGACCACTACAAGTCAGGTGGAGTTGGCATACCAGCTCCTGGTGAAGGAGGTGAGGACGAAGTTATTTGGCAGCGGTGGAGGACATGGTTCACTGCGATGATGGACCGACAAAGCCTTAAAGACACTCTGAGCGACCGAGAGGCGTATATTGATGTGTACAAGAGGTATGCAGAGGATACCACAATGAGTGAAGTTGCACAAGCAACGCGAGCTGGCCAATCCCTGCCATGACCTTCTGTGCTAAGAAAGGATGGATTAGTAGTCTCTAACTGGTATGTACAATGCAATGTGAGCCTAGTGTACGATACAATGTGGGTGTAGGAATGGAATAGTAGGAGATAGTGGAAGGGAATTGGCTTCCAAAGTATACAAAGATTACAACCATCATTACAGGTAAACACGAAATGCCAAGAGGAGGGTGAACAATTTCAGTTCAGGCGGCTGGTTAGTTGCTGAAGTTGAGCTGTCCTGTGGAAAAATATAAGGTTTTTATGGGATGCAACGTCAGAAAGAAAACCAACCTTGTCCACGCTCAGGATCTGCCATTCGCTGAATGCGTACCTGTAGGTCCATGGTTCACAGTTCGACATGTCTTGAGGCGTGATGAGAATGTACTGCTTCTGGTTAGCAGCATTGGCAGTGTCAATCTATTGGGAAAGTAAGAGGCTGAAGGAGAAGAAAGATAATGGAGGCGAACCATCATCTTCATAGATATGCGGCGGTTGACGGCATCCATAAAGACATCGAACTCGTCTATTGAGGCGAGGTTAACAAAAAGAAGCTTTGGGAGGAATGGGATTTGCTTACCGAGACAACGCAAGGGCGAATTAATTGCATCCCACAAGGAAAGCAGTAAACAAATTGTCGAGAAAGACTTTTCACCGCCACTCAGAGAACGGGGGTCCTTCTCACGAGTACCTTCCTTCCCACCCATTTGCTCGTCCGTCTTAACCTGGAAAAGATTCAGGTTAGTCGTACCGAATAAAAACATGAAGAGAACTGAATACCTTAAGATCTAAGGTGCCTTTCCCATGTTTGAACATAACCTTGCCGTAATAGCCACGCTGGGACAAGTGGTATGAAAATAATTTCTTGCATCGCAATGCAATATGAAGACGGAAGTCATGCCAAGTAACCATTCGGTTGGTTATCGACTGCTGCAACGCCTAGGAGAAAGGGTTTAATCAGAAGGCCGCGGAAAAGGAAAGGAAGAAGTTATACATGATTCAGAAGCCTCATAGCGTTGATTTCTTCCCTCACGGTGCTATAAAGCTTGTCCGCTTTCTGGAAAGCAGCAGCCAACTCTTCGACAGAAGCACCCTGACTAGAGTCAGAATTGAGTACTCTGAGATAAACTGCGAAGAGTAAAAGTGAAAACACACGTTGCCTCTTTGGCCGCCAAAGCCCGTTGTCCAGCCTCAATCTGGCGTTCAATGACATGAATAGCACGTGGATTTTCAATCACTTCTCCCTCGGTATACTCGAGCGCTTTTACTCGCCAGTTCTAATTCCGAAAACCAAGTCAGTGACTTGGTACCAAGGGGAGAGAAGAATAAACTGACCCCATACTCCTGGGTGACGATCTCTTCAAGCTCTGTTGCCTGTTGCAACTGGATATTAGCCTCTGTGACCTTCTTTTGGTAATGGGTGACGTTAGACTGGTGTTGTTGACGTTCGATTGCGACGGTCTGAATCTCTTGCTGCGGAGGGCATTAGTCAATAACCAACAGAAATGGGGGGAACTTATATACCCTCTTTGCAGACTTGGCCGCATCGTTGCTACTAATTTTGGCTTGAATCGCTTTTACTTCATTTAGAAGTTCTTTCCTCTCAGTTTCTAAAGGTACTTTCTGGGCAATAATATCTTCAAATTGTCCGATGAAAGACTCGACTTCCGCTAAGGCTTCCTGTCGAATGTGACGACTCAGTAACTATAGAGAGCTGAACCCAAGTAAGAACGTACCCGTTTGGCTTCCTCCAGAACCGCAATGTCAGCAGGTAACTCCTCGTTCATTTCTCCGCGAACAGTTTCAAATCTAGACCTAGCTTTGTTCATTGCGGTAGTAAGAACTCTTCCTTCTCGCTGCGAAGGAAATTGTGTCAGGACATCTCCTTGGTTCATGGATTTTTTTACGCACATGGAGCTGCTCCTGCTCCCGCTTTATCGCATTGTAACGGGAATTCACGCTTTTACTTTTCTGTTCTGCTTCGTGGTATTCACGTTCGACCGTAGCCTTTCGAGCTTCGATATCGCTAAATGAGACATCAGTAGAGTTGTCGATAAAAATAGATGCCTCATTCACCGAATCATCTGCGCCGTGTCGCGTTGAGGGGAAAGCAGCATTGGGCTTACATTTTTCGGCCCATCCCCAAGAAGATTGGTGTTATCACCTCCACCACTAGAGGCAAGAGATTAGGTATGGAAAAGGGGAGTGAGGCAGAAAGTAACTAACGCAAATGCACGGTAGGAGAAGTTGTCGAGGGTCCAAGCTTGTGCTTCTTGACCAGGGATAATGCGACGCATCATAGCCTGGGCCTCCGCACGAGTGTTGGCGAGAATGGTTTTTTCGATACGACGTTGGTTGATGAAAATACGGAGAACGTGCTCGTCAGTGAACTAACTCAGACTGAATCAAAGGAAGATATGCGTATTATCATATAACGCACCTCAAGTTCACGGAGAATCGTGTGAAATGCGCTCGGTGCCTCCCCATGGCTATAATCAAAGTTGTCCCGTTTGGCAATGATTATATTACAGTGGGTGCTATATATTGATATGAGAGCTTGAAGACAATAGCTAAAGAGGACGAACTTTTTGGATCCTGTAAGAATCTTGTGAAGCTGATGACGATCCCTCGCATCGGTAATCGCAAACGCCCAGAGAAGCTGGGCAAGCTGCTTGCGCAAAATCTCGGCCCAATCAGAAGACTTTGCGGTGACATATACGCCAAGGGGTCCGAGAGGCTTTTCGCCATGCCAGCGTTGCTTGTCAATGGACTCCAACACAGCTTTCATATTGTAACCGTACGCTGCCATCGTATCAACCTTGCTGTTCCTTGCTTGTTGAAGATCTGAGTCGAATCTGGCAATCTGCCTCTGTAAATCTTCGGTCGTTCGACGATACTGTCCGAGCTCATCCTTCAGTTGCATCTCCTCCGTGCCGAGAGCAGAGTGTTTGGATTTATTATCATTGAAAGCGGCCTGAGCTTTGTCAACCGCCTCTTGAGCTTCATTGAGAGTGCGTTCACGAGCTTGGCGTTTCTCGTCAGTGTGGCGTTCCATGAGCTTTTTCTGGGCGCGAATCTCTTCCTCGTAGCCTGCAATTTGATCCTCTACCTCTTTCTTCTTGTTCTGGGCAGTCTTGAGATCGTTCTGGATGCGTTGTATGCCATGAGCCTTGATGCGAATCTGGGCACCAAGCTCCACCTTCTGGCTCTCAAGATCGTCAGAATTGGGGAGATCTTCGAGCTCAGCGGTAAGGCTCGTAACTTCGGAGGACATCTTGTCAAGGATTCTCTGAAAAAAAAGGGTCAGAATGCTGTTGAGAATGCAAAAACATTCGGACTTCTTCTTGTGCGAGAGCAGCCTCGATTTGCGGCACAAGCTCAGCCGCCTCGGCCCTTGCCTCCATCTTACTTGTCATTTCGCGTTCCTTGTCAGCTACAAGGGACCAGGCCTTTTCCTTCTTGAGTTCTTCGACCTTCTGCCGCTGTTCACGGGCCTTCTTCGCTTCGTCATAGGAGTGTTTTGCGTCGTTTCCTCCGCTGTCTAAGGTCTGGGAGACCATCCATCTTGCGTTCGAGGGTCGTGTTTGTCGTGACCACGTTGTTGAGCGCGATATCGTATTCTTGCTTGAGCTGCTCGAGCTGAGTGCCCTTCAGGAAAAACTACAAAGAACTCAGCAAGGTTGTTAGATGAAGAAAAGTGAAACCTTACCTGATACTTGTCTTCAGGGGTTGAAGCGCTCAGGAACTGACGAGCAGCATCTACAGAGATATGAATAAGATTCTTTCGAGCAAGGAATGTGTGATGCTTGCCTTGCGTCAAGACGCTCATCGGGTTATCAACCTGGAGGTTCATATGGTCACAGATGGCAGCGAGCTCATCCCTCTTGATGCTGATAACTGGACCTTCCTTATCCTTAGTCCTCTTTTCGCCCGACCGGAGCTTGTAGGAGCTCGTGCCATCCTTGGTAAAACGGCGAGTGACAGCAATGGACTTGCCATACTCTTCAGGTTTGAACGCGTCGTCACCCGTGTTCTTTATGTGAACGGTGACTTCAGACCACTGAGAACCTTCCTTAATGAAGGATTTGAGACCTGAGCCCCGGCCTGTAGATGTGGACTTGCCACCAAGTGCGACAGTTATGGCAGACAATACAGCACTTTTGCCACCTATGCGGGGAAAAAATAAAACGTCAAAACCCGGGTAGACAAAGAACAAGAATATAAAAAAGGCATACTTCCGTTGTGGCCTGTACTACGATGAGTGTGCGGTTAGAGGGGGAAAATCTACGACAAAGACTCACCAATAACGAAGTTGATCTGAGGGCCAAAGGCATTTTGAGATACTTGTGACACATGAAGTTGTGCATTTCAATCTGCTCGAGGATACCATATTCTGCCACGGACTACGCGTTGTTGAGTTCAAGCAAAAGACGAAAGAGAATAACCGGACTCACACCAATCACCCCGCCTTTGTTAAACTTGGCCTGGATGTCAGCGAGAATTTGCTCAGAAAACTTGTCTTCGAATTTGCGAGCCTCTTCGTCCTCGCTGTCATCTTCTTCGTCGACATTCATATCTTCGTCAACTTCGACGCGTTTCTTCTTTGATTTCCCATTGCTGCGCGACGTGCTTGGCTGTTCGTCCTCAGAATCGTCAGTGTCGATAGTTCTAGCGCGCTTAGAGGCAGTAGACAGATGCTCCTCATCTTCGCTATCTGAGCTCGCGGCGCGTCTCTTGGGCATAATGCTGATGGTTTGAAAGAAAGCGATGGAGTCACGCTTTCACAACGGGAGCGTGTATTGCTTCCGAGATTGTATCTATTTAGGGTAAGTTCACTTCACTCGCATTGGTGTGTCCCTTAGGTAAAACAAATGATGCACTTTCAGAGCATAGAGACAATACTAGCAAGATGATATGAGAATAAGTGTGTATATAAAGTGGTCTATTATTAGTCATCAAACTTTCGCCCTCCTCCTCGTCCCATTCCTCCGCCACCTCCAGGGAACGCGCGATTTCGACAGTGATTAGCGTAGTGACCTTTTTCGCCACACTAAGAAATATAGTTAGATGGTATCCGAATTAATAAGTAGCGACTCACTTTGAAACAAATAACTTCGTCCAAGTTTCTGCGTTGAAAGCCAGGCATGCCCCCAGGCTGGAGTTGTCCAGTTGACGGATCGCCAAAGCGATTAAAGCCAGGAGGTGGTGGTCCGAGTTCTATCTTGTCAACAGATGGAGGATTATAATCTTCAGGATTAGGCAAATGTGGTTTTGGACTGTTAAGTAATCGAATAAGTAAAAGGGATGTCACAATAAAAGATGAGAGACTCACTGTCCTTTAGGGACATGTTGAACCAAGCGGACAGAACCCAGTTAAGTACAGCTGACATGCGACTCGTCTCAGATGTTTTCTTGGGCAATTTGGTCCTATGTTATTCGTAAGTATCTACATTAAATAAGTAAAAAAGTGAAAATTACTCACCCAGTCGACAGAAGCCACGGTCGTAGTCCGGACACCGTGCTTTTCTGTCCTTAGTGTGACTGTACAGACAATCGTCTCCGGCTGAACAAACACCATATTTGGCGAACCACCAACATTCAGGCATCTTGCGCAGATTATATTCATGCAAGAATTCGCATGCTTCTCCCTTCTTACACAACCCGCGAAGCCAATGCTTACACACCGTAGAAAGCCGTTCGCGTTCCTTTGGATGCGTGGGGAGAGGCTTCGGTGGCTGAAAGTTCTGCGTTGATGGAAGAGTGTGACGGAGAGGACAATGAAGCGGTCCTAAAGGACATCCACTGGGTGTCAGCGCCAATTGGCATATCTGCTCATCTAAGAGAGATGGTTAGCAATGGCCTGGACGCGTCTGGAAGAACTCCCTACCTTTGTCAAGTTTAATACCGAGCCCATTCTTGATGTAGATTTCCTCTTTAAAGTTGTTTTGGTGAAATTGAGGGTTAATTATATCGCGCAGTTGTTGAGATATAGTCTGCACAGGCATGACAGAAACCAAATGTTATTGGGAACGTCGTGGTTGCCTGACAGAGTTTGATTGCTTCCGGCCTGAGTGTTTCGTTCTTAATAAGCTCTTGCGCTTTCCACTTTCCTTCATGAAAAGCTTGTGTAGTTCTTCAAAGCACGACAAAGACCACCTCAAAATACTTAATTCTTTCCAACATGTGGATGATGCCCCTCCTCTTTTACTACTTTCTCTAATAGGAATCCCTCTTTGTCTTGAATTGCTCTTCGGCGACTGAACCTGCAAGCCTCCAGTTGTGCATGATGAGATCTTACCATTTATGCAATGGACAAGTGCGCTACATCTTCCATCTGACTTTCATCTTCCTTCCCTGTTTCTCTCCCTACTCGAACTCTCGAAAGAATGCCCTCAAATGTTGAAGAAGAATACGATGTCATCTTTGCTGGAGGCAAGTGTCACAATTTTCCCCTCCCTTTAAACAATTTGATAACGGATACTTAGGAGGAACAGCAGCTTGTATCACTGCTGGCCGCACTGCTGCGCAATTTCCTCATCTTCGAATTTTACTTCTTGAAAAAGGACCTAGCACCGAAAACAAACTGGAGCACATTCAACCCGGCCAATTTTCTAAGCTTCTCGCTACCAGCCCAGCACTCGAAATTTATTCATCTGACAAATCGCCTCATGTAAACGGGAAGCAACTTGGAATATTTGCTGGAAAATGTGTCGGTGGAGGTAGGCTCTATTAACACATCAATAATTTTTCAATTGAGATAGTGATCGACTAGGTTCCTCGGTTAATTGTACGCAATACAATCTGCCTGCTAAGAGCGATCTGGATGCTTGGGAAGTGGAATACAACAACCCTGGGTGGGGCTCTGAAAATCTCATCCCCCTGATGCGAAAGGTTTGTGGCTACTTAGACTCGACATGCCTTTACTTGGCTTACACACCTAGATGGAAACCTGGATGGCTACAGAGCATGGTGCCCTAAGAGGTACTGAAGGACCTCTTATAGTATCCTATGGCCCTCAACTTCTGGACATCGGAACTCACTTCATGAAAGCTGGGGCGTCAATCGACAAATCCGTCAGACCGCTTGCACAGGAAGCAAACAATTTTGGTCCCAGCTCAGTTAATGTCTTTTATGTGGGTTCTTTCATATCTCAAACATCTTCGTTGGCTCATCATTCTTATGGGCTAGCCACTTCCCA
The DNA here is from genome assembly GCA_021399455.1 of Flagelloscypha sp. PMI_526. NCBI lineage: Eukaryota > Fungi > Basidiomycota > Agaricomycetes > Agaricales > Niaceae > Flagelloscypha > Flagelloscypha sp. PMI_526. The sequence continues at coordinate 987,259 of JAJTUO010000011.1, read as the reverse complement.
AGTTCGTATTTGGAACACACGTCTTACAGGTCTATTAACCTCTTGTAGGTGGATATCTCCTTCAGGTCGTCGATCAGATGCGGCTGTAAGTCTCGCCAGCATATGCATTCATGCAGGTCTGACCAGATTCATTTTAGCACCATTACATCTATAATTCCAGACACCATGAGCGTAATATTCACCTTATTCCACATGCTACGGTTTTGAGGGTGCACATTGAGTAATGAATATGAAATACCTAATTGGTCTTGCACCCCTGACTTACATCCCTTCGATTTTTAGAGACGCAAGAGCTACTGGAGTTGAATTTTCTATTCCAGACCAAACCCCAATATATGTCCGCGCAAAACACCTAGTTGTAGTATCTGCTGGCGCTTTGGGGTCCCCTCTCATTCTAGAACGTTCAGGAATTGGTTCACAAGAGAGTCTCCGTCAAGCAGGTGTTGATGTAGTCGTTGATCTTCCGGGTGTAGGAGAGAATTATCAAGGTATTCATTTAGTACTTTGAGGTTTGTACGGCTATTGATGAATTATCGTAGACCACCCTTTGCTGCTGATGCCGTATAAAGCTGACGATTCGGTTCAGACATACGATGCTCTCACTTCTGGAGATCATATGGAATGGAAAAAGGAAGGGGAAAAATGGAAATCGAATGGAACTGGCCTACTTGGCACAAAGTATGTCATTTCTAACTCGACGTTCGTCTTTGATTCACAGGAACATCTGATTTTAGTGGCGTCGATGCTGCCATCAAACTCCGTCCACTCGAAAATGAGCTAGCTCATATGCCCCGTGCATTTATGGATGAATGGAATCGAAAGTTAAATCAACAAACTGACAAGCCTCTCCTTTGGTTGTGTCCTCAGTCTGGGTTTGTTCTCCAAATCTAACTATCTTACATTCGAATGATTTTCTAATGATATATTCAGGTCACCTTTTCGTTTTGAAAAGGCGTCAGGACAGAAGTTCTCCTGTGCTTCTATGTTTTTGGTCTGTCCTCTTTGTTCTTCCCTACCATCTGTTCTTTCTCTCATCCCACACATATAGGCTCACCCCATCTCGAAAGGTCGAATTCATATCCGCAGCAATTCTGCTGAAGTTCCACCTCGCTTTGAATGCGAATACCTTTCTAAGTTCATATTTTCCCCTCCTTTTCTTCTCTATTGTTTCACAACTTTTTCCTCAGCGAATTTGATGTCCTCGCGTTGCAATGGGGCTATAAGAAAACTCGTGAGATCTTCCAGCGTATGGCATGTCACCGAGGAATTTATGAACCGGCACATCCACATCTTCCTTGCATTCCGAATCCAACGCTGCCTGTTAATGCCGATGAACCAGAAACTGTGTACACCGAAGAAGAAGACAAGGTTATTAATGAGTGGATTAGGAACTCCATTTGTTCCGCATCCCATTCGGTACGTTGATGCATGTTGGGTCAGATTAGACTCGTCACCAGCGTTTCCAGCTCGGAACTTGTGCGATGAAACCACGAGATACGGGGGGAGTCGTAGACAGTCGTTTGAATGTTTATGGTGTCCAAGGATTGAAAGTTGTTGGTTAGTGCTTCTGGGCAAAATTTCACTAAAGGAACTTACTCTACATTAACAGATTTATCGATCGCTCCCTCGAATGTAACTAGCGTGCGTATTTACCATTTCCGTCCCTTTACCTACCTTTTTGATGGTGTTTACAGAATACATACTCCACTGCTGCGGTCATCGGTGAAAAGGCTGCCATGATCATAGCAGAAGACTTGCAACATGTTGGTTGCTGTGAAGAGCTTTGAACCAGGTCAAAATATTGGCAAAAATATCGATTTAACTCTTTGAGGTCCGAGAAATATCGAGAATGGTTTAATTTATTCGCATTTAGGGAGGAATATTTAGACAAGGCGGTCCAATGAGTTGTAAAACGGAGTGAATAGCTTTCTCGCCAACTCCGTCAGCCTTTGGAATTGAATAAACTTCAGATCTCTTCTGTTCTATATTTTACTATCCAAAGAAAAACATGCATGAGTTTGTTAAGGACGATGTCAATTCTCGTCGTGATCCATTTGTTAACAAAAGTATAAAGATGTACACATTTAATAGGTAGATGAAAGAAAGCGTAAAAATGTTCCGAGGACATGTGTGTTAGTTGGTATGCGTATTAACCAATAAGAACAATAAGGTAATATCAGTTTACAAGAGACTCAGCTCGAAGAAAACCAGAACAAAAATCCCAAAGAGAAACTACGAGAATTTCGGAACTCAAAGGCCGACCACCTCAACCACATCCTCATCTTCCAAATCTGCTTCACCAATCTCGACATCATCACCCATCCGGTCTCCATCGATACTCAGCTTCACATTTCCGTATTCGTTCTGACCTGCAGCACCCTTCTTGCCACCTCTCTTCTTTGCGGGTGGACCACCACTCGCGGGTTCGGGCAAATCTGCCTTCTTCAAGAAAGCCTTGACAATAGCTCCGCATTTCGTCGTCGGACGAACGGTCAGACGAACCTCCTTAGTCACGGCTGAGCGAAGGATAATCGTGAATGCGTCGTCTGCATCCTCAGCGTTGATTGTTGGTCCATCGTCCTTGTCGGAATCATTGTCCAGTCCTGGAGTCGGCTCACGAATGCCGCCTCCGAGGAAAGCAGAGACACCCCCCGGCTGCTTTTTAATCCACTCGTAAGTACTTTTTTCGCAAGCCACAAAATCGCTTTTGCTCCATATTTTAAGCGCTGCGGGGGTGACAGACGAGAAGACAAGGTGCTGGTTGTGTAAAACAACAAGATTTGATTCGAGGATAGAGACCTCTTCGGCAATGGCATCAAACATGTCACCAAGATTTTGATTCTGGATACAGCCATACAACGTTGGATGGGATTGTGAATATAGTTGCTGTGAAGACTCACTCGAAAGATTTTGAACTGAAGCTGAAGCTCTCGATTCCCTGGTTTCTGCGGATGAGGAATCCATTTCACATGTGCTTGGACTACATCCGCTATATCTACATTGCTGGTAGAAACTGGTTTGGTAGGCGACTTTGTAGAGGCTTTGTATCGCTGAGCTATTCGTTGCAAGTCTGGATCCTGGTATATCGTGTCAGTGGATGCGTCCGCTTCCCCGAACTCGTATTCATCGCCTAGGTAAGCGGTCTCTTTGTCCGGAGACGAGAGAGCTTGTCTGGGATAGAAGTGTATGAGGATAAATCAGATATGAAAGTGTTAAGGAGACAGACTGTACGATTGATTTTGCCGCTGCAATATCACTTGCATTTAACCGAGGTGGCGGGGTTAGGACTCTGCGAGTGCCTTTTGATTTGCGGGTAAGGGAAGAATGCTTCCTTTTGAGGGTAGGACTATCTAGGATCTCAATGTCTGAATCTTGGTCGGACTGTGGTTCGATGGAGAGAAGCCTGGGAATAGTTGCCTGAGGGGTGATAGATATATTTAGAGATGGGTATACCGAGCATGATTTCGAGACTTCTGCCAAGTTGGTTCAGCATCTTTAGCCTTCTTGCGCTTCTTTCCCCGCGGAGAGGAGTCGTGGTCCGAACCTGAGTCTTCACTATCTGAGTTGACTCTCATTCCAGATCGAGCAGTATTTCCTAATAAAAGAGACATGAAGATATAGAAACATGTGATCAAATCATTGTACGTACTGTTATTTATTTCGTCAAGCTTCTTCCAAGACTCCAAGGTACGCGCTTTGTTTTTGATGAACATCGCATCATCGTCGATAACAGTGACAGAGCTCGAGCTGGCTACAGGACTTTGTACGGAAGCAGCTGCCTTAGGCTTCGGACGCGGACGGGGAGGCATGTCGATGGTGGCTGGAAGAGAATGGTACTTTGGGCGCCAAACGCATGTCTTCCTCTACGGAGCCCGTCATCTTCAAACGCAAGTCCAAAGGTCGTCCATCTAGGCAGCAGAAAAGGGACCCTTCGCCCGACGATGCAAACAACAGCAGTAACCTCGATTCTCGTGATTCTCCAAGTGCCCTCGCTATCAAACTCAAGAAACGGCAGACGCCTCAAGCACGACTCAGTTTTGGCGCAAATGAAGTTGACGAAGCGCGTTTATTTATTTTCCACTTTTCAATTCTTCTCATATCTTTTTCTAGGGTGATTCTGCTGAAGCATTTCAGCTCAAAAAATCGAACCTTTCTCGCCAATCCTCCAAATTAAAGCTCGGCTCACCGGTTGTGGCATTGTCACCCTCTCCCGCCCGTTCTTCTGGTCCGTCATATGACGCAGTGTATTTGAACGAGCTCAAAGCTAGCACATCGTCTCTCCGAAAGCCTGCGACTCCAGATGTATCCAATAACGAAATGCTCATGGACGTTGACCTTGTCGAGTCATTCGACGGCTCTGAAACTGGTGTTCATGACCAGGGCATCCCTCTCATTCACTCGGAGTCTTCTATTAGAAGCGCAAAAGAGAAACGAGAGCATTTGAGAAAGTCTGGCCGAACCCTGAATGAGGATGACTTTGTTTCCTTGTCGCTCAGTCGAACTGAGGATATTTACAAAGGACCGCATCCGGAGAGTAGGCTTATGCGGGAAGACGATGACCTAGGAGATGGAGACGATGGTAAGTTATTTGAATTCATTTTGTTTTTGTTTTGCTTTACTAATTCTCGCTCAGAATTTGCTGAATATACCTCCGCACAAGAGCGTATTGCACTTGGAAAACACGGGAAGAGTATCGAGGCTGAAAAGAGAAAGGCTTCAATCCGAGACTCTCTTGCAGATAACGAGGATGACGATGAAGAGTCTCGAGAATGGGAGCTTGAGCAAATTCGTCGAGGGGCTCTCCAAACGCCAGAAGGTCGAAATTCATCGAGGCGATCTAAACCGAAGCCTGTATACAAACCAACACCGAGTAAGTCACCGACATTGAACTTGAAGGCGGCCCTAACATCAGTTTCAGTTCCACCAGCTACACCCGTGCCTACTCTTGGACCTGCAATTGGGAGACTAGCACAACAGCTTTCTCAGCTGACTGCCTCACATGCCGAGAATGCGTCAAATCTCAGCTCCTTGGCGAAACAACGCGAGGAAGTGGATGCACGTGAGCTTGAGATGCGGGAACTCCTCGAGAATGCGGAGAAGAAGAGAACATATTTCGCGCAGTTCCAAGAATGGATTCTTGGAGTAGCTAGTTTTCTTGATGAGAAGGTACGCTCGTTCAAGTTATGTTAGCCGCGCACAGCTCATTCATTTTATCTCGTAGTTCCCTCAATTAGAAAAACTAGAGGCAGAGTACATATCTCTTCTCAAAGAACGCACCTGACATTGTTACCAAGCGGCGAACAGAAGATGACGCCGACGATCTTGCTACCGTCTTTGGAGCTCTGTCTGTGACTCGCGAAGAAGGCGAAGCTGATGAATTTGGTCGGGATATTTCCCCCCTTTCTCCTGCTGACGCACGGAAGGAACGTATGGCTTACCGTGCTGCTCGACATGCCCGCCATGTTCGGGTTTCAGAAGCAGAGGAAGGCTACTCAACAGACTCGTCTTTACCCCCGACGGACAACGACGCCTATGATGCCGCCATCTCATCCCTTCGTACCCGCGGAGCAGATATCCTCGCCGACGTTAAGGCTGAAGAATTCAGGGACCCTTCCAAAGGTCGATGGGGAAGTTGGAGAGAAGCTTATCCTGATCTCTACATCAATGCTTGGGGTGGACTAGGCGTTGTGTCCGTTTGGGAATTCTGGGTTCGTTTGGAGATGCTTACCTGGAATCCCATTGCCGAGAAAAAGAATTTGGACGAATTCAAGTGGTTCCTTTCATTATATGAATTTACAAGCGGCCAAGAGGAAGATTTGGTTGCTAGTATGATTGGTACTGCTGTCTTGCCGCTTTTGGTGAAGATGATTGAGGAGGGTGGATTGGTGGATGTCCTCTCTGAGAAGGATATGAAAAGAGTTGGTGATCTCATTGATGAAATTGAGGCTGGATTGGGTGAAGGTGTAAACAAGGCATTGGTACATCTTCCTCTTTTTTTCTCTCTCCAGCTTCTTAATTTGCGTTCTCTAGGCAGTCTCCAGATCACTCTTGAAACATTTCACTCACACTATCAACAACACACTCACCCAACTCTCTCCGTATCTTGCCCTCCCAATGGCTGGATTCAACCCCGCATCAATCCCTTCCCGTCAACGGTACTTAAACCGACAAGTAAAACTCTTGCGAAATCTCCTTCGTTTCCACAAAAGATGTACCAAGATTGGTCTCGAACTTGAAACAGCGCAACTGGTCAAGAAACTTGTTGACCAGTCCATCGTTCGTGTTGCAGAGAGTGGTTGGACAGTTGGTGGAGACAGTGTGGTGCGGGAGGTAAGTCTTCACTTTTGCGTTTCTAGCGAGGGCTGATTCAGGTGTGCTCTTTATAGGTAGCGGAGCTGTTGCCTCAAGAGTTGAGGACTCCGTTATTGAATTCTAAGGTCAGAATGTAAAGCTTTGTACCACTCGTTAACCGAGGAAAGAATTTTCTCTCTTGTTGTTCTCGGTTTGCATCACTTCCCTTTGTTCCACTTCCCAGACCTGTACATCCGACTCAACTGGACATGTCCATCCTCCCTTCTGGGGGGGATGAATGGTTTTTTTGGCATCGTACGCTTCCACTCTTCGGAGTGGATGCTTCCCATACTTTGTCTTACCAACATCGACCGTCCTAAATTGATATTTTGGAAGCGTCTTCAGGGACCCACAGAACGTTTTACCATGTTCTGCGTGGCTCGTTCCGTTGTCCGACATTTCTTTTGGTCAATTATCTCTCAATTACACCCCTAAGTTCCCATCGTCATTCTTCCCTTCGACCACGACTTATATTGACTTCTCATTAATTGTGTCTTTTTTGTTAGTGCACGTGCTTGGAGTTCTCGACTACCTCGAGGTTGATTGGCTTATTATGCTGCTCATGCTAAAGCGTTCACGAGATGAATTGTCTTTGCAATTCCCCGTCCCCTTCTGCTCCGATTATCGATTATGTAAGAGGAATAAATGTTTTTTTCCTCCACTGCGCCAAGTTGAAGCGAGAATGGTCTCAACTATATCCCTCGCTTATCAATAGGATACAACCCAACCCTCGTGCTTCACCAATGAACGATCTAGGCACAAATTTATTATCAACAATCCAAATTATTGCTCTATCCCTCTCGGGTCTCGATCGCCGTTTGTACTCTATTCGCAGATAATCATCATAATCATGGCCTACTCATCCGCAGCACCATTCGAATTCGTTAAATGCGGCCTCGACATTTTCTTGGCACTCACGGCCTTTGTTCTATCCCCGCACTTACCATGAAAACAGTCCTTTACGTCCTCCCATTTTTCCTTCCGGTGTTGGCAAGAGGTATGTTGATACTAAAACATGTTTAACAAGAGCTGACTATAATGCTGGTTTAGTCCTTCAACGGTCTATCCCCTACAAAGATGTGACACTCTACACCATTGTCAACACAGCAAGCCCACAACAAACTACAATCGTTAGCGCCCTCGTCGATCCTGAGTGGCCTGGAATGATGTCAGCACAAGGCGAAGATGATAAACCAGAAGATCCCGTTCCCTTTTGGGGGACTGTTACAATTTCTCAGGCTGTCGTTTATGATCCTACTGCGACTGCACTGTCGACGATTGCCGTGCCCACTCAAGCGATTGGAGGTAGGCTTGAGTCGTAACTAGTGTTCATGACTATCTCTAATGCATTGTAGGCGAATTTGGTGCTGGGCCTAGTGGAGTTTCTGGAACCCAAATCCTCCCGTACACTGGCCCAACTCCTTCTGGCGCAACAGCTCTTCCGACCCAGTTTGTAGCATTTAAGTGCAAGTACAATGTCACTGCTGGCACTGGTCAATGTATCGACGAAGGTAGGTAGCTTCCCACCCAACCCTGATTACTTCTTGAGATTTAACACTTCATATCAAGTCCATAGCGTCAATACAAATGGTTCGACAACGGTATTCACGACTACATACGGCGGCAGTCTGGTCGCTACTATGACTGCATTGGGAGACCTACCTGCATCGGAAACTACGACATCTGGTTCTTCGAGTTCGGCCTCTTCAACTGCAAGCGCAAGCTCGAGTTCTAGCAACGGCGCTGAAAGGATGGGACGACCTTTGATAGCTACTGTTTCTATTGCTATTGCATTTATGGTATTCTCGACCTAGTACTCGCTAGCAGGTGAAATAATCAACACTCATGCTACCAGATCGTCTTTCCAGAAATTGGTTGCATCCACGATAGGTTGCGTTGTATGTAAGATAAATACGGTTAGGTCCAAATGATCACAAAAAATCGTAGTACGAAGCGTCCAGACAAAAATTATTGCCACTCGCCACCATCGGCATTTTTAACTAAAATACGTGCATTGTTTACAAAAGCACGAATGAGTTCATCAAAGCCGCTTTTGTCGAGGTCGGACGCAGTTGGGTCGTTCCGCTTCTCGGCTAATGCGAGTAACAGTGCTGGCCTTGCTATTTCCACCTCAAGTTCATGTAAGGGATCCGCCTGATGAGAGGGAAGAAAATGAGATTGTTGCTAAAATCAAGAGCTTCCGACACTTACACCCGGACCAGTGTGAACTTGAGAGAGGTCGATATTAAATTCTTCATGAGTATAACTCAAACGGTCTTTTCTTCTTGTGAATGTCGAAGAACCAATAGGATGGGGTACTAGACAAACCACCAAGTTCAGCAACGGTATGTACACTGGGCGAATCCAATGCCGAACACACCTGTTACTTCGAGATTCACCGTAATCCTCCAGTCTGCACGGTGTTTGGGACTGAATATATTCAAATCGCCTAGTTTAAGTTTCCGCACGCATTCTACGACCTGGTTCTCTGCTTTTTCGTCGCGTGTTACCCGAATCTTGCCTGAATGGCCGTCCGCTTCTGGGTAAAACGAATCGTGGAGGTAGTGGTGTTTGTAAACAATTGGAGGACATGGGGAGGAGGCTACGAGATCGTTTAAGAGTCCATTGAAGTGCTTGTGTTGTCGCTGTAAATGGGAAGATGCGATATTTGTCAACATTTTGAAACTACTCACAGAAAACAGTAGGGGCGTACCATGCTCATATTTGACTCGAATTTAACTTGCCCTTGTACCCAATCAGGGCGTAATACTGAGAGATATATCTTCAGATACGTAAATCGCGTCACAGAATATGGGTGGACCCACTTGTTTCAACAAGAATGGGTAGGTTCAACCGCGAGTTGCTGCTGACATCTCTCAAGATGCCAATTTTTGCCTCCACTTCGATGTTTCCATCTATTTGAGGACGGTTTGCGATGTGGTAGTGCACAAAATCCGCAACTTCTTTGATAAACTCGTCGAAGGGCTCGATGCCTAGAATAGAGAGGGAGAGTGGTGGCAAGGTGGAAGATGAGCCATTCGTTTTATTGTCATGAGAAGAAGAGTCTGTGCGCGCTCGTTTAGATGGTGGCGGAGTAGCCATGGACAACTCTTGCTACCTATCGTCGCGGTTTGAGAGAGACAGAGTTTGATGCGGGTGTTTTCAGGGTCCTGTCTCTGCCCACCACTCAATCACAAAACGAATGGCTGGCGCTCCTCCTACACCTGCTCCGGACTCTCCTCGACCGTCACAGTCTCCTGCACCGTTAGGTCCTGCTGGCGACATTGAACAAGAGCTTCTGGGTTTGGCAAACGCTCTGTATAACTTGGGCACTACCGTCATCAACGACTCGACAAAAGATGTCCCCAAGCCTGTCCCGGGGCAACCTCTTCCCACCGACGATCAAAAGGAGTCTGTAAAAGATATCCCCGTCAAAATGTACTTATAATCCTCATGACCGTTTTGCTATTATGATTTCTGATGCATTCGACTCGCAGTAACGGCATCATCGAATATTTGTCCAGACTTAACCAGCTTGCAAATTCACCTGAACTGACGGGGATAAAAGTCCCCTTGCAGGTTCTTTCAGACATTGACAACTCTCGGAATCCTCTCCTTCTCACCAAAGAGAGGCTCGAACGAGTCGCAGCTGAGAATCAGTTTATGAACGGCAAAATGCATGCCGTTGAGGTTCGTATAAGGTTGTCTCATTAATGATCTTGTGAATTAAAGGTTCCATAGCGATATAACACACTCTTAGAGGACGCTTTGTCGGAAACTTATCCTGAGCTCTCCCCGTACCTACCCTCGTCTTCGAATCAGCGCCCACCAGAAGCTACTCAGGATCCTGAATCGTTTAAATCAGAATGGTCTATGGATGAAGATAGCCCGGCAATGCTCAATGGCATTTCTACTAGTCAATCACAAGCCTCTCCTTTGACTCAGACACAATGAAATGAAGGCGGCCACAAGGCCAAATATTTCTCCTTAGACACCCCCCTTCAGACACGATTTTCGTTTTCTATCATCATAATCTTTGTTGGAACTCAACTATCACGCATGGATCTTTGAAGAAACAAATTGAGACATGTTGCGTATGATATAGCAAGATGCAGAGCGGACGCAAGTGCAAGTACGTAGCTTGGAAAGAGTGGTTACGTGGGGGGAAGTTGATACAGCGAGTGAGGGGATGAAGTTAGTTCGTACGAAGGAATAGTTAGAAATACAAAGAGTCAGAGCCAGAACTAGTTGAACCGTAATGTAATGAGCGTATAGAATCGTGCTGGACGTATTCCGGAGCTAAGAGATCCTGTGTCCATGGTAGTAGAAAAAAAGGAAACAACGGGGGAAAAGATGATACAATCATGTGAGTGAACGAACGGGGTTCATTTCAGAGATCATGTTGGACCTTGAGATGTCGAACTTTAGCGTCCGACCTCGTAAACTCTTTGTCACACACTTCGCAGCGATGGGATAGGAAAACGTGAGCCGACAAAAAATGTCGGTTGCAATCTGCACGACGGTTGAAATCTTGAGGGCATTTGTTACAGAGCCAACGAGTCCCAATCTGCTTGGGATTGCAACGACTGTCGGCTGGCAAAGGGTTTGGTGTGCTCTCAGGCTTGACAAGAAACTGAGCGTGTTTGGTAGGACGACCGGCCCTAGACTCCGAGGGGTGGCTGGAGCGCCAATTAGCACGACGGTCATGGATGAGGTTGGCCTTTGCAGCGGTAAAGGTCGTTTTCGCTTTGGTCGTTGTGGGACGAAGAGGAAGGTAATCGTTCTCGTCGCAGTTAGATGTTCGTTGCCTCCTTACTGTAGTCTTCGGAGCAGAGGATGAAATTGAATCATACCCACCGAGCAAACTAGGCGAAGAGGTGAACTTGGTGTCCTTCTGGTGGTCATGGACGATATTAGAAAGAGAGGTCTTTCGAATCCTGGTTTGTGGTTCCTCATCCGAAGCCCTGACGTGCTCCTGAAGGAGAGGTGGCTCGCTTATGTCGATGCCCATGCGATTCTCGGGGGTGGATCGGGAGTTGCTCACGAAAGTCAGGCTCTGCTTGCGGACGGACATGAACATCGGCGAGGGGTTGAGGAACCGACAGGCTTCCATCGGGGGTTTCGTAAAGGTGTGAGGTTCTTCCGTAAACTGCTCAGCAACCGGAGACCAAGAGCGGTGAGCGCCATTCAGAAAAGCGTCAGCGGGGTTGGAGCGGATGGGCTCAGGATCGGCTGAATCATTGTCCAGGGACAGTGTCTCAAGACTCGCTTCATCAATAGCGTGGGCCCAACAGTACTTGTGCTGAGATGCATTCCGGAAGGTTACGCTAGTGCAGGGCACGTTGACTTTGTACGGGCTCCTCAATTTTGGAGGAAGGCTGACGAAAACAAATGTCAGATACTGTCAAGGTAAGGGCTGGAAAATAAGTTACTACGTAACAGCCTCCTCCATCTCCTTTTTACCCTTGCCACCAAGCTTGTCATCCTCGTCGTCTAACGACGCCTCCAGGGACCGAGGACGAGACCACTGGCTTAAGTCTACAGGTGACCTGTCTAAGCCAGGAGAGACATTGCCATCGTTAGATGTCAACGCCTGAGGTGAAGAGTTGTGAGAGAGGATGGGCCCAAAGCCGTCATCGCTTATCACGGAGTCTGGCGTAGGCGAACGACCATGACCGTTCATCATGGATATGTGAGGGTGAATATGGCTAGTCGAGGGCGTTTGTGGCCAACTATTGGGAACAATAAGAGGAGGAACAGTGTTAAGTGCCGGAGTCATTAGACAGTCGGCGAGGGAGAAGAACGAAGAGGGGACAAGAGAGAAGAGTTAGTGGTAAAGAGAAGATGGAAGGGGAAAGGAGAGGTGATTCGCGTTCAGAAGCGGAGGAAAGCTTTATATACCCACAGCTGTCGATGTCCTTATACTACCAAGCTACAGCTGTGGCGTTGTTTTCCCTTGAAAATCTCCCACACAAGAATAGACTAGACAAGTTACCACCTTCCGATGGCCAACGTCGAGGTGAGCAAGAGATTGATAGAGTGGGGTCGCGAAACGGCGGGAACGAGAGGATGAAGGGATTATGTGGCGCGATGAGCCCGAGTCAACAGGAATAGCACTGCGGGAGGCACAATAACCGACACAAACATTGTGTTCTGTGTGGAGACAATTGTTCTGCATAAACCTTGTAGTGGGTGTTGAGTGGACGAGTCTAACCTTCTGGAGCAGACATTCCATCAGGGGAAGCGGGCGCTTGTAGTGTGCTAATTGTCCTTGTACTTTGTTCGCAAAACAAAAACAACAAAGCCTTGGCTGATTGTTTTCGCCGGATATGTAGTTGATTTTACGCTAAGTGACCATCTGCTGTGGGGTTACCTTCATGGGGCTTTGAGCACGAGGCAAATCTAAAGGCTGACACCAGGACCCTGCAAACCGCAATATGGGGAGGATCTTGGTAAATGTGAATGGGCTGTTAGACTGACAAAACAGCAGTGGTAAGCCAGACTGTCGGGAAACACGGAGCTCTGCATACCCAATCGTGGCACCCAAGTTCGAGCTGTAAAACGGTTTCCTTTCAAAACACATCGCTAGGAAGATCATTTGGAGCCTATAATGATAATGATAGTTTTCCTGCTTCATTTTGGGCTTTACGACGGCCCCCCAAGAGGAGATCCACATAGTCTGCACCAACTCGAATTTGCTTGTCTGATTTTCTGAACGTATTCAGTTTCATCGGCTGGGCTTTCACTTTGTGGACGATTTTCTTTTTGGACTGCTGGACTTGTATCGACGAATTAGGCTTCAATGTTACTTGGTTGCTCAAGGATGTAGCGGATGATTTGGACTTTTTAGCCTACACGAGACAACGATGTTGTTTCAGGAACTCAATTGGGAGACTCAAAGTGAAAAATGAACTAACGGCACGCTTATGCAGTTTTGCGCTCTTTCCCATGATGCGTGGAACCGTGACAAGCCAGGCGGGTCGAATTTTCGGAAAAGATTGTAATGTTCAATACAAAAAGGCAACTTGAACAGCATCCGGACTCCGGTCAGGGTCAGCTTGGCCAGAACTTGATTGAGGAAATTCCTGGACCGAACCTCCATCTACCTACCTTGGTGGCTCTTTCTCCAAAACCATTATTGACTTGATGATTATGACTCTGGAAACATCTTGTGTTCGCTCTTGCCCGGACTCTGCCGCGGCGCAGCAGTATCTGCAGGCTTATCTCTGGGCTATCTCGCGTTTGTCATCGATTTGCAAACCACCAGGTGTTTTATCACGCAGAAGCTTCTTGGAACTCTTTGACTGTTCCTTCTTCCCACCATGTCTACTGGATATGAGCTGTTGAAGTCGGCAGATGACGGCTTCAAAGTGCGTCCTTCCCGTTACCGGTCTGCTTTCAGCAGCCAACGGTTGGCTTTGGGTGGTTCGTTCGCACTTCTTTGTGCCCTATGTCTGGCATTTTTTTGGCAGACAACCCTGCGCGACATTTTCGTATTTCCCGACAACCTTTAACAATGTCCTGCTCCATTCGCTCAAGCTGCCAAACCGCCAGCACCTGTCAATATCTGGGCGCCTTTAAGTATCCATGACACTACCTCCATTAACCAATGGTTATCCGATCCCGCTCGAGGTTTCAATCTAACCTGGAACGTTGAAGCCAGTGTTCTATCCGACAACGTGGTGTTTCTCATTGAGGCGTATCCACCCAAGAAAGCTGATGCTCTAGCTTACTTAAGCGCTCCAGAAAAGAATAAGCCTCCTCCCAAATATGCCAGGGTTACCATTCACCATGGTGCTTCCGCTACTCCCGAGATCAAGGACTACCTCGTTGGTCCGCTGCCTCTAAGTAAGGACACAGCTATCTCTTCCCTTACCGACATTTATCATCGGAACGATATACCTTTTAATGCTTATGGCTTCACAACGACAAACTTCCTTTCTACTTTCCTCAAACTTGCGCTCACGGAAGACTTGGCCGCAGCTTGCGAGGTGGGGTCTACCTCCACATCGTCCTCCCAAGCTCATCTCATTGACAGGATCTTTTTGGGGCTACAGCTCGCGGACTTCCCAATGATACTCTTTCTCTTGGCATGAGTGGCCCCTACTCGTACGATGGTGCCTTCCGAAGAGCGTGGGTTTCATGGAAATTTAACGTCCCTGCTCCATGGCTCCATCCACTGAACTTCTTCTGGAACGTTGATATGAGCGGGACTGATCCCGGCACATGGAAGATACTAAAGGTAATGTTCTTAATTTACTTATATTATTGCCACTGACAAACTAGGTTGTGTATAATCACCAACCTTTCGACGATTTGGATGCGTTTATTACAGCCTGGAAGGACGGAAAACTCACTCGCCGAGATCCTCCTAGCACAAAGGATATTCGTTGGGCTACAAGGTTGCGCCCTGAGGGCGCAAAAGCCCGGGACCTCGACCATCTTCCTGGCCCTCGACAAGTTTCATTTGGTGGCTTACGCTTCCGGGTGGATAGAAAGCTCCAGGTATGAATTCATCATTCCCTGGCCTAGATGTCACCTAATACCGGTAGTATTTGAGTTGGATGGACTGGGGAATGTATCTCTCATTTGATCGTGACATGGGCTTGAGTCTTTGGGACATTCGCCTCAAGGGAGAGCGTATTATTTATCAAGTATGCTTTTTAAATGTGCATCTGCATTTTTTGATACATCTTTCACAGCTTGCCCCTCAAGAAGCTTTGGCTCAATATGCTGGCAATGATCCCATGCAGGTGACTACAGCTTGGCTTGATAGGTTCTTTGGCATGGGTAGTGCCGTTCGCGACATGCTTCCCAACTATGATTGTCCAGCAGAGGCTGTCTTTCTCCCAGCGACTATCCGTACGCCCTTAGGGACGACTCAACTGTCCCGAGCTATATGTGTGTTCGAGAATGATAGCGGAAAGCCTATCACCCGGCATACTGGATACGAAAAGGGAGAGTTTGGAGCTGTGAAAGGCTACCAACTTGTCGTTCGGAGCATCTCTACTGTCGGCAAGTTAGTGCTTCCGATATTCGATCAAAGTTGGTCCTAATCTATACCATAGCTACGATTATTGTGAGTGCGTTTGTTTTGACTTTATTCACTGTGAGCTGATGATATCCTTCATCGTCTTCTAAGTGGTATGGCCTTGTACAGTTCCTTCAATATATATTCACAGCTCATTTGTCGGTCGGATTAGTTTGACTACACGTTTGCACTTGATGGCAGCCTTGAAGTTCGTGTGTCTGCTTCGGGATACCTCCAGGGTGGCTATTGGGAACCCAAACAAGATCCATATGGTGGCCGCATCCGCCACACTACTATGGGTAACCTACATGACCACTCGATCAACTTCAAGTATGGCACTTCACTACACCATTTCTGAATCTGTCTTACCAATAGCCAGGGTCGATTTTGATATTGCAGGCACATCAAACTCACTGCTTTCGACCAAGACTATCGTGGAAGAGGTCGAATTCCCTTGGCTCGATCCTGAAGATGTCTGGGGCAACACTGTCGTTCAACAAAAGATCGTCAAAGAATATATTACAACCGAGAATGAGTCGAAGCTGTGGTGGCCAAAGAACTTCCAGGGCATGTATGCCGTCGTCAACCAGGAACAAACGAACAGATGGGGCTATCCAAGAGGATATGCTATTCATCCTGGGAGCTCTCCCGTTCATAATGTACGTCTCGCAGTCTCGCAAAGAGACAATTATTTAAACGCGCTGTTATTTTTTAGACTGTTGTCGGCTCGAAGCGTATGTTGAACAACGCCAACTGGGCAAGGTATAATATGGCCGTAACCCAGCGGAAGGACAAAGAACCTTCATCTAGCTCTATGTGGAACATGAATCTCCCTGGTATGAATTATTTGATAGTATATGCTTACTTAGTCCTATGAACGGCCGTAGGTAAACCCATGGTTGACTTCCACAAATTCTTCGATGGCGAGAGTCTAGTTCAGGAAGATTTGGTCGCGTGGATCAACGTCGGTACTCATCATTTAGTATCCCTGCTCTCTCGTTCTATATCATTCAGCTCTTACCATTGGTTTAGCCTCAGGCTGAGGACAGCCCAAACACAAAGACAAATGTTGCTACCTCAAGGTATGCTGTCCCTGAAATCTCGTCCATCCACGACACATAACCAACCGTTTCAGTTTCCTCCTAACTCCTCTGAACTACTTTGACTCTGATATTTCCATGGACTCTCTCAATGCTGTCGTATTAGAGGCACCAGCGAGTGGCACTATTGACGAATCCTGGGCCTTTGATGACTACTCAGTGAAGCAGGACAGTGTCTGCGTTCCATCTGCGCCTTCGCCGTTCCAGTGGAGAATGGCAGATACTTTCGACCTTGATGGCAAGAAGAGAACATTTGGCACTGTAGAAGATGCCAGAAAGAACGCAGAACTCATTCATCGCATTAAACTAGGTTAAATTCGTTGTAGAATCCGGAAGGGGAATTGGCTGCCAGTGAACGACTAATAGATTAGACACGTTCCTTGTGTGCTCAATTCATGACCAATTCTACAGTTTGTGTTCTAGAGGAGGTTTCGGCCATCAAAGAGGTTTTTAGGGATGGCTTCCATTTCCTCATAAGTCACTCCCTTTATGGTGCGCATGCTAACCGCAAAGAGATGCTGAGGCTCGTGTCGGCAGGCGATCCCTACGCCACAATGAGGGCAAAAGAGGTGCTGGTATACGCCAGAACCAAATCTATATGCCTTCATATCTTCCATAGTGCCTTTCAGTAATTCAAAAGTTTCAAAAGGTGTAAGCCTGGCGAACGGTCAAACCTCAAGACCCGGTTGACGGATGAAAGCCGTACAGGAGAAGATAGCCCTTTTGGACACAAATGGAGCATGTACAAACATTTGCTTTCGGATTTTTTTCGTGCTGTTGTTGTGTGAAGGCCGGAAAGGGGAACTTGTATGTGAAATGGCCACAGTGACAAGCTCCTTCGAAAATGGTGACGTCGACGGATGGATCCTCTTTCCATGCGTACAGCATGGGAGAAAGATCTTGGTAAATAGGTTGGACAGATGAGATTGGAGTTGTCATTGGGTTAACTGAGAAGCAATCGCTAGCGTTCCTTTTAAAAGCCTGTGGACAAGGCGGGAGGGTACCACCACAGTCCTGTAACAGTCCCGCTGTAAACGATATTCGCCCGCTTTTAGGGAGCAATCAACAGTTCATGGCATAAACAAAGTGTCACATTCCATTAGTTGTTGGATAACAAAGACATGTGGTGCGAAAATCATGTAGTCAAAGTGGCTGAAAAGGAAAGAAAATTGCAGGGACTTTTAATGATGTACGGTAATAGTGAGAGAGGTAGATGATCTGCTTGCAGAAGAATTCAAAAAAGGTAGTATGTAAATGAAGTTATGGTATCGTGATTGAAACGGAAAAGACTGTGAGAGAGAGCAAAAGGTTCGTAGCACGATAGCGTGAAAAGCAGAATAGCATCGTCAAGGAGCGTCGACAACGATGCTCCGGTAAGACTGGAAGTGCCAGAATTATGGATGGCTCCACTAGATGTGCAGGTTGTCATTAGAGGAGGTTGAGAGTATGTGGGTGGTGATGAGACAGCGTACAGGCAACCTTTTTTTTGGTGGGGCTCTCTAATCCGTCTCACGAAGTGCCTGCCAGTTCTCCAAACCGAACATGTTTGGTAAGTTGTCCCAGAGACGACGCTGGCCATCCCTGACCTCCCTTTTTGCCCTTGCTAAACATTTTGAACAGAGCGCTGGATCATTTAGCCTCTCAGCATCGATCAGAATCAGTGGACCGACGCCTCTGGAGAGTAGAAGATCGAACTTGGCCTGCCCGTCTCTCGACATGACGCATCCGTTTGGAGTTTCACACTGGGTGTCGGGGAGGAAGCCGAACGTAAACGACTTGTAGATCTGTTGACGCTGCATTTGAAGGACGATGTCCCTCCCCGCAAGGATAGCAGCACGAGTCTCACCGTCTAGATCCTTAAAGTGTACGATCTCGCCAGCTGCAGATCGGGCACATTCGTAGTAAGCCCATGGCATGAACCGACGAAGGTTGACTTCATGGCACAAGAGAACCAGTTGGCGGGGGGTACGACGGTCGCAGGGGAAGTATTCGTTTCGGAGGTTGAGGGTCATCAAGACGGCGAATGTTTCCGAAGGAATAAGCTGCTTGAGTACGTCGATAACGTCGAGGCGCACATTGCGCATCTTATACTTGAAAGAAACGCGTAAAATTGGAGCCGCGACGTCGACTGCTTTTGTGATATCTCTCCAAGGTAGTGGCCCTAACATAGTTCGGTAGTAGCTGACAAGTAGACAATGCATGAACATCGCCACGAGGTAATATATAGAAAAAACACACTTATTGTTTCCAAAAAGAAGTGAGCAGATTTCGGTCCATTCTCGTTCTTTATCTCCCGCCAAAGTCAGTTTGGTGTTCCCCTCGTGCTCGTAATGCTCTGCACGGATCTCAGGCGACGCGCTTTCAGCTTCGTTAACTAGATCTTTGATCACGTGGGAGACATCGCAAAGAGCATCCTTGGAGAGTTTGAAGAGAGTGCGCTCGACGTGAAGTACAAGGTCACCATTTGGCAGGAAGAACTGAGGGTGAGGTTCTGGCACGGCTTCGGAAGTGGCATCTATATCCATGAGGTCCTAATCTGCTCAAGGCATGACACAAATGAGACTCGACGCGACGCGACGACTTACTACGATAGTGGCAATCGATGGAGAAGAGTAGGTGACCAGGGGTGTAGCGAGAGAAGAGAGCAAGGGACGATGGTCCCAACAATTCCTGGTACACTGCTTTATAACGGCGACTAGTATCCGCACAAGGATGTCGAGAAAGGCAACAAAGGCACGAGGTGATGGTCTAAGACAAGCCAGGCGTACCAGTGCCAAAGCGGATGGGCACAAAATGTGTACATATGGACCCACAAGGCCAGAAAAGAAGATATCAGCGGCGGTTTTCTCCGCCGAAAGGACTAAATCTGGTTCCTATGATTATTTCAGGTCAAAATATGAGGGAGAGAAGCCAATCCAAGCAAATAACAAAATCAGCCAATGGTGGGAGGGAAGAAAGCCAGAAAAGCTGATGATCAGACTGGCTGTTTCTGATGACTTTCAGTGGTCGTCTGGTCTTTTCAGAAAAGGAACAAGCAAAGTACAACAAGTCTGAAGCTTTTTATTGTCACCTCCGGTCGCTTCGTGTACTGCCGAGCGTAAGAGAAGGTTGTGGGTGGCTTTCCGACTTGATGGAAGCGAGCAAAGAACTTTCGGGCTCTACTTTCTTGCCTGATGACGCCGTTCGAAAAAAAGCCATATCTCTTCAAAGAACAAGAATGCGGGAGGACATTATCTAATATATATGTCGCAGAGGGAGGCATGAGGGAGAGATAATGTACATTGAATTCATTGTATATACATGCGATGGTAAATAAACAGCATCGAAAGTTCGTTCTTTAAATGCAGGAGTTCTGGCATTAGCTACAAAATGGGGTAATGGCCAAAATATCAAAATACTTCGTCCGGGAGTTCATTCAGATGCTTTGTCACGTGACCATGGACCAGAGAGAAACTCACAATAGCATGCGGTGGATTGATGAATGTGCTAGGGATAGATGCTGAACAGGTGAGATCCTCTGAACCATTGCATTTCTTGGTATTTGCAGGCAGTTGGTGGATCAGGGTTAAGCCAATATCTGTGGGTCAATGATTAGGGTTAAGAAGCGCAAAAAGGAACAGATAGTACTCTGTGCTATGGTGTTTGTAGCCAATTGCAGTAGGAAGGATAGTGGGGACACTGAAGCGCACATATCATCAGAGACACCCTGAAAGACAAAAAAGCGTTCCCCCTACCCATCCCAAGTATGGACAACTAGGTGAACGTAAGTATGGATTCAGACGAATCACCGACTCATAAACATACCACGGTATCCTTTATCGCCATACAAAGACGTGACCAAATCAGCCGCTACTGCATTGAACGTCCGAGGTTCTCCATATGTGTAGACTCTCCTCGGGCTAACAGGCGATTTTAGAGCATTGTTTTCTATGAGGGAATTGACGAACGCATTAGGGAAATGCTTTGCTAGAGTCAACGCCGCGAGCCCGGCCAGAGCCCCACCGAGACTGTGCCCTGTGATGACAATGGAATATCCTGAATGAGCGGCTAATTGATCGCCAACAGTAGTTACAATCTCGTCGGTTACTGAGTTCCACCTGTTAGAAAAATATTGAGATGATTTATGGCGATAAAAACAAAAATACGAACGAGAGTTGAAATCCAGCATGGACCTTGGAACCAGCTAAACTTAACTGGTAAGGCGGGTGAAGCCTGACAAGGAAAAAACACCACAAGAGGCAGAGACACCAGGGATATTCAAGGGTGCAAGAGCAAATCCTACGTCCGTGAGAGCATCTTCAACCGAAGATCTAGCCTAGTGTTCATATATTGCATTCGCGAAGGAGTGAAAACCTACGTTCCACGCATGGACACTATAATCTCCTTCTTGGTATCATCTCTGGCAATGAACCCCTGCGTATCGGTGACAACATTCTTGATCTAAAAGATAAGCGGTGAATTGATATCATGGTATTGGATACACAGATAATGATGTGTACCAGTTTCACTAGAGTGTTGCCATTGGGCTTCGGGCAAGTGATGCTGTAAGCGGAAGATGCATCTAGTGGGAGTAAGCACCATTGTTGGTACGAAGGGGGTAGACGGACACTTGAAGTAGTTCTTCAGCTCATCGAACAAGCTCTGGGAAACGGCCCTCTTCGACAGCTCATGCTCTATAATTGGGACTGCAAAAGCAAGCCCAACAAGGCAGACCAAGTACACCAAAGATCGAAGCATGGTTATTAGCCTATTCAAACTGGTACCTTAGAATCGGTCAAACGAGCACTCTGGCAGATGCTAGCGCCTTTATATGCATTGGAAAGCCCTTGGGTCAGTTGACCTGTAGATCTACAATGCGGGGTAGAGAAACCGGTTGCCGGAGATGAGCAGAAACGGATCATTTTGAAATGGCGTCGGTTACCCCAGACAAAGCGGGGAGAGGAGTGCACATGACCGCGCTCGTAACTCGGGCGTCAATTCCAGGAATTGGAAAGCTGTTTTTCAAGTAGAAAAAACAAGACGGAGGGTTGCAGGTGGTCCAGCACGCTGATGTGGCAAACACATCAAAGAATTCCCTCAGATATTGATGG
The DNA here is from genome assembly GCA_021399455.1 of Flagelloscypha sp. PMI_526. NCBI lineage: Eukaryota > Fungi > Basidiomycota > Agaricomycetes > Agaricales > Niaceae > Flagelloscypha > Flagelloscypha sp. PMI_526. Next base: position 965,687 of record JAJTUO010000011.1, on the reverse strand, counting down.
GCTAGGCTGTCTGTATTAGCCCCAAAAATTTATCTAGCTTCAGTAAAGCAATCAGTAGTGGCTATGCTTGAAACATTGACTGCGAGATAGAGGCGTTTTTTGGATGGACTCGGTACCATATCACAACATGGGCGACCAACCGTTCCCGGTGAAAGATATTGGACTTGTGCATCTGCAAGATCATTCTTTACACTAGTAAACTTGTCTAGGAGGGATCCACCTCTTAAGAAATGGAAAAGCGTCGCTTGACTTATTCTGCAATAGTTGATGTGGCGAAGAGCGTTTGCGAACCATGATTGCCATTGCAAGCCGGAAAAATTTGCCACTGACGCCAAGCAGTTTGAATGTCTCTAAAAAGGGAAGGAAGTAACAGGGGTATGAAGCAATTCCAATGCGCGAGGCTATCTGCTTTCTAGCCAGACCGCAGGTGGCGTCCAGGTGAGACAAGGGTAATCAACGTGACCGTGGAAGGCAAACTGGCTGCTTCAGGCGCCTGGCTTTTGGCTCTCCCCTTCTCCTTGACCATCATCGACTTTCCATTTCCTCCCTTTATTTTCTTTGCCATTCATCTGTGGCAGACTCTCATAACTCATCCATCTTTCTGCAAATTTGTCTCCGCGGATTCACGTTCCTTGGCTTGGAGAGGAACACGCAAGCAGCCAACATCTGGTTGTTCAAGTCTCTCCACCGAGATTTGCGACGCGAAGCTGAAGCTCAGGAGATCTTAACATCCCTTTTTGTATGTATTTCTTCGTTTATATCACTCGATTTCTGACTATTCCGACTGACTATCTACTGTCGCCTGTTTGCAGGTCATAAACGACACTGTTGAAGGTCGCCTCTACCGACTTCCCCCACCCATCCATCCATATCAGGAATTAAAGCTATTTTATTAGATCATATATTATGGCGGAAACAAATGGGACCAATGGGATGAACGGGAGCGCGAGTAGCCACTACCCTGCTGGCTTACTCCGGTCATACCTAACATCTCTCCTGCCTTTGACTCTTGGTGCTCATATGGAGGAGTTGGAGGCGCTTTTCTCTGCGGATGATTTTCATGGTGATACATGGGAAGAAGTAGCGCAGCCGTTCCTCAGCAACAGTGGTGCTTTAGCCTATGGCGACGACACAACGACAAGCAGCACGAGACAAACTACTGGAAATGTTCTTTACGTGATGCGGCGAAGAATAGCATCGGGACTAAAAGACAATGATGGCGACCAGGATTCCGCTGAGGCGGACCCAGCAGAAGGAGACGTAGACGACAGCTGCATTCTCGAATTGTCTACCAGTCTCTCTGGTGCCACGGGAAACAACACACAAATTCTCGCACTCATCAAGCGGACGCCTACTCTCGATCCTAATATCCCCTTACCCCAGCAAATCCACTTCTTGAATGTCAACGGAGGAGGCGTATATGAGAGTGTGCATACTGTCATAAGCAATGGTGTAAAGCCTTGGTTTGATGCTTTTGTTGGGACGAAAAAAAGTGTATCAGGGGGTGCAAGCTCTGCAGAAGATGGCAAAATGGGTCTGTTTGATCGACCAAAACCATTAAACCCAGCTCTAAACATCCATCTGAAGGCATCCCATTCACGAAGCGCAAATTCGCCGAGCTCGAACTTGCTCTCGTACATCTACAACAGAATGTCGAAATCCCGGAAACGCATCTTATCATCCATCCAGCCATTTCACAAGCAGTCATTACTGCCAATAGCATGAACCCGGTACAACGCCCAAACATTGGACACATCCAGCCGCAGAAACTCCTCACCGACAGTAGCTTTTTGAACACCCTCCAAGGTATATCGATACTTCTGACGATTGAAGCATACATTGATTAGATATCAGGTCATGTCAATTCTTGGATTCGTGGCATTCAAACTGTTACCAAGCTCACACGAGACGTGAGTAGCGGAACAGCAAGCCAAGAAATTAATTTCTGGCTCTCATTGGAGAAGGCGCTTGAGGCAATCGAAGCTCAGCTCAGGTTGGCCAGTTTCACTCCCCGTTGTTTCCAGTTATTTAACCTATTTCTAGGTCAGAAGAAGTGTTAATGGTTATGGAGGTACTACGGAATGCCAAACGTTTCCATGCCACCGTGTCTTTTCATGCTGACACTGGGCTGAAAGATGCCGTTGAACGAGGTATGTTCATATCATGTAACACAAAACATGTATTCTCACCACATTCTAGCGCATAAATACAATGCCCTTTTTAAAGACTTCCCGCTGAATGAACTTCTCAGCGCAACGGATTTGGCGAAAGTCCAAGAAGCCGTTATCCTTATTTTTGGCCATATGAATAGGCGTCTCAGGCTGAGTCCTTACCCGATCCGCTCTGCTCTTCCTTTGGTAGAAGCCATATCCCGAGACTTCAATGAAGCCCTCGTTCGAATTCTCACCAGTCATCGGTCCGTACATCTCCTTTCTAAACCTTTTGATTTGCTCAATCATATATCATCAGCTTACCGTATTTGTCCTATGACCAGTTCGAGAAAGTCGTGGGAGGAGAGAAGGCAGCCTCGCTGGCTATTGCAGCCGCCGCCTCGTCATCGTCCACAACATCTGGGCCAAGTCATGCCAGTATCGGCGGTGCTGTTGGTCAGGAACCTGTCGGAGCTCTTGGAGTCTGCAAAGTTTGGGAAGAGCAGATCAAAGAGTTTACCAATGTTGCCCGCGAGGTCACTCGCAAGCGCTCAGAGAAATTTATTCCCATCAAAGTACAACCGGCGCATGCTAAATTACAGGAACGCATTCGATATCTTAGAGAGTGGAGGAAACAGCATGAGCAGCTCGCAGTTATGACAAGTGGACACTCGAGCGTCGCTGCCGGGTTTGTCACTGTCACTGTGAAAGGAGGTGTCAACGAGCTGGGTATCGGTGAGAGCGGTGAATTTTCCCTTCTTGGTTCGAAACGTCTCTAGTGTGCTCATTACCATGTTTAGGGATGGACATGGAGGAGGAAGTCAAGGAAGCCTATGAAGTAGTCAAGAGGATTGATGTACTCGATGTATCAACTGGTGAAGAGACCGTAATTCTATACCTGGCCTCTCGACTGACACATTTCAGAGGGTACTGAGATCTGGGTCGCAGCCGAGAATGGGTACAATGAGCGAGTGTCGAGAGTCGAAAACCAAATCATTGCCAGGTTACGAGATCGTCTTGGTACAGCGAGAAATGCGAACGAGATGTTCCGTGTTTTCTCAAGGTTCAATGCTCTTTTTGTTCGACCGAAAGTAAGGAAAAATGGACTTCCGATCTTCACTTCCATCTCACAGCCTTGCTTCAGATTCGTGGTGCCATCCAAGAATACCAAACTCAGCTCATAGACAGCGTCAAGGAAGATATCAAGCACCTTCATGACAAAGTTTTTTGTGTTTATTCTTTGTTGGAATCTCATATTAACTTACCTTTCAGTTCAAAACTCAATACCGATCATCCGAGGCTTACCATATGGCCCAGATGCGAGATTTGCCTCCAATTGCAGGAGCTATTATTTGGGCGAAACAGATTGAGAGGCAGTTAGTCCTGTATATGAAACGTGTCGAGGATGTATTGGGCAAGGTTCGCAGCTCTGAAAATCATCATAGATGGGTACAATTCTCATTGTCATCTAGGGCTGGGAACTTTATGCTGAAGGTCAACGTCTACAAGCAGAATCCACAGCCTTCCGTCGCAAACTCGATACTCGTCCTGTTTTCGATGCATGGCTACATGATATAGGTCGCCGCAACTTGGCCATCGATGGTCGCCTCTTCGAAATCACTCGTGTTCGTGCAGCTGTTTCATCTTCTGCACCGCAAGTTACTACCTTCAACCTCGCCGTCAACTTTGACCCTCAAATCATCACCCTGTTTAAGGAAGTCCGCAACATGCTCTGGCTCAACTTCAGTGTACCGCACTCGATTAGCAACCAAGCGAAGGATGCGAAGAGGGTGTATCCGCACGCCGTTAGTTTGATGGAAACCGTGAGGACGTATACCCAGACTTTGGATCTCATAGAGAAGAATTCGGGGATCGAATGGCTTGTAGCGGAGTATCGAAATGAGGCCCAGAGGATGATTGCACGTGGTATGTTCTCTTCTCACAATACCCTAGGCTACTGTTCACGAAACTGACAAGGTATGGGTATACGATGGGACTACTTTGTGAACAACTATGACACAGGACGGTTCATCGGAACGGACGGACGAGGCGACAACCGACACGTCCAATTCGTGCGGGAGTTTGCTAGCGTTGTTTCTGTGCTTCAGGTAAGCTGAGATCGTCATTGGATTTCTTGTGAGTTATCTAACATATTTTAGGACAAAACAAACAACGTTATCGATTTGTACAAGGATATTCTGCGTGCTATTCAGGATCTTTCCACTTGCTCTTACGCAACGGAAGCATTTTCCGATCTCCTCAGCAAGATTCAAGCAGCCGTATGTTTTCGTCACCATACCCTTACTCCTCTATCTGATTTGGCTCTAGATTGATCGTCTAAACCTCGAAGGTTATGCAAACCTAGAGCACTGGGTTGCTGACCTTGACAAGCGAATAGAAGCTATCCTCCTGAACCGAGTTCGCCAAATTATTCAGCTCTGGTGTCGCGAATTCGACAAGACCTCTGAAGATGCCGAACGTGACCTTCCTCTAAAGGACATTACCAACAAGCGGCGGGGAGAGAAGAGAAAGGAGGAGAAGGTCTGTTTCTTGAAAAATAAACTCTTAAAAACGGCGGCGAATGTCTGACCTGAACGATTTTCAGTCTCTTGATGGGAACATGACCTTGAAACCGATTGTGTACGAAATCAGGATACAAAACCAGGTCATCTTTTTGGATCCGCCTATTGAGCATGCTCGCGCCAACTGGGTTAAGCAGCTCCACGATTGGCTTGGTAGACCTCCTTGTCGGTATTTTAGTGGAATTCGGCTGACCTAACCCTCAGGCATTGTATGCAATCTTCGAAGAATCCAGAGCTCTCGATACGAAATCGGCCTCCAGATGCACCACGGAGAAGTCACCGAGACCAACTACACCTCACTAGTATGAACTCTCGTTTCATTCAATTTACCAAACTGACACCACCAATACAGCTGACGCATTTCACTGATGACACACTCCGCCGTCCGTTCGCCCTTATCGAGGCAAAGACGCAAGAGATCAGAGACTATGTTGGGAAATGGCTTCAATTCCAGTCGCTATGGGATCTTGAAGCTGAATACGTCTTCAATCGCCTAGGCGAAGATCTTGCGCAATGGCAGCAGTTGCTCACAGAAATCAAGAAAGCGCGCTCAACGTTCGACACGTCTGACACCTCCAAGAGTTTCGGTGGAGTGTGCGTGATTGACTACGAACAGGTGCAATCCCGGGTCAACGCGAAGTATGATTCATGGCAGAAAGACATTCTCAATCGGTTTGGAATCAAACTAGGCAACGCGATGAAGGAGATGCATGCATCGATTTTGAAGGCGAGGAATGAACTGGAACAGCAGAGGTTTTAGCTTTTCATTTCATTTTTTTTTTTCGCTTTCCTTGTGCATTTCCATGTCCCACTTTCCATCTTTATGCTAGATTTGCTTTCCTCTGAGTTCGTTTTTTTTCTGCCCTGATACCCATAGGTTTTCACACTCTTTCATCCATTTGTACCTCATTCCCTCATGTAGCATGAATAGATCATTCTTTCACTCTAATATATGCAATTCACATTCAGTTTTGGGCGGAAATGTACGCGTCCGGTTTGGACAAGATTGTAGACGTCCTTACTCCTGCCTTCATCTTTGAGTTCCTGTAAACCATGCCATTTCTCCTGAACTTCAGCCACATCTAATTAGTTACCTCTTCACAGTATGATTGACGGGACTTGAGAGACTAAGAAGCGGTATTGCTCGCAACACACTCTCCAATGTACCCTCAAGTCGTTACGAGTACGAATGTTATGTTCACTGACGATTGTCAACTGATCTTACACCCCATGTAGCTTACCCGCTTTGGCCGTGGCATTTTACCCGTCAGGCCGCGGGTTACATACCAGTTTTTAGCTGCCCCTTGAAAGGTCCGGCAACCACAAGATGACCAACTTCCGGGATCTTTGCACAAAAACACATTGAACATTTTGTCCCCTCCAAGACATTCTTAATACGAGCAACGACGACCGATTCGAATCACCCCTCCTCTCAACATCATGGCACCCGCTCCTTTCGTTGCCCCAGTGACCCAAACAACCGCAGTGTTCCAACCCAATATCTTCGCTGGCAAAGTGCTCTTTTGCACCGGCGGTGGTTCAGGCATCTGCAAGAATATGACTGAAGCAATTGTTCGTTTCTCTCAATAGTGCAGTAAAATAAAGACGCGTTAACCCAGGTATTTAGATGAATCATGGTGCAAAAGCGGCAATTCTAGGTCGTCAGTGCGTCAACCCTTTCATTTTTTGGGTTTATGGTCAACACCTATGGGGCTCATGTGTATCAAAAGACTAGACCGCGTCAACGCTGCAGCAAAGGAATTATCTTCGAAGACTGGCCAAGAGTGCCTAGCTCTTCAATGCGACGTTAGAGATCCCAAGTCAATGCATGAAGCAGCAGCAAAGACTGTAGAAAAGTTTGGCAAGATTGATTTTGTCATTTGCGGTACGTTTGCACTTTGAAGATGTATCCATCATCCTCAAAAATATGGTGTTTAGGTGCTGCTGGTAACTTCTTAGCGCCGATTTCTCAACTTAGTGAGAAAGGATTCAGGACAGTCATTGAGATCGACGCGGTTCGACTTTTTTCACTACTCGATCTCAAAACCAGAAAATTTAACATCATGCTTTTACTTTTCTTAGCTCGGTACTTACCACACCGTAAAAGCTACCTTGCCATTTGTCAGGAAAGCCCATGGATCATACATTCATGTGTCAGCGACTCAACCCCGCAAACCTACTCCTTTCCAAGTGCATGTAACTGCAGCAAAAGCAGCAATAAACTCTTTGTCTGACGTCCTCGCTGTTGAAGAAGGCCCCCACGGTGTTCGCTCAAACGTCATCTCACCAGGACTAGTTGGCGATACCGAAGGTGCTGATCGTCTGACAATAAAGGGATCCAAAAGTATGACCTCTTGATTTCCTTTACAAAATCATTTTCATTGAACCAACCTTTCCCCAAGGTACACCAACTGAAGCTCCTCCATATCCACTTGGAAGAATTGGTGCTATGCAAGACGTTGCTGCAGCTGCAGTCTTCCTATTCAGCGATGCTGCCTCTTTTATCACCGGGCAGAACCTTGTCGTAGATGGCGCAGCCACATATGTATCCAAACCAGAATTACCTTACCCTCAGTCCGTTCTCGATCCTGCGAGCGTACAAGGTAACATCAAGCCGCGAATGTAGGTTGAGTTAATATGAGAGTATACAGACTACCTGATTTCGAGGAGCGTGGAGTAATGTACTATAGGTATCTAATGCACTTCTCTTTCACTTGAGTCCTCTTTTCGTGTGTCATCGTCATAGCGTATTGACCCGTAAATCCTGTCCGAAAGTTCGTGTCCATCATGACAATGGATCAGTCGGGTAAGTGACTCTCACCCAGGAACCCACATATCACAAGCTTCTCCACCGGTCCAATAATTATGACAAACCGCTTGAAACAGAGCATAATTGTCAAGCGCCCGTTGCCAGCATTTGCTCTGAACCAACAACCTTCAAACTTATCATGGTCTCCTCCTTTTCTACAGATTTAATTCAGGTTTCTGAGCCTTCACCCGGCATCGCACATGTGGAATTGAATCGGTACAGTTTTATACTTAAAGGATTTCACTCCAACCACTCATTACGGTACCTTTAAAGGCCTCCGGTTAATGCTGGATCTCACCAGTTCGCAAAACAACTTTACCCGTCCTGTCATAAACCTCACTAAGTCATTTAAAAAAGATTCTGGCTTGACTATGGACTTGTTTTTACTCGTTTGGCGCGCGAAGCTGGTCACATTCGCGTCGCTGTCTTGTCTTCGAAACTCCCGAAGTATTTCACTGCTGGACTAGACTGTAAGTTTTGGGAAAATTACCTTGGCTTAGCGTTCGATGCTATATGAATTCTACAGTGAAGGATCTTGGTGGCGGACCTTTTCCCGCTCCTGGCACCAAGTTTGACTCTGCTCGACAAGGACTCATTATGCGTGACTTTATTCGCGAGTTCCAGGCAGCTATTGGATCACCCGAGCAATGTCCATTTCCTGTCATTGCTGCAGTTCATGGTCATGCAATTGGACTTGCATGTGACATAATAGGTGAGACCTTGCTTTTTTTTTTCTTTTCCAAAGTTTCAGCTGGCTGAAACCGGGATTCATGGAGGTCCATGCGACATTCGTTATGCTGCTTCGAATGCAACCTTTTCAATTAAGGTAAGCCCTATGTCCACAAGGGCAGCCCACGAATGATCAGTCCCGCTAAACAAAGCTTACTTAGGAAGTCGACATCGGTCTTTGTGCAGATGTAGGCTCGCTCGCATTTCTACCTAAAATCGGCGGGAACCAATCATTGTTACGCGAGCTTGCCTATACGGGTCGTTCATTTAGTGCACAGGAGGCCTTGGCTGCTGGGTTCCTTTCGAAGGTTGTTGATGGAGGGCGGGATGAAGTTATTGCTGCAGCCTTCCAGGTTGCCGAGGTCATTGCTTCGAAATCACCAGTCCCCATTGTTGGAACTAAACGTGTGCTTCTGCATTCTCGGGATCATACTGTGGCAGATAACTTAGAATATGTGGCGACTTGGAATGCGAATGCACTACAGACAGAGGTCAGCAAAAAGAAACAGCTCTTACGCCATTCTTACGTCTTCTAACAAATCCTTTGCAGGACATTGGTGGGGGAAAGACTTCCTACCAGCCGATACGGCGATCCACCAAGTTATGAAATGAAATAGACCATTCTGCTTATTCGTGTGGGTCTCATTTAACTTGTCAGGTTATAAGCTTTAACCAAGTTGTCGGATAGGGACGAAAAGGTTCTGCCCATGCCAACAAAGCATGACACAATCAAGGATTTCGTTGGTGTGTCGCGATAGGCTAAAAACCTTTTAAAGTCGAGACCTCTCAAACACAAACGTCGCTGGTCAATTCCATGGTATCTCAAACTCATCGTATTTTTTATGAGATAGTTCTATTCATCTTAATCGTTGGGAGCGCCCGTATCAAAATCATATTACGGAAAACAACGGAGTCCTCGATTTGTATTACTTCAGTCTACAGACACAGCATTTGAAAGTAGGGGAGGGCAAAGTCAAATACAACCAAGAAAGACGCGAGCGCGAATTATTTAGTGACCGCGCTGAGCCTTCTCGAGCACTGTACACATGAGAAGATGAATGAACGAGAAGGGGTGGGAAGGAAGTTCAAACACGTACGAGTCTCGTAGGCGACTTCACTGGAGTCTGTACCCTGGATCTCGATGGCGATACCCACAAGGGCTTTACGGAGCGCGTCCTTCGAGGAAGCGTACACCATCTTCTCCTTGATCTTGGAATCATCGGGAGACCTGGGAGATGCAGATTGTGTGAACTTGGGTTGGCACGTTAGAGAACTAGCAAAAAGACGACAGACCAAGCAATAAAAGTCAGTTTGTTTCTCTTTCCGCCGTCTTCCTTCTCAAATTCAAAGTCATAGACAGCCCATCGTGGGGTGGCCTCTGGGAGTTCTTCAAGGAATTTCTCGTAGTCTCCCTCTGTAGAAGCCTTCTCTACGATGATCGATGTCTTATCATCATTAATCTTAAAGATGATGTATTTGTATTTGCGAGAAAGCTTCAAGTCGTTGTAGTCCGTCAGGCATTGGCTGTCTACAGTTACTCCAGAAGCAGACTGTCATTGCAAAAGAAAACAAAATAATGAGAGGGTGATCCAGAGCGCCGACAGTAAGGATCGCGTGCGCACCATTGTAAGTGAGTCAACGAGGAGTGTGTTGGTGGTGGTTAGAGGGAGACCTGATCTGCTGTAGCCCAAATCAAGCGCCGCTACTTCTACTCTGCCCCTTTTTGATGCTCTCCGTTCTTGCTGCGGCAAGTTTACCTGACTGGGCGCACAGGACGTGACTACAGCATCAAACAAATGCGGCGCAGAAACGAGTAAATGAGCGGCGAAGCTGAATTATTATTCCATGTTTTTCGGTCATTGGACTTCGGATTACATGACGAGTAAGTATAGACTACGGCTCGTATTTAAGACTCGAAGACAAGGTTAAGACCGACCTAAAAACTCGATAAGAGGCTAGAATTGATGATGCCTGAAAATCAAAGATTACCTTGTGAACGGGGCCGGAGTGATCAGCAGCATTAAGTTTCTGTGTATCGAGGGCGAGACCAACAGAAGCCTTGACGCCGGGGCGAAGAGCCTGGGTGTAGCCTGGAAACTAATGTTAATCACAAGCAAAGAGAATATGTCCGGCTAACATACCAACGGCAACGACGCCAGAGTCGCTAATCTTTGCCTTGACAAAAGCAGCAGAGTCGAGGTAGCTAAAATATTAAGAGATGAGATAGGTCCATAGTAAGTTAACAAATAAAGGCAAGACGTACGCCTTGGTGCCGACTTCGAGAGCAACGCCACCCTGAGTCTTGCTGGGATCGTAGACAGCCTTAGCACCAGCTTCCACATCAGCGTTTACACGGTGGTAGTAACTGGCGGTGAAAGTCTTGAGGTTGTTCAAGGCATGGAGGGTGACAGAGTAGTCGGGAGCATTGTAACCAAGGGCGGTCGAGTATTTGGTGAGGAGACCGCTCTGGACGTTGTAGGCGGCTTCAGCACCCAATAGGAACCCGTCACGGCCAAGGACAGCGTCAGCAGTAAATGTGGGACCCTGTGAAGACATAATTTAGATACAATAAAATTTGTTTTGAAATGAAAAAACGGACGTTGAAAATATCAAGGGCCGTTCGGGTGTGGACGCCAGACTGCTTGTAGGCGGAGTTAATGATGGCAGACTTGGCCTTGGAGTCAGGGTAGAGAGTGGTGTTCAAGTCAATCTTGAGGCCAGTAGCAATCTGGTTCTCAAGCTCAATGGTATTCTTGAGGGCATTGGCAGTCGTCCACGCTTGAGTGAAAACGAGACCGTGTTTCTTGTCGGTGAGCTTGGCCTCGAGCTCGCCCTTGATTTTGTCCGACTTTGCGTCGCTGCTGCCAGCAACACGGAAGGCAACGCCGGTCGAAGTCTTGGTCTTGACTTCGAGGTTGGTTCCCGTGTAGTAGTAGTCCTTGCTCAGAAGGTCGTTGGAGGACTTGCCAAGATCCTAGGCAACTGTCAGTCACTCTTGAATAGCCTAGACTCTAAGCAACATACCTTCCAGGAAGGGGGAACGGGTTGCGGTAGAGACATGGTCGTGGTAGAAAGGAGAGAACGTTTGTCGCCATTTTTTCCTTGGTCGCGTCACAACTCCGGTCATTTCCATAATTTCATCCGAGACAGACACATTTCTGCTCCGACGACTTGCTCTTTCACTGTGCCAAGCTCATACCGTTTATGCTCCTGGGTAGCAATTCTCCTCCAATACAATCTTATGGCCAACACGATGGCCTAGAAAATTACGAACTATGACCATATCGAGTCTAGCGCGTCCTTTCGGCTCTGCATACTACAATTCCTACAACACCCGCCTCTGTCTCACCTTTGCCGGTTTGAGATGCCTGGATAACGCGCAACCACCTCTTAGCTCAGCTGTAGAAAGTATCACGTTATGAGGTGGAACCAGATTACGCCCTTTTAGCCACTCTTGGTTTTGTAGTTTCTCAATAAAGGCGTAAATCGACCCACTGCTCGCCTTTTGCCATTCAAACTCTTGCCGGTTTCCTGGTGAAGATTGGAACATATGCATAAGCCTTTCACAAACTCCTTGAGACTCACAGAAGGCTAGATATATTCTTCGGCTTTCAAGACTTCAGGTCATGTAATTTCACCTTGCAAGTCTTTCGGTCTGATCATCTGCCCCGACGCCTGTCCTAGTCGACGTCTTGGCCGAACGAAAGTGGTTGCTTGATGTTGTCCACTTTTTTTTGAACCCCAAAGTTGTGAGTAACCGCTTGGTAACCAATAAAGTAGTAGACCAACGAAAGTATGGGATTTTGTGAAATTGTTGATACAGCGTTGCATTACATTACCTATAGCCTACAACTTGGATTCAAGTAATGTTAAGTACTTGGGTTTGTTCCCCCAGATACTGATCGGAGTTGGCGCCAAAAAGGAAGTGGCTCGAACGGGCTTCGTCCTAAGCTTCTTTACCTTGCCATTTCCCGCCATGGCGGCTGCTACTTCCCCATTCTCTTCAGGCCCTCCATCGCCTGTTCTGTCCCCGATGGACCGGTCTACTGCCCTTGTTCTCGTTCACGACTACGACGAACCTATCTCTCCAATCCCTGACTTCGCCGACGAAGAAGAACAGGACGAGCTATTCGAGTTTCCAGCTCCGAGTGGACCTCAACTTTCCCAGATGGTTGTTTTCATCTATCTCCTTGCACCTCTCCTCAAACTAGGCGCGCTTCTACTACCAAATACCGAATTTTCTCTCAAATACGGCCTACCCTCCTTTCTATTCTTTGCCCTCCTCTCAGCTTTTGCTCGCCAAATCTGGTATAATTTGGCACTATACGTTCGTAGACCGGACATGGAATATGTTATCATCGATGCTCTGGCTCGTGGTCGTCGAAAGGAAACTTTCAAGTCTATCCTCAGTTCTACCATCCGTACAGGGACCCGCGTGCTGCGCCTATTGACAGCGGCGTTCTATCTGCGAGGTTCGTCTTGGTCACCCTCTCTCTCATTAACATCCCATATTCAATCTATAATCAGAGGCTGTCCACTCGCTTACTCCTCTGTTCCCGTCTACCATTGTGGTTCCAACAGAACATGCTCTGGTCATCCTTTTTGCGGTGCTTCTCCTTCCTATCTCCTTGGCCCCAAGCTTGGCATCTAGAAGGATTCTGTATGCCACAGTTTTAAGCATCGTTTGTTTCCTTGCATGGCTAGGATTTACAAGCGCTGCTTATGCAAGCGGGACTCTGCAGACGAGTAAGGCTTGGTTACGAGTCGGTTTGCTATGGCGAGGGATGAGTGCGTTGCTTCTTGATGCACCTAGCACTTTTTAAAATCTAAACGATTTCTTTAGCTGTCACAGCATTTGCATTCACGTCTTCACCAACCCTCTCTTTGTATGCTTCCACTAAGGGTGCAATGCAAATCATCGCGAACCCTAAAAAACACAGACATTATTTCCGAATATCGGCAAGCCTCTCTGTTGCAATCGGAGCGGCATTTATGCTTCCTCTTGTCTTCTTCTCCGCCTTCCCAAGAAGACCTGAAACTGTTGGTCTCTTTCTACCTTACGTCCTTTTCAATGTTCTTAACTTTTCCCATCGTAGCTTTCAAAACCTTACGATCTCAAACCCTTCATAGTGTCGATGTATGCTGCTACATTGCTGTTATCTGTCCCGTTCCTTCTCGTCACTAGCCCTCCGTTACCGCTTTCTGAACGACTGCGAAGGCTAGCTTCGTCTTCCAACTATCTACCTATCTCTCGATCAATTTACATTGTGGTTATTGCCGCAGTTGCAATGGTTCCCCATGATGTATCCGTAATCTTAAGCGACCTTCTTATGGTGTCCGCGTTAGGGAGTACATATTTCCTTCCAGGTCTGTCTTCTCAAAATTTCCCCCGTTACCCTTGCCTAACATGCTACATCCTTTAGCCGTGGTGCACGTAATTATGCACCAGATTAAACGACCGCTGTCTATCGTTCTTCCTCAAACACATACATACTCCCCCCTTTCCTCGCCACCTTCAACGCCTCTCCGGCAACAACACGACCAATCCGAATCTGTGCAGGACCCGCTGCTCCAACAAAAAGAAAGAAGTTTACAGAGGAAGCAGCTGAGGAGACGCATTGTTTGGGATTTGGGCGTTTGGATATTATTGATTCCTGTTGGAGGTGGCGGGCTTGTTTGGATGATTGGTGAGGTGTTAGGGAGGGACGACTGAACATCCGTCCTAGTTTGGCACGCGAACGAAGTGAAGGGATGGCTGCATGTGGTGGGATAAGAGTGATACCTCTGTGCTTTCAAGAACTCAACTTGGGACTGGTTAAGACGTTTGTACTCACACTTGCATTTTTAGTTATGTTTGTTTTGTATTACTACTCTCGTTTACCTTCTATTCCATTGCTAGCATTCTCCTCGTGGGCGCTTGTCAAAGATCCGACAACTCCTGTTGGCTCTTGTCCAGAGTTGACCTTATATCATCGAAAATGACGACCTTGATGCCGTCAACAACTTTTTTAGTACGGAATCCTCGTCGCTTGTCCAATGGATGAGTGCACTAACTGATTTGTTCAATGAGCTCGAAAATCTTGAACCAGGTGCGCCTTACGGCTGGGGTCCAAATGACGCCAAAATCGAGAGGTGAAGACATCATATTTGGTATAAAATCGGCATTCAAACCTAAGAAAAGAAGAAACTGCAATCTATAGACAAACGAATAATCTGCTCTCGAAAAGGAAGGAATTAAGGGTTCAGCATGATGCATTAGTGGCTTCTTCGAGTAGGAGCCTAAGGCAGAGCGCAAGATATAGATTCAACAAAGAGGAAATCTACCAATTGCAAGCATCATAAAAGGAGCATCGACTGTCAAGTCAGAAAAAGTCGGAGGAGCACGTGCTGCCTACTCTGGGGTGAATTGACCTTGTCTCTTCCCGCCAGGATGTCCCGACGCTCAACCCGGAAAAGTGCTGCTATCGCGGAGGCATCTTCCTCGAAATGCTCCGTCAACAGCATGCCTGTAGAAATACTAAGCCTGATCTTTCAGCATACCGTGGCAAGTCCCTTCACCGACTTTGGGATGCGCATTCTGCCCAGCCTCCGCCTATCCTGTGTCTGCTCCCTCTGGCGGTCCCTCATGCTCGCTCCTTATTCTGCCTCTTTATGGGCTGAATTTGCACTCGACATTTCAGGACTCCTCAGCGTTCCTCACGAGGACCAAAAATTGACCTCCAACTGGCATCTCGTCCAACTGCACCTCACCAGGTCCCGGAACTCCCTCCTCACCCTCGAGCTCTACCTCGACGATCTTGCCATTTTCCACCAAAACCCGATGTTTGGATACCATTATCTACGGCATACACCTATAATGCGTCTACTCTTTGCGTCCAGGCACCGCTGGAAGGACATTACACTTCCCACCGACATTCTCTTCACCCTACATTTCATGCAAGACCCAGCTCTCCCCCATGACGCTGGTTTCCTCCTCCCCAGCCTCCGAGCAGTCCGTTTGGTCGATGACATAAAGCCTGTCGATCCCAACACGTACTCTTGGGAAACCCTCTTGGAATTTGGAGGCTCAATACACGACTTTGTGGTACCACCGGGTGAAACGGGCCAGTGGATCTCACTTACCACCATCGAGATTTATACGCCGTCAGTTGCTGAGATCGCTCGGCTACCGTCCTGTTGCCCCAATGTCGACGACTTGACCCTCAACTTCAGGCAGGAAGTGGAATGGCCCATTGTTGTAAACAAAGGTGAAGTAGTGACATTCAAGAATGTCCGGACATTCGACGTCACTGTGCACCTACAGGACCCCGTGCTCGGAGTCCAAGTTCTAGATCATCTCGCCTTCCCTGCTCTAAGAAGCTTATCTGTTCACTACCTTGCTCCTCCATTCACAGAAGACGGTCTGCAATTTACTCCCTACTGCCTTTACGACCCAGAGTCTGTGATCAGCTTAGTCGAAAGATCCAAGTGCCGCTTAGAAGAACTCTCCTACTTCGATTTACCCGCAAGCTTTGACGATCGGCACCGCTTTCTCTCCGCTCTCCCTCACCTCCGCAAGCTCGGTCTCTCCCTACCTGGGATTAGTGATAGACCGGCACCAAAAAGCGTCCTCATTCCGACCATCGAGGACTCCGCACCCCTGCTACCTAACCTTGAATCCTTGGGTTTGTCCGGTTTTATCGGATGGGAATATAATCGTTTGCTGGACATGGTTGAATCTCGTCTCGATGATACACCACTGAAGAACCTCACGATGTGTCTTGCTAGTCATTCAATGACGGTCAAACAACTGAAGAGGCTGACGTCCCTGCAGGACAAGCGTGGCTTGGAAGTCCTGCTCTGTCAAAGAAAGCCTCGAGGCTACTCAGTAATTGACAAGGTTCCTGGTGACGTGAATGGCTGGTTCGTTTCTCTAGTTTCTGTTGATCCTTGCCTTGTTGTTGACGGTACCTCTAGGGGAGAAGAGCTCCTCCGACTCTTTTAATTCTTGATTGTATGCGCGGACATGGACACTGCCTTTTTTACATGTAACAAACCACCCACATCTGTTGTAGTCTCGCCAATTCTACGTATGTACATCTCATACCTCTTACTTACCTCATCCGCATCCACGCCATAATGATGCGAATTATTAATCCGTTGGTTTATGTTTGCTTTACTGGTCTCTGAACGCTTGCTCCTCCTGTCTTTGAGCATCTTTCCTTTCAAGACCTCAAAGGGTTGATCTGATTTGATCAATGAGCAGCACAAATTCTTAAAACTTGTATTATGCCCTTTGTGAACACGGTCGTCTGACAATGTCTGTGGGGCGATTGCAAAATTGCTGGGGCTAAGATAAGAAATAAGTCCAAATAAACCAGGGAATATATGTGGTTTTTTTACACCTCTAAAAACACGCAAGTTTAGATAAGTCGTACAACTAATAATATGTGCGTGGTATCTCCCTTGTTAAACCCGAGCAAGAGAACTTGCAGCCACAAAAAAGGTAACATTCTAGATTCATCGAAAAGTTGGTCGGTTGGGTGAAGCACAAGGTCATCAGTGCCTACCAACGCTGTGGTGACTCCCAATGCGGATGCGACCATGATAGAGGATGGTACAAGATAGTCGAGAGGTAGAGGTATGCTTAAAACAAATGTAGGTCTTCGTTCAAAGGTAGTTTCCTTCGCTGTTTCTACCATACTAAGACTAGTCTGTGAACAAGAAAATGTGTGATCTAGTCTTGAAGAATGAATATACATTCGCGTCCAATTGCTTGCAAGTCCCGAATACAGTGAAAAATGAATATAATCTGTGCAAATAACATGGTTAGAAGGGTCTGAAAGGAGAAAAAGGAAACAAATGCGCACAATAAGAAAAAAGGATAGTATTTTACTTGCGAGAATCCTTCCGGAAGTACGAGCTGTTCACAGCGGTCGCTTGAATGATATCGAAGATAGTTTCCCCAATACCCAGGAACTTGTCAGCTACGTCTCGTGCTGTGCCATCCGGTATTTGGTGTGTGTCCGGCCTTGAGAACAAACTGTGAGCATGAGACAGCGCATGATTGAAGCTGCCATAATTACACAAAGCCACTAGAACGTCTGACACCAGCGACTACAGTGGATACAAGGGTAGCATCAATAGCGACAGAGATAACTCGCGTTAGAAGTCCCATATTCGGAAGTTGGTGGCAAGTAGAAGAGGACTTTGAGAAAAAAGCGCCCAAGCTCATTTGACGTTCCTTCGGCACTCATTTATCCTCAACATGCCCAAGCGTAAGCAGGATAACGATGACTCTGACTCTGAAATTGTGCGTATTTTCGCGGCATAAGCGCGTTTTTTTCACTCTAAAGGAGTATCCCTAGTAGAGCCTCATCGACGTTGACTTTGATTTTTTCGATCCCAATCCTGATGTTGACTATCAAGCCCTCAAGCGACTCATAGGCCAGCTATTCCAGCAAGATGCCGTGGTATTCGATGCACACAAGCTCTGCGACCTCATACTCAGTCAGCCATTTATGGGTTCCACGGTGAAGACAGACGGAGAAGAGAGTGATCCCTATGCTTTTCTTACTGTCATTAATCTGCATGCACATCATGTGAGATATTTCCATAAATTTATTGTATTGAAAAACCTGAATGCGTTTAGGAAAATGAAGCTATTAAATCCCTTGCACAATATCTTCTTCAAAAGTCTTCGGCAGACCCAGCCTTCCATACGGCTCTCTCCAATCTACTCTCTCAGCAAGACAATCATGTTGGATTCGTTTTCTGTGAAAGATTAATCAATATGCCGGTTCAAGTCATACCCCACATGTACCGAATGCTTCTAGAGCAAATTACTTCAGTCATCGAGCAGGTTTGTGTCTGTTTATATACTGCGATTAGAAAAGAAAACTGATTGTTTCTAGGACGAGGCTTTTAGATTCAGCCATCTCATATTTGTTTCAAGAACGTATCATCTCACGCCAGAAGATGAATCCTTCCTCGTCTCAACGTCTGAAGCCCGTCAACCTGTATCAAAGAAATCCAAGAAACATGCCGCACCTCCTTCGTCGAGCAGTCGTCCATCTGACGGCATTTATTCTTTCCACCCTGAAGACGAGAGTATCAAGGAGGTTTGTCACTCTTATTTCGACTAGCTTTTCCTCCTCTTGTGCTAATTAGTCTGTATTACAGGCCGCAGCTCACACCTTGGATTACAAGTTTACGAATGCGAACTCTGAATCGCGCAATAAAGAGTCATTCGGATTGGATAATCGGGGAAGGATGATGCTTGTCCCTTGGGATCAATTTGGACCCCTTGTGCAAAAGATGCTCCAAGTATACGCACCCTAGGCTTGATAGAATTTAATTCCTTTTGTATATCATTCTTCCGACTCTTGTTACCCTGTGTATGATAACAAAGTACAAGACGACCAAACGTTTAGCTGAAGTTCTTTTGAGGTCTTTCGCGTTCAACTCTTGGAAATCAGGTTACCGTTAGTTCTTTTGAGCTGTTCTCAAGAACCTCTCAGGTCTACGAAAAGATAGAACAATACTAAGGTTATATATTATTCGTACTCCACGACTCTCTAGCTCCTCCAGTACTGTGCAAAATCATGCAACCGATCCACAAACACCGTAAAGTAGCTCGTCTCATTCAGCAACGTCTCAAAATGCTTGATCGCTTCTTCTTCTGTCAAATCCAACCTGAACTTTTCCTGAATCTGCTCCGCAACATCGCGATGTTTGATATCGGGGATGTTTGCATCGACCATGAGGGTGACGAGATTTAGAATGAGGTTAGCTGATTTCCGAAGAATAGTGAATGCAGTAAAGCAAAGGCTTTTGAAACGAGCGTAGTGAGGGGACTGGTCGCCGCCCATACCATCAACCATTTCTTTGCAGACTTTGACTTGAGGAGGGAATGGCTTCGGGTCTCGGCCAAGGATATAGCCGAAATCAACTAGAAGAGGAAATATGCACATGTAAGCACGTAACGTATGCAAGAAAGATAGAAACAGACACACCATGGAAAAAGTGTCCATCCGGTGAGACGAGCAAGTTATCCAAATGCCTATCACCCACACCGAGCAAATAAGTGACGACACAATACCCGGCTGTAAATTTCGGTTAAAGTTCTGTGTGGGATCGCAAAGGAAAGGAAATACGAACCACAACTCCTGACAAACGTATCAATCACTCCAGGCTCAATTCCACTCGTTCCAACACTTCCTTCATCACGATTATTTGCCCTCAAATAATTCAAGACATTTCCGTGCTCGCTTACAATCCCAGCAATACTCTTGCTTGGCAAAAACTGCACCATTCCCTGGAGTGTACCAGTGGCCAGAACACCATACGGACTCAGCTTCAGATCCAGATTCTCCTTTCTCAATAAACGGTCCATAAGCGTGAAGAGTTGAATAACAAGCTGGTCTTGACGCATATCATCGCCGTCCTTGAACATGACAGGATACTCTGCACCAGTCGTCGTCTGGAAGCAGAGGAGAAGAGGGAGGAGGTTGGATTTAAGGACAGAGGATTTTTCGGCTATGATACCAGTGATTTCGATCTTGGGGTCGAGTGGGAGCGGAAGCGGAGGAGAGACGTCTTTCATACCGTTCTTGTTATCGCTAATAATTGATCGCAGCTTCTCAATCTTCTTAGGACGCTGGTCTTTGGAAAGTTTGATCTCCTTTGCTCGTTTCGCAAGTGTTTCAATTAGGAGCGCCTGTCTTCGAAGAAGCTCTCTCCTTTCAGTTCCATTAGGAGCCTAAACAGTGGATGAGCGGAAGTGATATCTCCAAAGTAGCCAAGATATCGTACCTCGACCATCTTGCTCATAAACCTATAGACGACTCGACTGTACATCTTCGCGTTCATTCTATCCTCACCGCACTCAACCATGAGGTACCAATACAAACGGTAGCCCAAAATCGGGTTATCAACTCCACGGTTAACAAGGAAGTCGCAAAGGCCGCTGTCGTCATGGGAGATGGCGTTGTTCACGGACCGCGAAGTGCGCTGGTCAGTCGCAACGCTCTCAAACTTAAGAGCTTGGACAAGTTGCAGAAGATAGAGCATAAGTTCCTGTAGAAACAATCAGATATAATAATGAACCCTTCTTGGAGGATAAAGGCGTACGTCGTCGTCTGCACGACTCAACTGCTTCACTGCGAAAGCTCTGACCCTAGAATCCACCGTATTTGGGCCTAACAGCTCAAGGGCATCATCCGTATCGACTTCAGTCCACTGGGGTAGAAGCTCTTCGACTGCTTGTTTCACTTCCGATACGTCTCGCCAAGTGACGGACTTCAGGAATTTTGTTAGTCCTCGCTTGTCTCGGACAAGATAGAACCGGAATTTCCAGATCAAATCCTTCTCCTCGGACGTTAACTGTTGGCTAGGTGCATAGTTGAGGATTTGCTAACAGCACAAGTCAGGACAATGAATAGCTTAGAGAAGTTGACATGACATACGGCCAGTTCGTCGCGGATTTTGGCATTTGGCTTAAGCTCACGGTCGTAGGGACCACTCCTGTGACTCCGAACGAGACGACGGTGCTTGTCTTCAACCGGATTGTCCCGTGCTACTTCTGGGTCAATGATATTCCAGAAAGCATTGTCAGCTATGGCTAACGCCTGGGGTGTGGGTGTCTGAACGCCAGACGTGGAAGGAAGTGAGGGAATTGAGGACAAAGTTGGCGCTTCCTAATTCGTAGGGATCAGTGGGGAAAGAGCCAGAGGTTCTTGAACTCACGGGCTCAGTAAATACAACGGGAAAGTCAAAACGGGGAAGTTCCACGTAAAGATAAAAGTTCTCCGACTTTTCTCTCTCCGCCTGAAGGTCTTTGTCAGTCTTATTCACCTTGCGCATGATATTGGAGAGGGGTATACTGCATGGATCTCTTCCATCTTTCGAAAGGCCATCTTGTCTAACCAATCTGATTTTTGCAAATCCCCGCGCTCATACTTCTTGATTAACTGTAGAAGTAGGATAAGTGAATAACAAAGGGATTGAAATACTGTATTCACCTTCTCTAATCGGCCCATCTCATCTTGCTGGCCCAATACTTTACTTGGGGTGACCGTCTCCTCCTTGCCGTCAGCTTCTTTCCCTTTCCATAGCAAAAGTCGGTGTCTGCCCCTCCGAAGGGTCCTTTAAAATATTTAGTTTAGAAAACTTTTTAGACTTGAAAGAAAACTGACCATTTCTTACTAAACAACTTGAACGTCGAGCCCCCCACAGGTTCTGCAGTGCGTGGTCCCGAGATGTCCCAAACGGTGAAGGTGATTTGAGAGTTAAGAGGAAGGTCACAATAGCGTATTGGAAGACTGATCCATTCATTCCACCTGTAAAGAACATGTTAGCAGAGGGGGTAATGTAGGGGTTGTAGAGAGAGACAGACATGTAACTGTTCTTGAACGCCTTGAACGAAGTTCGAAAAGGAATTGACAAAGGCTTGTTGTCCGCAACTAACTGACATGTTACATAGAGATCAGAGAGTGTTCTTTGAATTCAATCAGTATAAGCATGTATTGCAAGAGGACGAACACTCGCCCGCGCGACTCCTTACTCACTGGGTCTGAACACCATGAAACCGAAGGTCTGGATTCTCAAGAATTTCAGTATTTGATTTGGCTTGTCGGTTTCCCTCGAATTGCGAGCTGATTATGTAGCATTTTAGTTACTAGCGCTACCTAAGAGAGAGAGAGTTGTGAGACAAACATTCGGAACGTGACAGGCAATTTGAGGTCTGAGAGTTTGGCAAACGTAAAATCCTCCCGACTTGATTTGTCCATATTGTTAATTGAAGTAGAAATTTCAATGTCGGGACATCAGGTAATTGTGGCTAAAGCCAAGATGAGAGACGCGCGCCTGTCTTCCTGGTCACCAGTCAAACATCATAGTTAGTAAATACAAATGGGCAATAGTTAACAACCTATGGGGCTCCTCCTCTCGCCATCTTTTTGTCATGTCCAGCTTTACGATTATGGTTTGCTCGACTAGCTTTTTGTCGATCTTTGTTGGCTCGACCTCTTGCGTTTCCGCCTCCACGACCACCGCGGCCTCTCCCGCCACCTCTGCCTCTTCCACCAGCCGAGCTTTCCGCTTGGTCAGGGCTAAGTTCCAAAGGCTTGTTACCTGTAAACTCGTGCTTCTTAAGCATCGCATCTTTTCGTTTAGGCTGCAAACGAGCGTCAGGTTTATCAAATAAAGCGACGAAGAAAAGATTAAGACTTACATCGCGATCCAGCATGCTCCTCCATCCCTCCAACTGTTCATCATCCATCTTTGTTTGTCCTTTTAAATCCAGTCTCCCCTTTGTCCCTCTAGCTTTCCGCTCGAAGACACTTGAGTCACTGATATATGCAAGCTCAAGAATCACCTCAACGGATTCTGTTGATACCTCTCCCTCATCACCACTGCTCTCTTCTCCGTCTTGAACAGCAGGTACGGAAACAGAGGCTCCTTCTTCTAGTTCCGTAATAGCACCTCCACCATCTCCTTCTTCTTCGTCTTCTTCATCATCACTGAATGCTTCCGCCCTGCGTAGAATTTCGGCCTTCATTTCCTCGATATATGTTCGGTCGCGTATAGAAACAGTTTCATCTTCCCTAATGCTAGATAAAAAAGGTGGACAGAGCCGACAGGTGAATTAAGACAAACCTCTGCTTTTTGACTTGTACTCTGTCTAAATCCATTGGTTGGTCGTCAAAGACATTCCGCCTCTCTTTCACGTAGGCTTGAATATCGTCTTTGGTGGTGAGATGGTCGGGTGGTGGAGCTGTTCCGTCGAGGAGAGCTTCGATAACTTTTTCAGGACTCCTATACAACGGGGAGGAAGCGTTTCTGAGCAGGTTGCGAATGTATGTAGGGTCATGATCGGAAAGGATGTCAAGAACTTGAGCAACCTCGCTGTCAAGGTTTTCTTCTTCCACAGAATCGACAACGGCGGCTTTCCCCTTGCCTTTGTCGTTAGTGGGAGCAGCATGTACCTGTGCGGGACGGCCGCTGGAGCGAAGGAGGATCTTGAGTGCTCCAGAACCACGGTTCGTGAACTGATTTAATGAGGACTCGAGGCGGTCAAATTGGGCATCTTTCTCAGACGCATTTCGAAGAGAGGTACTGAGCAGCTTGTTCAGATCGTACGTTTGCTGATAGCTGCCACCAAGTGAGCCAAGATCAAGTTACACGGAACTGAGCTTACTCTGACAAAAGCGAACAGTTATGGAATGCTGTTGGAGTGGTACTGCTTGAAGGTGCCACCCCGGAAGGCGATAACTCCATTAATGCAAAGAATATGTTGTAGGTCTCATTCACAAGCCGAGTACGCGCTTGTCCTGAGGATTCTGACAACCTATCAAGCAAGTTTTTGAAGATGATATTGAAAGAATCAATCAAATCGACTTTGGTTTGAACAAAGAGCTTAAACTCTGGTTGTTCTTCTGCGTCCAGATTCGTTTGCAAATCGAAACCTCCGTAACCTGCAGCAACAGCGGCAAGACCCTGATCGTAAGCCTTGGCCAACGGAATGAGAAATGATTTCGATTGAAAAGGTGTGATGACGTCAGCTGGAGCTACACGAAGGAATGACACCAAACAATGTGCAGCTTTGCGAATTCCATACACTCCGGACGACGGACGAAGAAGAACGTCGGTCATGGCATTGCACAGATCAGAAACAGATGCTCGAAGAGCAGTAGACTGAGAAAATGCAGTGGAGAAAATGCTCCGAGTCAGTCTGCCCTTGCTCTGAGTGAAAGTGACAGCCAGATCGAGGAGGATTTGTAGTTCGAGGATGCCTTGGGAGGCGAGTTGCTCGCTGAGCCGTAAAGCCAGCGCATCGATCTTGGCAGACGAAGGGGTAGACTGCATTGTGTCCCATATCACGTCCTCGAGATATTGGTGAGCCCTATCCTGAGACCAAGAAGAGAGAAAACGGTGAGCAGCAGCCGTGTCTTGTTTCGGTGAAGAAATAGTGTCATTGAGAGCCTTGATGATTCTGGAATCCAAGGTGACATTTTGGCTGGGAGAAAGAGACTCTCTAGCAGCAGTCGAAGGGTAAGGTGGCAGAGAACTCAGGACATCTACCATGATTGTCGGAAGCCAAACTTTTTTGGTTGGCGCTTGTCGAATGCTTTTCCGGAACCTTCATGTTCTCCAAATATTTGGGGCGAATACCAATGTTGGGAAAACCCTTCTCACGATCGCCCTCTGTCGCGCTGCTGCAAAAGCCTCAAGAGACGTCTTCTACCTAAAACCCATCAGCACTGGGTCCCCAGAAGAATCAGATCAAACGTGAGAATCAAGTCGAGCTGAACCGGCGTTTTCTCCGTTCACTTACGCGTCTCACCCAGCACTGTTACGCGACATGCAAAGAATGTCAAGTCAACATGCCTTTACCAGTTTGATCACCCAGTCAGCCCACATCTTGCCGCCAAGCTTGCTGGGTCGGAACGGCTCGTACGGTTCCCTGTTAGTCCTCATCCCAACACCACTCAAAGGCGCCTCTAGATCCCCTCTGACGATACAGTTGTAAATTCCATATCATCTTACCTAAAATCATGTGCCGACAACTCATCTGTCCGCTCTCATGTCTTCGTTGAAACTGCTGGAGGTGGGTGTGGCTTCGCGACACTTCCTAAATTTTCCGTTCATCACTAAACCAACTGAAGGAGTACATTCGCCTTCTCTGCAAGGAACATCCCAGCTCGACCTTTATCGGCCGCTTCTCCTTCCTACTATTCTTGTTGGAGATGCAAAACTCGGTGGAATTTCGTCCACCATATCCGCTTATGAGTCCATGATGCTCAGAGGATATACAGTCGACCTCGTATTACTCTTTCAAGACGAGTATTATCGTAACTTCGAGTACCTCTCCTCATATTTTGCCAACGAACATGGCATTTCCGTACGGTCTTTCCCCTCCCCACCAGCCATCCTTCCAGATCCGAACGAGAACTTTTCGTCGACGGAAACTTATTTTGATACCATTGAGCCTGAAATGACATCCGCCATTGACACCCTAGACAAGATCCAGGAGCGTCGACTCGAAGAATTAGGAACAATGGGCAAACGCGCCTTGGACTCTGTCTGGTGGCCCTTCGTTCAACATGGGCTCGTCCAATCGGAAAAGGACGTCAGCATTATAGACAGCGCTCATTCAGACTTCTTTAATGTTCTCTCATCCCCCAACAAGCAGTCTGTGCTTGAGCCGCAATTCGATGGCTCTGCCTCCTGGTGGACCCAGTCATTTGGTCATGCCCACCCTGCACTCACGTTTGCTGCTGCCCGTGCGAGTGGGCGCTATGGTCATGTCATGTTCCCCCAGGCGATACACCTTCCCAGCCCTTCGTCTCTCGGAGACACTTCTCAACGATGGCCCAGGAAAAGGGTGGGCATCTAGGGTCTTCTTCTCTGATGATGGATCCACTGGAATGGAAGTCGCGCTCAAGATGGCTCTGCGCTCCTATTCTACTTCAAATAACCTCGACAAGATAGATCGGAAACGTCTTGGTGTTCTAGGTCTCAAAGGTAGCTACCACGGGGACACGATTGGGACTATGGACGCTACCGAGGACAACAGTGTATATACGTGCGAGTGGCACAATGCCAAAGGGTACTGGCTGGATACGCCGACTGTTGGCTTCAGGAATGGAAAGACGGTGGTCAGACTCCCCCGTTCTTTGCATGCCATTGGCGCGCACGAAACCGTCTTCTCCTCTCCGCAGGATGTATACGATGTAGAATCCCGCCTCGATTCTCCACTAGCATTTTCATATCGACGTTATCTGAACGCTCTCCTTATCGACCTCCAAAATTCTCCATCGTACCTCCCAATTGCTACGCTCGTCCTTGAGCCTCTCGTTATGGGTGCAGGAGGGATGATTTTTGTTGATCCGTTGTATCAACACATTCTGATATCCACCACACGCGAGTTACTTCCCAATGTTCCTGTCATCTTCGACGAAGTCTTTGTCGGGTTGTATCGCCTCGGTTTTATGTCCTCTACATCTATCCTCCGCACGAATCCCGATATCTCTGTCAACGCGAAGATTCTGACTGGTGGACTCCTACCCATGAGTGTAACGTTAGCGAACGAGAAAATTTTCGAGGCGTTTAAAAGCGACAAGAAGGCAGATGCTCTCTTACACGGCCATTCTTACACTGGGAATCCAATTGGATGTGAAGTCGCTAACGAAACGATGAAGTTGATCGAGCGGGAAATTCAGACGAACAAGGATTGGGAGACGGCGAAGTCCCAATGGAATGGTAGCACGGAAACGGAGAGAGAGGGTGTGTGGAGTCTATGGGACGTCGAGTTCGTCAAAGCTCTTTCTGAGCTGCCAGTAGTCGAAGAAGTCATGGCTCTCGGGACGGTGTTGGCCTTCAAAATCAGTGGAGATGGCTCAGGTATGTGCTCGTTGGTGCTCTTGTTTATTGATGCTACATTAAAGCATTGAACAGGTTATGTTTCTCATTCCGCTCAGAAAACCCTCGAAGCTCTGCGCAATCCTAGCAGTGATGAAAAGCTGAGCTCAGCCCGGGCGGTATGCCCTTCAGTGTTCACTATCGTACATTGGGAGATGTCGCATATTTTGTGACTAGTCTCAATACGCGATCAGAGGTAATACGAGAGCTGGAGGAGAAAATTTGGAATGCCTTGAACGATGTCCGAGATGACCGACCGAGATGACCGTTCCTCGAAAAGTACTCTACCCGTAATTCTATCTGAAGTAAGCTTTATTGTTGGTATCTGGTATATAACAGCTTTTTCAGCACGAATACCCTAGCCAAAAGGATATTTTGGTTTCACATGTGTCTTGTGCTCTGGTCAAATCTGAAAGCTTCTGCCGCACAGCTTTATCGCACTTTGAACGGTAGCCTCTTGGATCATAAATATCATGGTGAGGAAGCTAGAGCAATGAGGTTTGTGTCTTGTTCCGTTCGTTCTAATTCGGACGTACAGCTTCTGCTTGAAGCACAGTCCTAGAGGACGGCCAATTGCCACTATTTGCTATGAAACGTACTTTTTCCACCTCTTTTTTTCGCTTGAAAGTTTCGGGGATCCAACGGGCTCATCACCCCGATGGACCAACTTGTTCTACAACAGCAGTGCAGTTCAACTTTATTTAAATCTCCAATGGTTGAGCAGCACATGTTTCAAGTCCAATGGCCCTCACATTCTCTCAGCTTGGTGCTGCTGACTTTGGTCTTGCGATAGCCTTTGGAACCCTTGTTCTCTTCGTTGGCAGTTTTGTTGTTTATAAGACCACTACCCGCCTCTCTGGTGCCCAAGCTACCTCGACCATAGTGTCGGTGTGGCTTGCGTGGATCTTTTCTATTGCATACTTCCTTCTCCTCGCTCTCAGTCAAGGATATATCGCCCTTTCTCGTACCCAACGTTCACAACATATTAACGCTGCAGGTATACAGACATCTCCTGCCACAGAGAGCCAGGCATCGTCCACCATAGGATCTCAGGCTGGACTTGCGGCTGCTGCTTTCGAGAGTCTGACGATCTCAGCATGGATCTTCGCACTCACCTCTTTGACCTATGTGTTGCTAAACCGTGCCGAGACTACCATACCCAAACACATGCCCATTGTGCGCATTGCTCTCCCTTTTGTTGTTGGTTGTTCGACATTGGCACCTATCCTTGCGGTTATCTACACCTCCAAATATGACATTATCTCATCCCAAGCCCTCTTCGGCTTGGAAATTACGGACGCCATCCTTCGTTTCCTCGCCACGCTGCTCCTCATGGTAGTCACTGCGCGATGTAAGCGTGAGTTTGCTCCTGGTGGTGTCAGTCATTTACAACTTTCTCGTTTCTTAAATGCCTGGTCTGATGTGCCCTTTAGCCCCTTCGTCGTCCGATGAACACCATTTCAAATTCTGCTGTTTTCTGGACTGGTGTTGGAATGGTGAATGTCATTGTCACCGAAATCGAGCAACACTTCGAAGGCGAAGGCAGAAGGTCCACCACCCTCTTGCCCCGTATTCTTGCTACAGGCATCGCCACACTGGGAACACTTACCTTGCTTCCGAGAGTTTTTTCTGTCATAAGTTTGACCAAAGAGAAATGGGTTCCGACTATCAATGCTTAGCTTTGACCATCGTGTTACCTCATTTGCACCCTTTTGTCGTTCTTGGTCCATAGAACTTTCATATCCCCTTATTTAAACCAAAATGATTTTCCTGGTTTGTAATATAAAATTCAAGTTGGATTGCCGTCAAATCTTGAAGATCAATGTACTTAGCCAAGAGAAAAAGACGAGCTGAAAGTCCCTGATGGGTCCGAGTCCGAGCGCTTATGGCGAAGACCTAAATCACTTGTTTCCTCCACACCATGATCTCACCCATTTTTGGACTCTGATGAGGTGGTCTTAGTTACCCGTCGGTCATTTCCTCCCGAGAATAGCATGGCTTTGGTATATAAGAAGACATTGCAATGTGATGCCCCACGGACATATTTGCCCTCCCATACCAGACAAGCCCACCCACACTCTTTCCCTACTTCACTCTCTTAAGCTTTACTTCACGATCAAACGTTATTCTCTCTCTCTCGTATTTTTTTTTGACTGTTGCTAAACTTTCCTTAGAATGCGTTCCGCTTTCGTCGTCGCTTTAGCCTCTTTCTCCTTCTTCAGCGTTGCTACCGCCCAGGGTGGTGCCTGCTCTGCAGGTAGCTGCTGGGAAAATGGTCCTTCGAATGCAACAGACCATGGTTGCCAAACTTGGGAAGGTGGTGTCGATGCTTGGCAGACTTGTGGCTTTGAGGGTGCCATTATTTGCAATGTTTGCTTAACCTGTTCAACGACCAGCATGCTATACATCACCCAACCAGGCTACTGGTGCAGGATGCAATGCATGGCACGGAGGAACCGATGCCTGGGAACAATGTGGTTTTGAAGGCGCGGTAAGGTCATCAAACTTTTTGCTCGTCTGCATACTCAGATATCATACAGATTACCTGCCGTGAGTGTGCTGCCTGAAGCATGCTCGATTTGCTGCGTCCATGGGTACTCTACACCACCCCACTCCAAAGCACTCATTACACAAAATCTATAGCGCACTATGGAACATATCTTCGGCTTGACGGACTTGATCTCACTGGAGCGAACTTCAGGCATCCTCTTTTGGTTTCTCAGTTTGATTCCAAACATACAGTTTCTAAAAATGTGGCAACTAGCCCAAAAACTCTTAGCCTGGGTCTCTTGTGTAAATTTTGCTTGTGAACCCGAAAGAATCCCGAAAACAGTTCACGTGCTGAAGGACAGCCCTATTTTCCGTTTCGCTACTCCTTCTCGAGCTTCACTTTAATGCGCTTATGTTTTTTGGTAAGAAATTTAGAAATTCTCACTTGTTCGTAGGCACAGTTGGTCAGTTTTTTTCTCTCGTTCGAACAGAGTCAATCTCCACGAGTTTAATGAGATATCTTTGCTCGATATCTATACTAGTGTTCTGTTTTCTGCTGCTGATCGATTAAAGACGAAACCCCCCTTCTCCTCTCTGTACTTCGGGTGCATTAAACCCCGATTTGGGTGACGCTTTGACCGTTTTCCCAAGGTGTTTCCGTACTGACCTTTCCTTCTGTTAGATATCCGGCAAAGAGAAACCTCCTTACACGGTTTTGGGGCTTCTGCCGACGAACCAAGCGATTTTACGCTTGAAATTTCACAAAGCTCACACAGAGCCCAAGTTCGAGGAACATGAGGCATTGAGATTGTCACTTGATTTTATCGAGCACTGACGTTTTGTACTTTGGTCAAAAGCACCCCATTATTTATCTCCGACTACAAAAACATCAACGACTCACTTCACAGCTTCTCACGTATCAAGACTCCTCCTTGCATTCGCCATCTCCGGCTTGCTCACGCTCCCTCAGCTCAAGACGTCTAGTCTCTCCCAGCTTTCAAACAATTCTTCACGCAACGTAGAATGATCGCGCTTGAAATTTTTCTTGCTTCACTTTCTTTTACCATCTCTTTCCTACTTCTATTTTTCTTCCCACCTCTCTATAAGGAGAAGGACCGACGCACCAACCTCCCCACTGCCTTTATTATTACCATCATTCTCATCCTCAACCTTTTTCATGGCATCTCCATTGCAAGTCAGACCTGGAAGTACAACGCCGAGTTCTTTTGTGACATCCGTAAGCCTCCCATTTTACTCTTTACGAGATTCTGCTCACATGCTTTACGTACTAGATGCAAACCTGACGCTTGTGCTGTCTATGTCAATGATTGCCTTAATCGTCCCTGCGGGCCGTACACTTTGGGAAGTCAGTCATGGCGAACACCTCAAGTACAAAACTATCGTGCTGACCCCTGCCTTTTGGCGCTGGATGGATCCCCTCCTTACTATAGTGTTGCCACTGCTCTCTGGAGCTTCCCGTAGGTCGTCTTTCTCTATTTCTGCGGCCCGCCTCGACTAACTCCTTTGGAGAACTGTTCGTCCGCACCGATCGCTTCGATCTCATCGAATCGTATGGCTGTTTCCCGTCTTACAACGATTCTTCTGCGGGATTCATTCTCATTTACGGACCCATCTTTGCGGCTATTTGTTTTGCTTTGGTTACTTGCTGTTCGTCTTTTTCTCTGTCTAGGTTCTTTCTTTGCTAATTTTATACAGGCGTTGCTTCTGGACAGATTCATGACCTTGAGCGGCAAGATAAAGTCAAGCTTGTGATGCTTTGGGCAATTCCTATCACATTCCTGTGCTGGTTCATGATACATCCCTTTGTGACCAAGCTCACTCCCGAGATCCCTTTGCTGGAGTTATGGGAAACCAGTTTTACCACTATCGCCTTCCGCTCTGACTTTGCCCATCGCTTATGTCACATCGCTCTGTGGTGGGCCATCTGTGCCAGCGGTGTTGCTGCCGTTATTTCGCAGATTCTCCAAGTCACCCACTGGGATGACGTTTTTCTCTTTGGAATTTGCGTTTGCGCTTCTCACTTTCGCCGCCGCGTCGCAACTCAATGGTTCGCGCCTGTTTGGTTCCGTCGCCTTCGTGGTTCCCAAGGGAAAATTGACCTGAATTGGTATGGTTTGCTCTACATTTTTACGACACTTCGCTCAGTGTTTCATTTTAGCCCTAAGTCCTTCTCAGCTCAGTTCAATGAATTGAACATATCCGGCAGCAAAGACATTGAAATGCAGTCCACAACCATCGATAGTACTAGTGTCAATTCTTCTACTCAGCCTTCGGTCGCATCGTTTATCCCTATCGTACATGTTCGCGACTCTGCAACCGACGAGGAGTACATCAAAGCTGCTGCACACACGCTCTCTAGCTCTACCGCTGCCAAGATGGGTTTCCAGCTCAGCAAATCTTCAGTGTCATGAGTGCATTGTATCCATGACAATTTTTCATATGCTCCCAACCTGGTCACGCCTTCTATCCCTGGCCTTGTATTTCTCTCTCTGCCTTTCTCTCTCTCTTTGCACCACGATGCCCGTTTCACGCTAGATATCGATGATCCAGTCGCACGCTCTTTCTTCTGCTTTTTTGCTCTTTAACTTTTGGTTTTGTTGTCTCTTGTTGACGCTTTGTTGATGTGTATCATAGCTCCTGTAGTTTCTATTCTGTTGGCTCTGTCATCTGTCTCTCCACTTTCTTTGTACGATTATCGATATGGTTTAGCAAGCACGAAATTTACAAAACCAGTGTACATTATAACGCCTTTTCCAGCTGTTTTATTAAAGAATAAAAATGTTTCGTCTCACACTTTGAACTCAGACCTGGACTTGACGTGAACGGCTCAATAAGTCCCCAACCAACACCTCAGTTGGACCGAAGACCAGGTAAATACAAATAAGACCATTTATTGCCAGCAATACTAAATTCAGTCATCCGCTTTCTTCATCTTCTTTTTCGGAGGCTCATCTGGATCTTCTTTAGAGGTTGATGCCTTGGGTTTTGGCTTCGGCTTCGGTTTCGGCTTGTCGTCGTCCCCATCAACATCCATCGCATTGTCATCCTTCTTGACCTTTTTCTTCTTCGGCTTTTTGGCACCATCGACGTCCATGTCATCGCCCTCGGCGGCCTTCTTCTTCTTCTTTTTAGGCGACCCATCCTTGTCTTTGTTCTTCTTTTTCTTCTTGACCATGTCGCGGTCACCGGAAGCGTCAGATGCGGTGGCAGCACCATCAGAGTCCGAATCGCTCTCACTCGGAGAGCCTTCGTCCGATGAAGAGGCTTGGAAGTCCTCTGTACTCAAAAATGAGAAAACAGGATAGTCAGAATCACGAATTGGGCCTGACCGTCTTCGGAACTCTCGTCATCATCATCTCCGCCTTTTCTTCTTGGAGGTCCACTATCCGAAGAGTCTACACTCGCCATATCCTCATCATCGTCATCATCATCAACTCCAAGGGCCTCCAATTCCTCCTCTTCTGTAGGCGCAACTTTCACTCGGACCTTCTTGTCCTCGAAGTACTTTTGCAAGTTATCCTGCTCATCTTTTGAGATGGTCGAGAACACATGTTCTGGTCCGTCTCGAGTCGTGACGGCCATGTCGAACGTTCGTTGAGACGTACCAGTCGAACCGACGCGCGAGAATGAGATTGAGTGGATGTCGGCAAATGCAATGAGGGTAGGTGACTTTGTAACAAAGAAAATATGCTTGTCCAACATGAAAAGGTCGCCTTGAACAGCTTTCATATGGGCTTTGACATTTGGATTGCCGTCACGACTAGACAAAACAATGAGAGTCAAGCAAACAAAAAACAGAGAAAATCTTACTTCTTGTATGAGCCCGGCTGAGTGATTTTCTTGCCAACAAGTGCGCGGAAAATAGTTGAAATGAGTTGGTATGTGGGTACTTCGTATTTCCGCTCTAATCCGTAGTTCTTTTCTTGTTCTCTACAAAAAAGCAATGATGAGGGATGTTAAAAAAACAGGATGAGCAAGAACTGACTCAGTGATATTGAGTTCAGCAGTGATTTCTTCGTCTACTGAGAAGGCCATGACCAAGTAATGGTACCTTGTCTGACCTTGACGAATGGGTGAATTAAGGGCAAGCTATTGCAAAAGAATGAAGGGTAGTGTTTGCACAAAATAAAGCAACTTACTATGAACATAATGGATTGTTCGTCTTTGGGAAGCAGGAAAAGGCGCGAAATGGTTGAGTAAACCACTTTATAATCGTAGGTTTTACCACGAAGGCGGAGGAAGTCGACAAACATGTCCAGGTCGTGTTTACCACGAGGGGTGACGACCTGGAACTTCCTCAAAGCTGAGAATAATATCACCAGTGACCTCGCCAATGTCTGCTTTCTCCTGGATTTGGTCGTGGAAAACTTGGGCGGCGCTGATTTCCTCGTCCTCGTCTTGCTGATTGTCACCAGCATCGGAGCCACTGTTAGTTTTTGTTTGCGTTCCAGGGACGAAGAAGCGTATTTCTACCATCTCGTCTTCACGAGACCCACTCTTAGAATTGGAGGTAGCGAACTCGAGCGAGACTTCAGTACGGCCGGCGATATTGGAGTTTGAGACCTTCTCGAGAGGAAGTTCAAAAGCAGTACGATCTGCTACGACAAATGCAAGTTCTTGGCCTAAAAGAAAGTGAAAATGAGTTGTGGTAGGTGTCAGAGAGAGTAAGAGAGACGCGCCTTGGAAGTCAGTTTGTCCCCAGTTCCAGCCCCTAAACGATACATCCTTTGTTTCAAGCGTGACAGAAAAGTGATTTTTCAATAAACTTGAGACTTTATCGTGATCCTGGTACGCAAAATGAGGAGAGCAACACGAATGCCAAAGAATGAGTGTACATCACGGTCAAACC
This sequence comes from Flagelloscypha sp. PMI_526, assembly GCA_021399455.1. Classification (NCBI taxonomy): domain Eukaryota; kingdom Fungi; phylum Basidiomycota; class Agaricomycetes; order Agaricales; family Niaceae; genus Flagelloscypha; species Flagelloscypha sp. PMI_526. The sequence continues at coordinate 931,655 of JAJTUO010000011.1, read as the reverse complement.
CATCTAGCTTTTCTCGACGGTGATTAGACATCCCGAGGCGCAATTGAAATCCTTTCGCGACGCGTAGCCATTGAGCCCATTTGATATCGGGACCTGGCATTGTCACCATTTTGTCTGCGTCGTTCCCCTTCCACGCCATGCCGCTGCTCGCGATTCGAACTTCTAAAAACACAGTACTGGATAAGATGGATGAACATCTGTGAAAAAATCACGTACTTCCAACTTCATTGTTGATATATATCTGGTCGAACTGCGTTGCAGCGGACATTTTGGGGTTGTGGTCTTTGGCAAGCAGGCAGGTTTAGACGCCCTTACGCCTCTCAGCCACACGGTCACCTTCTTCCTTCTTTCTGATGAATGACACACTCGAAAGCCGCTCCCGTGATATGCAGGAGCGTACATTTTGCAAATGGTGCCCTCAGAAATGGCTGTGTCACGCCAGATACTAAGCTTACCGTGCTAGGCTGAACACCAAGCTCGAGGCGAACGGTTACCCTCCAATGGCCTCGCTCGTTCGCGATCTTTCAGACGGAGTTCGTCTTATCCAACTGATGGTACATATAACCTATCTTTCTGTTTCCAATTTACGAATCCACTCTGTCCTAAGGAAATCATGGGTGCGCGATGGTTCCTCCAAACTTGTACTCCTTCTTCCATCTGACTTGAATGCTTTAATAGGTGACGTATCACTAGGAAGAAGATACAATAAGACACCCCGTATGCGCATCCAGAAAGCCGAGAATGTGAATAAAGCTCTTGAGTTCATAACCTCTCGCGGTGTCAAGCTGACCAACATTGGCCCTGAAGGTCAGTTTTTTTGGTGTTTGGGCTTTACGTCCTCTGATCCGCTCTTTTTTCAGACATCATCGATGGGAATGTGAAGTTGATTTTGGGCATGATTTGGACTCTCATTCTGCGGTTCACCATTGCAGACATTAGGCATGGAGCTTCGCGTAACCCTTCGGCTCCTACTATCCACTAATCTGTACTCTCAGTGAGGAAGGCCTTTCAGCCAAAGAGGGTCTTTTATTATGGTGTCAGCGGAAGACTGAACCATACAATGATGTTGATGTGCAGGACTTCTCTCTAAGTTGGTCTGACGGACTGGCATTGTAAGTGGTTGACCAATTCCAGCTGTTATCTCACGCTTTAATAATCATAGGTGTGCACTCATTCACTGTCATCGACCCGATCTCATCGACTATGACAAACTCGATAAGGCAGCCTTTTACTTTTGGCTTCCCCTTCTTGCATGACTTATGGAATTGCAGTCTGACCGTCACGGCAACACTCGTCTAGCTTTTGATGTGGCCTTGGAACACCTGAATATTCCTCAGCTTCTTGAAGTGGAAGATCTTTGTGATTCCACCAGACCTGATGAACGCAGTGTCATGACTTACATAGCAAGTTATTTCCACGCTTTTTCTTCTATGGATCAAGCAGAAACGGTTTCTCGTCGCGTAGAAAAGTTTGCCGAGCTCATGCAGTCCGTTTGGATCAGCCAAAACGACTATGAGAGACGCGTTCGCCTCCTTCTTGCAGCTCTTACTGAGGTGCAGGCGGAATGGTCTGCTGCCGTCTTCACTGGAAGTTACAGCCATGCTAAGGACACGTCCAACGCCTTCCGCACGTACAAACAGACACAAAAACGGACCTGGGTGATCGAAAGGCAAGATGTTGCGACATTATTTGGCAACATCCAACCAAATTGAAAACTTACGGTTTACGAGAGTATTCTCCTCCACTCGGGCTTGCATTGACAGATTTGGATGATGCTTGGAAGCAGTTACTGGCGAGTGAGGCACAAAGATCACGGTCAATCAATGCAGAAATTCGGCAGTGAGTTGAACTGATTTCTGGTCTTTAGAACTGTATTGCTCATCTTTCAAGAATCAAGGAGAGATTACGGAAGAAATTTGCTGATCTTGCAAATGCCTTTGAACAGCGCCTCTCTTCGATATCCTCCGAGCTTTCAACAATTCACGGAGCTCTGGAAGTATGTACCGTTCCAGCCTAAACCTAACCCATATTTACGTCGGAACAGTCCCAACAGGACCAAGTGAGGGAGATCCAGAAACGCCTACCACAGCTCACAGAGGCCCTATCTGCTGTCTCATCTGCAGAAGAAGCTTGCACCGCCGCTAATGTGGAGGAAAATGACTATACAGTGTTTACGTTCCAGGATTTAGAATTCGAGCTTGAGCTCCTAACCCAAAGTCCTTGCTAAAAAGATCTCTTTCATTGATAACCAGGTTTGCGCTGCTCTCCTGACACTATGCTATTTGTTTTTCGCTGATATTTCTTTGGGGTAGATCGTATCAAGGAACCACACGAACCTCACACCTGCGCAGCTTGAGCAATTCGAGAGCACGTTCCGGTACTTTCGATCGAAATGAAACGAATACGCTTGACCAAGCAGAAATGATGGCCGCATTAGCGAGTCTGGGTATCGTGTATTCCGATGAGGACATGGATTATATCTATGATCAACTGACTCAAGATTATGGTGCAATCACGTTCGAGGCATTTATCAACCTCTTAGTAATTGTCCTTTTCCTTGGTTGTATTGGCAATGATTGTAATTTTTTGGTCCTTTCGTAGGTGGATATTATGGAAGACCAAACAACGCCAGACCAACTTCGCGAATCTTTCCGTGGCATAGCTTCGGACAAAGTCAGTGCTCAAAAAAAACCTACTCTTATGACCCACCCACTTAACACCAATATTTTAGCCGTTTGTAACTGAGCTTGATCTTCGAATGGCACAACTTACGCCAGCAACTATTGAGTTTTTGAAAGGTGTTATGCAGAGTGACTCGAACGAAGCTGGGGAGCCGACATATGACTATGAAAGGTGGATAGACGATAGCTTCCTGTCACCAGACGAGGTGTCGTTTGTTGCATAGACGGCTTTACATGTAATTACCTCCTCGGCTTCCTATTTCAGTTTATGCCTCTCCTTCTGTATCAATTGCTTTTTAAGTATACCAGAAGAAAGCTCGGTGCATGGAGGAAGGGAATACTGCAAGCTACATTCTGTTTACCCTAATGTTGCACTTAATTTACGAGAAAAAAAACTGCAATAACGGTAGTACAAATAATCCAAAGTTCTCATTTATCTTACTCCGTCAACTGCAGAATGTACTGTCAAGGATTTTGAGCATTCCGAGACAAAAGCTTCGAGTTCCGTAGCCTCGGTACCGGTTCCGAACCGACTCACCTTGTTCCCAACCTTGATGAGCTCAGACTTGCCTCCATTGCTTGGAGCCAACAATGGCAGTCAATTCAGAGTCCACCTGCAAGGAAACAGTGGTACATAATCCGAGCATTTCGTATTATAAAACTCTTGTTTGACCTTTTTTGTTCGTGCCACCCAGGTTCGGGCAAGGTAAGGAAACCATTCTTCCACGCAAAGCTGAAACTGGAGTGAGTTCTCCCCAAGACAACACTAGGTGCTCAACTGGCCGAAATACTGGATGTCCCGCACATTTCTCTCGATACGCTCTTTTGGAAACCCGGTTGGGCACAGTCAACGCCTGAAGAGTTCCAGGCTCGAATTCGTATTGAGATGGCTCGTAGCGAACGAGGATGGGTCATAGACGGTAACTATGAGAGGAAGGGTGGACATATTGTTGGTGAAAATGCCACAGACGTCATTTGTATGTGCCTCATTCTCTCTGTGTTATGTTTTTTTTTTTTTTTTTTCATGACGATGTTTAGGGCTCGACCCTCCTCTTATTCTTTACTTCCCACGGCTTGCCTGGCGAACATTTCTTCGTCTCTTTCGTCTACGAGACCCCTGCTCTCCAGGCTGCCCCGAAAGTTTCCGAGAATGTTTCTTCTCTAAAGAGAGCATCCTTTGGTGGTGTTTGAGCCAACACTGGGTAAATCGACGCAGAAACACAGAAAGGTTCGCCTTGATAGGTATAGGATCTGGAAGCCGTATCAATGAACGGAAAATGAGGAGGCTGGGCGGCTGGGGTAGTGAAGTTACGCGCTGGTTGAACCAAGTAAGGGAGTTTGTCAAACAAAACTAGGCTACCTTGAATAAGCCTTGTATTTGGGACATCGAGGAAATAAGTCTATTTCCGATCCACACAACTAGATCATTCAACTGAGGCCAAATAATGACCCCCCAATTGAGTCCCGATGCTTGCTTCTGATTCAACCCACTTGCTCCATACTGTCATCATCGAACATGGCCACACTCGATCCCACTACACAGTCGAACTACACTCAGGTCATATCGAAGCACATCCATCTCGACTGGAAAGTCGACTACGATGCTCTGATCATCTCTGGAACTGCGGTACATGATCTTGAAGCCGTCGCCAACGATGTCAACTTGGTCGTCTTTGATATTTCTCTCCTCAATATTAAACGGGCTGTAATTGACGGAAAAGAGACAAAAGTATACTGCTTAATGTGCATGTCTGTTTATTTTGGCAACTACTAACTTTCAAATAGTTCGATATTGGTGCCGTCCATCCAGTCATGGGCGCTCCGCTCTCTATCACTCTTCCGAATCCACTCCAAAAGGGTGACAAATTGAAACTTTCGATTGAGTATAGTACCATATCTCCGGACAGTGTGAGTGGAGATGGACCTGCAAGTGCTCTCCAATGGTTAGACAAGGAACAAACCCAAGGCAAGACTCAACCGTTCCTATTTTCACAATGTCAGCCCATATATGCCCGTACTCTGTTGCCCGTGATGGATTCTCCGAGTGTCAAGATCGTTTGTCATCACTCTTGCCAACTATTTCATCCAACTATATAACATTTGTTTCTTAGACTTACTCTGCGGATGTTCTTTCTAAACTTCCTGTGTTACTCTCTGCAAACCGTGTGTCCCCTCCATCAACTGGTCCCCAGCATGATGGAAAGTTGTCGGAAAGGATGAGGTTGTGTACAAGTATAAATCTGTAAGTTAGTTTGTAGGTTCTCACTCTTGTTCTGACCGCTTCAGCCTGTCCCAATACCTTCTTATCTCATCGCCATCGCGGCTGGAGACTTGGTTTATAAAGCCTTTGATAAACTTCCTGGCAAAGATTGGACAACAGGAGTATGGGCTGAACCCAGCCTCATCGACGCTGCCCACTGGGAGTTCAGTGCTGACACAGCAAGGTTTGAACATCGTCGAGGGGGTTTTCCAAAGCACTCACCGTCTATATCTGAAGATTTTTGGCTGCAGAAGAAGAGGCCATCAAGTCATCGTATCGCTTTGGAGTCTATGACATATTAATCCCGCCGCCTAGCTTTCCGTACGGCGGAATGGTGAGTCTGGCCCTTTTTCCATAGCAGTATTTTCATTCATTGAATGTAGGAAAACCCTTGCATATCGTTCTTAACGCCTAGTAAGTATTCGCCCTTATCCCAAGCAATTGATTAACTCAGTATATAGGCTTATTGACTGGCGACCGCTCTCTCGTCGACGTGGTAGTACACGAATTGACTCATAGCTGGTGCTTACCCTTATTATAGTCTAACAGGGAAAAAAAAACTCACCGTATTTTAGGTTTGGAAACGGCGTTACCCATGCTCACGCCTCTCACTTTTGGCTGAATGAGGGATGGACAACATATATTGAGCGATTACTTCAACAGAAACTTCATGGCCCCGCGCATCGTGGCTTTAGCTTCCTCATCGGGTAATCCACTCGTACCAGGCAAAATTACGTTGACTGAACACTGATGGCCGAGCAGAAAGAAATCCCTCGACGAAGCGCTCAAGGAGTACACCAACAAACCAAAATATCAGCAGCTAGTCATCGAGTTCAGCAAAGGCGAGGATCCGGATGATGCGTATTCAGTCATTCCATACGAAAAGGGTGCTAACTTCCTCTATTACCTCGGTATGTCGAACTCGTGCTTGTTTTGCATATTTTCCAAACTGTATATCGTTGTTAGAAAACCTCCTCGGTGGACTTGATGTCTTCCTTCCCTACGTTTCATCCTATGTCAACGCTTACATTGGTGCATCCATCACAACTGAAATATGGAAAGATCATTTGTACACATACTGGAGGAAGTATGATTCAGAGCATGGGACGGAAAAGATCAAAGCGCTTGATAGCATCAATTGGAAGGTATGTAACTAGAGCTATTATACCTCTCACATTTGCTTACGTCCCGGAAGGAATGGTTCTCTGGCCAGGCCTTACTCTTCCCGTGGAGAACCAATATGACACCACTCTTGCTGAACCATCATGGGCCCTCGCAAAAAAGTGGGACGAGAGTCGGAACCTGTCTGTTGATGGTCCTTGCCTTTGACGAAGAGAAGGATTTAGGCCAGTGGACAAATGGCAATCAGATAGGTACTTCCTCAGGTTCTCGTTTTGTTCTACTTGACCCATCGTTTCCAGTTGTCTTCCTGGAACGCTTGCATCAATTTGACCCTCTTCCTTCGTCTCACCTTCTCCATCTCTCCAAGGTCTATGCTAATCGAATTGCCACAACAGGCAACTCAGAGATTCCGTCTTCGCTTTTATCACATTGTACTAGCAGGAGGAAAAGATAGCGAAGTTGCGATACAGTTCAAAGAGAAAGCAGTCAACTGGATTATCGGAAATGAGGACGCTGGAGCGAAGGTCATCAAAGGCAGAATGAAATTCTGTCGACCTGTTTTCCGGCTTGTTGGACGGGTGGATTCTGATCTCGCGCAGACGGTGTTCAAGGCGAATCAGACCCTCTTCCATCCCATTGCAAGGCGGCTTATTTCAAAGGATCTTGGCCTGACATAATTGGACTTGCCGATAACGTATATACCGTTCTGGCGATTATTTGCTATCAGAAAAATTCCTCCACGATGAATACAATTCTGCCCAATTTTGTTGTAAGATACTCTACATTCTATGGAATCCTCCCAAAAAAGAACGGTTTAAATAATACAAAAGACACGAGTTATTCTAACTAGGGATGAGGCTCTCGCGAGTCGTACTAGTCCATTTCATCGACTCGGTCGGCCATGATGGTGGCAACAAAGGGATAGGGCTCTTTGTCGGTCTCCCTAGCCAAATACTGAGGTACCTGACCTAAAACCGGTCGGTCGTTTACCATCCGACTCAACTGCGGTGAGGGACTTCCGCAGATACAGTTGGAGAGATATAGTGAGGCTGAGGTGGTGGACTTTGTGGGTCCCAAGGTGGATGAGGTATTGGAGGAGGTGAATGCTGAACCTTGACCAGTTTTTCAACAACGTGTTGACGTGAGAGGGAGATGTCCGTCACAAACTCCTCCAACGTCGCTACATCTTGTCTGGAGAATGCTGAGGGCCCAGCCGCGCCGTACCCCGGGATCGTCATCTCGTGATGAATAAGCTCAAGCTCTTCAAGCTTGTATCCACACTGACCACGGCGAGCAACGAGAGACTGAAGCTGAACAATTCGAAACAAGTGGTCGTGGTGAATCTCGAGTGCGTCGAGCCTTGGACAAGGCACAACGATCTCCGCGCCACTGGCTTTCTTGCGAGACTGTAAGCCGAAGATATGACGCCCAGTGGTCTGTGAAAGCCCGCCCTTTCTAGGAGTCAGAGCTTCTAGAATGGTTTGGGATGATTGGTCTGTCTGTGCCCAATTGTATCCTTGTGGTTCATCGCTGTAGTCAAAAATCTCTACAGCCTCAACGCTGTCCAACATGCGAAAAGCTTGTGTCCAATCGTGAACACTGAGTCGTTGATCAGATCTTCGCTCTCGAATACAAATTTTTGAAATCGATTGGTGCAACCCAAATCGACCGATGCAACCCCAGATAGTTGTTGCACTGTGCTGCCCTCGAAGATACAAAACCCCATCTTCCACAGCTAGAAGGCAAAGGTCTGTATCTAACCACTGGTGAGGCAGTATAACGACGTGGCCAAGTTTCTCGATTAATCGACCAAGTGTCTGCATCTGCCATATTCCTCAGATGCTTCGTTTTCTCAGGTATACAAACGGAGAAATCCCATGTCTTTTCTGTACTCCAAATGAAAAGCTTCGTCGCACTGGGCAACCACAGGCGCTCGAGGAAGTGAGAAACATGATTGTGGCGAAGACCATGCCCCGATCACCAGTTCCCGTAGGTGCAGCATGTCAACCTTGCTTGCACTATCTTGCCAATGGTCGAGCTGAGGATAATCGGGGCCAGCGTTGACAAGGGTCAACTCCCGAAGACGTGGACTAGCTCGGAGGAATACTGAAAAGTTATCCATGGTCTCCCTCCCCATAGGTTGGTCATAGAGACAGACGTGAGTGAGATTTCGCATCGAGTACGAGGGAGTGTAGTGTTTTAGGCAGACTTTTTTCAGGGATGGAAATTGATCTGCGAATATTGCGGGGATCATCTGGACACTGGTGTGAGGGACAGGAGGGAGGGAAACCTCAAGTGTAAGACTTCGAAGGTTGGAAGCAGGGATCCTGTAATGAAGCCAGTGCATGGAAAACAGCAGAACTGTCTCCGGGAGGGCTTGAGACATGAAACTCTGTTATCCTAGAAGCGTGTTTGTTCAACACTTTGATTGCTTGTGCAGACGGCGTCCAGGGTTCTCGTATGCCAGCGTAGATGGTTAACGGCGCTTTGCCGGAACGATGTAAGAATGTTCGAGGACTGACGTTGAGGTCTATTGTGGACCATAGCTGAGGAGCACACTCTCTGGAGATGTGACGCCATAAACGACAGACTATCGGGCTGTCAAAAATGATAATATACGAGCGAGTTGGGTTGAGGACTTACCACGCGTGAGGTTGCGCCATTCTCGGTGAAGAGGGGCAGGGGAGTTCAAAGGAAAAGGGAGATAATCTCGCAAAGGATATTGGCAATGTCCAAATATCGTGGCGAGTATCTCAGCTGGTAATGAATTCACTGGCTGTTTGGCATTTCTCCAACTCCGCAAGATTTGGACAAGCTGATGTAGTTCATAGTCGAAAAGGTCCAGCTTGTCTGCTAATTGGTAAAATTTCTACTTGAAGTAGTCGAGGTACATACATCTACGCGAGAAAATCTAGAGAAATGATGAGAGGGTATTGGACGAAGAAAACACGATCACGCACTTCTTAATGGCTTTTGGCATCTCCAAAGTCGACCTTATTTCGTAAATGCTCGTTAAGATTGATTTTACATGAGCTGGCTGGCTGCCATGGCTGCGCTCGCTCCGGGATTTCGAGCTTTTCGCTTTCTGGTTCATGGGCAGAGGCAAGCTACGTAAAATGGGCGTCTAACTCCGCCCGCGTACAGCTTGCATGAAGACATTGCAGCAACAACGAGGCAAGAAATGTACAGCGGCACAGGTTGTTGAGGGTAGGTAAGATAAAAGTATGAGATGAAAGAACAAAGCAGTAACAGAGCGATCGATCAAGATGCAATGTCGGCCCGGCCAACAAGACTCCCTTCTCAAGGCTCTGGATTCTGAGGCTCTTTGTTAGGAACAACCCAGCAATAATGACCACATCCAGCAGCACACAAATGACCCAACATTCCGCCTGATTTCGTGCTCTCCAGTCTAAGGCCGGTGTCTAGATCAATAGCTACTGTGGCCGTGCTTGATGCACTTCCGGAATGTGAGCCAACTGATGAGCTGGTATCGTCTTCAGTATCCGTATGTGAGCTTTCCTGTGTAGACTCTTCAAGGTTCTCCAGCGTAGTGCGTCGAATAGGCAAGGGCACAAGGGGTCGACTGAGGAAATAGTCTCGATAACAGGTCTGGTGTCCACCAGTGGCCGCAAATGGAGCAGTGGAAGAGAAGAGTATGAACGGGAAGATGACTATGAAATCGTAAAAACCGCATGAATTTCCTGTGAGAATAACTAACCAGATTGAACACCGTGAAAACTTTCGGCACACCAAGCAATAAGCAAAACCGCCTTTCGTTAACGAACCATCTGGCGACGATCGCGTAGGGTGGAGCAGAGGTTTCCGACATCGTGAGCAGGTCGTGTATAAAGTACTTTCAGCCTAGAAAATGTAAGCGTTCGAATTGGGAAGCGTAGTGGTTTCTCCTTACGGAACCAAGTTCTTGTAAGTTACGAAGCCCACAGTTCTTACGGACATACGTTGCACAAGAGTGCAACCCGGAACGCGTTAATAAGTCTGTGGTGTGAATTAATGCTCTAGGTTTCTTTCATAGAGGGAAGAACACACCGAGATAAGCCTCAACATATCGTTCAGCACGAGACTTACTGATTTTCAACTCCACAGGCGCAACTATTACAAGCATTGCACACATCTGTACGTTTCCTTCGTCTAAAAACCTCTCCATTGCGGTCTCTAGACCCTGAAACACAATATCTCGATTATTTTTCTCGTCTTCTAGTATCGTTTTTGGTTCTCTTGAGCTACTCGTGAGCCGATTGTCCGAATCCGATGGATTACGATGTGGTTGTGGATGTCGCTCTTGGGTGTTTCGCCTCAATGAGGTGTTGACCCCAGCGTGAGATCTTTGCCAGCTACCCCCAGGTCTCCACAGCTGAGATGAAACAACTGCCGTGGCTGCAGAATTCGGAGGTTCTTTCATGGTTTCCTCACGGTCTATCCCATGGCCGTCCCCAGCCTTAAACGAAGTATCGACAGCAGTGACAGTTCGTATACTGCTCTCTGAAGCCTTTTGGACGAGTGTCTTTGCTTTAGGAAACGCTGCTAGTGATGCAATTGTTGAGCTGCGGCTTCGGTTTCGCAATCGAATAGGCTTTCGGGATCTGCTACCTGATTTCGCACGTTTAGGTGAACTAGAACCATCTGAATCAGTTTCAGTTGATTGGGGGGACGGGTCTTCTGAGGACGAGTCTTCATCTTCGGTCCACTGCTGTGCGGCTGTCGATGAGTTAGATGCGGAGGAAGCTAGACGCGAGAGTGGGCTAGGATGAGCTGAGCCTACACGTATGGGGCCGAGAGCAGGGGACACGAGGGGATGAAGATTAGGTTCATGGTCGTCATCGCTGGACAAAGCACTCTCGTTTCTCCCCTGCTGTTTTCTCTCAGTCATTGCTTGAAGAATCAGAATCGTCCAAAGCACCTTCTCCAACATGCCTATGGCTAGCGGACGATTGATGGCTAAAAGACGACGGTGGTCGTTCATGTGGACTATCCACTTTGATGACCGAAGGGCGTCGAAACAGAGATGAGCGCCTGGTTCCATATCCTGAGCCAGCATCACTGGAGGGCCGTCGACCCATGATCGAAGCGGTAAATGGGGTTGAAGGTGGAAGAGGGGAAGGAAGATGGACCTGGGGATGGCGAGTTCGACGACGTTGGTGTTCGTTGTCGCTTTGGCTGCAAGAGGACTACTACTGTCAAGGCTGAGGGTTGGTTTATGAAGGGGAACTTGATCGGAAAGAGTAGGGAGGGAAGGTATAGTTAGAAAGGTTAGCGGGAGCAGACACCGCGTGGGAAACAGGGCTGGCGACGTGATCTGCACGATGTTGAGGAGAGGGCGATTTTAAAACTTCCGGCACAACATCTCCGAGAGCAGCACCCAGGAGAAGCCAAACCTGACCGTCGGTATATTTCCCAGCACTAAAAGCCGCCTGTAAAGGATTAGGTAGGAGTAGACACAGATTGATATTCAGATGACCTACAAGGGCATTGAGACGACACAATTCTGTTCGTTCCCTCTCATCAAGAACGTAAGTTTCAGCAAGCCTTGCAGTTGTGTCCGCGTCCGAGTCACCATCGAAAGTCCCTAGAGTTTGGAAAGTAGGCTCAAAGCGCTCATCACCCAGAGCTTTGTGTTGTACCGTCCCCTCAGTCAATATTTGTTCAGTTGGTTCGCTATTAGTTTGTTAAGACAGCAACTACGGAGATGGCTGCAAACGCACACATCGTCGTAGGGTATTTCATGTGGATTTTCACGCTCAGAAACGAAGGCTAAAGTTCCAGAAGGACTCCATGTCGAACAAACCCTAGGAACAGGCTCTATAGCTTTCGTGGACTCTCTGAGGTCTAGCTGAGAGAATGATCCAGACTGATGAAGAGCCCAAACACTATGAGAGTCGCTGAAGACCATATCTGAAAAATATGTCTAGAGATGGCTGAACAATAAGGAGGAAACTGACCTGTGATCCCCCCCTCTGCGGAAGATCCATTGACAATCCACTTGGCAACAAACCCACGACGAACGTCCCAAATCTCGGCAAGGTCTCCAGCAGTCTCAAGAGGAGTAATCTCAGGTGCAGACTGCGCCTTAACACTTGGCCGGCGACTAATTGGACTCCCAGCCAGAGTCCCCTCGAGATCCGGGCTTGCTTCGATGGTGGCTGCTGTCGTTGGAGCGTTGGTAAGCTCGGCATTTGAAACGACTGAAAGTTCACAGGGATAACCAGGTCGCCATTGCACGCGACGAACAGGAAAGGAAGGATGAATATCGTAGCTAGCCTTGTGAGGCATGTGCGATACAGTATCTGGGCGAGTAAGATCCCATATCTAAAGGATATATCAATACTCTCCAAATAATCATAAATGGAATTCAGAAACACACGAGGACACTGCGATCCAAACTTGACGAGGCTAACCAACCAAGACTGTTGCCCGTAGATTCAGGGCTGCTGGATAGCTGGGTGACTGTGGAAGTCGAGTCCGAGCACCAGTCTAAAGAGGTGACAGAAGATGTATGTGCAAGGAGAATCCTGTCGAGTTGGCCTTTGGCTCCCATCTTGAGGTCCCAACGATAGAGAGAACCATTGTCCAAACCAACCACTACTTGTAGCGGATGCGCTACACATGGAGAGAAGACAACACATCTTACGGATGTCGGATGGTGTTTGCGCAAAATGGATTTGGAAAGGTCTCGAAGATCCTATGATAGGGTAAGTTTCTGTTGGTGGGGAAAACGAGATGCATTGCAGACCCAAACACGCATGTCCCCATCTGCAGATGCGGTGACAGAATAGTAGGGAACTATGGGAGAAATACAAACTTGGTTGATTGAGCGTGTATGATCTTTGGTTCGCCTTTCTAAAGGGCAGACAATTCAGAAAAAAAGCCATAGTGGTTGGTAGAAGAGCAAGATAACCATATTTTGTTGAGCCTGATTTATTCAAATCCCACATAATAAGTTCTCCATTTCTTGCGCTAGTGATGATTTTGTTGCTGAAACCTGATAGAATGGCATGACATGAACACGAGAAACGATGAGTAGGTAATGTTGAGATATCCACATACCAGAATGTCCCCATGCCACATCTGTGCTTGCGCTGTCAACTTTAAGTCCACTTCCCTCCCAAAAATTTCTTGAAGCCTCAATATGATGCCCCCCTGGCCCTGTTGACGATTTATGGTGGTCTTGGTCGAGCTGACCTGGTTCCGATACGCGGATTATTCGCAATGCTATCCTCCATATCAATCATGTTTCTAGGATAGTTTATTGCCCTTAATTAAACTGACATTCTTTGCCTGCGACCGCACATCTTTGGCCATCTTCACTCCTGGACACAGCGCCACCACCAAGGGGAGCAGCGCGATTGAGACGGACAAAACGTGTCGGCTGGGATTCGAAGCGATGGAAGCGAGAATCTGAGTAACGAGAACGCTGGTCTACTGTGGTTTTGATGCTGAGAGATGGCCCAAATGATGGGGGCATTTCATAGTGGAAGGCAAGCCGTAGTCGAGCTAACGGATGTTTTGCTACTTGAACACTCCACTCACCACGTCTGAAAACTCGAATAATATTCTCGCCACAATCTTTCAGAAACTTCCGATATTCACTTCATTCCCAGCGAATTGCCAATCAGCCCCTCATTGAAAAACGCCAAGAGGGAATCCTAGCCCATACTTTACCAACACTTTCTTTTGGACCCTTATTATTTCTGGCATCGTCCAATCAACTACGAGACCTGGGTGGTAGCCCTTATGTGCTGAGAAACTCTGAAACTAACTAGGCTCACTTATTTCATCTCTGAGCGAGTCACTCGCACATCTCTCCGCGCCTGACAAAATCACCAAAGATGGCCGTCTACCGATCCGACACTCTCCACAGGCCATCATGCACACACTTACCACGCTAAACCCAGACGTTCTTCTCACCATTCTTCTACTCGTGCGTATTCCCTCTTAACTTCTCTCATATTCGTTCTGAATCCGGCCACAAAGGTTCATGAGTCCTCACGTCCATCCATATTCTCCCTGCTCCTTGTTAACAGTGTCCTTCACAAGGCTACTCTTCCTTTTGTGTATCGCCGGTGTACGTTGGATTTCACTCCATCGACCTTAAACCTGGTCAAAAACGAGATATCAAATCCCTCCACCGCTACGGCCAAACGTGTCCAGTCTTTTCTCGAGCTCGAAGACGACTCCTTCATACTCAGGTCTATACGAACTCTCGTCATTCGTTCCCATTATTCCCAGCCATACCTGTCCGAGCAAGCCGGTGGGGATCCATCCGAGTGTCTGCCTGCCCAAGCCCAAACGTTGACACGGTGGCAGCCCTTGATATGTCTCATTTCACGATTGAAGCGCATTCAAGATATCACATTTGACTGCCGAGAACCAGTCCCTACGTCTCTTCTCCGAGCCTTAGAGACGTATCATCCTTTTACCCATTTACATGTCCAGAACTGGACACGCCGTCACATGTCAACTCCGGTTGGCGACCCCGAAGAGGAAGCCCTAGGTTATAGTCCATGTCTTCGCACACTGTGTGCGAACATCTATACTGGGGGACCCGATCTTGATTACCGTTCCGCTGCACTACAGTGGATCGCCGCCCGCTCTCCGAACCTCGAAAACCTCCATTTTTCTTCCCGTTCAATGGGAGGTTGTGTCATATATGGATTCTCTTATGAAAAAATGCAGAATAAGGCAAGAGAGGTAGCCAGGTTTAAAGCTGACAAACCTATGAGGAAGGCTTTGAAGACGCTGCAGTGGAATCGAATGTCCCAACATACCATCCAGGATTGGCAAAGCTTTCTGGACCTCGATCGACTGACTTCTTTGATCGTTGGCGACGTTGATGCCGCTACCCTTCACTACGCAGCTGAGCGACGGTTATTTTCCAACCTTCGAACACTAGAGTTCACCTACCATCGACGATGGCGAGAACTAGCAGGTCCGAATGAAGACCAGGCCGTTTCGCAGTTCATTTCATCATGCGTTGCCCTCGATACCTTGTCCATTACTAACTATGGGGGTCCGAGGATCGTGGAGTATATTTGTATTCACTTGGGACATACACTACGTTCTCTAGCCCTACATAATGTTGAGATGCCACGCGACATTCGGGGTGTTCTGTCCGTAGCAGACATCCAGAAACTCCGGACTTCCATCCCGCGGCTCGAGTCTCTTGAGTTCGATATTAATCGGACGAGGGATGGACGGACAGAGTCGGATATTTATGCCATTCTGTCCTCCATGGTTGCGCTACGTACCGTTACCATACATTACGACCTTGGCCTTCGGTCTCGCAATGCTTGTGGTAGATTATTCGACCGCGTTGGAGAAGAGTTTGCGCGACATGTTTGGGCCTCCATGTCCGAACGTGGACCATCGAGATTGGAGGAACTGACTCTTTTCATGGGTGAACCGAACCGGGAGATTGGGAGTGGATATCCGGCCGATTGGCTCCTCGAGGAGCAGGAGAGGAAGCAACAGCTCTCTGTAAGATCGTCTGATGACAAGAACAAGCTGACTGTCAAGGTTGAAGGTTAGTTCTCAAATTGATGCCAAATGGTTTTCAGTTATTGTACTCACTCTTAACCTCCCTAGGGGCTCTTTACTCCAACCGTGGTGGCGAGTGGTAATTTGTATATGCCAGGGCGAACAGATTTTGCACGGTGAAAACGATGAACCTTTGATGCAAAGGTTAGAGTTGGAGCTTTTTGTTAATCTGATGTACCATACCATACCCACATACCTTAATTAACATTCTACTCCATCAACAACTGTACCATTAGAACCCTTTATGCTCTATCTTTTTGTGTCTCGCGTGAATTTGTCAGAATACCCCCAGAGTTCGGCCTCTACTTTCTCTCGCTTGTGCCAATTCGTCAGTCAGGGTACGGAGATAGAAAGTCTTCCGAAACCTTGCAATAAATTCCTTCATACACCTCGACTAAAGAAATGACAGGCATCCCATTGCAATAATTGTATTCCTAGAGCCAATGTGGGAGAACTAGAGCTTGATACAATGATGCATTAGATGTGGAGCGTGATGAAAATTAAAAATGAGACTAAATATTTCTAAGGTCCTTCCAACGCAGTCATTTGGTCTGTTCCGACTGGAATCCCTCTCTCATCGACCACTGATCGACCCAACTGGTGGCCATTTGGTGGTCTTAATTTACACCAAATTCGGGATAACCAATAACATTCGACAAGGCACGGAGCTACGTCGAAGGAACCCTGGAAGACTTCCATTGCCATAATGAAGTTCCTAAACCTTTATTTGGTCTAAGGATAAACCAGGATCTAAGAGCACGCACCTTTTGTGTTAAGGATTTGGAACTCAAGCGCTAATCCAAAGTTTCGCAGCTCTTGCAAAGCCTTCAACCACAAGTCCACATCGATCCCTAGTTCACCTCTTTGAGGTAGAGTTTTTATTTTCAAAGATATCGTGATTCCTTTCAAATTCGAGCCCCAGTTCCCATTAGGGTCTGCAGTGGGCGAGTCTCCAACAAGATTAGGATTGAGATCATCAGAAACGTCGAACTTTGACTGCATTCGCAATCCAGTGGTTAACCGAGATGCAATAGTTTTCCATGCTGAGAGGGACTCATCATCATCCAGACGCTGTCCAGGTATATTGTCGAAAGTAACATCAAGACGCACTGTGCGAAGACGAGGAAAGTGAGTCATCCGCGCATATCTTCTGGACCACGCTGTCAGAAATGCCAGAATTTCACGAGCAGTGGAGCAGAGAAAACGAAGCCGGAATGAGTTATACCTCAACTGAGGGTTCGCACTCATCCCCCGGGACGCAGGTGAAGAGGAAAGCGGTTGAGCGGTTCCTTCTAATTCGTATTCCCTAAAGTTAGCAAAGGAACTGGAAGGCCAGAAATGAATCTAGCTTGCCATGATAATCTATCTCCAAATCGAGATGGTTCGGACCATACATAACGAGTGGTCCTGACACTGCTCCAATCTGAGTCGTATTCTGCCGGGGCCTGGTTCGATCCACTTGTAGGCAGCCTTCCAGGATACGATCAACGCCAGCCATACTAATGTTTTTCAAAACCAAGCTCTCTACAGACCTGAACAGTCGGACTGCAGCAATGCGAGACGTCGAAAGCACAGAGTCGCTGTAGTCGTCATATACCCAGGCTCGCTGAATATTGGAAGTTATCGTTCCAATGGTTTTATCTCGAGTATCGGATGATTTCTCTATATGTGGTAACCACACCCTGAGCTCCTCTAAACGTAAGAGATTTTGACACTACTCTAAGCCACTGGACCTGACGAGCATAACAATTAGGGAACTGAAGGGAGAGTGATCTGATCCTCCCCTCCCGCAGAGCTCGGGTAAAGGAAGTGTGGAAGCTTTTAGAAAATGAGTCCCAGCTGAGGCGTCGATGTGCATTTGGGTGATGTCGAAGTTCTAGGTGTTGGAGGTTGGGAAGGGAGTTGGGAATCAGATCTACGAGATCGGAAAGACACTGTGATTGCGTGACCCAACTGTTTCTGTCCTCTTCGCATCCTTCATGAATGCAGAGCCGTTCAACGAGCTCTGCGAGGTGAGGTTTTCTTGATAGAATTTCAAGAATTTGGCGGACAGCGAGATTCAGAATCAACAGTCAGTGTCCTGAAGAGCGACGCTCTTGCAAGACGGCTTAATTTTGGTGATGAGATCAACAAAGGCGTAAGCCTTTGTGGGTTGTTCTCAACGATTTCAGCAACAATGATATCCCAGATATGTTTTGGGAGCCCTTCCAACATTGGTTCACCCCAACCCGAGACAGTGGGCCATGTCATGGTTACACTGCCTCGCCAATTGACGCAAGATTTGAGAAAATGAAACCAGTCCACGAGAGAGTGAAAGTGAAAGTTCCATTCGAGTATGACCATGTAGGTCACTGGAACACGAAACAGTCCAAGCAATGCTTCCCTTTCTCTCTCATCCAAAGAAGACCAGACAATGCATGTACGCTTTTGAGGGGGGCCATAAGATGAATTATCCTGGGGAGAAATGGGAGGGCCCCATGAGAGACTCTTGCCTGATGGGGGAGGGTCCATTCTGAGCTCTAAGCTCTTTAGTCCCTTGCATCCTCGTGCCATAAACTTTAGAGCCTCATTAAAATCGTGGGAGTTACATGTGGGTGGTACGAACAATGAAAACTTTAGGAAAGGATTGGGGGGATCTGGCTTTCGGTACTCGATCCAGTCTGTTCCGTCGTTCGCGTTCCCTTCCACGATTACTAACCGCTCAAGCAGGTCGGGGGTATTATATGGACGAGGGAAGTCCATTTGAGCCATTAAGCCGGAAGACGGCGTAAACAACTGAAGGAGGCGGTCGTGGTCAACGGCATGTCCTTTTGGATCTCGTCGATGTTCCGTAGCTTAAAACTATGTTCTGGAATAATAATTTGTGCACAGCAGGTAAGACTGCTTTATGAGTCAGCGATAGTGCTCGAAGACTCGCTTGATCCCCGCGTAGGTGGTGTATAATGAGCGTCGCAAGTGCATCTGGGAGCTTTGGGCCAAGGAGATGCACAGAGGCCGGACGCCATGCTGGTTTCGAAAAGACTGGGATGGGATATTCTGGAATTGTAGAGAGAGGCTTTAATAACGTGGTGTATTGCGGCGCGAAAGGGAGTAGAACATTTGGAATGGGAAGGGCCTCGAAAGCCATGACGGTACAATGCAAGGGCAAACTTGGTTATTAACTACGACCTATTGAATGCTGGTTCTCCGTACACTATTGTTTCTCGTTCTCCATTCCTTGCATTAGACAAAGGTGATTCCTCTTGGTCTCTTGTTTCTATGGAATTACGGTTAGCATTGGGGCTGGCACCTCCGCTTGAACCCCAAATGGAGTCGAATGTTCCACATTTACTTCACACCTTGGAAGTTTACTTCATGTCACCGCATATCCCCTCTTGCATTTCTGCTTGCTATCAATGTGGCACGCTTTGAGCGATACAGCCCTCGCGATGTCGAATTTATTGTGTTTCACTGCTTGAACCGGGAGGGATCGTTACTTTAATTGGCGGACAAGATTCCCATTCTAGTTCCGTCTGGGTTCAAGTGAGGGACGGGCCCTTGACCTGAAGGTCAAATTGAAGAGAGTCAAGCCCGTTCGCCAAGCCGTACTGTCTATTGGGCTCTCTCCCCTTCCTTGCCGTACAAGCTGGATTCGTGCTTGGTGTTACCGAAGCCAACGTTCCTGTGGCTCTCTCGTCAGGTACCGGTTGGCTTAAGGCGACTGGCTTGAGTTCGGTTCCTATGTTTATGTACATACCGGGTTTTTGAGAGGCCGTTTGATTCTGTACTCTACACAAGTGCCAAGCTGGGGGAATGGTATGGGTATCCAACAAAGTATATGCATGCTGTCTTGGCATATCGAACATTCTGTTATGCTTCTACAAGAATAATTGTGAGTTGAGCCAAAGAAGAGGCTGAAGAATGAATCTCTGTGAACAGCGCCGCTTTTCTCCGGATTGAGAGATTCGTGAGAGGACGAGACGGGTTCGGGGCGGACGTCCGTGGAGGTCTTGGCATCGCCCCTTGCTGCAGCTAAACACTTATTGACTGGGGTGATTGCAGTTCGACACATCCGGCATGCTCGCCCCCAGCATTCGCCAGCAAAGCCCAAGAAAATGGACAGTTGAGCCCAGGCCTAAAGTTGGGAACCAGAGAACTGGTATCTTTATCATTATACATTCAGCACCCGAAGGCCGCGTGATTGATCCACGCTGAAGGGGAATGCTTTGTCAGCATTCACATCCCTTTCTCTTGCGTTCCCTTGTCCTGGTTGGTCTTAGACCTGCAACCAGAGCAGCGGTATGGCCACCGATGACCCGAGCTATCCTCATCCTCCACCTCTTCAAATCCACCAACCTCTTCTTTCTCCTTCTCCTCAACAGCCGTCTGGCAGCCAAGTCGAATTTTTCCCTGTCAGCGCTGCTATTGACCATTTGGGCGCTGGTTCCACAGCAGAAGCTATGGAGCGTGCAGAGCGGTTGTAAGTTTCGTCTCTTTTTACTTTTTTTCTCGACTACCTCTCTTGCTCTCCTTGCTAACGCGATAACTAGTGAGTATGAACTTGTTGTAAGGCAGGAACCAAAACAAGCACGAATGTGCGGAGTGGGCGGCAAGGCTGATCGTCGACCCATCGATCCGCCGCCTATTGTTCAGCTTCGTGTCATTGACAAGCGCAAGGGCGGCTCAGAACCACAAACCCCTCAGATGCCTATGCTCATGGACGACGAGGACGGCGAACCGTCCTATCTCCAGAATCCCTATTATTTCATGTTTGCGAGCCTGGCAAAGCCAGACGATGAAGTCGAGCTTCATTGGCTTAAGGTATGTTCTTTTTACACATGTGTAAGCGTGTCAAGATAATTAATGTTTTCTTTTTGTCGCTCTAGGATGGCCGAACGCGGTGTACGACTGGTTCAGTTGTCTCATCCCTTTACCACCTCAAAGACCCGCATTCTTCTCCACATCCCAACGCAGACGCTGGCTTCTTTGTCTTTCCAGATCTCTCCGTCCGTACAGAAGGCTCTTATAGGCTGAAATTGAGTCTTTATGAAGTACTCGGTGCGGATGTCCGACATTGCAAAAGCATCTATAGCACGCCTTTCTACGTATATACAGCCAAAAAGTTCCCAGGGATGGAAGGTGCGCATCATCTATTACTGATTTCTAGTAGATGACTGATGGAGTCTGGGGTCAGAGTCGACGCCACTGTCTTGTTCTCTGGCAGACCAGGGGATCAAAATCCGTATCCGTAAGGATGTGCGGGTACGCAAGAGACCAATGCATGGGTTGGAAGCGCCGCTGTTGTCGACGGTGCCTGTGGATGGATCGGGTGGAGCGGCTGCTCATCACCAACAACAACAGCAGTTACAAGAGTCGGAAGCTTATCCAACCTAAGCGGAAGAAGCCGCGTCTTGACGACCCTGCCGGTGAACAACAGTCGTCGTGGCTACGACAGAAGCTGCCGCCATCCCTCCACCTCCAGGAGCGACCCACGGAGGACAACAACAAGCCTATGGCTGGGGAACACCGCCCGCAAATTCTGGTGCTGCTGCTCCGCACGCACCCCCAGGACCTGGACCTTATGCGCCGGTACCTGGTACGCATTCTCTCGCTCCTGCACCTCTTGCATCTGCCATGCCGCCTCCAGGAGTTATGTGGCCGCCAGCGGCTGCGCTGGATCCTAGCTTGACCCCACAGATCCCTCCGCCAGCTGGTGCTAGCCGAGAGACTGTGCCACCAGACGGTCAAGGCGCAGGTGAGAACAGCAAAAGGGGCAAAAAGAGAAAGAACAAGGATCGAGAGGCCGAAAAAGTTGCTCAGGGTAGGAAGGAGAGGGAACGGGATCGTGACAGTGAGCGAAGCAGTGAGACTGGAGGAGAAAGGAGCCAAAGGGAGACACCTGCACCTGCGACAGCCACAACAAGCAGCACGACAAGCCCCACCGCTCCGACGAGTAGCGAGTATCAGGCCCAGACTCAACAGCAGTCTCAACAACCGCCACCACCACCCTATGCAGGTTCTGCGCCGTCATCATCGTCCGCGGCAGCTCCTCCTGTTCCCAATGGTTACGGGCATCCACCGCCACCTGGACACACGCATGCTCATGGGCCTCCTCCACATCCATACATGCACCCAGGATATCCTCCTTATCCTCCTCCACATGCAATGCCACACCCGCACCCGCATGCATATCCTCCGCCCTCCGTTCCTCCTCCTCCACACTGGGGAATACCAGGTACCTATCCTGATCCCTACGCATATTATGGATATCGCTATCCAACAGACTATCCGCCACAGTCTGCGCCACCACCTCCAGCAGGATATCCACCCTACGCTTACCCACAACCATACGGCTGGGGCATTCCCCCACCCCCTCCACCCCAAGGGTGGGCTCCTCCCCGGCCTGATGGCGGGCAACACCAGCATCCTCCTCCACAGCAAGATGATAGAAGAGACGCCTCCGCGACAAATCCGAGAGCATCTTGGCCAGCATACTATCAGCAACCTCCACCCGCTGCTGGAGCTCCTGATGGTCGACCCAACGTTGACTGGGGTACTCCGCCTACAAATCCTGGTCCAACTTCCTGGCAGCCTTCTGCTACTTCTCCGACGACCGCGCCTGGAGAATCAAGTGCATCGTCTTCTGCAGCCGCAGCTGGGGGAATCAAGCTTGCTCCTTTGAGACTCGCAGATGAGGATGACAGAAGCGATAACGGAGAGACAAGTCAGCAACCGAGCATCAGTCGCATTGGGAAGGAAAGGGAGAAGAGAAAGTCTGTTCCGGGTTTAACCAGTCCTGTCGACCAGCCCGGCGCCCCCAGGGGACGCGAGGAGTTGAGTATCGGACGGTTAGCGGAATAGAGTATAGAGAAGGAGTAGTTCATTTGTGTTTTCGTCTTGAATGTTTTTTTCTGTGTATGTACATGTCATTCTCATTTCACAAATCTGTCACATAGGGACTCTTAGGTACCATTGGTTTCATGGCTTTTTTCGTTCCTATATCTACTACAATTTGTCCCAATTGCTATCTAGTTTTCGTCCTCGTGGAGTCCGTTAACCATCCAATTTCTCTCTGATGTTTCAAACAGTCAGCCGACTCGGCTCGGCTCTTGGGCGTATAAAACCCCAAGTAGATCGCCATCTACACTCTATACGTGCAACAACCATGTCCCTCGCTCCGCCTTACACTCTCCAGACTGCAAACGAAAAAGTCAAGAAAGCCCAAAACCTATGGAACACCCAGTCAGTTGAAATGCCATGTCCCCTCCCTGATCTTCCGTTTGTTGAAGCTTTTGACCTTTTTGAAGAAATCCTGAGACCATCGCGAAAGCGTACACCGAAGATTCCATCTGGAGAAACCGCGATTCCTTCCTCCAAGGACGCGATGCCATTGTTCAATTTCTAACTAAGAAATGGGAAAAAGAGAAAAACTATACTTTGAGAAAAGAGCTCTTTGCTGTCACAGATAACAAGATCGCTGTTCAGTTTTGGTATGAGTATCAAGATGTGAGCGATGAGATGAAGTGGAAGAGATGTTATGGGCTTGAAGAGTAAGTTTCTGGCTTTTTTGCCCATCCCCTGCCGTGGTATTATTTGAAACTGAAAAAGAATATAATTTAAAGCTGGACGTTCGCGGAGGATGGAAGGATGAGGAAGAGGTGAGAAGCAAATTTCCTATTTTGAAAAAGCTTGACCGATTTCTTTGAACTCTAATCACCCCTTTTGCAGGATGATGTCGGGAAATGATGTAGAGATTCAGGAGAGTGAACGATGGTTTACTGAAGGTCCCGAGAATGTTGAGAAGGCTGATATTAGTGAGAAGCATTGGTGAATTAATATATGGGGGAAGAAACAAGGAGTCATCCGGAAGCTATCCGATATTTTTTAAGACCTTGACTAAAACTACCACCTCCAAAGTCTCTTTTTCCGTGAACCACTTGGCACTTGAAATCTTTAGACATATACAGACATCATGCGTTCGTGGAGAAGTCTAGTTCTGAGAGTCAACTTATATTGACGGGATATCGTCCTGTAGCTCCCAAAAAGAACAAAGCACAAAAGGTGTCCCTCAATGAATTTCTGGGCGACAGTAGTACGTGTCCCTCTCTGCCTCAAGACGGTGCATTGTTAACTTAAATTATTATCAGCTCTAGGATCATGGGCTGACGAGATGGACTCATTGCCCAATGCTCGTATGTTACCCGGCACCTTCATACCAGCTGTGAACCAGCAGTCCTTAGACTTTTTCTACTAGCTGCTATTAGGAGCGATGATGACTCGGGGCGCGATAGATTTAGTAGGAGAGGAGATGACTTCTTATCTTCAAGGCGTACGCATTTTTTCCCCCTTTCCACAACGCCTTCGACTGCTCACAGAGAATGGACAGCTGATCGACAAGCTGGCCCTCCTCGCGAAGACCTTCCCCTGCCCACTGCACCTCCCTATACTGCATTTGTAGGCAACCTTGCCTTTGACCTTACAGAGACGGAGCTTGAGGACTTTTTCGCACCACTTGTTGTATGTGTCCCCCCTTCCACGTAGGTTTTATAAATTTAACGGGATGACATCGGCCCAGATGAAAAGCGTCAAGATCATCAGGGACAGAGATGACAAGCCTAAAGGATTTGGTTATGTTGAATTTGCTGATTTGGATGGATTGAAAGAAGGACTATCAAAAAGTGGCCAGGTCCGTTATATTTTTTTACCTGTCTCGTGATATGACCTTTCAGTTTCTGAACCCCTTCTGGCACAGAACTTTTCAAACAGGCAAGTGAGAATCAGTGTTGCAGAACCACGTACGTGTTCATTTGACATTTTCACACGTCTGGATGACAATATCTGACATTCTCCATACCCACCAGCGAAAGAGCGCGACCGGCCATTTGGCGGTTCAGGCGGGTTTGACGATGACAAATTCGACAGCCCGTGGCGACGGGATAAACCTCTTCCTCCGTCTCGGGACGACTTTTCTTCGTCTCGTGACTCTTCTCGACGTAGGTTTGACGGACCTCCCGATCGTGAACGCCTGCCATCGGTCTCAGAAGGGATCAATGACTGGCGCTCAGCTGCACGTCCCGCTCGAACAGAGCTACCACCTCCGTCTGAACCACCTCAATTCAAGAGGAGGGGCTCTGGCTTTGGTGCTGAGAACTCAGGATTAGCGGATAGTGAGGAAAAATGGACGATTGGAGGAAAATTCAAACCATCAGCGTCCGATGAACCGGCGGAAGGTGCTGGCGCTGGCGGTGGAAGGTTTGGAAGTATGAGGAGAGGGAGTGCACCAGGCGGCGGAGTCGATCCACTTCCGCCAAAGGAAGATGAAGGCGACTGGAGAAGTGCAAATAGGCCCCCGAGATCAACCGGAAGTCCTACTGGCTCTGTCTCACCGACTCCACCCCTGGCAAGGCGGAAGCTTGAGCTTTTGCCTCGCTCAAATGCGAACTCGGTTCCTTCCAGTCCGGTGTCGTCCCCGCGATTCCCGCCGACTGCGAAGGCCAATCCATTTGGTGCTGCCAAGTTAGTTCATATTCACTTTAGACCTTTGTTCGATAGCCAGTTGGTACTGACTGAGTCCTTTCTTTTATTTTTATTTTTAGAGCTATCGATGCCTCCGCACGTGAAAAGGAAATTGAAGATAAAATGCAAAACTTATCCATGTCCAGAACAAGCTCTCAAACCGGTATGGCTCGCACTACATCCAGGCCTGGTATGGAACGGACTACTTCTAGACCCGGCATGGAAGCGAACTACTTCTCGACCTGGTATGGAACGGACGTCATCTCGTCAAGGGACAGAACGTGGCGGATGGAGGGATCGTCCCGCGAGAAAACCTGAGGACACTGCCCCGAGTCCTATCGAAAAAGCGGAAAAGAAGGAGGAAGAGAAGGAAAAGCCACCTGTGACAATTGCAAAAAGAGCGGCCCCGACCGTTCGACCTGGATTCAGTTTTGCGAGCGCGTTGAGCAACAAAGACGCGGACACTGGTGAGGAAGAGAAGGAAGAGTGAGAGTACGAGAGCAGTATGCTTGTTTATGTTTTTCCTTTTCTTTGTTTGCTGCTGCTTTGGGACGTACATCGCCGCTTTATGTTCCCCCGACTGTAGTACTTATCATCAACTTGTGTTTCTTCGACAAATGATTTGAAAGTTGGACTCTGTGTCAGTATGCACTATGTTAACTCATGTGTCTAAGACTCTAATCTGTATCCCTTCTCAAAGACTACCGTCTGAACCTCGATGCCCCTCTTCCGTACCAACTTCTCACAATCTACCACAGGCATTTTAGACCACCATGGCACCGCCACGAAACTCTGACCATCAACGGCTAATGACCGTGTCAAGTGAGCTCTAGTGGGAGCAGATAGGTTAAGTCTTGTTACCAGGGGGCGGGAAGGCAACATGTTGAGCAACCAAGCCAATTGGTCTGCTGCAAGGAAGTGGAGAGTGACGGTATTTAACTCCGGCCAAGAGAACTTGGGCTGCCCATGATCAACAGAATTTCGACCTGGTGTTGATACTCGCCTAAGACTTCCCTTCTCTTCTTGCCCATTAGTCCCTCGAACTTCTGTTTGTTGGACGATCCGACCCGCTGGGGGTACGGCATTCGACTCTGGAGGCAATACACCATGACCGAGGGTTGCAAACAAGGTCTCCACAGCAACAGTCATCCAACACTAGGTGCTTTATAGGATGTCTTGTGAGAAAGTCCGGATCCGTCAAATGAAATCCGGTGGTCATTTGAATCCTTGCAAATTGGACAAGCTTCAAGGTGTGCAACGAAGGAAATATCGGATTCCAAGGGAAAAGTGCGGACCAAGGTACAGGAGAACGCAATCCGATGAGCTCGAGGTCTTCAAGGGCCGGGAAGGAGAGACGTTGAATTAAATAATGTAGGTTGGATAGGTCGATATTATTTCTTCGCCGAGGAGGTTCAACACTCAAAGACGTGAGGGATGAAAGAATAATAGGATTCGAAGTCACGGAAGGGCCTGTTAATGGTGTCAAAGCGAAGAGACCGAGTCGGGTGAGCCGAGGACATTCCCGCAAGACGTCCAAAGTTGCGGGCTGGCATTGCCGGAGTTCTAGCTGACTAATGTTCTGCAAAGGGAACGGAATCTTATCCATGTTCGAAAGCATCATCGTTCGTAGCACTGGAGCTGCACCTTTAAACAATGGTATACCCGGGTCAAAGAATGGATTGGCCAATAATGGTCCTTGGCTCGGCTGAACAATGGAGATCTGCTGGAGAACAGGGAAGTGTTCAACAGTTAGAAGCGAGCGGATTAGGCTGCTGGCTTGAGTACTCCCATTGACTGAAAGCGACAAAGCCTTGAGCCGTTGGGCATTCAGAATACAGAGGATATTAATCATTGGCATGGCAGAATCGACAAGTGGACCAGCAGCATCTACCGTAATGGAAAAAGGCATGTCTTTGGACCTTTTGACGCTAAGGGACATGATAGCGCACGGGTGAACGGCCTTCTCTGGTACCATGATATCCGTCCATAGAATTGGGGAAGCAACGACAAGCGTGTTCCATAGGCATGATACTCTCCGGAGAGTGTCCAGAGATGCCTTAGGTTGACCACGGGATCGACCATGAGCACCGTAGTGAGAGAATACCTGAACGAGCAGCTCCGGAGGTAGGTCGACGATGTTGATCATGGTGGTTGGGGGAAGCCTGCTTTGGGCAAAGGGTTAGCGTATAGAAATAAATCGCACATTCTTCGATTCAGGGCGACCTTTGCCTTCCATAGAAATATGCTCTTATGATGTGTGAGGGATAAAGGGATAGTGAAAGGATTGAGAGCGATGGTAGGGGATGAACGGTCACGAGACATGAAGAGGTCTCATTGTTCTGCGTTTCAAGACATGAAGAGGAAACCCGACTATCTACTTCTTCTCCGGAAGATGCCCGTGCTTAGACCTCTGTGTTGTGGAGGACGACTTTTAGAAGCTGATGCCCTAGCTAGTTCGACATCAGAACGAAGCTTCATCTACTCTCTTCAGCGCGAATCGAGGTGACGTTTGTTTCAACCCTTCACTCTTCAAATTGCCTGGAGATCGTGAAGAGATTCCACTCGTTTCTCCCAACGGGACCGGCACAATGTCCATTTTGAGAATGACTCGTCTCCCGAGTTTATAACCAACGCGTGTGACCTTCCAAGGCAGCCCTCAAATCGACATCCTCTAAACATGAGCGTTATTGTTGAGCCTTGTACGGAAGCAGACATCCTCGCACTCGCCCCCATCTACTTCGCAGCATTTGAAGAAACAATCATATCTCGCAAATGTTTCCCTCACACACCTATCGTCGAGAAGTGGTGGATCGACTTACTTTTGCATGAGTTTAAGCATCAGCCTACTGCTCGATTCATCAAAGCATCTCTGGTCGATGGAGAGGACAAGAAAATGGTAGCATTTGCAAAGTGGCAGAGCATCCGGCCCCCTTGTTGATTCTCCATATACGGATGAGGATCGTGGTTGGCCAAACGATCCGGGCAGCGATCATGCGCTAGCAAACACTTTCTTCTCAGGGACTTGCGAAAGCCCATGAAAGCGTCTGTGGAGACAGGCAGCATTGGTATCTTGAGCTCATTGCGACACATCCTGATGCCAGAGGGAAAGGTGCTGCTAGGCAGATGTTGCAGTGGGGAATCAATCTTGCAGAAGAGGAACCTCGAGATGGACATGGAGGATTGAAGGGCGTTCCTTGCTTCTTAGAAGCTAGTCCCAATGGCCGCAAAGTATTCGAAAGGGAAGGCTTCAGGCAGATCGGGGAAACTTTCAAGCTCGAATTTGACGAAGAGGTTTATGAGGAGACTTTCATGATGAGGGATGTTGGGGGTCCAAGGGCATCATAACTTTCTTTCGACTCTTATTCAAATCTGCGAGACGTAATAAATGGTCACGGTGGCAATGAGAAGGTGTATTTGTAAGGAATGGTTCCTCCAGTAACATTTGTCTCGAGTATGCTAGTCAATAGCCTCTAGTTGTGTATTTACATGTCTGGAGATATATCAATCAGGCAGCTTCTCTGACCAAATCTACACAGCCACGCCTTGGGGAAAGAATAGCAGCCACGCTCGCCGTGAAATCTAGAAGGCTTCCTCCACTCATTGCAACCAAATCGGAGTTGTTAGCCTCCACGTCGACACCAAGAAGCTTCTCGACATTGGTGGTAGCAAGTGATAATGCTTGTTCAACGGAAAGACTCCCGCCTGCCTGCAACGCAGCCTAGAATATGTTCGGTTTTGGCGATGCAAGTGAAAGGTTAGAAGAAAAAACTTACATAGCCCAGCTCGAAGCGGAGGTTTCGAGCTTGCCAGCTTTCCGTTATGCCCAGTGCAACGGTGACATTGTGTTTTCGGAGTTTGGTGACCACGGTGTCCTCAGTCAAAGGAGGTCCGGCCAGACTATAATATGTCAAAAAAAACGGTCGCAGGCCAGATAGAGTACATACATCCTTCGATCCTCCCAGTAAGTCGGGAAGGGTTTTGGGGGATCAATAATAACGCCAACACCTGCCTCACCAAGCTCTTTGGCGAGAAGATGAGCCTCACTTCCACCAGCAATTGTGAGTTTAAGGATAGAGCCCTTCGCATTTTCTATCTCCTTCTTTAAGCTAAGCAAGGATGCGATAATGTCGCGACTGGCTGCTGCAACGACTAATGGAATGGTACCCTAGATAGACCATTTAGTAATATTGAAAGTTTGAGAATTTTGATAGCTCACATTGGCAACTTTTCCAAACCACTCTTGATCTTCCAACAACAACTTTCTCAATACACCAATCTGCGTGCTGACACTTGGCTTGGAGCCGAACAAATGGCTGACAGTAATATGCACGGCGGTGATGTCTTGCACAACAGCTCCCTTCTCTAGCTTGTGATCTGCGCCTAATGAAAAGGCAACACCTAAGCCACTGAAGAAACCATATGAACGAGGAGCAGAGACGGCCGTAGTGACTCCTCCATAAACATAAGCAAGGAGCTCATCACGTCCACCGTACGAAAGGCCATCGAAAGCACGGAACAGAGTGTTATCACCAGCAAAACGTCCACTTGAGAACGGATCGTACACAATACCATCATTTGTCGAATCTTCCTGGTCAATTTCGCTGACACCTAATGGGGAACCAAATGTAGTAAGGCCAGGGAATATAGAGCCTCCTTGGAAGATCAACAATCTTGGGCTGTCCGGCCACATCGGCCTGGCATTTTGAGCCTGCCAATGCAAATGATTTTCCCTGCACGAGCGTGGACGAC
Source organism: Flagelloscypha sp. PMI_526 (assembly GCA_021399455.1). NCBI lineage: Eukaryota > Fungi > Basidiomycota > Agaricomycetes > Agaricales > Niaceae > Flagelloscypha > Flagelloscypha sp. PMI_526. Next base: position 901,796 of record JAJTUO010000011.1, on the reverse strand, counting down.
ACCTTGAGACGACGGGAGGACCTGGGATCGGATTTCACCAGCTTCGCGACTGAAAATCGTGGCAACGTTGAGGAATATAACATCACCCTCAGTTGCCTTCGGTTTAAGAGGCGGTAACCCATCCCACTTCACAGCTTCTTCTGCTTCCTTGTCGAAATTAGGCACCTGAGAATGATACAGTTAATGGGTAATCTGATTATTATTGGATGGCGACGAACTGGAAGCAATTCTTGCAACCCTTTTGGCTTCTTAGGAACATAGGGGTGCATCAAGTTGGGCGATACCATCAATAAAGACTTGTTTTGGCGTCGCAGCCAGGTTCTGTTCAAGCATGTTAGTATAATGTCGAAATAAAATAGGGAAAAGGGATATACCAATGGATGCGAATCCCAGATGATAAGGTCAGCATCCCAACCTTCTCGGATATATCCAAGGCGATGGTCCAATCCAGCTCTACGAGCAGAAGTAGTGATCACAGAAGCTAAGGCAAGATTTTCAGGCAAGCCATAAAAGTGCGCTGAAATTATCTTAATGTTCGGCGTGATCTTGAAGAAAGAATAATAGATACCTTGCTGAGCTTCATATATCAAAAAGCGGGAGTCAAGGACAGAATGATCACTCTATTCACGGCGGTAGTTAGCATTGGACTTGGAACTACCGCATTTACAGACCTTCATCGAAACATCAATCCCATGAGAAGCCAGAATTCTAAGCAATTTGAACAAAGGGCAGCGTAGTCATCCAGCAATGATCTTACCTAGGAGCAAATTCAGAGCCACGATAAGCTTCTTTTTTGTACTATCCCAGTTTGTCAGTCAGAACAACTAGGAGAAAGAAAAATAAGCCATACACGGCCAAGTGTAGCGAACAAGGCGGCGCCTGGAGTTGGACCTAAGGAGCGTGGGTTAGCTGCAAGGACAGCACAAAAGGGATATGCAATACCCCATGCTTTCTTGAGAGTCTCTGGTACCAAGTATGTTTCGTGTGCATGATGGAAGGCGGCAATGGGGAATTTGAACTCATTGGAAAGCTAGGGAAATCAGACTTTGTGGAACTGCAGGGGAATATAAGACGAACCCGAACTAAATCATCTATGTCTACGGCTAAAAAATTAGGACAAGAGTGTGAGTCACAGTAGCCAGATATTTTGGAACGCGGGTAAAACTAGTGTTGTCGTACTAACCTTCGTAGCAGTGAATGTTAACCTACGCGAAGCTTAGTGTTGATAAATGTGTGCTTCAAAAACAAACCTTAACACGACCTCTAATAACATCAGCCAAAGCCTCCCACTGGAGATCCTCTGGAAAATCTCCTAGATCGGCCCACTGGTTGGCTTCAGCTTTGGCGCAATAATCGTCTTGGCTTTGAACTAATTTTCGGGCTTCGTTATACCTGTGAATAACTCAGCCTTGCTGCATCTAATGAACGCTTAGAATACGAACGATTCACGGAAGTGCCAAATAGTGTCCATCCCTATCGCTGAATGTTAGAAAAATAGAAGAGACGGCACACTTGTGTGTGGAATCCTTACGAGTATCAGAATATACTCTGCCTAGAATGAGGTTAGCGGTGCGTGCCGTACAGCAACTATCAAAGCACTTACTGGGGTTTTCACCTGGTGCCCAAGGGAGTCAAAAGAGAGATATACAGCAAAGATAATTCATACCGCAAGCATGCCTATCCATATGTTAGAAATGGAGTATGAATTTAATTTTTGAACGAACTTCATATGACGCCAAGGAACGAAACCGCCAGAGGCGCTGCCATTGTATTGAACTTGGATGGCGGGTTCCACCAACATTGAACCAGGAGTTCGCTCTTCTGTATGCCTGAGCTTTATAGGGAATGCCTGGCCACCTGTACGAGATTGGTATAGCTAGGTGAAAAATCACAGGTTGCGAACCTATTGCTCCAGCTGGGGAAGCTCAGATTTCATGCTCTCACCAAAAACTAAATACATGGACATACCAGATCCAGGAAGAATGAGGGAGGTGGTGACACCTTGTCTCCAAAATCAGGCATCGGAAGAAGGTCTGAAAGAAAAAACTCATACCTCCCGAGATAGAAAGGGGATAAGCGTCGTCATGGGTATTTCAGTGCATCTATAGTTCGAAGCCACGGTTGCGCGGTTGCCTATATTGAATAAGTTGAATCTTCAAGGGGAGTCTAGGCAGTGTTTGACCTTGAGAGAATTGACATCGTCGGCACCTTCGAGTCCTGGTGCTGCACCGACACCCTGCAGACAATTAATATCAAGATATAGATTGCACGAGTGGAGCTAACCAGGTGAGAGTGGATGTCAACTGTGCATGTATTAATTAAAACATTCCTCTGATGCAAAGGAAACTGCGGACTGACTGATGCCTGGTGTAACCCAAGAGCCTTCAGCGTCCACTTCGACCAAACGCGGACCGTGTACGGGCTCGGATCGACTGAGCTTCAACATTTCCAATTTCTTTAACGAGACCTTGGTCGATAAAAATATCACCGTGAAGAACTTCTGTCCCATTATCGTTTCCGGTCCAAATACGCGCGTTCTTGATCCAGGTTGGAGGCGTGCCAGCAACAAAACGGTCTGATTTAGTTCGAGCGTGGAAGTCAGGAGGTGGGGCAGCGACGTCCTTCAATGAACTGCAACGAGCCAAATTCCTGTCCGCGTGCAGAGGACGGTGAATGACGCGACGGCGGTGTCCAATGCCGTTGTTGACCAAGGAGATACTCGGATAGACGATGCATCCGAAGAGCAATAAAAACAAAATACCACGAATAAATACAGCACTTTGCTTGCGCTTTGAGGGAGGAGGGCCTGCAGAGGAGGGTAGAATGCCCTTGTCCATCACGATGATTCGGGACAAGTTGCAATTGCTAACTTATGGCGCAAATTAGCACCATGCCACCACCGCATAAAGCCGCTTTCAGTTTCACACCCTTTTTCCCACTAAAATAAGAATATTTAATCACCCTCTGCTATGAGTTTGCTCAGCTTTCCAAGCTTAGCTCCGAAAAGTACGATCATCAATCGCAACCCGAATTAGGAAAACACATAAACAGCCAAGTGATATTTAGGAAATATTCGAGAATCACCGTTATCGCTACAGCCACTATACAGACACCTTTGAATTGTGAGAGCTCTCAAAACCCATACGGCGGCGAACCAAAACGGATTCTGCTCTCTTCCAGATGGATTCCTCATCACGTGCTACCCTCATCTGCCAAGCGGTCTCTGTGCTTTCTTCTTGGGGGTGTGGCACAGGGTCCACCACTAGTTTAGGCCATTTGGTGACGGGGAAACCTCCGTTCCATCCTAAGCAGGTAGTTGAAGTGGCTACAATAGATCCAGGAGTCCCATGATATGTCGTCTTTAATGGTCGAGCCACTAAAACTTGCAGTGCTCGAAATGCAACGTAGCATTCTTGAATAGAGTACGGCGAATTGACACCATAAGAGTCTACTGCGACGGGCATAGCCAAGTGCGTCAATGCCTCGAACCGTTCAAGGCGCCAAATTGGTTGTCTATCGCTCGAGAAGGCATGCTCTACAATTGTAAGATGTGTCAAGCTAGAAAATATCGGATACGCAGAGGGGACGTCGTCTATCTTGGTGGGGATACCTGCCTCAAGGAGAGACCAGCTGATTACTAGATCCTGCAGGGAGCCGAGGGAGAAGATCGCCTGAATACATTGTTTCAAAGGAGTTGGATACGAAAATCGGACGTCTCCAAGATCCAGATACTCAATCCCAGAAAGTGCCGTTAGGATGTGGACCATGGCCTGACAAAACGGTTTGGCTTCCTGCTTTTCAACCCGAAGGTCGCCGATGGCTACGGATAGTCGCCCCACCCCGGTAAGGAACAAGGCTCTTGTTCGATGAGCGAAGTATCCAGAGGAAGCTTGCAAAACCAAATATTCAAACTGTTTTATCTTTGGGAGGCCGTCGAGAACGATGCGACGATAGAACACGAATGATACCCTGACGCTACATGTAAGGGGGAGGACAGTCATATGAGCAGCAAGCATACCAGTGATGAGTTCTTTTGCTACAGACCATAAGATCGAGCTGGGCAGCACAAGAACCAGCATTTACCGCCGCCAACTCGAATATCTCTTGCATCAATTCATAATGAAGAGATACACCTTTATCAATGACTCTTGCAGCGCAAATGTGCGGCATCGTATCGAAAGAATAGCGTCCCACTCGAGACATTAAAGTTGAAGGATGGCACTCGACGCTGGAGTGGGAGAATGATGGAACATAGCCTCGTTGTTATTCACTCTTAAGCTTCGAAAGTAGCTCGTGTTAGTTTCAAGATGGCCGGATGGAACGTCGACATTTGCCAGGTTGCCAGACTAAATGGCCAGATTGCCAGGCTGAATGAGTGTGTTGCCAGGTGAAATGGCCAGATTGCCAGATTTGATGACCATAGTAAGGGGGAGAAGCATCAGCAGTTTTTGACGTGGTATTGAATTGACAATCAAACTGGTATATCTCTGATTCTTGGGGGTAAAAGGACTGAAAAAATTGATGAACAACAAAGCTAAAAAGAATGACTATGACTAAGCAATAACAACAACAACAAGACAATCAAAGTGTCTTTGAAGTAGTCCGTAACCGTGGATATGTGAATCGTTGATGAAAAAGACGGAAAAGTCTAATGAATTGTTCTCTTCCGTGCCGTGAATGGTCAGGTCTTAGAAAAGTGCAACGACGAGGGTGAAGGCAAATCCAAGAACACCAGCTGAAGTGGCAAGTTTCGAGGCACCGTTAGGGGCAGCGGCAGTGGCACTCGCAGAAGTTGCTGCTGCAGAGGTAGCAGGGGGAGCAGAAGTGGTAGCCTTTAGAGTGGTACCAAAGTTAGTGCTGGAGATAGACTGGACGGAAACAGTGCTAGAAATGGAAGGAAAAAGAATGAGAAATAGACGAGAAAGTAAAAGGAAATGACCAACGTTGAGGTTGTTTTTCCGGTTTTAGTGGAAGAAGTTGTTTCGGTCACAGTAGAGGCACCAACTGCAAAGTCAGAGGTTTGACCAAGGACTGCATTAACATTGGAAATGTCATGAGCAACGACGGTGTATCCGTCGCTAAAAGTATTATTATTATCACAGAAGAAAACGAGGGGTTCAGTGGTTGAAGGACGAACCCGGCAGCGAGAGAAGGGAAAGTCAGGGTGAGCTGACCATCAGCAGTATTGACATTATTAGCAATGGCAAATGTGTTGTGGAAACTCTCGTTGGTCAGTTCCAAAGAGAAGGTGGACCTGTCGGATTGAAAAATCAGCTGGAATTGTGCCTGGAGCCCCGCAGAAAAAGCGGAACGACAACGAACGGGTCGGTGGCCTCTGGAGTCCATTTAATGGTTACCTGGCCGTCTGAGGTAGGGTTGGTAGGTGTCTGAAGCTTCATAGCTGAAGCAAGGGGAAGAGCAACCAAGACGGCAGCAGTGAGACTATGAGAGTGTCAGTGAGTCCATCGTTCGACACCAGTGGATAGACTCTACCTGGCTTTGTGGAACATTTTTGGGGATTATATAGTCGTGCAAAGGAAGGAAGGGAAGAGAAGGGGTCAACGTTCAGGTCAAGGAACACTGTAGCCGAATTACCATGACAAGATCTCATGATTCGCATCGTCACACAACCATGTGGGATTCTGCTCCCGCTTCTCATCATTCGCTTAACGACAACTCGCACCTCGAGACGCAACTTGAGAGCTCCTATCGGCTTCGATGGGTCGGACTAATGCACAGCTCGAGCACAGTGGTAGAAATTCCGGGAGGAAGTTAGCAAAGGCTCTCAAAAAGCTTAAGGCTTCCTCATCAAGACCGCTCTCGACTTTCACGATGAAGACGCGGAGCCAAACAAATAGGGAGGTCTCATCAGCGGATGTCTCTTCCACAAATGAGAGAGCGAATTTTCAGACTTGCTCTCTTACTCAATAGCACTTGGTGTGTTTTTCTTTTTCGCTTTCCCCTCTACCAGCATCTAATTGGATCCAGGGAAGCAGTGATTCGGCGAGCTCAACAATTACGACTTTCATGTTTATTGATAGACAGTGGCCGGGTATGGAGAGGAATGTATCTCTATAACTTATGGTAAGTCAATGAACTTTGCTGTCACAAGTGCTGCTCAAGTTCTGAACAGTGATATTGTCCAAGGCGAACTCACATGCAGTCTTGCTCGCGCGGTTCAACACTACTCAATCCAGCCCAAGTCCTAAGCCTCTTGCTTGCAGTGCTGCATCTTCACCCCGAATAATCGGACACCAGCCTAAACTTGGATTGGACTGTCTTTTAAAAACACACCCATTTTTCTTAATTTAGCCACTTGGTTTGTCCCAAGGTCTCCAGAAAGTAAAGCACGGAGAAACGGAGGTACTGGAGCTCTGCGTTTTCCGACTCTCAGTGAAGGTACTGACTCTCATGGGTATGAATAGGACAGCTATAGGATTGGGGCTCGTGGTAGGGGTCTTAATAGTTAAATTATTTGATTCACGGCCCTGGAAAATTTTACTGATGTGATTCCTAACGTCATAAGGTTATGGAAAATACCTCTCTCATAAGTATAAAATTGAGAGGATATTACTCTTTTATCTGGTCGTAGGAAAGTGAAAGTGTCCGAATATTTCATCATGAGCTGTTTCAAGATTCAAGCTGCTGGCTCATCCACAGCAACCTGGACGACGAGCTTTCCCCTAGTCCTCCCACTCATCATTACTTCATACGCTTGTTTAACCTTCTCAAAGTCCCATACCTCGCCTCCAGCCAAACTAGTCCTTAGCTGCCTGTCCTCCACCATGCGAGCCAATCGCTCTAAACCTTCTTTTGTTACAAATCCAGATACTTGCACGTACTTTCGAGGTACACCGCCTAGCCACCTCGGCAACATGGTGTTGGCCATCGTCTTGCGCAAAAAGTAACACATGCCACCAAAATTGTAGGCAGGGAGGGCTACACCGACCGTGATGTACGAAGAACCTGGGATCGGAAGCAGAATTCGTGCAGAAAGCCACAAGGACTGTGAACCACGGCAATCAATTATCAAGTCAAATGTAGGAGCTGGCTTAGGCAACGGTTGAGTGTAATCGAGAGTCTTTCCATTTGAAAATGGTCAGAAAAAAAAGGAATAATACTTCTTGAGAGAGGGATTTGAAGACTTACAGCATCAGCCCCGAGGGACTTGACCAGGTCGTTGTTCCGCGAAGAGCACATTGCAGTCACGCTCCCATTTGGTCCAACGATGCCCTTGACTAGCTGTAGAGTGAATGTTCCGATTCCTCCACTTGCACCGTTGATTAAAACGCGACTGCCCTCTTTCATCCCAGCGGCGATGGCGCTATCTAGTAAAGGAAGCGCTGTGCATCCGGCGATAGAAAGACCAGCTGCTTCAGCAAGGGAACACTCCTTGGGTTTGGGTACCACACAAGCTTGCGGAACCACGATGTACTCCGCCAAAGATCCTGTTCCCTTGAGATGGAGAGAAACAGGGATCGCGCCGAAGACTAGAGTATCTGTCTTTAAATCGCTCCGTACGCTTGAGCCAGTCTCCTCAATGACACCGCTAAAGTCCATCTCAGGTACAGCAGGCCATTTGCGGACGAAAGAGGGAAAAAGCTGTATCGCGATGGATCCACCTGGGTTGAGCGATGCATGGGTAACGCGAACGAGTACATCGTCAGGTTTGGAAATCTTGGGTCTCGGGTGGTCGTTGGTCAGAGTCAAAACAGCGGAAGGGACTCCAGGGCGATGATGAGTGTACGCGCGCATCGTTAGTGTACTAGGATTCAGACAAGAACTGTCGAGTTGTTATAAAGAGCGCTGAAGGTCTTGCTGCCGAACGTCGACGTTACTCAAGAGACTGTCAACGTGGCAGATTGTGGTGTCCTGTAGCGGTGAACAGTGCCTTAGCCGGCAAGGGTACGTATTTCTTGGCGTCGGCTGACCACCTTATTTATTTGATGCTTGTACTTTGCTGTACTAATGCATGCCTTTCTATAATGAGTTGGAATATCGGTAGGTGAAATTGTGTCAAGAGTTTGAAGAAAGAAAGGGATGGTGGTAGCTGGAAAGCAAGCGTTGGCAAGATTTTCTGTTTCTCAACCTTCACTCATGCTGGCTCCCGCTCTGGGTTCGCTACGCGTCTGCCGGCTAAACTCAACGCTTCCAGTGCGAAAATTACACTTACGGGCTCTCAATCGTTTCCCAACAAATGCCCTAACTGAATCATGTCGACCGAATGACTTTGTCAGTTCTTTTCTTTTCGCGTTTTCCTACTACTTATCATTCATATCTAGCCATTAAACCGCCCTCATGCACGTTCATTTTGGTGGGGACGTGGCTCGTCTGCTCCAGCTACTTCACCCGAGAGCATAGTGTCTACACCGTCTTCACCAGCAATTCCCTTCCCACTCTACTCCGGAAGCCTCTTCAATAGACACTGTCGTTTCCGCTCCTAGCTCTCCATCTCTACAGGCCACTTCTGCGCCTGCATCACCAGTAGCAGTAACAACATCATTGGAGTCCACCCCTCCAGCCGTGCCGACTATCCCATTTGAAGATACTATTTCAACTCTTCCCGACGCGACCAGCACTCTTGCATCCATTGCAGAACCGACATTGCAGTCCCTCAATATGTATAGTATTTGGCCTCGGGGTCTCTTGGTTCGTTTGCACGAATTTATCCATCTCGACTTGGGCTTTGGTTGGGTCTCAACCATTGTCATCGGCGCTCTCGTTTGCAGAATTATAGTCCTCCCATTCGCAATCAAAACTATGCGCATGTCTCTTGCAATGGCCAAAATTCAACCCAAACTTGCGCCACTTCAGGAGAAAATTTCTGCGGCTTCGGCAAAAGGGGACACCAACCAAATGCTCGCGACCCGGAAGGAGATGATGTTGTTGTTCGAACAGAACAAAGTCTCACCACTCGGTGGGCTTTGGGGATTTGCACAGATCCCCGTTATGATTGGTCAATTTATGGCAGTTCGTAGCATGATGCAAGTTGGACTGCCAGTCTATGAAGGACACTGGCCTTCAGAATGTGTTAGACCCGCTCATTCATTCCGGTATTTGGCTCAAGGACTTGACGATCCCCGACCCAATTTACTTAGTTCCTATTCTATCTACTGCCCTCATCAACCTCCAGCTAAAGGTCAGCTTTTACGTTTTTTATGCATATTCTTTGTGCCGAGCTAACTGGAATATATCCAGCTTGCAAGTCGCGACCAGGACATGGTCAATCGACCTGTGGCTGGCCACATGCTCAACATTTTTTCTCTGTTGTCTGTTGTTGGATGCCTCTTCCTTTCCCGACTTCCTCTTGGACTCAATATTGCCCTCCTCTGTGGCTCTCTCTTCACCATCGTGCAAACGCTTGTTTTTCGTATCCCACCCATTCGAAGTGGTTAGGTATTCTTCCTGTCCCGCAATATCTACGGGATTTATCTGGAAAACTCGTAAAGAACAAGCGTCCAACGACAAAGGAAACCGTTGCCTGGGCTAGAGAGTCAGTCTCGTCGATGTGGAAGACGAGTGTAGACGCACACGTAAAGCAGGTTCAGTCTCAGTCCTCAGCCTGGAAAGAAGCGTCCAAAGAGGTGGTAGTATGGGCACAGTCCAAAAAGTACTTTATATAACACAGATCTCAGCTCTTGGCTCAACTATTTTAATAGTCACAAGATGAACCGTAAATTATTCCTGGTACTATTCACAACGCTCGTGATCATAGACTACTCTTGGAGCATCAACCGTTCTTCAAAATACTTGAAAGACTCCTGGGTTCCATTTCTTCCTTTTCTCATTCACGATCGACAGATTTGTTGCAAACAAGCGCTGGGTCGATCAAAGGCATAACCAATACATATTGGCACTTTCAATATACCGTAGAAAATATTAGTGAAACGCCGCGGTTGGCGAGAGTCCAGGTGCTTCTGGCGAGCCAAATAGTAAGAAGGGGCGAGATTGTCCTGAAAGTTCAACACTAGTTTTTAAAGATTTAGATGCATATGCATTTACCAAATCTGATGCTTTGCATAAAGAAACCGAAATGAAACAATCTTATTAAATTCTGCAAGGGTATTAGGAGCGTCGCGCTTCGTCACTGTTAACAGAGCCAAAGACTTAGAATCACCAAGGTTGTAAAATATATCGAAAGGTTACCTCAAACCTCGTGCTTGATTGCATAAATATCAAGTGATCGAGGGAACTTAGGATGGGTTGACATTATGTCGCAACCAAAAGATCCCGAGCCCGGGAGCAGACGTGTTTGTTTCAACTGGTATTCCCACAAAACCAGGTTTTGCCCATCTGAAGTGGTTTGTGAAGCGAATCAGGGTTCATTTCTCTCACGTATATAAAAATGGCCTCAAAAAAAGCATATAAGTCGTCTGATAAGTTTCGAAGGCGTTCTACCACATTTCTTGCAGTACTTTGGTTGGATGCATTCCCAAAGGTTCATAAATGAAGTACAATACCCAATTTTCGAGACCCTCCTTTGGTTTTTGAAACCCCCCTTCTTTCTTTTGGCTGACCAAGAGTGAACATCGATTTGCTCACTAGCACGTGGGATTCACGTGATGAACAATCGCCTCAAGATTGTTTGAGAACAACTATTTCATCGATATGGAATCGTTTATATTGATTAATACGACGTCACAAGCAGGCTAAAGGTGATATTTGGCAGGCCTCCGATGCTCAGCGAAGGAGAAAATCTCTTGGGTGATGCATCTTTTGCGGAAACGTGCAGAATCCCGCACTATCAAGGATAGACGAAGAAAACAGTGTGATGTGATTTTCTCTTCGATGCCGAACCTCGGCAATTTACAAGGATTCTTCCCATGTAAGACTTCCAAGCATTCTATCAGGCGACGCGTTTCGTCTTCTTAATCTTCATGAAGATATCGAAGTTTTGGTAGAATCAAGTATCAAAGGTATATCTATGTATTTATTGTTTTCGTTTATATCCGGGAGTTTTGGGAATTGGAGGAGATTGTATTATTGGGGACGTCAGTGCTTGGGCTGGCTCCTGAGGTCGTCTTTACGACCTTCGGGGGGACACAGAGGGTGAGCCTATTGAGTCGCTCGGTACGAGTGCAGTCTGCGATGTAAAAGGCTAAGCCCCTGTATCTTCCAATTGTCGATCAAGGCGAACGTAATAAGACAAACGCCACGTGCACGATGGAAAGAGCTCGTGCGACTTGGGACCGAAATCAGCATTAGAGTCGCGCGACAGCACAGAAAAACGTACTAAGACACAGAATCGATACCTTGAATTCCGACTATGACCGTTGTAAGTATAAGACGCGATAGAAGTGGAGAGAAAACAGAATTAGGCGCTGTCCACTCAGCCCGAACAGCGACGCTTGCCACTTACCACGATCATCAGCTCTCAATGCCTAAACGACTCCGCGACGAAACTCTCTCTTCGTCAGAGTCACCGTCCTCCAAAAAACCAAATTTGGGAAAACAGCCCGTCAAGGTAGAGAATCACGATTTCCCAAGCGCTTCTAATTGACCCCGAGCTCTCCCCGCAGAATGTGAACGCTCCTCCAGAAGAAATTTTATTTAAAACGAGGACAGCACTTCTAGGGAAACTCGGAAGTCTTATGCAGACATCCGCAGATATTAATTTTAATGCGTCTTTCACCGTTCCCAAGAGCATCGCTCCGTCATCCGACATTGAGCGTGTTGACTCCCTTACGCAAGATATTCTGTCTATTAGCGGATACCAGTGGCAGTATGAGGTCCTTATTTGGTTTCCCGTTGTATGAAGCTGAAAGGTGTCCGTGAAGGTCAAAGGATAGACCTACTTTCAAAGGCGGTCATAGACTACGACTTACTTGCACGCTCTCAAGCAGTAAAATCAAGAAGCTTGTACGCGATCGCCTTCCACGTGCGTCCGATAGCTCCGTGACTTTCCACGGTCAAAAGTTTTACGATTGCAATGGATCGTTGACGTTGACGTCCAAAGCGGACGCTGCTAACGGGGCCCTCGCCATCGTCTCCGTATGGATGAAGCATAAGTGTATTCATCCTTTCCCCCCTCCAGTTCCGGGTACCAGAGAAGCTCCCCTTCCAGATGAAAATTTAGAGGAGGTAGAATCACCATTCCCAATCAAAGAGAAAACTCCCGCCCCGCCACCCCAACCAGCTCAGATAACAGTCACAGTAGAGTAAGCCCACTCTTTGAATTACACCCAAAGTGCTAACTCTTTGTAGTTACGAAGCGATGCGACGGAGACGAGCCGCTCGTGCTTCAGCAGCATCAAGTGCTCTGCCCACTCCTGAAGGAACTCCAGCACCATGCCTCCGCCCCGAGCCTGATAACAACGATCAGCTCGATATTGCTATTGCAACTGGTTCAACTTTATGCTCTGAACCAACCATTGCCACCAAGATCCCACCAGATGTCTTGGCGTCTGAGAGCCCTAGATCTTGTCCCTAGCAAGGACCTACATTCGGCAATTCCCGCTTCCTCTCATCCCTTGCACAAAGATACTTCCTCTTTAGCTATATTTTTAAAAGAATATTTCCAACACGCTACTCTACTGCAAACAAGAAGCCTCTTTTCATCAGTAACATGGTATGGTTTAGAAAGCAAAGAAAAACTAAAGCTTTCTTCGTTGGAAGGCAGCCAAATATACTGTAATGTTTGTAAGTAGAACACAATCAAAATCGCAGAGGAATATGCGGCAAAAAAGTACGAGAGAACCCAAGTAACATGAAGAATTCACTATGATAGAGAGGGTCAAAAAAAAGTAGCATAGAGATACATGGGGTAGATGTCCGCGATACTGGTCAAATTAGCTTCACTTCTTGAGCAGTTTCTCATGTAACATTGCACTTTTCAGCTTCGCACGCAGGTAGTCCAACCGAGCGTCGTACCGAGCATTCACTTCCTATCTCCGCCGCCTGATGTCATCCATGTCATCCTGCACGGTTGCTTCCACTACGATAGTCTCCTCTTCAGTTGCCTGTAATAGATTTTGACTGGAAAGAGATCCTGCACGTCCACGCGTGGCCGAAGATGGGGCAATATGCGGAACACTCGAGAAACTGCTTGCATCGTCGTGGACACGACTACCAGCGGATGATGCAGTATTCGGAAGTGGTAAATGGCCGGAGCTGGGATTGAGGCTGGAAGAACTTCCATTCCGGCTGGACATGCCTAACGCCAGTCCAGATAAGTGAGATGTAGTAGACATCGGTGGAGCGAGGTTTAGTCCAAGACCAACGGTACCATTCCCACCGGTAGGCAATTTGGAAACTCCCGTCCGTCTGCTACGGCCAGATGCAAGACTGCCACCAGAGTTCTTTCGAACTAGGGATGTCGCACGCGACGGATTAGAGGTGGAAGAAACGGGAAGAAGAGCATGGAGGGCTGCGGTGTTCGAAAGGGATGTATTGGTTTTTGACCTTGTCACCTTCCGCCCAGCCGTGGAATGGGTGGAGCGAGCATTCGAGAACGCAGTACCAATAGATGTATTCGAATGAATAGACATCATGTCACTGTTGTCGAAGCGCCTTCCGAACAGGGGCCGAGCGTATGTGCTGAACCCGTCCTCACTTCCGAATTCCGAGCCAGTAACACTTCCATGGCCAGGGCCTGAACGGTTACGCTTGGTGAGGAGAGAGAGCTCAAGACCATTGAATGAATCCATCAGACGACGACACTCCGCCTCGACAGCTGCAATTTCTTTGCGAATGTCATTACTGGACTTGAACTTGTCGTTATCGTCGCTATAAGGGTTGGTTGCTAGAGAGCTGTCAATAGAGCTCAGCTTCCCGGGAAAGGAAGAAGGGGGTGTTGCTGAGACAAGTCTCCGCATACTATGGTTAGACTTGGTGTGCATTGTTGAGATAGATTTATGATCAGGAATATGGTGGCGATCGCCGCTTTGACTGGGACGGGTTCGGCGAGACGTCATAGAGATAGCATCAGACTGAGATAGGTCTGTTGCCAAAGAGGAAGTGCTTGATTTTCGGGTCAAGACTTTTGAGAGCCTCCTTGTAAGTGAGTTGGACACTTTGGAAGGCGAGTCAGAAACGATACTGCCGGTTTCACTTGCAGCGCTGAAGTCATTTGAGCTTTGCTGAGTTCGACGCGAAGAGCTGCCACGACGGAAAAGAGAAGACATTCCTGAGGTTAGGGACGTTCTTGAAGAGGATACCGTGTTGATATCGACTTGGAACTGGGAGTTTGGCCGCGACGAGGTAGACACTACAAAGATAAGAGAGTTATTTAGGTATATTGGAAAAGGAAAACGTACTTCTACGGTTGTCTCCCGATGTCCCATGGACGCTGTCTCTTGCGGTTGGAACAACAGAGGTTTCAGTGGGGACGGCAGTTCCACCTCCTCCAGAAAAGCGCTCAAATAGGTCTTGTCGAAGCATTCGATAGTCATCGCTGGAATTGAGTAAGCATTATTTTAGTTACTACTTGATTAGTGGCGTACTCGGACAAGACGCCTTCTGCGTGTGCTGAGGCAAGTTCGTTCAGACGCTGGGCTAAGCTGACACTAGAAAATAGATGAGATGAATAGATATATGTGAAGAAGAAATCAATACGCACGTTACTGAATCAGCAGCCTTTCGATGGGGGAGAGTGGATTCGGCGAACCGGGTTTTCGAGGGTGAAGGAGTGGCGGTTGGCACAGGGGCCGGAAGTGGTTTGTCTCGAGACGTCGCAGGTGCAGGCGCCGTCCGGGCTCGTTCGTGACGGGACCGCTCAGGGATGAAGCTGTTGGCAAGCGGGCTGGGAGGGGGGGGTGTCGGGTTGGGAAGAAGTGTACCTCGGGATGACTTATGAGATACTTGCGCTTTGGGAGTGGCGGATAAGTCTCTGTCCTTTCCCTTCAGTCGCCCATACTGTATGATGTAAGCAAATATATAAAGGATTGGTATTACGAGGGCCGCACAAAACGTTGGCGAAGGACCGACACCACGGATTCACCCTTGTCTTGAACTACAACGGTCACATCGTTTGAGTTCTCATCAGGCTTTCGCGAGAAGATTCCCATCTATTTGCATCGCCTAAGATGGAACCCAAGCTGGTCGCCAAAGTCCCAAGAGCCAGTCGAGCTAGATGATGGTTTGAGAGAAGCGCACTTTCTCACCTGGTTCCAACAATTTCCTAACATCAATCCCTGAACCTCACCTTGAGGACGTACAATCCGCACGTTATCCATCACAAATTGGCTTCTAGCGCTTCGTCTGACATTAAATAATGGCACGTTTAGACCCATATGACGGATAAAAAATATTGGCTTGGGTGTAAATGTTGCTGTTTAGGAAGCATCTCTTTTCAGCCCACACTCTTTTTCGACCTGTAGAATGTGCCAAGCTCCTTCATGACTTCCCCAAACGTCTGTGTCACTACCAAGCTACCACCAATCCACTTGGGTAATTTTGCCTTCACATGTGCCTTACCGTAACGTTGATCCACCAACACCAACGAGGCCCAGTCGGCGCGATGGCGAATGGCTCGACCTGTTAGTTCATCTATTAGCCTCATCTGTCGAAAACAGCCCGGTAGAAGATTTTACCTATGCTCTGGTTCACAGCATTCATACACATATTTTCATATAATTCTTGAGCTGCATCCCGTTCACCAGGAGCCTTTCCCGACTTCTCTTGAGTGCGCGCTACATAGCTAAGGCGTTCTCGTAGCTCTGGAGATCTCATATTCGCGTAAGGCATGCCTATGATGACGACCGAACGTGCAAGGTCTATTGTTAAGTCAATATTAACAAACGAAGACCAAGGTATCTTGTATACCATCTTTAAAATTCAGGCCTTCGCTCAACTTGGCTCCTATGACAGCAAAAAGCAAGGCGCCCCCTTTACCACCTGAGGGCTAAAGACGCGAAGCATAAGCATACCGACATCTTAATAAATAGTGCCAAAAAAACTGACTATAGCAGCAGATGAATAATCGGTTAGAATCCTTTCGACATCGGCGGAGCTTTCGGGCTCAAAGAAAACCTAGTGGAGTCAAGTGAGATAGAGCGTAGGTCAGGAGATACTTATAACCACCTTTTTACGCTTTCCGAGCTTGTCGAGAAGCGATTCCGACCATTCTTTCTTGGCTAGATTGAGGAAGCTATATGAAGGAAAGAAGACAACCATGCCCGCAGGAACTATGTTGGCAAGATTTGAGACGATCATCCCAAGATCTGCAAGCTACACACCATTCAATTTCCTGTTCTAAACATGACACAGCACTTACCACCGCAGGATCGCTTTGCTTGCCAGCCTTGTATTCTAATGTATTTCCACGAGGGCTCTTTGATACCACCAGGGGTTTAAGATTACTTTCTGGAATGATGTGACCGCACGAAAAAGTCGACAGCTTCTCGGAAGGTAGATGAGGAAATAGTTGGTTTACCACATCTGACACCTAAGTTCTTCAAATGAGCAGCGAGAACGAATCAATAAAGAAAGGCACGAACAGGGGACATTGTACCCCCAGCAAGGATTACCGATCGTGCGCTGTCAATGACCTCTGCGAAATGGGGAGCAGGATTAAGATGTTGATACTTGATCTCAACCTCCTCATGTCCTGCTTTGCCAGTCAATGTCAATGTAAGTCTCCCGTCTTAGAAAGGAAGAGTAAGAAAAGAGAAGGACATATGAAGAGTTTCGCCACCTTCAGTACTGCCAGAAACGGCAACAAGGAAATTCTCCACTGCATGAAGAGGAGGTACCGAACCCTTCTTTGAGACATAACTTGTCCCTTCCTTATCTGAAGAAATTAAGGACGGTATAAAGACCATGAAAGCAATAGCAAAACTCACTCGCCTGCTTTTCCGCTAATTTGTCGTCATAGCCGGCTATCTTCCGCGCAATCTTGCTTTTTCTCAGGTAGGTCTCAATCTCCAATAGATTGATTGTCGCAACTCTCGCGCCCAGTTTTTCCGTAAGCTGAACTAAGGTCATCACTTCACTACGAACGGCTGCAGCGCCCTCTTTTTGAGCGCGTTTGATCGTCTCCTCTTTCCACTGGGTGAGGTACTCCTTGAGCCCTTCTAGAAAAAGGACGAGTGCTTTAATGTGCATAAGATTCTTTGGAGATAGCCGAGTCTGGAATTTGGAAAGATATGTTGAGATTTGCATAAGAGATCGTGACAGGACAAGGGACGGAAGTGTTGCCGTCGACAACGAAAGGAGGGTAGAAATGAGGTCTGTCGACGTGTTAGAGGAGCAACCGATTAATACAATGAGAGGAACACAGACTGTGAGCTTCATCAATAATGACAATTTGATCGGTCAGGTCGATACCTAACGCCTCGCGAGCGGTTTTCTGCAGAAGAAGATTGTAGGGTAGCGTGATTAACTAAAGAAAGCGGTGAGATTGGGAAAAGAAGACGGTTATAGATCTACCTCCGCCTGAGGGATGGCTCTTCTGGAACCAAAGTACGGACAGACCCCACTCGCGCGACCTGCTTGTGCCAGGTCCTCGATATCCTTTGGGACAGCCTAACATCGGTCAGAAGCATTGGTTCATGCGAGAAAAGTAGACCTCACGAGTATCTCATCTCGAAAATCTAAAATCGCATCCTCCTCTTCAATGGGCGGAAGAAATTGGCATCGTTTGGATCCCTTTTCTAGAAGAAGTGAGCGAAGGAATGCACATCACTTGGGAGCACGTACCTCCAAGTAGCTCCCGGCAGCTCTCGTCAATGTCTTTACTCCGTTTCCTCAGCTCATCATTGATACACAGCTGTTTCCTGGATCCTAGAGAAACAGTTCGAGTCGAGTTTTTACATGTGCCACTTGCATCGTCCGGGGCTGGACGCTTTTTGCCTTGAGAACAAGCTGAAGAATCATTGTGCAAATTTGTAATGTCAAGAGGCGAGTTTTCCAAGCCAAGTCTTTCAAGTTCGGGTAAAACTTGAGATAGCTGAGAATGAGTCCTAGACGCATAATATATCTTGGTGCACGTTGGTTCTATATCATCCTCACCAGCGCGACTGCTACGTTCTATTCTGATGTAGATGAGCCATTTGCGGATTATAGAAGAATGCTAAAGAGGTACTTGGCTAAGATTGCCCGTGCTTCGGGAGTAAGACCATCGACTTCCACAGCTGCGACATCGTCGTCTTCAGGAAGGAACGCACGATCGTCAAGGGTAGAGTGCTGGCCATTGTCGTCTTTTGTGAGCTTCTAAAAGAGGACGGAATGAATATCAGCACATTTAGAACTACAATCCATCGCACAGGCTTCTTTTTAACGCGACCAGCTGCCATCTTGCGTGCAATCTGTTCGCGTTTATGTGCCTCTTGGAGCTTTAGTCGATAGAGTCTGGAAATAAAGTGTCAAATAAGGAGGAAGACTGATTTAAAATGAACATACTCATCCTGAGATTCAAGTTCGGCACGTTTCTTGTTAAGGACATGTTCCACAACCCAAGGCGGCTCTGGAATAATATTGGACTAGGTATAGAAGGTTATATGATGAAATACTAACCGGCCGCTTGTGAGTCTTTTATTTGCTGAAGAACGCCGCGTCGGATTCGATCTTTGTCGTCCCTCAGCCAAGTTAGACTGGAACACAGAAGAGTCAGTGTTTTCCCCTAAGGTCGCGTGTCTTAAGGATGGGCAGATATCTCAATTTGAAAAAAAAAGAACCCCACAGTTCCAGTTGGAGATTCAACTATTGTGACTTTGCTTTCTTCAATCGTCTCGTAGAGGTGACGCATGAGTTCAACTTGTATTTCATAGGGAGGAGAGTAAGGAAATGCAGGGAAGCTGGATGGCGTCGGTAATGTAATTTGCGCCGACATCTTGACGGAAGTTACGAAGGTAAAACGCGTCGTGGAGGCTCAAGGCTAAGAACGATGGCACGTGCAATGCTTCAAGCGCCATCGGCAAAGTCCGGATCCATTCTCAACTACCGTCATCCCAGAGTCCTCTCAACAATGCACCCATTCCTCCGACAGAGAGTCACTCGCCCACAATCCATGCACATCTCGTTTCTCGGCCGACTTTATCTTTTTCGGACGATCCAAAGTGGTCCGCGAATTTCTCAAACAAAGGAAACATTTCCATTCGAGTGGTGGAACATTGCAATATCCTCTATGAAGGTCATAGGATGGTCATCTATCATATGTTTGTGTCTCATATTCTCGAAACTGCTCTACTTGTCTGACGCTAGCAACAGTCATTCCTGTAGCGATGGTTTTCAAACTACCTCACCCTCTTCTTGATGTACTGCCATGCAATCGATACCATTAAATCTTTTTAACAGTCTTTTAGATCGAGAAATATGGATTTGGAAAGGAATTCTCGAGTCCTTCCTCGAATCCGCCATCTCCGCCCGCGAGCTCGTCGAAATCCAGACCCCAACCACCCTAATTTACCTGACCATCCTATCCTACTTTCTCCATTGCCTCTTGTACAGTTATGGCTTGGCCAGTACGTGCGGATTCAACCTGTCTCCTTTCTTGCTTACCATTCTTCCTCATCGCAAACAGGACTGGCACGGCTGTCACATTATCACGTGACTGTCACCCTGGAACACCAAAAATCCAGATTCCTGAACTCAACTGATGGACACTGCTCTGAGTAACATCTCAATACGTAGCGCTGTACCTCATTGGTATGAATCCTCCAACTATCTGTTTCGCTTTAGCGTCAACCACGTAATCCCGAAGTAGCCGTTCGCTTCTCCAAGAACCAGAAAACGGAACGAAGCTGAGAGCAAACTTCTTGTGGTGGTACCGGTATATGGTTCACATATATCGCATATCACTTTTTTACTCCGCTGTCGATCAGCCTTTGGAATTCGGTCAACCTGCCAGCTCATGACCAGGAGGTGCGGCGACTTGTGTCGTCCGAGCCCATTTCAGTCTAAGGGTCTTGCATCTTTGCCACTCCATCCCCATCCTCTCCTAATTTTCTTCATTCTATGTATGCAGCATTTCACTCTCTTTCTATCTGTTCGGACAGCCTTGGACGACGCATTTGGACATCATCCTCAAATCGTGTGCATCCATCATGTGGCTCGTCGCAACATTCCAAACCTTTTTATTTCCCTGATCCAACAACGTTTGACTCATTCTGTTCGGATTGATGGGCACTTGTTTTGAGATTGGATTGGTTACGGATTCAAACCCTGCTGCATGTGCTGATATCCGCTTTGCCGTTCAACCAGCTTTCCAGCCTCCTGCACTGTTAGGAGGATCAAGCTTCATAATTCGACGTATGCTTTCGATTGTCGAGGAGCACTGAGCTTGAGGTAGTAATGAATTCCATCCGGCTTGCCAGTGTGCCTGAGGATGGTAGTATTTGTTTCAGCTATCTTTCGAGCGTTTATTTCTCGGTAAAAGCTCCAATGTTCGGCTCTTCTCCAGTGAGCCTGCTCTCGTCTCATTGGTGTACATTTTACAACGAATCCTGCGGACTCTTGGCTGCGTCGCGAACTCTCGTCCCTGACCGATCTCCATAACCTTCTTGTTATAACTGGAACATCGATAGATTTTGGTGAATCGTCTCTGTCTAGTTCCCTCTTTGGCTAGAGTTGTCCTGGACGCGTCTTTGACTCTACTCGGCCGAGACAACAAGACAAAGTTCATGCTCATTTTTGCTTTGCCTATCAAAGCTATACATGAATTTGTGCTGCTTACCTCTGTATTCGCGTCACTTCCAAGTTTGTTTGTCAGCTCTTCCCTCCCTTTCCGACCATTTTCCCAGGCGGGTGTTCATTATCCGCCCTCTTGAATCACAAAAAAGTGCCTCCGCTGGAAGCTCGGCGGTGGGGTACTTCATCGGTCAACCAATACAAACCCTGACCTGCATCAAATGAATGAATGGAAGTGAGTTGGCGGACAATGAAAGAACAAACTTCTCGAGAAGTTGCATAAGCTCAAACTAACTGGAGTTCACGCGAGTAGTTTCGTATGCTTCGCGTTCTATCTCAAGTTAGACAAATAAACAAGATTTTCGTAGTCTGATGACTCACCTTTCATATGCATCAACCATTCGAACCAAGTGGTGCGTTTCGAAACAACCTGCCATTCAACTTACTCCGCAAATTACCTCCACACTAGCGACCTCCTGAATGCAACCAACAGTCAACAATCTTTTTGACTGTCACTGAGGAAAAGAGCCGCGTCTCAAACCTTACACACTTCAAGGAGACGAACTGGTGCTGCGGAATTCGGAGTATCCGAATCTGGATGATCTTCTTCAGTGGTAAAACAAGAAGAATAGGTGGCATCACCAGAAACACGAACATCTTTCGCGTCTTTTATATTATTATTTTGTGAGGCATCTCCTCGGAGGATCGACAACCAGCTTTTGGACTGAGGGGAGTCGAGGTCGTAGCGAGGTACGAGCTTCGTCGTAACTTAAATGCGTCTTACTAAGTAATATTTGTAGTAGGATTACTCGTATTGTGCGAGCTATTGATCCGTTAGAAGTAACTATGTCCCATGTCGAAGTAAGAGGCGAGTATTAGTTGAACCCGATGCGTTCTCGTCCGTGTTCTTCGGGTTTAAAACTTTGTATCGGAGGTAGAATTCGACAATGTCAAAGAGAACTGCCTTCCATAAAATTTTGAAGATATTTTCATTGGGCATTGCCCTCCCGAATGGCAAAAACTATGAACCTCCAGGGTATGCGGGTAGACGAAGCATGGAGCAAGAGTCTCAGCGTGTGGCACGGAGGGTTTCTTGATCGCACTATTTGCCGACAGATTCTGCTAGCTTTGTGGGGGTGTTGAACATTCTCCAAGTCAGCGAGCCACCTGGGCAGGCTGTGTAATGATGAGCATGGACTGTCTGCCGGACTTCCAGCTGGACCCTCCCAGACACATGAATGCCAGTGCCTAGTTGGGAATAGAGGAGTTAGCGTGGTTCGGGGAGACTGTTGTGTTCAGGATGAAAATTGGAAGGTGCCAGGCAAGCCCCGTCCATTATTGTTGGATTATTGATTGACTACCGACTTCCGGGACTTGCTCGAGTCGGCGTGGACGGGCATTCTAGCTCATTGAGTTTCAAGAAACTTCCGGCATGTAGTGGGATATGTCAATGAGTTTTGCCAGTCATAAGTGTGTGCCGCTGGGTTGGATAATGGCGGGGATTGAAGCAACTCAATTGCTTTCAAGAGCATTTTAGAAGACGGACCGAAAGGCTCGAGCTGATCCACGAGACTTGATACGGACGGCGTTACTTGGCCGTCCATTGGACAGACAAGAGCTAGATTTCAGCGAAAGGAGCCAAAGAATCGAGTGAAACTAGGTAGCAACTCGTGGTATCCGCATAGGACTAGTAGTATTTGTGTACTGGGGACAAAAATGTTTGAGGAAGGCTGAGCAAAATCGTGCGCAGCAGTTGTGTCCATAAGGAGGAGAAATCTGATTTGAGATCGTCCTCTCGGAAGCTGTCGGTACTTCCCAATGTGGGAGTTTTGAAACGGCTGATGCCCCTTCGCTTCTTCTCGTGTGTGTACTTAAAGGGACGAGCGGTGGCCAAGAGTGCCTGTTTTACGTTCTGCCTTCGTCGCGCCGTCTTCCTGTATGCAGTAGACCGCCCTTTGTGTGTTTCTCGTTTCTCCGGTCTTGTTATAAGATCGTCTCTCGTTTGCAAGCCAGCCGTCTTTTGCCTTGTCCTTCTCTCGGCGCGGTGCTCGTAGTCCAGCTGCCCACTCTCCCCCCTGGCCTACTTTTCTAATCTTTTGATCATACACCATGACTTCGGTGGCCTCCACGGATAAACTCTCCCCCCAGGGTTCACTCCAGAGGGGTAAGGCATGTCTTCGATGCCGGTGCGTCCAATTTCTTTCTTTCTTTCAGTCAAGAGCTTATCCTTATACCTCTTCTAGAAAGCGCAAGATGGTACACATCCTTTCCAATCAAGCGCGCCTTTTGCTTACTAACACAATTCCCAGCGTTGTGATGGTGTTAAGCCTTCCTGCCAGCAATGTGCTCGCGCTAAGAAAGCGGACGCTTGCGAATACGACGACGGGAAAGGAAAGACGCGTACACAACTCCTTCGCGAGAAGATCGACATGCTGGAGAAGCGGATTAAGGAGCTCGAGGACCCCGATAACCTAGTCCCGGCTATGGCGCTTTACGATCCTGGCCAAGGCAGCCGACACATGTCGGAGTCTTCGTCGTCGGGGTACGGCTCGCCTCCTCCGCCGGAGATGTCCTTGTCTCCCTTTGGAGGTATGCCTGCCGACCCAGCTTCGCTCTGCCCTTCACCTTACACCCAAGCAGAGTCCTCTCAGTCTCCTGAACATTCCTGGACCAACCTTCCTGTAAGCACCTATAACCTCTTAGTCGTAATAATCTAGCTAACAGTGTTTAGGGTCTTATTCGGACATCGTCTCCCTTTACCGATGTTCTTTACGATGATCCCGCCCAGACTGCTTTGCAGCCTACCATAGATTTGGCGCGGATGCTGTATGTTCTTTCCCTTTCATCTCCCAAGATCCCGACTAATCGCTAAACTCGTGTAGCCTTGATATTTTTGCACCCCATCAACGCCAATGTGGTCTGGAGACTAATATTGCCGCACTGGCCGACTCACTCACACGTCCTGCTTCTGAACAGCGACACCCAGTTCTCATGAACGCAATTTATCTCTGGGCATGTTTTGTCTCACGACCAGAACCTCTTTGTCAGCACGAGGACTATTATCTGACGCAGGCACTAAGTTCTCTTCAAGACGCGCTCCGACAAGGGGATCATGTTCTCGATATCATTCAAGGATCCTGCCTCCTGACAAGTTATTTCTTTGCCAATGGCAGGATGCGCGAGGGCAGCTATCACCTCGGGGCCGCTGTTAATTTAGCGATGCAATACCAGCTCCACCAAGGACTACTTTTCGACCGCTCTTCCAACGACGGCCCTAGTACTTCCAGAGCTGCCAGTTTTCCCGATCCCACCTCCTGGGAGCGTATCAGTACCTTCTGGCAGGTTTACAATCTCGACCGGTGCTGGTCAGTTGTCTTGCAGAAACCCGCACTCATTCCAGATGGCCCAGACGCCTGGTCATCGATCAACTGCCCTTGGCCACAGGAGCAGTCTCACTACGAGAGTGTATGATCTTTCCATTGTCATGCCAGTCTATCCATGTGCTTATTGTGATGTTAGGCTGCTCTCGAGATGGAAGTGTCATTCCAAACAATTCGTGCCTTTTTCAACGGCGATGTCACCCCGGCTGGTTTCTCACCCCTTGCTATTCGAGCCAAAGCGTCTTCAGTCCTTCAACGTGCCCACCATATATCTCTGTCATGGGATCCTCGTGCGTCTAAGCCCGGGAATTGGTGTTAATGATTCTGATAGAGCTCATATTCCCGCAGGTACCACTTCAACAGATTTGATGAGGGATGAAATTCGGGTGATGGATGTGACAATACTTGCATTCCTCTCATCGCTCTTACCTCTCCACCAACTCGATTCCGCGTTGCCGGAGACTAGACGACTTGTTCTGACCGCCTACACACTTGCCCATACCGCAACTATTCACCTCTATCGTCGGTTTGCGAAGGACGACCCTGTATCGTATGACAAGTGCTTGCAGTCTGCAAGTAACATTGTGGGAGTCTGTCGTCTGGCTAGTGGTCACGACCATGGTTACTTGGACCCTGTGATCGGAGTGCGCTTTCTTTCTCATGCCTCACAGCCATTGCTGATATAGTGTAGCATTGTTGGAGTACTGCGAGCGATATTCTGCTCCTAGAGCTCGATAGAATAGTAGGCTCATGGGGCAATCCGGCAGAACTTAGAGGTGATATCGGGACTCTTCTTTATGCGCTTAACAGCCTGAGCTCGAAGTTCCCATTCTTGGGTAAGTGACTGTTTTTCGTCAATCTGACAAGCCCTCAACCTGTGATAGCCCTCGCTGCTTCCAAGATTCAAACACGGCTTGCAGAGCTTTAGTGCTTCTGCAATGACGACTCGCACGCAGTATCAACGTCTTTCTGAAATTCTGATGGACATCTCCTTAACTGGCCCTAAGTATTAGCCATGGACTCTACGTATAATTTCGGACGGTTTTGGACTTCGAACTCTTCCCCATCACGATCCTCCTCGCAACTCGAGCCCTCTTTTGACTTACTCACTTCGATCCTTGACACCTGCCTTTCTTTTTTCTTTTTCTCCTTGCCATTGCAGGTGTCATGCTGCTGGCCCACGCTCGTTTATTATCAGGCTTTGGCCATTTCGCTTTACAGTATCTACCTCTCATCCCTTCGGCTGATGTGGCCACGGACTATCTCTCGGACAATTTTGGACTTCTTACAGTACATGGACACTTATTGGACTTCCCTCACGATCATTTATGGACACTTACTACTACACCATGGACGGAAACAAGCCACCAGATGGACTTCAAAACATTTTCTACCGTACTGTACGGACATTTTTTCTTCCGTACTTCTATAATCCTTTCCCTTGTTTGCTTACTTTACTCATTTGGATACTTTCTCTGTGTTATATTCTTGTTGTATCTTATCGAGAGTCGGCTGGTTCTTTTTTACAACTTTTCTACTTACACCGCCTCCTGACCTTCCTTTGTGTTTTCTTTGTTCGAGTTGCGTGTATTACTAGACGACTGCTTTCTTAGCTACATTGTGCTTACTTACTAAGCAGAGAAAAATCAAAGAGACTTTGGCACTCTACACCCCTCCGGCCTTCTAACGCTAAGCGTTTATGGAGTTTCGCTCTGACATCCATCTCTCTTTCACAAAATCACTCTCAAGTGATTCAATGAGCATGTCTTTGAAGTACTCAATAGCGTCTACACATTAGAGGTCAATGGCCTTTCATCATTGTTCGCCCCAAACAGGCACTGCATTAACAGTCAGACCGAACTCGTTCAACTTCCCTTTATATTCAACCACGATCTTCAGCAGCACCATCCCTTCCTTATCCTTCCCAGCACACGATTCTGCGGTGTTCCATTCTCCACAATGTCAAGCTCAAACGATGACTCGGATACTCCCACCCCTCGAGCAACTCAACGACTAGAGGAGGTAGACCCGACGTTTGGACCCACGGTATGGGCTTACCTGGAAGGACAAATCAATGACAAAACTATACGCTATCCATTTTCGAAAAACACACAACTCATAACATCCCAACAAGCGGCGCTCCTTCCAGTCTTCATTCAGTGAGTCACGCGCGGCCTAAATATTCCAGTCTCCAACGGATATTGACTCCAACGATCAGACATAAAGGTTATGAAATCCAAACCATTCAGAGCAACCTAATATCGCGTCAACATGCCTTCATTAAACGACGGTTCGTAGGCGACGCGGTTCAAGTTGAACTAGAACGACTGAGCCACACAAATCTGATCGAGGCGAGAACCAGTCCGTCCACCACCTGTCGGAAATCAGCTCATTGTCATCGTCTACAATAGGTTAATGATATTCCTTTGAGAACCAGAGGAGAAAAGGCACCGTTACACCACAATTCAAACATTCTTTTGGCTGCCCCTGCGTTGTGTAAGCCTCCAATTTTGGATGCGTCTTCTGTCATCTAATACACAGGAAGCCTTCAAGTTCAGATTTTATCCTCCACCCGCCGATTCTCCGGCTCATACTATCACTATCAACCGTCGCGTTTACTCATATGATACCCATGCACACGATGGGGTGAGTGAAAACCTGGCCAAAACTGTTACTTACTAATATCCCTGGCTTTAGGGAGTAATGGGCGTTATATTGCGTGCCAAGGACGTAGCTACCGGTCAAGAAGTGGCGATCAAGCGTGTCGCCCGCTCGAAAAAGGCGGAGGAAACATATGCGGTAAGTCTCACAGCCAAGTTCTATCATCTGACTTTGACACTTACAATTAAGTAGAGCCGAGATAATCCCAGGGTATTTTCTTCTCTGTTCTAAATTCCGTACTTGGATCCAGAACACCTACAGTACCAGAACCCAGTCACATTTTATCGTCGCGAAATCGACACCTTACGAAAAGCCAACCACGAAAATGTCGTGAAACTTCTTAATTTTGAAATGTTAGTCATTTCCCAGTTCATAGAAAGTCACTCTGAACTATGAGTTTTTTTTTAGTCCATCGGAATTCTCAGATGACTCTCGTATTGCATGCTGTAAGTGAAGCTTCTTCCGCTAAAATCCATCAAACTTTAACCGGGCTGGAGCTCTTGTCCTAGAGTTTATCGGAGGCGGGAATCTCAAAGAGTACATTGCATCACGTGGCCCGCTTGGTACGCTTTGCCAGTGAATAAACCAAAAAAATACTGAACATTGTCTTAGGTGAATCCGAGACCAAACGAATAACATGGGGTATAGTGGATGGTTTATCGCACCTTCATCGACAGCAGATCTCTCATCGTGATCTGAAACCTGCCGTGAGTATCCTCTTAGCCCATGTTTAGAGTCGATTCGCCTTTCTGATAACCATTGGCTTAGAACATCCTTTTGACCAATACAGTACCTCCCCAGGTCCGAATCGCAGACTTTGGCTTCTCCAAGGATTTTGGCGATGGGAGCTATCTCCGAGTACCTTCACTCCTCGCCTATGCTTACTTCATACTCATCTTCACCAGACCATGCTTGGAACTCCCCTTTATCAAGCCCCAGAAATTCGTAAACCTCAGGTGCTAATGTCAAGGACCTATGGGACGGCAATTGACAGCTGGGCTCTCGGTTGCACCATTTTTGAGATGTCGGTCCCCGCGCTTTCTTTCCTTCCACTTCCTCATGGTATACAGGGTAACTGGTAGTGCCGAGATCTTCGTCATCAACCCTTCGAGGAAGTTTCAAGCCCGTACGGTTCAGGCCACTCTGCCTGAGGACCGCTGTGCTGCCAATCTCAACGTCACGTTGTTGCAGAGAGTAGCTGATATGAGTAATGACTGTGGGTCGACTGTCGTCTTCACTACATGATATTCACTTTCATCGCTGACTCTCAGGTCAAATTATTATCCAATCCCTCATTGTTGACGACGCTGCCAAGCGATGGCCATGTGATCGCGTCAAGCAGAGCGGATGGTTCAGGGTTTGCCTTTGTCTCCACTATTGTATCTCAAGCTCTAAGTTTTTGAATAGGGCTTCAGACCATAAATTCAAAATAGATTTCTTTCCTACTTTGTCCCTTTCCTTCCCGATTTGGCCAATATTATTAAAAAGAAAGTCACTAATGTACATCCATTCAACTTCACAGCACACGGAATTCAAGCAAAGTATTTTTCGGGAAGCATTCTCTAAAGAATCTCAAGCTTTCCATTTGTCGGCTGAAAATTATCATCACTGTGCTGATCTTTTCCCAGCTGTATACCCATTGTCAAAAGAGTTGTTGCATAACAAAGGTGAAAACAAACCTGAAGGTTGTGTGCAGTGTCGACCTCTGTATCCACGTGGACAACCCTGTGCATGTCTACTTGGTCAGATGGCAGAAAGGGAGGCGAATTCGAAATACTTACGAACACCTCCACCGAGGCTCAGAGTTTGCAGATTCACATCGCCTGGACGAGCATCTCGACCCGACATGTCCCCTCCGGCAGAAGAGCCCCATTTGAGTGAATCTCGTTTCCGCATATTGAGGGAATAAAGCATCGATACAGTATAGACTCGAGCGATTGTTAAAGAGAAGAATGCGGGAATGTTTGTTGCAGTCCAGACTCGGAAACTAAAATTAGAGGTTCAGTGGATGAGTATAAATTGAACATACTGGATTTTACCTGACAAGGACAAGGAGAGCCCACGCCGCTGTTAGTGAGCCAGTTGATATTGCAGAACGGATAATCCGATGAATGAGTCTAGAAAGAACATCAGAGAAGTAAAATTCGACTAGGCAGTTGACTTACGTGCGAGTGTTACCGATGGCATTGTAACTCGATAGTTTCCAGATCATGGCACCAGCTATAGCAACATCGACGATACCAGCGGAGATGAACCAAACATCACAGGCAACGAGAAGTTTGTTACGGCCCTCAAAGGTGGGATTTAGGATAATGAGTATCGATGTCATGAGTGCTCCGGCAAGCTGTAAAGAATGAGTTACTCAGTGCATGACAACAGCGTGCACGTACACAAGAAA
This sequence comes from Flagelloscypha sp. PMI_526, assembly GCA_021399455.1. Lineage (NCBI taxonomy): Eukaryota > Fungi > Basidiomycota > Agaricomycetes > Agaricales > Niaceae > Flagelloscypha > Flagelloscypha sp. PMI_526. The sequence continues at coordinate 872,792 of JAJTUO010000011.1, read as the reverse complement.
GTGCCCCAGCCACAAGGATAATTGTGATTGGAACATTTTTCGACCTAGTAGTCCGGAGTAAGACAAAGTATCACAAGAAAACGAGCACGACAACATACAAGGAGTAGAATCTCCAGATTAGAAAATTTTGGACGATTACTTGAACGAGTCCAACTAAGATATGGTGGAGTGGATATGCCCAGTTCTATTCACATGAGTCAAGCTCTTTTCGATAACCCGATACACTTACCTGAATGGCGAGTGACTCCGGTTCTCCTTAAGTTTATGTGAGCATTGATTAGTATCAAGTTGAAGACAACATACCCCAATGCATGACACAAATCTAGATAATGAGTCTTGTTTTTGACCAGTGCTATTATGAAATTACTCACATAGTATACCATGTAATACACGCAGATGCTTCCAACAAAATCAAACAAGAGGCAGAGCGAAACTATGATCCTGAAAGGTTTATGATCGTTCTTGAAGAGCGAGAAGTAATCGAACGCTGGAACGGGCTATAAGGGAAACGATATAATATGAGGCATAGTAAATACCTTGTGTCCACTCGAAAGTAAGGAGAATGGTGTTTAGCCAGGTCCCGGCCAATATTGGACTAGCCGGATGTTAGCACAGTTTTGAGCATCTCATAGGGATCCTCTCACCCAAGAACGAGGAGTGGGGTACCCATGAATGAAAAACAGCGGTTGAAGACCCGTCAAGAGGGGGAGGGAAGGTCTTGTCCGAGCTCTTGCTCAGCTGTAGTGTGCCAAGGAGGGGAATCACTGGGGTACTCTGTTTGGGGTAAGGAAAGACCGCAAGGGCAACGGGACAGCCCAGGTCCAGGTGTCTTATAGGATAGCTGCCTTGAAGCGTGACCACAGCGGAATACAGCTTGAATCATGTCACCTCAAAAGCATTGAAAGCGTTCATGAGGGTTTTTGGATTTCCGGGAATATGTTGCAAGGCAATTGAAATTAAAATGTCTCCTAAAAGCCTAAAAGCCTAACCACCCAGGTTTTTGCTCCACAGTGAAATCTGAATGCTAGAAACCAAATAGAGGCTGGTGAAAGTCGAAAAACCGAAAAGCCAAATGTTCGTGTTGTTCTTCCACTGAACCAGGAGCATAGAAATGACAGCAAAGAGGAGGGAAGATGCTCAAGGCTGTTCGCCTTGGCGAATGTGAGAACGAAGCTTGGTACAGCCGTTCACTCTAACTCCGCACCCAGTTTATTCATTTTTTCACAGACCATGTGGGATGGCTCCAATAGCTACAATCAAGAAAAGAATTCATTGGGTTTATTTCAGGTATCTTGTACCAAACCAGACACTCAAGCGATTTGGAAAAATATCATCACAGTCGCAACCAAAACTAAATCCTTTTACGTTCGCAGGCAGCCATCGTGGCTAGGAAAACTTGCACGGTAGCGGACATCCAGAGGAATACCGATGCAAGTCAAAACTTCTGAGTCCGGTTACTTCTTTTGCTTTGGGAATTCGTCCCTGGGAATTTAAAAGCCCGGGGCCACAGGAGGCGTTGGACTGTAGATTGTAGGGACCTACTGATCCCGGGCCCCGGATATCAATGATCGTCCCATCATCACGGACTCGCCAGGACTTTTTTTATTTCCTTTGGATTTGCTGCGTCTAACAATCGAGACATTTTTTTTTTCGACCTGGCGACCTGTGGCTGACGATTCGACTGAGACAATGCCAACCTACTTAATAGTCAAAGCTCTTGATCCCATGGCCCCCTACTCGACAACGCACGACCTTCGCTGTTGATGCCCTTGGTAGCCGAATGCCTTTGGTTCCTCGATAATGACATGATCATACAATATTTCCACAGAGAAGTTTAAAAAGATGCTGTTTTAGATACAAATAATTGTCTCTCCCTCGCTTCTTAGGATACAAGTAGTAGTGGCCACAAAACCAACAACTTCCCTCAAGTGATGATATCTTAGGGGGGCAATCGTGCGCCGTGGCGAGGTGATATACCCTTGTTTTCATACTCGTACAGTGATTTTCCTTACTTGATCACCAAATGCCCAGCTCAATCCTGATACACCACTCGGTTTCCCAGCTAGTTTGACGCAATACCTTTTCAATTGCATCTGCCTTTCATCTGCAGCCGTCGTGGAGTGCACACATTGGTACTAACCTCTTTTCTTTCCATACCATGCTTTCACTTGAAGTGGAACACTTCCATTCAGTGGCGTTAGTTTATGGAGAAAAGCATCTAATAAATGCCCCACGCTTTAGCTTTCCCAACAACACCGAAGCTGGCGGTCTTCTCAGGATCACAGAGAGCTCCAAGTTATCAAGTCTACTTGATCATCTGCTTTCTGTGTTTGAACGAATAGGATAGATGCTCTCCACTCCCAAAATTCGTGATTACACTTTGAATAGTTACATGACCACCACCCCTTAGACAAAAAAGCCACACTTGAATGGTGGCGAATGCCATCGCCCTTTCTTGCCTAGCCCAGATTAACGATCTACCATTTTTGTGTGATTACGAGTACGGCATAAAAGTATTATTATGTAAGTTCTATATCATCATATCTGAATGCCCCAGTCATTCAACGAGATTTATTCCTGGCAACAATCCTATCCCATTTGCTTGGAGTCTTCGGCCGCAAGTCATGAAGAATGAGCTTCTTGGTCGGGGTTTTAAGTCCCATACGAAGCTCCCTGCCATTTAACCTCAAAGGAGATGCGTCACGCTGGCGAATGACATCGTAGATTCCATATTCTCTGACGAGCGGCTGTTTTCGCCAGTCATCAAATGGTCGGGCAAAGTGCCAAACCGACACCGTATCGAGGTTTGGCAGGGAAGTAGCCAACCGACTGGCAGTAATACGACAGTCTTCTTCACCAAGTTTGTGGACTTTGCCCAAGTGAACGTCACGGAGGCTAGGATACTGGCTGAGGAGATTAGAGATTTCTATCTGGGATTCAAATGAGAAATTTTTATGGTGCTTTTGACGAATATATCACGTACCAGATCAAAGGTGTGTTTTGTACGGGAGGAGCACGTGAGGCTGAACGACTTGAGCACCCCGGTGGGGAGACCGGTGAGGAGACGTTCAAGGAGAGTAACGTGGTCGGTTTGTTCCTCTGCCGTCATCGCGACATAACCAGGAATATCTGTGAGCTGATCTTCAATGGGGACAGGTTCCACATCGATCCATAGGGCCAGCTTCTCAAGTTGCGTGGAGTAGGTAGTGAGGTGTGAAATAACCGATCGAAGAATGAGTGATTCTATAGGCTGAACCGCTAGATTGAGTTCCTTAATGTTCGACAGATGCTGCCGACTGAGCTGCATGCAATTGCCGGTGAACGCAGTGATGGGGAGGGTTCTCGGGAGTGGCCTAACACTGGGGGTCCAGAAGTTGACTGTCCTGAGCTTGTCGTGACCTTCAAGAAAGTCGCAAAACGGCTCATTATTAGGTTCGAGGAGTTTGGAAGAAACGATTGTCCCAAAAGAAAGGGAGTTCAAATGCGGCCAGCGAGCATCAAGGAAAGGGCGGATATCGAAACACCTCTGTTGGATGCGACGACCATACCCTGTGAAAGCCATTGAGAATGAGGCGGTAGATAGAACATAGCACGTGCCTCCAAGGTCTAGTTTCTCAAGATCAGGACATCTGTCCTTCAACATGTCGATAAGAGCAGTAGGGAAGGTATCGAAAACATCGAGAGATGAGAAGAATAAGCGCCGCATTCCGAGTCCTTCCGACTTTGAGACGATCTCAAACTCGAGAAGATCTTGAAACTTGAATAACTGTGGGGTGTCTAAGCAAGACGAGGAGGTTGAATAACGAATAACCCACCTCGCTACCCTCCTTGAAAGGGATGGTTCCGATTGTGGTTCGGATGGATCTAAGTAGGGGAGACCTGGAAAAAGAAATGAGAGGGTGAAGACGTGGGGGAGAAGAAATTCGGCACGCACGCTTCTCGTAAATCCTTCCAGATGTCATCTGGTTGGAGGAGTTCAGCACCATCCCAGAAGAACGACTTGAGACCAGTGAGACGTGGCGCCAATTTTCTGAGTGTCAAACCGAGTTGGAGCTCGCCGTCCACGGTGGTTTTTCCGAACGTGGGGAGAAGGCTAGGCCGGAGGGTGAGCCTTTGGACGAGACAGAGTGTGTCCGGGTTCTCTTTCAGATGATTCAACACTTTGAAGCATTGTTCCAACGAAACCCCGCTGATGTCGCGATACATCTCGTTAGCACACACATTGTGCATGGCACGGTTCTAACAGCACTTTGGGTCAGCTAAATGCGTCTTGGGAGTGTTTGGAGGCGCGAAGGACTTACTGCAAGTCGTAAACTGATTTTGTCGCGAATGCAGAGGCGTTGAGCAACATCGATAAGAATGTCTGGATCGCAGGGCAAGGCCTTCTGAGGATGAGACGAGGAGCCGTCGGCCTTGACAGCTTTGTGAAAGGGATTAAAGAAGGTCATGGAAAAGCGTGCTCGTGTGCTAAGATGTGAAAAGGTAAGGAACAAACCAATCAATAGCTCAGGACATTATATAGTCACCAGGAGTTCGGCTCAAGCGTAGATAGGGCTCCCTGCCAAAAACAAAAGCGACCTTGTACTTTGCCTGAGACAAAAGGAACGAATAGTTGATCGGTCCACACTTCCAAACGCTTGGGTCTCTTTATCCATAAAATGTATCCAAGCGCAAAAGAGAGTTGTGCCAAGAGCAATGCAAGAAATCTTGTTCTTTTTGTCCAAATCTTATATTGGTGGTGGCGTGGGGGAAAGTTGTAAGTGGCGCGGTCACGGGTTCCTCTATTTTAGTGGCACTTGCCTAATTCGCACTTCTTTCATTCTTACATTATGCCGTCCTCCACTACCAGGGGTCGCGGTGTACATCATGGACAAGGCCGCCGTGGTGGTAGTCGTGGAGGTCATGGTGGTCGTGGTGGCCGTGGGAAACGTTCACAAAACTCACAGAGACCTCACCCTGCAGTGCACGCACAACCTCCGAAACAAGTTTTGGAACAAAGGCTTGCCTCTCGAGCCGCGGCTAGGCAAATAGTTGCGACAGCGAAGAAGTTAGAGGCGGACAAGTTATTTAAGCAAGTTGAGTTGTTATTTTTCTTTGTTCTTGCTCTGCATTAAACAAACAGTTCACTTCAGGCGGTACAATACCTCAGAGCCGGAGAGCCAGCTAAGGCCCTCAAACTCCTCGAGGAGGCCTGCAAGACTTATAAAACCACCCAACAATATGCTGGGAGAATGGTCCAAGCTCTTTTCGGTGTCGAGAAGTGAGTATTTACTTCCGGTTTGTGTTGTTTCTGAGCAGCCTCTCAAGTCACATCCATTTCAGGTACAACGAAGTCATCCCACTTGCATCATGGATCATTGCAGTCAATCCTGCTACGACCGAGACACGCTATTTGAGAGCTGTCGCGTTTCAAGCCCAGAAAATGTACGCCAATGCTAGTGCTGGTACGCTTTGCAGTTTTCACCTTGACCTCTCACTTATGTGCCTTTTATAAGACTATAAGAAGTGCCTTGAACAAGACAAGACCATGACTAAATGCATTCAAGCCCTAGATCAACTGGACGACCTTTGGGATGCTGAGGACGATGACGAATGGAGTGACATGTCTCCCTGTACCGCTATGCACGATCTCGAATGTGCTTCCGACTCTGATGATTCCAGACACGATGGAAACGGTACTCCGTGCATCATGTACAACCACGATGGTTGCAAGTATGAGATACAGTGTCGATTTAAACATTCAGCCGACTCCCGAAGTGTTAGGGATAATCTGTAAGACGCTAGTTATCCAACTTGGTTGAAAGACAGTATCTGACGCTTTGTTTAAGTGGTCAAAATGTTTGTCTCTTTTGGCTCATTGGTCGATGTTACTTCGTCAACAAGGCCCGACCGTGTTGGTACTCCCATTCCAAGAAGTACCTTCCTGCGAACGGCTGGTGGAACAACGACGAATACATCGAATTTTACCGTGATTTTTATGACACCTTCAAGCCTATCTCAGATGACCAAACACTAGACAAAGTCATGGGACGGGACATGAACGGCCAGTGGCATCCTTGGGAGCAGGCGAGCAAACTTGCTGAAGCATTTGAGGAATTTGATTCTCTCCAACACCAGAACAAGCTTCTACAGCGAGATCTGGAACACCTGATCGATGACGTCCGCGGCCGCCCTCACAGGGTATTTAGAAACAATAAACTTCATAGCCGCCTCTATTATGAAAATTCAAAGGTTGGATTTACGCGACAAGATGTCATGGAGCTCGCTATGCAAGGTGTTATGCCTTGGGAAGATGATGCTGCGGTACGTCCCTCTGCTTTTTGTGTTGTTTTTGGTAGACTGAGCTGAGCCCAAAGGACGTGCTCGCTGTATTGAACGGACATTATTAGTGAAACTTCGATTCCTTTCTCCAATCATAATGCTTATTTACGCGCTAAGATATGCTAAAATGACATGGTAGTGACATTTCCTAATGTTCGATTGCAAGATGTAAATGAATCTAATAGTATTGAAAAAGTTCCAAAAAATTGCATGAAGAATCCGAACGATGAAAATGAAAGCAGTGAGAGTCCATGATCACACATCGTCTAAGTCAATTGCCATTTCAACATCAGCTGTCTTCTCTGGATCCTTCTCTGGCGAAGCAGAGTCAGATATTTTTCGAAACACCATCCCAATAGTGCCACCCTTGACCTCGTCCCACTTTGGCTCCGGCTGCATCTTATCCAGTGCGTCCAACAGATTCTGACCTTTGAGTTTCGTGTTGGGAAAGGGATCGTCCTTCCAATGAAGCAATCCATTCAAAATTCCTTCCGAATCTCCTTTCAAGAGCTTGCCCCATGCACTCGGTGCCAAACAGTCAATGTGCTCCCACTCTTCGAGGGAAGCCAGGGATGCTTTCTTCTTCTGGAGGAACTAAGGTCTCATAAGTCAAAATATTTGAAAGAGATGATACATAACATACAGCTTTGTCGGGTTTTTGGATGTCTGACGGTTTGACTTGAGATGCAACCAAAAAGCCTTTGGATTCTGCGTCCTCATCGTCATAGTCATTGTCTTCATCCATCGGACTATCGACCTCCATGTCAGTTTTCCCTATAGCCATGCATTGGCACTCCAGCAAATCATGGGTATTACAAGGAGTTTTCGAATGAAAGGTGAAAAGGTCTTTTAGCTGTAAGACAATTTAGATATCAGTGAAAAGCTAAGAGACAGGCTTGACTGACCTCTTTCTTAGTGAATGAGTCACTCTTGTTCTTGGAGCTGTTTTCTTCCGAACCAATAAGAGCTACAAGGGGGTATGAGATCTATCTGAAACGGAAAGCTACTGGACCATACAATGACTGAGTCCCAATTTGGTCACTTGTCGTTGATACACTTTCTCTGTGAAAATGTGTCAGCATGAAGAGACTCTGCGAGCATGCTGAGATAAAAAAACCAACCGTCGATGGCACCAGCAGTTAGGAAGCGATAGATGTGAACAGGACGTTTTTGACCATCTCTAAAACCTCAGGTCAAAACACAAGAGGGAAGAATGAAATGTGAAGCACTAGGCGTACCGATGGCAACGGGCCATAGCTTGCATGTCATCTGCAGGATTCCATGACGAATCCAGAAGGATCAAGCGCGAACCTCCAATAAGGTTGAGACCAACACCGCCTGCTTTCGTGCTGAGAAGAAGATGACTGAGAAAAGAAGAAAAAAATCAGTGAGCCCTCAGGTGCAACGGTTTAATGCTAACTAAAACGTACAACTGTCTGACTTGGACTCTTTGTTGAAGCGATTAACGAGGTCAAGTCGGTTTCCTCTACTCTGACTAAAGCAGTGAAAAGTCAGGGATAGCGGTCATACATTAGAGGTGAGAGACCTACCCATCCAGTCGAATACAGCTATACTTCTTCTTTTGACAATACGTCTCCAGAACAGTGAGAACTGATGTATATTGAGACACGATCACCACTTTCTCGTCCGTCCCTTGATCGATTGCCTTGAGAAGTTTTGAAAGTGCCATGAGTTTACCTAGATAAAAGTTCTTCAATTCGGATCGAAGTAGAAATGAGTGTATGTGTAAAAAAAAACGAACCACTCATCGTCACTTTCCCCAACTCAGCCTGGTCGGGAATCAACTTGACGGCTTCTCGCGCAGCCTTACGTCTGGAGCTCTCGATATTTCCTTGTCCTCATCTTTCTCTTTTTCCACGAATACTTTGAGAAGTATGGGATCCGCACTGACTTTCGTGAGCAAAGCGATGAGAGGGAGCGCCTCTTTCGCCGTAAATTCATCCCGGCGGGGATCCAAGAGAATGTCGAAGATCTGACGTTGCATTGCAGTCGGCTTTACAAAAACCAATATTCGTCTAACAAAGCTAGTATGTTAGACATTTGTCATGCCTGAATGTATAGACGCACATTTGGGTGGAAGGTAGCCGCCAAGGATAGCTGCTTCTCGACGTAAGAACGAAACTCTTTGTAATAGTTGAAAGCTGAGATGACAGATTGTAAGAATGACAAGGAAACCTAATAAAACTATATCGCCTATACCTGTTCAGATCGTGCTTCACCCAGTTCAATTTCTTTCTTAGTGCTGTCAGGTTGGCGACTTTTGACAATGGGATTCTCGTAAACTCGACGAAATGTGGGGTAATCGTCTATTCAAAGAGCTTATGATTAATCTTTCATAATAGGGGTGACATCGTCTAAGGACTCAGCCTAGAAGGACCAGGATTGCAAAAGTCAGGCCATTGCAGTGGAGCTCGCTGAGATCATTTTGAATAGGTGTTCCTGATAGAAGAATTCGCCTTGGTGTTTTGAGAGCCTCAAACATCTTGGTCGTTTTCGCTTCTGATGATTTGAGCCTATGTCCTTCAGTCGCAAACGATAAGTCCAACTCCTGGTCTAGAAATTACACTGGTTTGGCATTAGGTGAGGACAAGATAAATGAAATCACATACACCATGACTTGGAGTTTCTTGCTAGAGTATATTCAGAGAAAGACATAAGGCGAATGGAAAGAATCTTACATGCAGGTTCGTAGCCGTTCAGTAGCTGATGATTAGAATGTGCACCGATTTGCTATTCATGAATCCAGCAATGATATTGTCAGCTTTGCTTCCCTTGTCACAGACAGACACGCCTAAACGATCTCTTCCAAGCCATTTATGGAACTCGGCTTGCCAATTCTACATGAATGTAAGAAAATAAGTATGTTATATTGCAATGCGTAGACGAACCTGAGTCAAAGAAGCCGGACAAGCGATGAGCACTTTGTCGAGGATGGGATGAGCGCCAGTAGGGTTACCGCCGTAAGGATTCTGCTTGAGAAGGGTCCAAATTAGAGCAATAGTCTAGGGCAAGTCAATATGTTGGTCCCTGTATCCTCTGCTGAGCGTACAGTGTACCTGAGCGTTTTACCCAAACCCCTTGTACTCAGTAAGTAATCTGCAAAGCGTCTTATCAGAAAAAGGAACGTACATATCGTCCGCTAGGATACAGCCGTTTCCTTCGTGCTTACGAAGACCCATGACACATTCATACATGAATTTAACACCTGGCTATGTGAATAAATAAAAACGTGAAATATACATCAACGAACCTTCTATCTGGTGGTCACGTAGTTTGCGTCCCAGCATTGGGTCTATCACTACAGGAACAACAGGTGCATTGCTATGTTCAGATCAATGTGAGTGGGCGGATCGTTTGAAAGAATAAGAAACTTGCTTCTTATTAAAACATTTCTGGTGATCTTTACTGGGGGCCTTCATAACAATTGCACCATCGGCTTCCGGATCATATCTTTGGTGTCAGTCAGAATAATGCGTTCGGATAATGCTGAATGAACAAACAAAGGTTTCCCTTGCCTAGCCTTTGGAGGAGCCAAATTATAGAAGGACTTCGCGGACGTGGACTTCTCCACCGGCTCCTTGTGAATAATTTCAATGTCTGGAACCTCTTCGTCACCTGATGCACCAGGCATTCGTGATGCAGGTATCTTCTCATCGAGCTGAATTTCTACTCCTCCGATAACCATGCGTGTTGCAGAGATGAGACGGTCGGTCTTGAGAGAGCTAACTCCTATTCTAACACTACTTAAGCTAAGAAGATAGAGAGGCATAAAAACAATACATACGTCTTGCCCTTCTCAGAGACCAAAGTAAGGCTTCCTTGCTCGCAACATCAAAAATGCATCTCCGTCCCACGGTCGATTTTTATTCGGATGGCCAGTTTTTCGCCTACAAGATAGTTAGTCACTGTATGTAAATGAGAGAAGAGCCCAAACGAACCAGTTGACTGTCCAATATTCATCTGCCAGGTCTCTAGATGGAGTAGACGCGGCGCCAGAAGAAGAGCTGGTTAATGGTACCGGCTGTAGCGAGACAAATCCACGTCGGCCAGATGAAGATGAAGACGAAGACGCGACGGCTTTTGGAACGGTATAAGGCTTCGCTGCTGAGCTGAGTGGAGTTGCAGTAGCGATGTGATTGGACGAGGCCGTCGAAGGAGACGCGAAAGCTGTTCCACCGGACCCAAAGCACCGACCAGAATAAAAGTCAGACCGCGAAATCTTGCGCTCGAGCTCGATGTCTTTGCCACCAACGCCTTCGTATCCCACTCCTTCCGCGTACGGTGGAGGAACACGACCATTACCCATCCTAGCAACACGTTCAGGAATTGAGACTTGAGCTTCTTAAAACCAGCACTTACCTCTTTCCATCAGAGTCATACATTGACCCTATCCCATTGCTAATCATCAAAACACCATCTCCTTCCCAGCTTTTGTGTTTACGTGCCTGAGGGTTGCGCCTAGAAAGAAATACCAGGGTTAGCGTTACGCAACGCTAGCGCCACAAAGGAAACGCGTCAAACCACTGTATCATCCAAAATTCTTCATGATTATTTGTTTTCTGTATCTTGGACGATCCGGGATCTTCAGCATCCGACTTGCGCTTCCCCGAGGTGTGAGCGAGAGCTTGGAATCCAGGCATTGTGGAAGTCGGGTCCAAACTCATGATACGCGTTCAACACAGACGCTGTTCACCTGGTCGAGTTCCTTATGACTCTTTTGTAAATTTATAATAGAGAAATGTAATGCAACGAAAGAACGTAGAAATGGAGAAGCGCGACGACATGTAGAGTGATATGCAAAAATGAAGAGTATATGTGGAATGAATAAATCAAAAACATCCGCCGCCAAGTCAAGGCTTTCGTGACCGAGTCCTAGTGCTCCTCCTCGGTCCAAGTACATTCCCGCCTCCGTTCATAGAATCGTCCTTCGGAACCCCTCGAGCGCCCTTCTGCTTGGCCCCATTAGCATCAATCTTCCTAGTTTTGCTGGGTGAAGGAGGGTCAACTTCCATGGCTTCCACGCCTCTCTTCCTTCCACCTTTCGTTGCCTTCGTTGCCGGAGGAGCAGGGGTGCTGCTCTTGCCGCTTCGCATCATCGCGAAATTTTGGATCATAATTTCATCGGGCTGATTTCTTCTTAGCACCTCCGGATCCTCTTCCATCTGCCTGAAGTAGAGCGACCGTCGAACAAGTGGTTGCGCAGCTGGACCGTTGTTATGTTCGATCTGACTAGGTCGAACATCAGGAGGTGGTGTCACACGTACAGCTTCGTCTTCTTCTTCCTCGTCGTCCACATCTTTCATACTGCCTACTTTGAGCTGAGACAGACCGATGATGGAAGGTCCTGAAGAAGGCCTCGCTTGAGTGGCCGAATGCGTGGGCGGTGGTTTTAAGACTATGATACGCATTAAAATGATGGAAAGAGGAGCTTTTCCACCTCGCGTAGCGTACCTTGTGTTCTCGGAATCTCTTCTCCAGTTTCAGGATTGCGTATGATCGGTCCAGGTCGATGATCATCTTGCCAGTAGTTGTCTGGAATAATATGATGTGCGGGGGGCACATATTTCTAAAAAGCTTTGATAACTAAAATTCTCACGCCACAAAACCCGTTCACTCACCTTAAACCATGGCTCCGCTAGGGAATGAATGAGCTGCAAACGACGAGCAGGATCAGGCTCCAGGAGCCGTCGAATGAAGTCGGATGCTGTAATGCGAGTAAATCAGAAGAAATCCAATACTAGTAGACAAGGTATTCACCTTGCTTGGAAGCCGGAGACTGCCTCAAAGTTTCCCAGTCTATTGACCGTTGCTCGATCCGTGACTTGATGTCCAACTCCGAATTTTCAATGAACGGCGAAGAGTTGGTTAACCTAATCAAAGTATGCGTTAGGGATTGGCCGCATAACAATGGAAAAGCTAACATGCTGAAAACAATCACACCTAAACTCCAACTATCGACCACAAGGTCGTACCCTTCGCCCGTCCGATGCTGCGACACAACCTCGGGAGCAAGATATGAGGGGGTGCCACACATTGTTTTGAGCATCGTCATGCTATCGAGTGCTTTGGCTAGGCCGAAATCAGCGATTTTGACGATGGGTGGCTGATCATTTGTCAACAAAACATTCTGAAAAAAAATTCAGGTCAAAGATTTTCAGAAACGATTTCAGAACACACCTCGGGTTTCAGATCTCGATGAGCGATTTCTTGGAGATGAATATATTCCAAGGCGCGGCACATTTGGAATGTAATTTGTTTACTTTCAAGATCGTCTAGCCCTTCATATCTGCTGATATAATCCAGAAGGTCACCACCGGGTACGAGCTCAAGGACAAGGTAGCACTGGTAGGAGGATTTCGGTCCACCTCCATCATCCCAAAACGTCTCACGAAGGCCACTAACCTCTTATTAGATATGGAGAGTGAAAGCGACAAGAGAGAAACATACCAGATATTAGGATGGTCCATTTTCTCCATAACCTCTATCTCTCTTCGAAATGCGACGCTGGTGGGATCGGAGTCGTCAGGACTTGATCCACCAATCGTTGAATCACCTTCACGCTGCAACTTCTTCCTCAACTGCTTGTGAATCATTTTTATGGCCACAGGTTCGCCGGTAGCTCGCTTGACCGCCTTCATCACAGTGGCGAAAGTGCCTTTGCCAAGCTCATTCGCAAGTTCGTAAAATTTGTGGACGGTGATAGCCTTGGCGCTCGCAGCAGTGAAGCGGTAAATAAAACCTATAGTAGAACTAGAATCGAAAGGAGGAAAAAAATATTGAAACACGAACGAAAATCATCTTTTGGGATTGCGCATTGGACAGACGTTGTTCCAAACCCAATCTCCGATCCATCCCGCAAAACATAGTGCGAGTGTTTTGATATACGCTCTCCGTTGATCTTTTAGTACATTAGCATAACAAGAATGAAAATATAAAGAGGGCGACGCACAAATGTGCCATTGGTACTGATGTCCTTGAGCGTGACCATACCTTCATGACCCATACCTCCATCCCACTTGATTTGGGCATGGAAATTAGATATTTTGGCGTTTTCAAGTCTCACAGTATTGTGTCTAAAAACTCGAATCAGCATGGTGAATTTGAACAACATTGTCCGTGGCCACGCGTGGGTGGCAGGGGCCACAATAGGGTCACCAGCGATACCAAGGCTCAAAGGGATTGAAATTGAAGCCCAAAGATAAAAGAATAGAAAATAAGGTGTTCACTAACTTGTTGCGACCCACGGTTTGATCAGGTTGGTCCAATGCGAAAGAGAAGCGTTTGTGTGCTTGTGAACTGTGAAAGATTGTTAAGGGGTGTTGGCAGCACCAATACAATTGAAGTAATACCATGGCTGGAGATATCCCCACTGCGTAATTGAGTCAATAAAGGGCAGGGAGAGACACGGGGATTAGGAACACACAAAGGAATCTGCAAGATCCACATTGGAGTTTGGAAGGTCCACAATATCATCGTCGACCTGGGTAGGCTGAGTAGGGTCGTAAAATTGGGATGCCATGGAAGGAAGGAAGCCAGCCGCGCTCGGGCGCTGTATAGGGAGATGGACGGTCGAGAGAAGGGGTGGCTCGACCACATTGCACCCGAGGGACCAACCGTGTCCTCCTTCTGTCACGTTGTTGGAGAGACTGCTACCTTTTACTTGTCAATTTGGTAAACCCCTTTGTTATATTTTGCCCTCTCAATAATATTGGCCATTTGTATGCAAAAATTTGTCTCCGGAAACAATTTCATTTCTAGGTCACCTGCATATCACGAGCCCTGACTCACCCTCCATCAAACCAGCCCAAAAAGGTGATGATGATATTCGAGCGACAGAGTTTATATCAACGCTCGCTGCAAACGAGAGAGTAATCTTGTCTTATTCTTTCACTCGAGGCGAAGTCTTGATCCTCCCACAAGATCACTATTTACCTAAGACGCCTTTGATTCTTCAGTAGTCTCGTCTTGGCAATTTGAGCACGCGATTGACCATCCATTCTCAAAAGAATGAGGTCCTCGCTTAAGACGGAATTTCTATGTCTATCACTGACTTCGAAAGCTTTCTAACACAACCAGAGCTTCACCATTTCCGCCACGTGACTGTGATTGGCCTGCCGCTCGCCAGTTGAAACTTTAAAGGCCTTGTCAAGAAACTCATATTTCGGCATTAACTTTATATTGACTCTCACAAGGTTGTTGATGAAGTGTTACTTTTTTCATCCTGCCGTAGATTGTCCGACAATGGTAAGTATGAGGAGCGGTCAGATTGCAAAAAACCGATGAGAACTACTATAAATGATGCCCAGTAATATATACACAGTGTGAAATCCGTATGGAAAAAAAAATTGCAGATCGTGAAGAGAGAGAGAGAAATTGCAAGTAATTATTATGAGATTGTCCATGTGATTTGCTGTCCATGGATTATGCAATTGGTTCGACAACATGAAGGGTGTCAATGGCTGCTTGTTTGTTGAAAATCAAGCATAAAACCAGAGTTAGAGCGACTAAAGTGAAGAATTTGCCTAGAAGCTCGTGTTCTGATGGACCTGAGGCCCGTTTAGATGTCGTGATGACTTCTGAATCGTCTTGGCCAGAGGTTTGGGAGTCATCTCTTGAGGAGAACTCTGAAGTATCAGAGTCATAGTCAGGTGCCTCGTGGTAAGAGGGAGGAGATGATATTGGGATGGGAGATAGCAATGACGACATCGGTCTGGCCTGGAGCGGCGTGGAAAGAATGTCTGCTGGAAGAGGTGGTACGGAAATGTTGGGAAGGGTGGATATCAATGGCGACGACAAATGAGAGGCGCGGGAGGAGGTGGGTAAACGTCGGACTTGCAAAGCTAAACTGCAAGGTTGGGTACACGATGGGCAGTGAGCAGGGGCAGACCCAAAGGCACTGAGCCAATCTGAAATATGCTCATAGCAGAATATAGAACCGCAACATGTTGTGCTAGCTGGTTTGCGGGCAACGTCGAAGCTGAAAAAGAACCGAAATTTAGCAGCGGAGCGGCTGGTGCAGAAGCAGTACCTACCATATACCACAATCTTTCTCTACTAGGGGAGAACTTGTAACTGAAGGACTTCTGCTCTTGGACTCTCTCCTGTTGGATGCTAAGACGCGCTTCTTGCGGTCGAACGATAGGGACCGCCAGATCCGCTGCTTCGCTGGAGCAGAGACCTCATGTGGTGAAAGCAATGGTGTTTGGGGTCGCGAAGAACGAGAGGCTAAACCAGAGCCAAAGTATTGGTGAAAGGGAGAATCCGCGCCAAGGTTTTGAACAAAGCTGGGGTAATCCTCGTGAAGAAATTCTACACAGCTCGGGATCAGAAATCGACCCTTTTGACAATTGTACTTAATAAATAAAGGGAGCACTTACCATCATCCGAAGCGGCGTCAAAGGATTCATACCACGGCTCTTGCTCTTGTTGTGGCTGCATTTGCAGGGAGACAATAACTGACGGAAGGGGAATGAGACACAATGCCAAGGTCACAAGCTACAGGCGCCTTTATAAAACCCATCAAATTGTACCCTGTGCTCCGTCGATCCCGTGACACCGCCTCTGAGCCGCTTCTTCAGCTTCCAAAGCTCTTGTTTATAGACCGTTTCCGCCGAGGTCTTGCACGCTTGGTCCTCTCCGAATGGGTCCAGAAACGATACGGTCCCAACGAAACAGCTCCACCTCTCTCTCGAGTGCCGGTGAATTGTCTCAGACATGTCCAGACTCAATCAAATTGGATCAAGTCCTCAGTCCGATCCAGGTCTGCGTAAACAGACGCGACGGCGACGGCGCCATACAGGAACGACAGAAGCGTACGCACCTCGGCTCGGGTCTCAATCGTTAAACGTTCTCGTGTGAGTGAGTCCTGAATCTAAATCACTGAACATCGCTTACGTCTGCCTGCGGCGTTGAATCGAGCTCTCATCGGGGAAAATGGTTCCAAAGCAGAAATGTTCACCGTACATTCTCCACACCGATATGAAGTACTCACGGGGAAAAAGTCTAATGAAGAGCCCGGAGAGAATTGTTCTTATTGGAGGATAGCACAAGCGTAAGGTTTCGGTCGTCGGCCCTTTCCCTCTCGCTGGCAAAAAAGACTTCAGCTTTGAATCAACTTGATGCAGAACAAGGGCGGGAGATGCAGCAACTTTCGATGCAGGATAGGAAATATTAAATCAGCGGTCGATTCAGGCCCAACGAATGAGCAAAAACAATTGTCGGGAACGAAAGAGCTAAACTGATGGCCAAACCACGACTGCGCTTCCCCCGAAAGCACAGAAATGCCTTCATGCTATGAGTAGAAATTTGTGAGCCATCCTAGTGCAAATGCCAAGGTAACAAAGCCTATCCCCCGACACTATGTGGAACAACCAAGGAGCGTGGAACTGTCTGACCATGACCGACGACAGACATTAAAGTGTTTAGCCACAATGAGTTCCCAGGATGATTAGCCTGTGGAAGATCCTGTCCCGAAAATGGTCCTCGGGAGGGAGGGGGGAGTAGCTTAGGAGATGAAGTGGAGATTCGGAGAGTTTGGAGGGGATTGCAGTCTCGTCGTTATGGGCAAGTTCAATGAAAACCTCAACAATAACAAAAGCTCCAAGATCCGGAAGCCATTCAGAAGTTAACTTGAGATAAGCAAACCATGCGAGGAAACCCTCATGGTTAAACAAACCAATTCTTCAAAATATATGGGTATGAGTCGTGGCAAGTGGTCCAAAGCAACCTCATGCAACAATTATTTATTGAAAAAGTATATTTGCGTGGTAGGAACAAAGACGAATGAACCTTTTGTTAAATTGTCCCTCGGATAGGACGAGAGCGATGCGCCTAAAAAAGTGAAGGGAAGATGAAGTTGGAATAAAAGTTTTGCGGACCTTGCATTGTTTTGCACAGCATGCAAGCTCCGCGAAACGGTCCGTTGGCCATAATCTGTCTAACGTAAATGGTGAGGTAGGTCGTGAAAGTGGTAGAACAGAAAGTCTCAGTAAAGGATCATCCAGAGCAGACGGGTTTTCGGAGAGGCTAGTGGAATTCGTAATAAACTAGAAACAATGAGTGAACGATCAAATTTAAAGACAAAGAGAAGTACACACACACCGAGGAGAGAACACGAGTTAAACGGCCAAGTCTACTGCTTGCGGATAAATGGTGCCGTTGAAGAGACTGGCTCAAAGTCGGAACGAGACAATATACTGACGCAGAGGATACATCTTTGTCAGAAAGACCGTAATACGAATCGTTTTCTGGACCTTTCTGAGTGGCAGGTCCAACAGGAACAGTGAATTCATCTAAGGGCAATATACATTCAACCAAGCTGCTGCGGTAAACAGCAGCGAGTCAGTCTGTTTTACTTGTTTCGCTAGCCCATAGCAAGAGTTCACAGAGTTATGATTCTACGCCTTACAGTCTCGAGTTTGGGTAGCTCCGGGGACCATAGGTTGAAATAATTGGAAGGCAAGCTGTCTGGCCTCAAAGCTTGGGGCAGCATTTCCGAGTCAGTTTCTGACCGTGAACCACAGGGGGATGTTCAAGTGCGAGCATCGCTGATACTGGTAGGTCGCAGCCGAGTCGCGCAGTAACACAGACATTCTGGAGTCACACCAAAGCACTGCTTGCTCTTGTCCACCACTAACTACACCAGATGTATTTGGCTCCTCCATTCTCTGCATACTACAGTTCATTATACCCCATTTGTTTCCCTTCGCGCGTATTCTTGGCTTTTCATCTCGATTCTGTGACTTAGTCAAGCGGCTCGCTATCACATGTGGACCAACTCGTCTTTATTATATGAGGTGGCCCATGTAGTCATACGCAATGCTGTGCAGTTGATATAAAAGCTTCGACGTAGACTCGTGTCAGTCATCTCCGAGTGTTTCCGTTAACCCAATCCTTCAAGCCCAACTTGTCCTCCTTGCTACACCTAACGCCATAATGGTTTTCAATCTCTGGCCTTGGTCCAAACTTCGCCATAGAGAAATTTCTAGCCCTCAACATGTATATAATGCTCAACCAATTGGATTCTCAGCCGCGATTGGTCAGTACAAAGATCCCGAGGTTGAGCGAAACGTACGTCAACCACAACGGCGGAGAAGTGAATCCCGTGTGCACCCTCGTCGTCATCACCCATACCAAAGAACACACACTATTGGAAGGGTCGATAGCTTTTATGAAATACAGCAGCCATATATTGCAGTCATTTTCCAGACGCATTCAGGACCGGAAACTAGATATTTCGTATGTGCTTTTTGGCTCTCTTTTCAGACATAGTACTGATGACGTCGACAGACACCTGAAATGTTTAGTCAAGCCATGTCTCTTGGCTCACCTCTTCCTACCTACCAATACCCGCAACCAGCTCAAACCTTACGGGTGCCTCGAGCTGCCCGACATAGAAAGCCCGGATAACCAATCCATCTCGCAGCCTATCTATGTCCTTCATAAACTTAACTCCACCGGTCATTGAACAACTGCAAAGTCAGCCAAATCTTGTGGTTGGAAGTACAAGTGCAAAATGATCGGTGCTATGCTCTGTGGGTCCTGCTTCGGCGTTTTCTTTGTCCTAGTTTCGGATTTTATGCGTACAGCTATTGTATTCCACGCTTTTACTACTGTTGAGGCGCTATTTCTACTTACTGTAGGTTTTGCAACAAGAGCACGTTCATCTCTGTTTAGACTGCTGGGATGCCAGGCTATGGCTCTTATGCCTATATAAGAGAATACCTCGTGTGCTCGTTCCTTTACCACATTCTTTTTTTCTCAGTGAGTGTGTCCGTTTATCACTGTTGGCTTCGGTTTCGATGAACTAGACAGGTAATGACGACTTCCACCCCATACTTTCACGAACATGTTTCCCGTCGCAGGAACAAGCTGCGAAAATTGCCGCAGTCACGTCCCGCGCCCCTCCCTCGAAGTGGGCCTAGATACAACGTTGACTTCAATGGGAAAATACGATATGGTCGCCCCATTGGGTTCTTGTATCTTTGCCAGGATGACTCTGGAAGAGAGTACACGACGCTTCGATATGACACTGCTCAAGGAGAAACTTTGTATCGCTTTGTATGTTCTTCTCCACTCTTGCATAACTAGTTTTATCATTCTGTTATTAAACATCCGCCTCCAGGAAGACCACAGAAAGTTTCGCCGCGCATTGAAGCAAGGGCGTCCACTGGTCGATCTCAATCAGAGGTCAAGCGTCGTTAATGGGCACTCATGCGATGGTCGGCGACATTCTTGCTCAGATGTACACGGGTCTGATTCGACTGGTATCGTCTTTGATCCCGTGGTCGCCGCCGCTCGCTACTCTAACCAGACTAGAAGCTCCAGCTCAAATGCACAAAGCAATACGGTGCTAAGCTCACAGCAACACCGTGTGTCCTTCACTCCTTCTGAAGAACGTGTGCGGCAAGCTGCGGGTATGTCGGCAGAGGAGTTCATCGAGGATCGAGGTGCACTGCGTTACTTGCAGAATACATCTCCAATTCCAACTCAAAATGACGCTACACGCCAAGATATCCCTAAAAAGTCTCGCTTTAGTCTTCCTTCTAATTCCTCTTCTCATAAAAAAAAACAAAATCTCAAATACAGCCTACAAGCCAGATTCCCACCCAACGTGCTGAACGGCCAGAGAGCAGACGTCGTCGTGCCTCAGCCACACTTCATGAAGCTGGTCACTCTTCCCGGAAAGATAGATATACACAGGCGCCACTGTCCAGATCTGCTCTGCTCTCAATGCAAATGGCAATGAGTCCGACCACCTCGATACGAACGCTGCCTCCAGGTTACAAAGCTGTACCAAGTGTCCCTCCTTCATATCACTCTACAGCAGCTTCCCTGTCGTCCATCCGACGAACGAGGGAGATTGTGGATGGTAGAATGTCAAACCCGACACAACGCCCTTCAGCCTCTCGAAGGGTATAATTCAATAATGATTTCGCTCAATTATTAACTATGCCACTAATAACTACCTGTATACTTTATGTATATATGCTCATAATAAATGATACCTTAGTTCGGTCAAGAAATAAGACACGATCAGAGTCACGCCACCGTGGGCAATATCAATTGAGATGTGTGTGTGAACCTGGTTTGAATCCGAACTGGTCCTTTGACTCCCACTGCCATCCTCCCTTTCTACAACCGCAGAGTCCGGCCTTGATCCTGTCTCCCCTCAGTCCTCTCAGCGTATCCTCGCACCACTACCCTCGCTCGCTACTCGAATCTTATGGACAGCAATCTTGCCGACGCGAACGACTCACACCTCAGTCCGGAACAAAAGAGAATTAAAGACTTGATCAATGGACCAGGCGATATCGAATGGAGGTAGCTCCTCTTTGTCTTGCAGTCAAAAGTTCAATGCCTCAGTGGTCATTCGGTGCCTAGGTACGAAATGCGGTGGAAATGCCAAGAAATTCTTCCAAACCTCTTCCTTGGACCTCTCGTTGTCAGTAAAGACAAGGATGCGCTCTTGAATAATGGGATTACACATATGTGCGTCTGTCCCTGTATAAGCTTTTTGATAGCCTCGCCAATCTCTGACTCTACCTATTTGCCTTCCAGTGTATGCATCCGAGACGCGAAGGAAGCCTTTTCTGTGAAACCCCGATTCCCCGAGCAGTTTGTATACGCAACTTTCGACGTTGAAGACAACGAGGATCAGAACATCATTCGTGTGTTTCCTCAGTGCGTTCCTGGTCCTCCGTTTTGTGTCCACTCCTTCATTCTTGTTCTTTATCCTAACAGGATCAAGAGTTTTATTGACGACGCTATTCAAAACAAAAACGGTCGTGTACTGGTTCATTGCAATGGTGTGTAGATCCGTCAACCATCCAAGAGATGAGGCTGATGGCTAACCTCACGTGTGTAGGCGGTATCTCTTTGTCCCCAACATTCTGCGTTATGTATGTGATGCAATACTACAACTTGGCGTGGGAAGATGCACTTCATCTCGTACAAAATCGTCGATATTGTATCAGTCCAAACGGCGGTTTCCTCGTTCAACTTAAAGTGCCTTGCTCTTGCTGCAACTACCTCGCCACATTAGCTAACAATGCCTTAGGAATATGAAGCCATCTACCGCGCTTCACATGCTGTCACACGATTCAATCACTATCCACCATCCGCGCCAGCCTTTGATCCAACTGGCCAACAACACCTCGCTCCTGTTGGCCAGAGGAGAAAGCGGGATGACGAAGACGACGATGACGAGTTCGAAAGAAGTGAAGACAGGAAACGAGCAACACTAGATGACACAGAAACCGTGGTGAGAATTGGAGCACCCACCCTTGACGCCAACGCGATGGATATGAGCTAAGCGTCTGCCTGTTCTTATCATTCTTTCTATTTCATTCGCATCTCTTTTTTTCGTGCTCAATGTTTTCCTCGAAATGTTGTTAAATGTAGGTCGATATAATGAAACGACAAAGCATCTAGGTAGAGGTCCATGGCACGCCCTTCTATAGAGACTTGATCTTTGCCTTTTCCTTCTCCTGGAGGACCCTTTTCGCGTGTACATCTGTTAAAATGGATTAATGAGGGAAATAGGCGAAGTTGGTTTTGAGTGGAAGAACCTCGTCGCTTGATCCAAGCCTCCAGACTGATCCCAGAAAATACAACAGCTGCACCCGCCCATTGACCTCGATTGAGCTTGTGGTTGTACAGCACCACACTAAGAAGCATTGTGAAAAGCTTTCGTGTGAGTGTAATTGTCCTGATATAGCCACAGATGAATTTTTAGTAAACCAAGAAGAAATGAAAGAAACAAGACTTACACAAGAGTAAGACTCCCAAAGTGAGATAATGTCTCGAAGATAAATATTTGTCCGAGTGCACCTGTCACGGCAAATTGGAAAAGAGGTGAAATGATGCTTGGGTGAGTTCGAGCGAAAGCGATTCCGCTCCCCAGTTCCGTTGTCCCCCCACTGGAAGGATGTAGAACGGGGATGTAAGGAAGTGGTAGACCACCTAACAGGCATGAAAGGAATGTGCAAAAGACATTGATCCAAAACATCATTTGGGCACCTGAAGGGGGTTTGGTCCCTTGTAACGCTTTGTTCGCATGGGAGAAGATCTCATCTTGGGTAGAGTTGACGAGACCATCCAAAGCTAGGTTGATGAGAAGATAGGTCATCCCAATTAACTCAGCATAGGGTGGCTTCTCGTCGGATGCCTTGGTTGATTTTCCGTGTTTTCCTTTCTTCGAAGCTTCGTCCCCGAAAAACATGAACATGGTAATGCCAGCGGTGACAAGAGACACAACTCCGTATTTGTACGGAGCAAATTTTCGACGGTATATAAGGACGTTCATGAGGAGGACGGGGACAAGCTTGCACGATTTGCCAAGGACCATGGCAGGATATGAGATGAAGTTAAGAGCTGCGAAGCCAAAAGGAGCAGCGAGGGTAATGTAGGTGGAGCATTGAAGATATTGAAGAAGCAATGGGGCTGGGGAGAATTGGGAGGAAGGGAGAGGTTTGTGAATGGCATTGCCATTTGATTTGATGCCATTGGTTTGAGGTATGCTTGAAGGGGTAAGCCCGAGAGACTGGGAAAGTGATTCGCCGCTGGGTCTGCGAGCAATGATGTAGAAAAAGGCGGCTATAGAGCAAAGAATGCTCTGACATGTCCCGAGGAAAAGAGCAGACTTGAACTTGCTTGGGGGTGTTCCGTCTATGGAGTCAAATGGAACAGATACTGACCAAAAAGATGAGGAAGAGGTCGAAGAATATATTTTTTGCAAAGCTTACATCGCTCCTGAGCAATTGCCCAGACCTGACAATGGATGAGGGTGGATTATCTTAGACAGAACGTCTGACGCACCAAAAACATAGCATATACACCTGCCACGCAGACAATCAGCCTATAGCAATGAGTCTCGAGAAGACAAGTTTCTTGTTCAAACGGGGCCATACCTAATGAACGACATGATTCAAAGGAGAGAGTGTCTATGACTGCACGAAGTAAACCGAGACGTTTTCCATACGTGGCTGTTACTGTGGCGTGATCATGGTCACGACGCGTCCGAACTTTATCCTGGTACGTGTCGTAAATCAATATGAATTGCTTTGCATAGTGCTTTCTGGGGGATTCCAGGTAGTCCAATATTCGCTGCCTTCTGGGGCATCGTGGTGGCCAAGAGCAACCGACGATTTCTGACCAGTGGGCTATTACCAGATCTCTCTGTTGGATTTTTAGTATTTCAGGGACCCAATAAATTTCTGACCTATTAGATCCTCGTTGTGATATTCGGCTATTCAATGCTTCTAAGTCAGAGGGTCATTGTTGGCTGTGGAATACCAGGTTAGGTTATCTTCAGGCCATATACCAATAGTCTTTTTTTCCGAGTCGGGATTACTCATCACACCATCTGATAAGTTCTGCAACTTCTAGATGCTGTTTTTATATGTCATCAAAGATTTTTTAATTACGGTTGGTCAGACAATTATTGTCTTGTTCCTGTCTTTTCGTTCCAACAAGTCCCTGCGATAGGGTACCTCGCGTGCTAATTGGGGAATCAGTTTTTTAATATTTTACAAGTGCAATTGCATGAAATATGGTATTACAGAAGAATAAATACATCATGCAGATTGGGTTGCAGCTTGTGCTTTGCTTCTTTTGTTTCTTCTTTTTGTGCTTTTGGTCTTTACCGTTCGATTTGGACGGGGACGTAGCCTCATCGTCGCTATCTTGTCGCGATCTCTTCTTGGGATTTAGTGGCGCCGGAACGCTATCTATTATGATTGAGGTTGACGGTGTTTCAGATATGGGGATTTCTTTTGTTGGCTGTGGTCCGGGGGGGATAATGACAACTGGTTCTGAGAGAATAGCCCTATATGACATGCGAGTTTCTGGAAATCTGTAAATTAGTAACAGATAATTGGGATTGTGCAAGCAAAAAGCCGTACGCGCTCGGATAGTGATGGATTTGGGCATGGCGGACATCGCGTCATGAGCAAGATTTTGTGGTATACCGAGAAGAGAAATGCTGAATAAAAAGTGAGCAGTATGTCTCACAAATAAATGAGGCTTATATCTGACATGTTGCCAACATCTCTTGGGGCGCGGAGATCGATATTATTGCTAGCACCTCCGCTCACGATGATGCCCTTGCCTTTTGTGACGCGACAAAGCTCTCTAGTGCTGGCCCACCAGTTTCTCTTTGCATTGGTCCCGTTGAGAGCTGCTCCACTATCCTCTAAAAGAGGGTCGTTCTCCGCGCCAAGTGCACCAACATAGTTGATCTCGAAAACCGCGCCGTTTCGGATAGCCGTTCGAATAAGGGTGTGCTTGAGATGGAAGGGCAGACGTGAGAGGGTCAGAGGTAGGGATATGATATGTGCGGTGAGTGGTGATGGCTGGGAGTGAGTGAGGCAGGCTTGGGAGAATGTGGCTTGTGTTGTAGGAACAAGGCTGATGAGGTCGTAGCCAGTTGAACGTTTGAACATATGCATTGATCTGTAGAACAAAATATTAGTCTCTGGGTTAAACTAGACATGCATACAAGATCTGACCAGTCCGAAGCCTTTCTCACTGTCCGAGTCAAGGATAATGTTTAGTCGCTTGAGGATCAGCACTCCATCCCGTTTCTTCAAGCCAGGCAAAATTTCATCCAGGAAGTTGACATGATTCTTTTCAATTTTCTTGTTTACAGTCTGGCAGAGTGCAATTACAGTGTATCCTACTAGCCAGAAAGAAATGTGAGCTGAGGCGCTACATCGGGCCGACAGGATGAACGGACAGTGGACAAGTATTTCAATTTTATCGTTAATTTGCCCAACTGGAGGTGGTGCCTGCCTTGCCCTTGCCCTTCCCTGAGGCAGAAGATGTATTAACAGGGACATTGAGGTCGAAGTACATGGAGGTCTGGAGGGAAGAAAGGTGAAGCGCCAACAATAGTCGTCGGTTGACTTTCTACGTCGATGATGCTCGTCCACTGCCCTGTGCTAGATTTTACGGAGTCCTGCGCACGGCTCAACTGGGCAGCATATTTCCCATTTGCCCTCACGTTCTCCTACTTGCTTTTCAAGGTAGCACGCGTCGGCCTCTGGCGGATTCGGAACATCCTCAATTCTAACATCGTCTTGCGGAAATCTGTCGACCTCTTTACGCCATGGCTTACGTTACAGGAAGCTTTGGCACTGACCCGCAACTCCGCCGAGCTTGTTGAAGACGCGCAACAGTCTCAACGAATTTCGTATTGGTCATATCACCTCATACCATTCTTATCCCTCGTTGAATGTTTCGTCTGGCTTGCAATAGCCACATATAATTTGGCTGTATATCCTTCTGATGTGCTTCAGAGTGGCTTACAATTTCTCTTTATTGCCTTTACCTGGTTTTATGCCACCGCACGCCCCATCTTTTTCCGCCAGGACACGGTCTTGTACGACCTCTTCGTACTCTTCTGTGCACATTGGTTCGGATCTCTTCTCCTTTTCTTCGATGTAGTTGGACGAGGAACACCCATCGTACTTGTTCCGGCAGTGTTCCACTTTGTTATGGTCACGGTATTGCTTGGATGTATTGTACATATGCCCATGGCAGTACCAGACGCGCAAATTGATAGGGAAGAAATTGTGAGTACTATCACTGTTTTTTTTCCCTCTCAAAAGTTGACTTCCTTAACATTAGGGCAAAACCATCTCTCCGGAAGACTACAGCTCTCTATTGAACTGGATCACATTCCGCTGGGTGTATCCAATTGTCAAACTTGTACGGCACATTGTTCTTCTTTCTGTAATTGCGATGCCTAACTTTCGCATTTTAGGGTCGTAGCACAACTCTTCAGGCATGTATACCTTTTTTGGACTTCGTCGATCACTATATTAACTCGCACCCTTACAGGAGAATGATGTCTATGAACTCTCGCCCACCCTGCAAGCAAAGCCGTTGTTCTTCAAGTTTAGTACCTACTATGGCTCCGTGCGTGGAATATCTACCATCTCCCCTACAAAGCGCTGAAATGGTTGTAGTGAAACTAGTCTAGCATGGCATCTCTTTTGGACCAATTCTCGCGACATCCTCCTCGACTTTCTTGGATCTGTGCTTACCGTCGTTTTTGAGTATGCTTCACCATTCTTTCTTAAGTATGCTTCTTCTCTTCTTGCAAAGTCTATCACGATCACTGATCTTCTTTCGTTCCCAAGAAAGATTCTCGACGTCATAGACAATGTGTTACGGGACGATGACTCGACAAAGTCTCCAGAAGAGCTTGCAAATGATAGAAGACATGCCTACATATACGCCACGGCTATGTTTGCTGCGAATCTGTTTAAGGTAGCGTTTCCTCCTTGCCAGTGACAAAACCGTCGCTCACTTTATTTTCTAGGCTCAGTCCGATGTCCAACACTTGTGGTACGGTCGACGCGCATCTACAAGGATACGATCAGAGCTGATGGCTGCTATATACGATAAGAGCTTGAAGCGAGTTGTGCTTCAATCCTCCTCTGCTGGAACAAATAATGGTAAGTCTTATTCCATCCATAGCGTCATTACTTTGTTTACGGTGTGACCAGAGGACAAAGAACCATCTAGTCCCACCACAAAGAAATCCCGGAAGAAGGAAAAGAAGAAAGAAGAGGAGATTGACCCAAAAAGTGGTGCTGACGTGGGCAAAATTGTCAATCTTATGGCTGTTGATGCTAACAGGGTAAGATTCTCTCCGATTCGCCAAACAGTCGCTCTTGATTGTGCAAATAGGTGGCTATGATGACATCGGGCCTATACTTCCTCTATCAAGCTCCCTTTGAGATTGTTTTTGCTTGTCTCATGCTTTACCAGTAAGTGCTATACACAAAGAAACTATCCTTTTAAAATTGTTCTCATTTTTCATCGCAGGCTCCTCGGCTGGCCGGCCTTTGCCGGCTTCATTGCTCTCATTCTTTCATGGCCGTTAAATAGCTTCCTCTCTAAACGTGCTGTTCGCATCTACAAAGCTCTCAGCATTGCGCGTGACAAGCGAATGACCGTGCTCAATGAGCTGATTTCTTCAGTCAAGTTTATCAAATTCTTCGCCTGGGAGGAGCGATGGATTGCCAGAGCTATGGAGAGTCGCAAAAATGAATTAACATGGCTTACTAAAAGTAAGTCTTCTTAGGACGGATCTACCACATTATGCTGAAGAAACAAGGCCGCATCAATTCGGTGATGTTTTCGTTACAGTGGGGCTTAGCACCGACTTTGATCAGTGTTATCTCTTTCTTCGTTTATGTGATGCTGGGTAACACGCTCACAGTGGGAACCGCATTCACCGTTAGCCTTTTCTTCATCTCTCAGTCTTATCACCTGAGTTTTCTCTAGGCTATTGCCCTGTTTAACATGATCAGAATGCCACTAAATGTCCTTCCCACATTCTTGGTACAAATCCTGCAAACTCGAGTTGCACTGCAACGTATAGCCCATTATCTACAAGAGGAGGAAGTAACTGCGCAAGTCTCCAGTCTCAAATCCGAATTTTCCTCTAAAAACCATTCTGATTACGATGATGACTTTTTGCCGGGTAGGTTTTCTCATTTCCACCCCTCATTTCTCCGTTTATCCTTTTCTAGGGGATGAACCTATCAGGACTGATGGCCTCGGATTGGAAAATGCTAACCTCAAATGGAATGAGGTAAAAGCACCCACCGAGGACAAGGGTGCGAACGCAGTGATAAATGCAGCAAACATACCTCAAATCGCTCCTCCTCCCCTTGAGCGTCGATGGAGTTCTCGGAATTTCTGCTATCTGGCGACGATCAACTGTTGCACCTAATACTGGCGATGCAACAAACGGTCACGATGGGACAGCTTCAGAGTCTACTGTTGGTGGACCGGATACCCAAGATGGTTTAGATCACCACTTCGAATTAAGAGATATTTCGGTAGCGTTTCCTGAAGGTAAATTATCGTTAATCGTTGGACCTACGGCTTCAGGGAAGACGGCTTTGCTGGTAAGCTCGTTTATGCATTATTCTTGATGATCTGTTGTTGATTTGTCCTTGGCTTAGATGTCGCTGCTTGGTGAAATGACTTTGGTCAGCGGTCGTCTCATTATGAACAAGGATCCAGCGTCTGTGGATGAATATGGCAACGTTCGCGGCATTTCGTACGCTGCTCAACTTCCGTGGCTTCGCCATCAAAGCATCAAGGAGAATATTATCTTTGGCAACGAGCTTGACCAACAGCGATATAATGATGTCATAGAAGCGTGTGCTTTAACCCCAGATTTGGATATGCTTGAGGATGGAGATGCCACAGAAATTGGGGCTCGAGGTGTCAGCCTTTCTGGAGGGCAGAAAGCCAGGCTAGTGACATTTTATTAGTTCCGTCGAGCACAGAACCGCTAAACATGTCGATATAGAGTTGCACTGGCTAGGGCTGTGTATGCTCGTACAAAATATGGTGATTGTTTCGTTTGTCAACCCACAAAAAACTAGTACTAACTGACCGCCACAGTCCTTCTCGATGATCCCCTAAGCGCTGTGGTAAGTTTCTGCGATCCCATTCCATATCAATTCTGACGAATGCACAGGACAGTCATACATCCCGCTTTCTGTTTGAGAATTTGTTATGCGGACCACTGCTTGCGAATCGCACTGTGGTAAGTTGACGTTCACTCCGAAGACTACTTGACTGGCTAACTTTTATATCAAGGTTCTAGTCACACATCATGTTGACCTTGTACTCCCAGGAGCAAACTACCTCGTTCGAATGCTAGATGGCCGTATTGACACACAAGGATCTATCCGGAGTCTTAGGGCTCAAGGTATTCTTGATGATATTGCCAGGACCGAAGAAGTTGCTGCTCGCGAGGCCGACGCTGTGGTACAGGCGGAAGCCGAGAAAGACGAAGCAGACGAAGCAGAAGCTGTTGCCGACGCTGTTCAAGGCGGCTCTGAGGAGACTAAAAAACTCAAAAAACCACGACAGCTCGTAAAGGATGAACACCGGGAAACCGGTGGTGTTAAGTGGAGTGTATACAAGACCTACTTGAAAGCCTGGTATGCTCGTTTCGCTCTCAACTTCAAAATACAGCTCATTCTCCAACAGCTCATATTGGGTTTGGGCATTCTTACTTTTCCTTGTTTTTGTCAATCAGCTCTTTGGCCTCGGAGAACGAATCTGGATTAATGTAAGTATCTCGCATTCGCCGCATTAGAGATCCATTAAATATTCTTCAGATCTGGGGTGAAGCTTACAAGATCCCTGGATCTACCCCCTCCATATATCGCTTGACGTCCTCTGATTACCAAAGCCCACTTGACGGTATATCTCATCGTCAAACCCATACCGGGTTTATTGCAAACTTCGAAATCCCTAGTTTTGGAATCTTTAGAGAATGGCCAAGTGCACAAGAACATCCCCTCTTCTATGTTGGAATATATGCTGCCCTGTGTATTCTTCATGGATTGTTGCATGCCACTGCAGCGGGTGCTCAGTATTGGGGCGCCCTCCGTGCTTCAAAAATCTTGTTCAAGTCAGTCTTGATCATGTTCGTTTTAACCCCAACTCATCGCACGATTAGACAACTTTTGGATCGGGTCGTTCGAGCCACATTCCGCTTCCACGACACGACGCCAGCAGGTATATACAC
This sequence comes from Flagelloscypha sp. PMI_526, assembly GCA_021399455.1. Lineage (NCBI taxonomy): Eukaryota > Fungi > Basidiomycota > Agaricomycetes > Agaricales > Niaceae > Flagelloscypha > Flagelloscypha sp. PMI_526. The sequence goes on along the minus strand of JAJTUO010000011.1, from coordinate 842,881 downwards.
TATACCAACTTCCCAATTACCCTCTAGCTGATATGTTTTATTTGACAGGCCGGTTACTCAATCGTTTTGGAAAGGCAAGCAAAATTATTTGGAATTTCTTTCTCATATCTTATGGTTCTTTAGGATATGGAAACCATCGACGGACAGCTCGCGCAGTCGCTGGATAATGTTAATAGCTCCCTAGCTAGCTTCTTTGTCTCTGCTCTCACTATCATGTTAGCGAAACGTTCTTTTTCTTTTCTCAAGATACCACTAATCATAATGTCGTCTAGTGTTGTTTTCCCTGTGTTTATTATCCCTGCATGCATCATGGGATATTTCTATCGCGAGCTGGCCATTGGATATCTTCACACCGGGCGTGATCTCCGACGAATGGAATCCAATTCACGATCTCCAATTTTCTCTGACTTCGGTGAACTTTTAGAGGGGATTGTGACTGTACGTAGTCCATCTAGAGCAATATACGCGGATTAACTTCTGCCCAGGTTCGTGCTTTCTCGACCGAACGCCGATTTTTAGAAAGTCTCTTGTCAAAGTGGATACAACGACGAAGGTGAGGCACCAGTTTCAGCTGAATCAAGCATTTACCTTAGTCCCCTTAGATGTGGTATACATTTTGGATGACGAATAGGTAAGATATCGGTATTAAACGTACTCCCTTAAATACTGAGCTATTTTAGATGGTTGTTACTCAACTTTGATTCGCTTGGTGCTACCGCCATTTTTTGTACTTGCTTATTGTGCATTTCATACCTTCAAGGGGGAGCTGGTCTGGCTGGAATTTGCATCACTTCTGCACTTTCATTCACCTCCTCTGTGTACTGGGCTTGTAGATGTTTGTCAATTTCTTTCTTCTACTTCCTTACCACTAAATATTTGTTAGTCTACACCAATCTCGAACTTGATCTCAAGTATGCATTCTAAATTTTCCCTGTTTTGTAAGCTGCTAATCTTTGTTAGCTCCGTCGAGCGCGTTACAGAGTATCTTGATCTCCCTCAAGAGCCGCCTGCGGTCATCGAATCTAATCGCCCTCCTGCCTATTGGCCATCTAGCTCCAAAGATAATGACCTGTTAACTGTAGAGGAGCTTACAGTGAAGTATTCACCTGAGCTTCCCTCTGTTTTGCAGGATGTGTCATTCTCTCTTAAAGGTGGCGAACGCGTCGGTCTCCTGGGTCGAACAGGTTCGTCTGTTTCGAGTTCACGTCGTTAATATAAATCTAAAGGTGTATGCTAGGAAGTGGCAAGTCTACACTTGCCATGAGCCTACTGCGCTTTGTGAGCTCGATATAGTTGTGCTTATTTATTGTTTCTCATTCCTTGTGCTAGGTGGATCCCGCTAGTGGAAGAGTTATGATCGACGGCCTAGATATCTCCTCTATTGGGATACAAGATCTGCGATCTCGAATCGTCAGTATTATTTGCAAATATAGGGTTTGTATTGACCCTCTGTATTTACAGACCTTTATTCCTCAAGATGCTACGCTTTTCAGCGGGACATTACGAGACAACCTTGACCCATTCGGTGAACACGAAGACAGCGAATGTCTGGATGTTCTGTACCGAGTCCAGATGATTACTGGGACGCCTGGGCCGTCTCGAGACCAGTCTCGCATTCATTCACGCGAGCCTTCTCGACCATCGTCACCCTTGTCTGTGGAGCGCGAAGGAACGATCGACTCAGTTTCTACTGAAGTTGATCCCAAAACAACCATATCATTGTCCACACAAGTTTCCGCTGGTGGGACCAACTTCTCTCAAGGTCAACGACAGCTTATTGCGATGGCTCGGGCCCTTCTTCGACGTAGTTCCATTATCATCCTTGACGAAGCGACCAGTAGCATTGACTTTGCTACGGATGCCAAAATACAAGCGACAATCAGAGAAGAGTTCAACAATGCGCTTACTCCTTACCGTTGCACATCGTTTGAGAACTGTTATAGACTACGACAGACTGATTGTTTTGGATAAGGGCAAGGTATGGGACGACCATTCTGTCCCTGTACGCTAGCTAACTCCCTATAGATTGTAGAGTTCGATACTCCACTTGCATTGTTGGAGAAGGAGGATAGTATCTTCAGGGCGATGTGCTTGAAGAGTGGCACATTCGCAGATCTTGAAGCAGCGGCGAGGGCGAAAGCTGCAGGAACACTCTCATAATGCTTACTTTAAGACTCTGCAGTGTTTTCCTGCTGTCTCTCAGCTAAATACATAAATTAGTTGATTACATAACCAAGTTTTGGTGCACAAAAATATGGGAGAACTCAAAATGAACCAGACTCGGTCTTGTTGTATCAGAGCATGCCATTCACGTTTGGTCTCGTTCTCTCATTGGAAGGTCGGCCAACTTAGCCGATCATTCATGGCTGATGATCCAGCCAGCAAGGTGCTAGGTTTTTCCAACCCTTGTCTTCACAAGTTCTTACCATGACTCGCTGTCGAGATTTACCCCCAGAACTCTGGGAGGTGATCATTCACTACCTTGCGCCATCTGATGCCTGGAAACTACGTTCAGTAAACAGGGTCTTTTACAGTTGTGCAACAGCCGTCGATCTTGAGCACGTACAATTTGTAAAGTTCAAACAGAAACGAGTAAAAGGCATCCTCGAACGACTTTGGTGAACTTGACTTCCCTCCCTCATGCTTCATTGAATCTCACTATACACACAAAGCAAAACACCCAGCCTTGGACGCTTCGTTCATATATTCCAGATTTCCACTAATATTGATGCAAAGGCTGCTCCGCTCTCCTTCAAAGCTGCTTTTTCCCACCGACCCGGGGGCAGGCAGAATTATCTCATCAAGAAAATGATGAAAGTTGCGGATCTCACAAATGTTCAAGTCCTCGCTATCCACTATGATGACACAGTCTGTTCATATATGGCCCAAGTGTGGCTCCGCTTTGCCACTCATATTGTGCATCTAGAATTGCAGTTGTGCAGCAGTAGAGCTGCAGTTCATCTGGGTTCTCTAGACCCTTCGGTAACATGTCCCAACCTGAAGACATTCTCCCTCGCCTATGATGATGAGGGAGATTTTTTTCCTTCCCTTTTCATCCCTACTTATAGGACACATAGCCTGACGCTCGGCAAATTTCCGTCAGACCTGGAATGCGTTAGGCTCTTCAAAACGTTGGCACGCATCATCCCGAGTGGACTAGAAAATTTGGGATTGCACGGAGAACATTTTCAGTACCTTCCTAGCTCGGCACTTATTCACCCACATGCCTTCCTCAAATTAAAGCGACTCCACATCTCATTACTGTCACGATTCCTTGCTGAGTCTCCCACCCCGACGCCAGAGCTAACGTTTGTGCCTTTTATCGAGGCTCGTGCAGAGAATTTGGAGTCTCTGGTAATAGAAAAGATCGTGGACTTGCAAAAATTCTTTCCGAGACTGAAGATGGATAATCTGAGGGAGCTCTGCATGTGTACTAACGTATTTTTCGAGAGCATGGATGAATGGCTGGACTTGATACCAAAGTTAACGCTTTTGCGCCAACTCAAGATCTTAAGCCCATCTGATATCGCTGTATTGGGTGAGGTAGAGATCCTGCGGATTATAGAAGGATTATCTCGCGCAGGTGGCACATTGGAAGAGCTCTCAGTGACGGCGCAGGTTGTCACTATTGAACTCCTCTCAGCACTTCTTTCTTTCCTTCCCAATCTCGTGCGTCTTGACCTGGAGCAAGCGGAATCAAAAGTGGACGAGGGAATTTGGTCCCTGTCCAAAGGAAGAAAGTATAACCTTCGATTCGTGGGGCTAGCAACAGAGGCGGCCAAAGTTAACCTGGGATGTCAAGGTGAATGGCGTACGAATGCAAGAGGTTGGTTCCATCCATTTTCTTAGAGAAAAATATTCTAACGATAGCATAGAAAAGGTGAGAGCCCGAGTGATAGTTGAGGTATTCACAAAATGTCGAGTCTCAGATGAAATGCACCAGTGATGTGGTCATATTGAGGCAATAACATTGGACATGAGACAGTTAGGTGCATAATGGGACCATCGAGCCTGTAGTACTCTAGGCAAGAGCATCGATTATGATAGCCAGCAACAGCAATAGGAAACACAATATGAAAACAGAGTCTAGCGAAGCCGTCTAGAAAACAAGTTTGATGATCAGGCAATGCAAAATAGACGATTCGACGGACCTTGCTTCACGTTCAGACTCCAGAAGAGCAAGGATATCCTCCTCACGAACGGGGCCTGAGTTATACTGTTCAGTAATTTATTACAATATTAGTCATTAAAAAAACTACGCACCTTTCACGTTGCGGATAATCGTCCGAGAAGTATCGTCCATAAATTCAACGCGGACTTGTGTAACACCACCACGCGAACCGGTACGGCCAAGGACCTTACAGAAAATGCGTAAATCTAAAGTTTTAGAAAGGGGCGGCGGAGGAGCAAGGACACTTCGTCCAAGGAAGATCCTCCTCCGCCACCGAAACACTTCGAAGCTCACCTTTACAACTTTTGCGAGCTTGACTGGAGCTTTTGATGATTCCTAATCGCATTTTTCTTAGACTAGCATGGAATTACCACCCAAGAAAAAACGCACCATAGCGAAAGAGAGAGAGAAGATGAAAGCTAAACCAGGGTTGAAGCAATCAGTCACCACCTTCGCAGTGTGACATTTGGGCGCTTGGGCAAAACTAGTATCTCCGCAGCATGATCCTTGCAAGATGACGAATGGTTGTCGGACCAGCCTTTTCTATTAAAACAAACTTGACAGATGTACTGCACAATGGATGTTATTTCATTAAGGAACTCCGCTCCTCATCTTACCATTCAACGTAGTCGGGCCCACAAACTTGAACGCATAAGGAAAGAAGATGATCATACTCACTTAGCTAACATATGTGTTGCTTTTGTTGCCATCACCATGTCTTTGGCAAGCGCGCTATGGTCGGCCTTTCTTTTCCCTTGTCTCCTCAAATGGCCCGGAACCACCCAGCCGTTCTCCAGTCAAATTTCCGGCGGGGTTTGACGAAAAATGGCCAAAACACACGTAGCATCAAGCGCACTTGATGTTGCTAGACTTCGATTGCATGACCTAGGCCACTTTGACATGCTTTGGAAGCGTCCAGCACTCGGTGGTTCCGACTTAGTTTACAATGAGCGTTGAGCATATAGCATATAGCACATATCATCTTTGAACCCTCACTTTGAAGGCGGTGCCGAACGTGGAAATATTGTGCTTGTTCAAGAAATTCACACTAAAATTGCGGAGTTCGTACTCATCGCCGAGAAGAGTCGAGTCGATTTTGGGGTCCAACTGCCATAGCCATTGCTTGACCGCTTTCTCACCTTCCGCGTCGGACATCTTCCTAATTTCCCCCATCAAAGCTTCCTTTCACTTGGCTGATGAGCTTAACTCCTTCCTTTGAACTTTCGCAGGCCTCTCCTGCGATGACCTTTGCTTTGAGGACTCTTTGACTTGCTAGGGGAACCAATCAAATACGATCGTCGTCTCATGCATCTTGACAGGGATACCATCGGTAGGACGCCAAGTCAACCTACCGTTTAACCGGAATCTCAACCCAGGACCCGCAGCCAACTCAATGTGGTCTTTCTGTCTATAACTTATGCTCTTCAAACAATCAAAGAAGAGGATTGCACATGAAACCATTTGGGCGGTGTTAACGACAACAATACCTGGGTCCCTCGTTCCAGTTAGGTTCCTGATTGTCATTTTGATGGGATATGAATTAGAAGGTATATAAACACCACCTGCCGTTGTACCGAATCCCCAGCCAGGTGCTTCCTCCCGATTCTTCCCCCTCTTCTTGTCATTCTTTATTCACACCCTCTCAATCTGTAAGCTTGTATTTTACTTACCTTCCCAGCTTCAACCTTATATTATTTTCAGTTCATAATGTTGTCTCTCCTTACTGCCGCTCTTTTGGCAACTACTACCTTTTCCGCTCCTGTTTCTGTTGTACGGAGACAGGATGGTCTGTCGAAATCCTTCAAGGACTTGCAGAAGCCGGTTCTCGCACCGTTCTATGTTTACTTCGGAAACAAGGACACCAAAACCCTCTCCCAGGCCTTTGATGACCTTGGTATGAGGGCTGCCACCATCGGATTTGCGAGCGCACCCGAAGGAAAGGTTTGTCAACCCCATTTTATGCTAAGTGCTTCAAGTGTCCTTACGCTTGGTTAAGTGCGAACTCGTCGCCGACCTCCAGCCTCTTGAAACTTCAAACAACATCAAGGACTTTATTGGCAAAGGAGGCGCTGTTTCTCTTTCCTTCGGCGGAAACTTGGGCGACAAGTCCGTTCTTGCCCGTCAGCATATCCAACAAGCCTGCACAAATCAGGATGACCTTGTGAAGCTGATACGCGATTCCATGGATCGCTTCCAAACCCACAACCTTGATTTCGACATTGAGGTTAGATTCTGTTTTGTCTAAGAGTTTTGACCATGTACTTAGATTGCTCACTCCATTCAGGACAACGATCTTATGAGTGATGCTGCTGCTGCTAAACGTCTTGCGACTGCTCTTGCTCAGGTGAAGAAGGATGTACCTGGTAAGTGTATTTCAACGTTACCTGCGTTTGTATTACTCAATGATTCACTTACAGATGCCTTCATCACATACACACTAAGCACGGGCTCCACTGGAATGGGTGGTGACCAGGTCAAACAGGTCCAAGCCGCAAAAGATGCCGGCCTCGACCTTGACGGTGTCCTTCTCATGACTATGAACATGTTGTCTGCGGGAGGTGACAACGTCAAGGCATCCCAGGACGCTATCACCGGTGGTGCTAAGCAGGTGGCTGATATTTATGGCATCAGTGTTGACGATGCGACAAAGAAGATGGGAATGGTTCCCAGCATTGGTGTCGACAATAACGGTGTTGTCATTGATCTCAATGGCGCCAAAGACCGTAAGCCCACTCTCATCGTTGTTATACCTTGTTCCTAGCTGATAACTGGTCCAGTTGCTGGGTTCGCCAAGAAGAACGAATTGGTGATACAATCTTACTGGAACTTCAACCGTGATTTCCCCGGAGGTGACCCCAAGAAAGCTCAGGACTTGACCACTTCCAGCTCCCCAGATCAGAAAGATGCTGGTGAATTCTTTAAGACCATGAACGACGTGCTTGGCGGAGGCGACGCTGCTGCAGAAAAGAACGCTAAGGCTGTTGCTGACATCGCTCCTTCCGTCGACCCCGTTGCTTCCAGCATTCAGATCCAACAGAAAGAATCTCTTCCTGGAGTTGGATCCGATGTACAGAATGTTGCCAGCGTTGCTGGTGCTCCTGGCGGCGCGGATCTCGTAGCATCTGTATAATTTACTGTCACTATACTTTCGGGGAATATTTAGGATTTGAAGTTTCAATAAATGTTGTACAAATCATGATGCAAATAACGCCAGAACATGGCAAGTTATCTTCTAGTTCAGCTTCAAACCTCTAAGAGAAATCGAGAATGAACTTGGTCCCTCCCACCATCACCACATCTCGAAACATTGACTACATCGAACATGTCCCCACCTACGACTACTTTCTGGTCAATTATCTGAATCCCCTGCGACCTTTGGTCTTTCTGGATCCAGATCTTTCAAATTCTTGGTCATCTTACTCTCAGCTCATATGTAAAGACTTGAAAGGCAACCTTGTCCCCAACATTGATGCCTTTGTTGAAATATTTCGTGGCAAGAGCTCCCCATTGGTTTCCCGAGAGGTGCGACACGCGTCTGCTTCATATGGAGCAGAAGATCGTACGGATATTGTGATCAACGAGAGCTTTGCTACTCGATGGAAGCAGGTGCTCGAATCCGAGAGCGGGACTCAAGAATATCTGAAAGACTTTCACCTTTGTTTGGCTCGTCCAGATTTAGAGTTATATCAGACTTACCCTATCTTCCAAGGTGATTCTTCTTCACACGTAAAACCAATGATGGCCTATTTACTGAAAAATTTTTTTGAGACGATTGGATGAACGCGTACGCCCTTCATTGTACTCGGGACGATTATCGCTTTCTATATCTTGGTTCAGATGGCACGGAGACTGGCTTCCACCACGATGTCTACCTCTCACATAGCTGGAGCACTTCCTTGTGTGGCATAAAACGATGGGACATGGTATCACCACAAGATGCGCACCTCCTTCTTCATTCGAGGACTAGAGAGCCTATACAATGCCTGTTTGACGATTCCGTTGACACCAGTGAATATCCTGGGGTTTTGGAAGCAAGAAAGCGATGTAAGGTTGTATGGCAATTTCCCAGTGAGACCGTTTTCGTCCCTTCTGGTTGGTATCATTCTGTTAAGAATTATGGGTTCGCTCTCTCATATCCATTTACCGACTGTGTCTGACTGGATTGTTCTTCAGTCCAACACTTTCTATCAATCATAACTGGGCTAACGCAAGCTGCATCCAAGGCATGTACGATGCACTAGTGGATCAAGTTGAGCAATCCGTCTTATTGATGGAGGACTTGAGGGACGGAATGCCGAAACAAGAGTTCTTCACCATGATTTACACCCAACTCGTAACTCCGAGCTGGGGATGGGGCTTTCAAGACTTCTTCCAGCTCATCGCATGGGTTCTCAAACACCCGAATGGAGGGGAAAGCTGGCTAATCCCGTCAGAAGTCAGTCAAGGCTTTAATCATGCTGGAGTGAGAGAGCTTATGCAGAAGTTGGCTCAATCCTGGCTAGAGAGAGAGGAGGCGGAATATTTGATCCAAATACAAGGGATTGTAGAAAACATTCTCGAGCTAACCTTAAACTCACAAAAGAACCCAGGCGAAATTTTGCCCGCATACTGATAACACCATGTTCTCCTTTTTACTAATTGACAGGCATCACGAAATGGGGTTTCTACTTCATTCCATTATGAAGTCACTAGTTCTAGTTCTATACTGTACTAGAAGCTCATAATCTAAGTGGTGAGACAAACGAGAGTGAGCGTGAAAGTGATATAACATCCTAGAAATCTAAAGCTCTAAAGCGTGGACTCGAATCCAGAATCGGAAGCATCTTCCTCCATGTATACCGGACGCGCCGCAGCGAGGCCGCGTGCGTTTTTGTAGAAGACAACGGGACCGTCATCTTCAACGAACTAAAGAAATAGGATTTAGAATTATGCCTTTTCATCTTGTAGCATAACAAACCTTGCAAGCTCGGAAGACACGGTAGACTTCAGCCCATCCACCTGGACGGCCTTGACGTTCGATGCCATGGCGGTCAAGCAGTTTTCTCAGAGCATCGCTAGCCTCCCACCTATTTAATAACATAGGTCAGCTACACGAACTCGTGTCTGGCAATACCATATCTGCTTACGCATTATAGTGTGGAACTTTGCTGCAAACATGGTGCAAGACATGGGTTTCTGAGATTCCGTGTGTCGCATGTGCACCCAACCAGCCCATAGCCCTCCCCAGATCCCCCAAAAGGCTGCGATCGAGGGTCGACAAAGCACCTCTAGGGAACGAGAAGCCGTCCTTGTGGTAATGGGGGACGAGAGGGTCAGTGTGCTGGAGGAAGGTGATCAAAACAAGCCAGTGGTTGACCCAAAGATAAGGGGCGAGATAGGTCTTGAAAGTCGTCAAGAAACCAAAGGTTTGAATAGACCAGACGATAGCACCAAGCCAGAGGATAATGCCGATGTCGGAGAGGATAATCTGGCCATATTGACGAGGGCTAAACATGACTGCAGAGGGATTGTAGTGGTTGCTGAATGAAGGGTAGCGCCTTTGGCCAGCGGTGTTCCAGATGAGATACATTGGGAAGCCGAAGCCCTGACAGTCAGGTCAAATTCATCTATAACAGTTGAAGGAGTGATTAAACAAACCAGGTAAACGAACGATTGAGCTGCTGCGACGAGAGGAGTGTCGCCCAAAGCCTCCCAGAGTTCTTCTTGAACTTTGTCGGAGACACTGGCGCCGAGTAAATCATCATCCTCGCTTAGCTCAGGAAGTTTGAAATCTTTGCGAGTCCAAGGAACGAAGACTTGGTCATTGTCCATATGGCAATTTTGAGCGTGATGTTTGGAGTGGGTGATTCGCCAGCTGTGATATGGAACACCGAGCCTGATAGGAAGGAGAGGAAAAAATTTAGAGAAATACCGCCAGGGGATATAAAAAAATAAGACAAACCCAGAGTGAAGAATCCATCCAACAATGTTATTCAAGGTCTTGGATTCAGAGAAAGCGCCATGACCACCTATAGCGAGTCAATACAAGATCGAGACATGTGATAGCAACTGAGACATACATTCGTGGGCAATGACCCAGAGACCCATTCCAAACAAGCCAGCAATGAATCCATAGAGAGACCAAGCTGAAAAGATAGCGAACGAAGAAAGGAGAGAGGGGGGAAGGGAGGAGGTGCAGTAATCCTCCACGGTTAAGGCAGCCTTGTAGCAAGCACCAATAACAATAAAATCCCACAGACTAGTTGGCCGTCAGCATGAAAGGGCGAGAACAATATCACAAGTGCGTACATATATAGCGAGGACCTAAATGCCGAGCGTTGGAAACAGTGCGCTCTATAACAAAAAAGGAGGGGTTTTCGTCTTGTGGTGGGTGGCGACGGTGAAAAAGGGCAACATACGGGATGGCACCAAGCAGGTCTTTTACAGAAAGATTAGGAATGACCACTTCCTTCTGCTCGTGCTGTTTTATAGGCGCCATTTTATGGGATGAGATGGAAGTGAAAAGAGAGAGAAAAGTGCCAGCGAGTTTTTTTATAATGGAGCCGCGTCTCAGGCCGCTGTAGGCTCAAGATCTGATTATTTTTATCGCGTGCCTGGGACCTCTGCCATTGGGAAAGCGTTGGTTTAACTCAAAACTTGTGTGAAAGTGCATTGTTAGGTTTAGAGGAGATGGACGTAGGACGAAAGTTATAGATAACGTCATCCATGATCGTATTCGGCGGATTCATTTCCCGAAACCGGCTAGCTCAAAGTTTGAACTAGTTGCATCCTTGTATAATATTATGTAATACAATCGAGGAGCCCAAAAAAGCAAGAAAAATAACGAAGTGGAGCATATATCGACCAACCAACCAACCGAAGTCCAAGGTCCTCACTGGTTCTTACAATCCTCAGCCTTTACACCTGCTGCTGCCGATACGTTCGCGCGCTTTGGAGCAGTTTTCTTCTGAGGCTTGGGCTACTAAAAGAATAAACTTCTTATAACCAAAGATCAGGGCAAAAAGGAAATTACACTCACGTCGTCGTCTTCATCATCATCTTCATCATCATCCTCATCGTCGTCCTCACTGTCGTCGTCGACATCGTCCCACTCATCCTTTAATCAACCAATAATGATCAAATAGAAGTAACAGGTTAATCAGGCAGTTCTTACCATGTCGTATTCGAGCGCCTTGCCAGTGAAATAATCAACCGCCTTCGGAATAAGTTTGTCTTTGAACTCCTCCCCAAGTTCATGATCGATCTCCAACTTCTCTTGAAGAAGGTCTTCCGGATCTGTTCAGAAAACAGTCAGAAACCTTCGTATGGATGGCGTATGAACCACACAAACCAGCATCCTCGTCATCATCTTCGTCTGGTCTGAGAGATTCGACAGTCGGAATGGTGAAGAACTCGAAAAATGAGTCCGTAGGTTTGGCTTTGCGGACAAGTCGCGTTTGGTTAGTAGCTAAATGAAGTGAGTATCGTCCGTGTAATCTCTCCAAGACAAGAAGACAAACATTTGTTTCTCTGCTTCTTGATTTCAAACTCCTTGGTCAAGTCCTTTGAAGGATCCTTCCAGGTAATTTCTGAGCCTGTGAATTATTTTGCGTTCAGTCTTCAATTAAGATTAATGAACATTTAAGTTCACCTTCTGCCTTCTCGTAAACCCATTCACCACCATAACTTGGCTCTTGTGCGTAGATGTAAGTCTTTGTGAGGACCTGGAAATACATTAAGAATTTGTGTCATCCAGTGAAACACGAGCAAGCTACGAACCTTCTGCTCAAAGAACTCGTTCTCAGCGAAATAAAAGGTCAACTTGAATCCAGGAGTTTCTACAATGTTTTTGGGGTCAGTCTCTCTCATCCAACTCGGCCGCCATGGACGAACCATCAAGATAGTTGAATGTAATATTGGATAGTGCCTTCAATGCTTCCTCGTCACGCTCTGTAATCAAGGAAGAAATAGCCATATTATTTCTGTGGTTGCAGGTAAGGAAAAAGAATAAATAGGAGGTAGAGATTGTGAAAGGCCACGAACTGTAAAGCGGTAAGCCAGAATTGAGGGATCCCCTTCAGCTCTTCATCCTTCTTCAATGACTCATCGTTCTACAACTAATCAGCTTTCTGGAGCCGATGAAAGAGAAAATCAAACCAAAGACAAACCTGATCTATATTAACATAATCCTCATCGTCTTCCTTACTCCGCTTTTCACCTGCTTCGACTTCTTCAGGTTTTGGTTTTTCGCCGCTCCCGCTAATCAGCTCCAATCGACGCGCAGTACAACGGTTCATTCAACTTAAGGTACTTCTTCTCAAGTTCGAGTTGTTCCTAAAGATCCGATGAGACCTGCCTTAATTCGCAGGGCTAAGGAATGAAACACACGCGTTTATATGCGGCATCGAGTTCATACTGATGCACTTGAACAGACTTCAGAGCCTGCAGACGGACTTTTTGAGGTAGTGGGAGATCACTGTAAACCAAGATCGCTGAGAAAAGTGGAAGGATAGGCACCTGAAAAAAGGAAAACATACTCTAAGTAACTCATGTCCCGGCCTCCAGTCAATCCTAGTGAAAGCATCTGAGCTAATTTCTCCCGAACGTCTACACAAAAGGGCACATCGGTGAGAAGAACAAGACCAAGAGTGTCAGAGAGAGAAAGGACGAACCAGCATCTCCGTCCTCGTCCTGATCTTCAGGAATATCGCCAACAGTAGGTCGGCTTAAACCTTGGGCAATCTTAGACGTTGCAAGAGGTGTGTTCTGAGGTGTAGGAGCACCAGCAGTCGCTCCGATGTTGATAGGCATAGGCGTCGACATGATCGTTTCTTCGAAGTGCTCCAAGCCCGCGGATGTTCGGCCAACCGGCGTCCATTCTTGGCCAAACTCTTCAGAGACCTTTGAAGAATATAAAAAAAGATACATAGCTACAACAATATTACGGGGGGAATTTCAGAATACAGAAAGAGGTAGAAAGTCATCCGGACTAATTCTAAGACTACTGGAGCATATCTCAAACATCCTGAGCCCAGCTCGCAACCCAAGAAAATCCATTGAACTCCTGCTGATCCTTCGCCGTTAGCTGCGTGTGTACCGGAGTCAATGTCGGCTGCTCTTTGGTAAATTCTTCGTCAAAGTTGGAAGTGTCAGCAGAGCCGTTCTTGGTGAAGACAAAGTAAGCTAGGCCGTCTAACATAAAACTTGGAGAAAAAGAAAAAAAAACGCACAATTGTGGGGAAATAAGGAGGTGGAATTCGTTTGTTCACAACATCGTCCCAGTTAACGTCCTTGAAGAACGGCTGACGCTTGATGTCCTCAGCATCGTTCTCAGAAGAACCGAGTCGTCGAGTTGGGTCGCGCGTCAAAAGCTGGAGAGATATGAACAACGCGGTGTCGGAAGAATGAAAACTAAGCATACCTTTTGTAAGATGCTCACGGCATCGCGAGGCATAGTGATAGGATACAACGGCTCATCTTCCAGAATGGCGTCAAAGATCTCGTCCTCGTCTTCGCCCCTGAACGGCGATTGCCCAAGTAGCATTTCGTAAGTCAAGACACCAAACGCCCACCAGTCCACTGCACGGCCGTATCGCTGTTCGAGGAGAATCTATGGGAATTGTGAGCGGAAGCTGTAGGTCACAGAGGTATTACTAGGCATACTTCAGGCGCCATGAATTCGGGTGTGCCGCAGAAAGTGCTCGTCGTATTTCCAAAGTACATGTCCTCTTTGCAGAGACCAGTAATCGGCGACCTTAACATGTCCATCAAGGGTCAGAAGAATGTTGTCGAGTTTGAGATCGCTTTAAAACTCGTCGGCACAACTAGTCCAAAGAGGAAAGAAATGTACCGACCGATAAATGATGCCTTGGGAATGGAAATATTCCAAAGCTAACAACACCTCTGAAGCATAGAACTTGGCCTGCCTCAAGGAGAACTACACAAAAAAAGGTGAGTCATTACTGCATTTATTGTAGCCAACCGTTTACCTGCTTCCGCTGAATATGCAGCATCAGATCTCCACCGCTCACGTACTCCATCACGAAGTACACTCGAGTTTCTGTCTGGAAACACGAGTGCAGACCAAGCAAGAATGGGTGCCGTTCTCTTGCAGGCAGCCAAGAACACTCGCTTCTCAGAACGCGTGCTATTGAATGGAATATTAGTAAAATATGAATCATTATGGGGTGAATAGGAGAAAATGGCCACCTCTCCACTTCGTCATTGTCGATAATGAATTCTTTCTTCAGCACCTTGATGGCATACAGCCCATTCGTCTTCTTCTCTTCCGCCAACATGACTTTCCCGAAATTGCCCTTCCCAAGCACAGCAAGGAAATTGAAGTCATCAAGGCCAACTTTTCTCTTTTTTGAAGTTTGTCTTGATGGGGGTTGCTGAGGGGGCAAGGAACCTGTGTGATGAGGGGGAGGATGTTGATGCTGGGGAGCCGGAGCAGTCTGCTGCCGAGGTGGAATTGGTTGCTGGTGCTGTTGTTGAGGGGGAGGATATGGAGCTTGTGGCTGTTGTTGGAAAGGAGCAGGACTGATTCGACCGCCAGGGGCAGGTGACACCGGCAAGCTTCCAGGACGCCCTGACTGGGGTTGAGGAGGTCGGCCGCCTCCGTATTGTGGCTGGCCTGGTTGTTGACCTGTCGGAGAGTGATGGGAGGGTTCAGGGAAGCCCATGCCCGGACCTCCCCGACCAGCCCCTGGTCCAGGATACGGGGGCTGCTGAGGTGAATACCCTGGAGCAGGGCCCTGCGGGTAACTGCCTCGTCCAGCGCCCCCACCCATGCTCAAACGATCGAACTCTTGAACAGGAGGGTGAGTGGATTGTGTCGGTGAATGTAGAGGTTTTCGGGGAGGCCTGGAAGTGGAACCAGAATGGATATCGCGCTTGACGCGAATAATCTGACGAATTTGCTCATTTGACATTCCACAGAAGTCTGGAACGAGATGGATACAATTGGCGTGACCTTTGCGAATGAGTATTCAATATATGCAGTGACAAATGAACAAAACGAACAAGTAATGTCGCATTCACTGCACTTCCTCGCGTTCTTGCGTCCAAGAGGTAACATTGAACCGCAGTGGCAGCACCAGTTAGCGCTGAGATTGGTAAGAGGTTCGAATCGGTGAGGAATGCGATAGTTGACCGAGTCTTCTTCAGACTGAATAACAAACATGTAGTTTCTAATAAGATAATCAGGGAAAGCAAACTCACGCTTGGCGTCGATTTGGCGATACACTTCGTAACCACCTTGTCGTAGCATTTCTTGTGACAAAGATAACGGCAGTCCTCGCATTGATAACCAAGGGCGTTGAGCAAGAATTCATTGCAGTAAGCACAGAGCATGATTTGGTAGAATTGTTTTTGGATGAAGGAATGACCATTCCTGGAATGCCATCAAAAATGAATTCAATGTGCGAAAATGGAGTGGAGAACGAACATTTCATAAATCTCATCCTTGCGTTTACGAACGGCGCCTTGACGGCCAAGCCCACCCATCGGTCCATCGAGAGGACGTTTTCGAACATTCTCCTTGACTTGATGACAAAAGTTAGAACGGTGGGGGTGAGATTGGTTTGTAGTAGTGGAGCTTACCAAAGTTCAAACGAAGCCGGATGGCTCCAACAGGCTCAACAGCAAAGGTAGCCTCCACACCTTCTGGCGAAGGAGCACCAGGAAACCCGCCCGGTCCCATCTGGGGAGCACCGCCATAGTCTATGGGAGCGTCCCCATAGCCCCCTGGCGCAGAGTGGGGAGCACTGCTTGGCATTGCACCAGCTGACACCCACCCAGCCTGACCTGCTTCTTGCTGGGTCCTCTGGCGTCGAAGTTGTTCGACGAGATCGCCGATGCGAACCCATAAGAGGCCGATAGGAACAGAGTAAGGCTGCCCAGCTTGCTGATCAGAGATGACGATTTCGACCTCAGAAGCTTTGTCCACGGAGAGCTCAAATTGCTCATTCCATCTGTCAGTGCGCGAGGGGTGAGAGCGTGCCAGCTGTGTGCCCTCGACCTTAAGGGAGACTACACAATCCGGGGCTGTTTGCTTTCGCGATGTGACCGGAATATGCTCAAGCTCCTGTGCGCCGATGACGGTAACATAGAGCGTGCCAGATATGGGCTTTCGGCCCATGTTGTCCTTACGTTCTGGGCCATCTGGTGCCACTTCTGTAGAAACATAAGAGTCAGCCAGCGTGAAAGACAGATGTCCCTGTGTTGCATACCTTCGTCTTCCTCAACAGCATCCAAGACATGAAGATTCTTGTAGCGTTTGAGAGCAGTTCCGAGCAGCTGAATCTTGCGCTCGATTTCGACGCGCTTGCCATCTGCATCCATTTTGCTCTTCTTGTCGCCCTCCATCTGGTAAAGGCGGGCCATCTTGTCTGAGCCCTGCTTGTACTGTTCCTCGACTTTGAGCTTGAACTCGAGCTGGGAAAGCATCGTAGAGATCTTTGCTGGCGTGTATGGGGTGTCCACCATCAGCAACTCAAGCTTGGAGTACTTGCGCGCTTGGCCAGTTGGGCGAGCAGGAAGCCCTCCTGCATGAGATTTGGACGGGACAGGTGGGCCGCCACCAGATGCATTGCCATTTCTGCGACTCTGGAGTTCTCGCAGAGTGTCCTGAAAGTAAGACAGCGATCGCTCCGTTTCTCTGATCTTGGCTTCGTTGCGTCTCAATACATCTTGATTGGTTGTCGCCTGTCTGATAGCTTTGGATGCATTCAGGATCTTGACCTCAGTCTGAATGTGCTTCTGGACTTCCTGGATCTTCGCCTCCAGCTCCGGATCCATGGTGGTCGGGATGAAGTCGCAAGCGCACAGCCGCCCATGCCCTTGATTCATCATCATCGACTAAGTATCCTGTGTCTCTCATCTTCTGGATCCCCGTCCCTGCAGTTGTTGCTTCCGCACCCTGTACAACGCGTAGAATGACCTTTGTTATCGGTCGATGTAATTTCTTATCCCCAGCTATCCCCGAGATCACGATCATCCAAATGCTTAAAGAGCCAATAACACGAATTTGTTCTCCAAAAAGCCACCTTTGTGCTCTGATTCTCTTAAATATTTTTCACCATGAACAAATTGTGGTTGATAGTCGTGCATAACATGAGCCAAGTTGTGTGGCGCCGTATTGGCTGATGCTTTTCTTTGTTCCCAACCACCATGGACAGTCCTCCATCCGCTTCCGGACGCAGGCAAGCAGGCAGTGTCCCGCCTTGGAATGTTCTGGGTGAGTGCATTCTCAAGTTAGGGCATCAATGCGTCCCAAATTGGAAAGACCTCTATCCTCATTCACCGCGGGTTCGGATTTGCAGGTGCAGAGCTTGGGTTTGGAATGAGCTCACCTCCGTCGGTAGCGGCGGATGAAGACATGATTGATGAGTTAATTTCAAACCGACCAACTTCCCCTTTCACGTCGCCCACTACTATCGTGAAGAAAGGGAGGAGGAAGAGAGACGAGACGGTCTCCTCTGGTTTGTATCTCTGGTTCATTACTATTCAGTATTTTGTCTTAAAATACATCAATAGTAAAGCCCCGTAAACCCATTAGTGGCAGTTTAACTGTGCAGAAGCGTGTTTCATCGTCCAACTTGTTTGGACCTTTTCTGGAAGGGCAAACAACCTTCAGCTTTTCTCCTGCCTCTGGCTCACAGTCCATATCACCCCGAGCCAAGAAATCAAAGGATCCTTCCAAAGGGATCAACCAGGGTACCTGAGTTCCCCGTTGTCTCTTATGCGGTTCCGTTCCTGACACTGACTTTCGCACGTAGCATCTAGTTCACCACAGAAGAAGCCCCGCTCCATAAGTGCTAACAAGAAAGGAATTCCTTCTCCAAGTCGACGCCCTCCACAACTATGTTCTGGCGCAGCTCATGACGTCGACGAACCCGCTCTCCATGACTTTATTCCTTTGAAGCTCTCGCCCGTTGAAGGATTTGAGTCTAGCGTGAAAGTTGAGGAAGAGGACACAAGAGTTAGCAAGTCTAAGGAGGGTAAACGGGCCAGGAAAAGCAACGCATCGCTTCCTCTTATAAAGGACCGCGGAAAGCTCAAGCTTTCGGCGACAGCTCCAATAATTACCAAACCTGGTCGCAGGGTAGGCTCTCTTTCGAATAGTAACTGCTCCTATTTTTTGATAGCATTTTTCCGCTTAGGGGCTGGATCCAGGGCCGCCATCTCGAACCCAAATACCACCGTCTTCCCTGTCTCCCACTTCAATGGATAACATTCACTCTCCAGAATATGTTTCGAAGAAACGAATGAAGGCTCAAACCTTGCCCTCAACCGCTCCAGGTTTGTCCTTCTGATTTTTCGAAACCAGAGCAAGCTGGTTTATGAGCCATAAGGTACGCTGCGGTCAACATCCGCGAAGAGACCTTCTTTCTCCTCAAAATCTGGGAAACGACGGAAATGTAAGGCAGGCTTTAGTTCACGAAGTCTGCGAATCTCATTCTCATTCTAGCCGAATCGAACCATGCTGTTATTGAAATTTCGTCTGATGACGACGGTCCTCGCCCGCTCAAGAAAAGGAGGACAAACTTGATTGTGCTGTCAGATGAGGATGGGCCTAATGTCACCGCGGTGCCCCATGCTCCCGCTGAGCTTGACGATTCAATCTCAAGTCCTCCTGGGCAAACGTTTGATTTTGACATGGGCATGCATCCTCTGATACCGACGACGACGCTATCCCCGGTCCTCCACCGCCCCTCATACGAGTATTTTCCCGTGGCCCTCCATTTGAGCCGCTGCTAGCTCAAGAGAAACTTGAGGATGGAGAAGCTCCCATAAACCAGGCTGAGACGCGGTCAGACGCTGCAACCATTCATACTATGTCTGAACGTTTGGCTTCTCAGTCTCTACTGGACGAGGTCCAGCGAACACCTGTCCCAATCCCTTCCCAATCCCAACGTCATGATCCCCCCATCTTCGCTTCCCTCTCTCCACCCGGCCTTCTCGACGAAACCCACTCGGATGACCAAATGGGAACACGTTCTGACGTTCAACTGTACGTTCCTCCAAGCATTCCCGAACAAAATATTGGTCGCGGCCCACAAACAATACCACTGACGCCTCCTCGATTCCCTAATAGCCACACAATAGGATTTGGGACGACAAGATACAGATGGAGGGTCCTCTTCTGCTAACCTTGTTCCAGGTTCAAAGGGGCGGAAGTGTGCCCGCACCTGGTAAATTATTCAGTTGTGCTTTTGCTCAGTCGCTTCTGTCATCCGACAGCACTTATTATGGTGGACAATGGTAATGGCAAAACGGCCTCTATGTCGAAAGATCCAGAAGATTACGACATGGATGGAGAAGCAATGGACGGTGAGTTTGGTGCTGACGGTGAGCTACAATTTTGTCGACAGATTTCTTCCAGTATTGAAGCGGTTCTTTTAGATGCAGAGAGCGATGACACGTTAAGTCTAGAGCTTTCTCCAGAGCCCGAATACCTCGCTGCATCAATGGCTCGCGCATTATTGGACCGACTTGCCCAAAGAATTGGCTAATCGTATACTTGGACGGATATTGGACTTTTGGGACATTGTTTTCTTGCTGTGAACCTTGTTGCTCTTCTGCTATGTTTAAATACTTGAAATTGCTCTTTTTGTGTCTAAGTTAAATTGCTATCATATAACCTACCTCCTTGGACTCAAAACTTTCACAAGAAGAGCAAATATGCATGTTACAGAGCGCAGCGTTGATTGATAGGTATTGGATGTCATGTAAGTTCTACTTGTTCATAATAAATGTTCATGTCTTCACGTTGTCATGTTTACTCCAACTCAGCAACGAATAAGCCCATCCTCTTCAATTCATCGACCATCTTTTCGAACTTGCCACCTGTTCCTTCACCACCACTTGACTTGACTGCTTTCCACATCCCACCAATTGCACGCCCAGCAGATCTTTGCAGCTCGGCGGCTCTCTCCAAATCCTGCTTGACTGTATCCTTCCCAGCTTGAATACCCTTCGCCGTCTTTTCAAGACCACGCTCAGGCAGCTTCATCAGCAATGGCGCTGATCGCAGCAGGAGCAAGAGCGGAGAGACGGAAGAGCATCATATGCGAAAGCACCTTAATTTCGTCCGATGTGTCTTCCTAGCCCTGAGAGGACGCGTGCGAGGAAGGGTGGGAGGGGGATATGGGGCAAGAGTGTGTCTACGAGTGTATAAAGGCCTTCGAAGGCGCCCTTTCGGCCTTCCAGACCTTCGTCAACCTTGTGGGTCCAAGGTCCCATCTGTACTGTCCGAATCAATTCGGGCTTGATAACCGTCTCTGCATATACTTTCTCCAATAAGCCGCTCAAACCAGCACTAAGAAGTAATTGCGGCTTGCTCCTTGCAGCACTAGCAAAGGCGCCAAGTGCAACACGACGGACGTCCTTGTCCTCGTCGGAGATGAGTGAGAGGAAATCGCCAATAATAGGTGCAAGAAGGGCATCGAAGGTGGGAGAAGTGTCTGTGACGGTGAACGTAATGCGAACCGCACTGATTACTGTAGTCCTCGTCTTAGGGACTGGCATCCTTGACCTTGCCGTGAAGCTCAGAGAGCCATCTGCCGGGCTCAGCAGCGACGAGCCTTCCGAGGCAAGCAGCTGCAACGTTCTCCCCAGTAGTGGCCTCTTCGGATTCCTTGAAAAGAGGCTCCCAGAGCATCGAGGAGAAGTGTTCAAGCTGAGAAAGGGAGGCGTTGGTAACAACTTCCTTGAGAGCATGCAGAGCCAAGATTCGACGTTTCGAAGTCGACTGGATAATCTTGACCAGTTCAGGCAAGTAAAGCGCCATATTACCGATGGCTACGCCCCCAGCACTCACGCCCGCAGCGCTGCGAACTTCGTCATCGTCTGAATCGAAAAGCTGGAATAATGTTCTGGAAGATTTTTCCTTGAAGGGACATATCCCTATACAAGCTATTCAGCAATTCAGAGACGTGTCAAACAACAAAACTACTCACACAAATCGACCTACTTCGCCAACGATCAACAGACCAATAACGACATTTTCCTTCTTGCCCTTTCCGCTGAGCGGCTTGGAGTATTCTTTCGTAACACCTGCAGCAACGCTTTGGTCGGTCTTAACAACAACACCGATACACTTTGCTACATTAGCATAACTTGGTCCCGTAGCACCAGCCACTGCACCAGCGGAGAACGCCGCGCTAACCATTCCGGGAATGGCATGATTAGCAATTTGATTATCAGCTCGAATCAACGCGCTGAGGAAGGCGAGGAGTGCGTCAAGTGACTTTTCGGTGACCAGCGGAGAGGCAGTAATGCTGTAGATGCAAGTTGGCGTGAGGAGCTGTTTCTCCACAAGGGGATAGGCGACGGCGGGGGCTGCTTCGAGCAGTTGTGTGAGCAATGTGAGACTGTGGGTAAGGAGAGGGATGTCGGATGTGGTAAGGTAGGGTTTGAGGAGGGGGATAAGAGTCTGAGGAAGTGTGGGTGGGAGGTTTGCACCGTAGCTAAAAGCAACAGTTAACTTTTTTTCTTGCGTGAATGATGAAAACAGCGCACGCACCTTCTAGCTAAGACGCCAATGCCGACGAATACATCGCCCTTTCCGCTACCACCAGCCTTAACTAGATCAATAAACCAGGAGAGTACATCTTGAACCCATTCTACACCCAAAACAGACAAGATAGCATCTCCACCAGTAGTCACTTTCAGAACAACACGTACACCACTGTCCCTGGAGCAGATATAAGTCCATTCTTTCCTGCCTTTTGTAGTAACCAGTGTCGGGGCAGTAAGCCACAGATCAGCGATAAGCTCTTCAGCAGCGGTACGGAGAGAAGCATCGGTATCATGCTGGGCAAGACGCTCGAGCGCAATGGTGTATACCTGGTCAATCCAAGGGGTTGATTTGCCGAGAGGTTTTAAGGAAGTAAGGAGGGAGCTGAAAACACCGAGAGAGGCAGCCGCTACCCGTGGATGTTTCTCTTTGGCGGAGGCGAGGAGGGCAGGAGTGATCATATCCAAGTCACCAGAAGGAGGGTGTGTCTCAAAGAAAAGGCTGAGGAAGGAAAGAACATTGAGGTGAAGCGCAGTTGTTGAACTGCTGCTGCTCTGACCGAAAATACCTTTCGCAATCGTCAAGATCTGGCTCGTTTGGGTGGTAAGAGCTCCAGGTAAAACAATTAAGAGGGAGTGAAGGAGTGAAAATGCAGCGCCGTACTGCGTCGCGGAGACTTTTTTGCCTTTGAGCTGGCCAAGGAGAGCTTTAGCAAAAGATGGGACTTGAGATGTAAGAAGTTCGATAGGTGAGTCTGGAGCGATGTCCCGTTCTTCGGAGTCTCGCTTACGCTTTCCACTGCTGTTGGTGGGAAGGGAGCCATAAAGGACCGTCTGTTTGAGAAGCACGCCATAAGTATCCCAAACTTCCAATCGCACCGTCTCCTCGCGATCTGAGAAGCGAGAAATTAGGACTGGAGAGGTGGTCTTATAGACATTTTTCAGGCTCGCAGGAGAGTTCGCGGTGGAGACAATAAGTGCTGAAAGGAGTTTGGTGGAAGCTCTGCGAATTTTATAGGATGTGTCTTCATCATCCTCGTACTCATCGTCGAGTTCGTCTTCATCATCGTCTTCGTCATCTTCAGCATCACCCATCTCCTCATCTTCATCGTCTCCAGCGTAATTTGGATCGTACTTGATCCAGGTTGCCGCGATTTTGGCAATATCGTCCACCCAAGCCGTTTGGAGGTCAGTCGGCATCTTGACCACGACAGCTTCCAATGCACCAAGCGACCCTTCACGGAGCTCTTCGTCTTCTTTATCGGATTTTGCCAGGGCAAGGACGCCGGGCACGATGGACGAGACATGGGCGGACAGTGCGGAAGGAGCGAGACGAGCAATGCCTGCGACAAGACTCACGGTCGTGCGCTGTTTCTCAAGTGGAGCACTTGTGCTTAAAAATGGCAATATTTGCTCCTTCACAAGCTGGGAAACCGGTGCGGGAGGAGAAATAACCACGAGATGAGAGATGGTAAGGATCGCGCGTTTGCGTACGACGGGACGTGGACTAGAGAGAAGTGGTGCAAGAACGGTCAAGGCAGGTGGATTAGCAGCCAAAGTTCCAGAGAAGCGCTGGATCAGGATAGAGAGCACACTGAGTGTTTCGACGAGCGTCTCCGGGGGTGTCTTCTCGCTGTTCTTGACTTGCTCCAACAGTCGGGGCACAAGTTTGCCGCAAAGACCAACTGCGATCTTGGAATCAGAAGGTGTTTCTGAAGCAATTGTTTTCAATGCAAGGCCAGAGATGTCACGGAGTTCCTCCTCCTTCCCGGAAGAAAACTCGATAAGTTTGTCGACTACGAGTTCCATCTGGGATTGTCTGAGGATCTTGATGAGCGCACCCAAGCTATTGAAATTAATCAGCCTGAGTCTAATGAACAAAAGGACGCGCACCATTTGACTGCCTGGTTCTTGACCTCGCTGATCTTGTCTTCGACCAAGGACAACACCTGGTTAATCACCTTGTTCTCCACGCTCTCGTCTCCACTGAAAGAAGTAGGGTCCGTCTTGATTTCATTCATCAGGTCGTTCAGCCCCATATACCTGCAAAAAATTGCCATTCAATGCCAGTCGCGCGCCACTTTACGGTCTAATGTTCACCTGAAATCCTGGTCTGGATTTTGCATCTACGAAAGGGTGAGCGCTGCAATGCATCTAGAGATGGCCAAATACCTTCTCGATGAGACTGTTCATAAGGTAACCCTTCGTCATGGTGGGCAAGAACAAGATGGGTAGAAACAAACGCGTGTGTCTACAGCTTCCGACATACAGAGTCATAGCAGTGAAGTGGTGTAGACTCATTTGATGCAAAGAACGTTCTGGAATGTTCCTAATATAATCAGGTCGTCGCCTATCTTATGGTCTAGCAGAAGCAGAAAGACAGAGCCATCTGCTCACTGGCCGCTGCACCGTTCCTCAAACTGCAGTTTGGGCTTTCATCAATCGAATGTGTTTTTTCCAGGACCGTTATGCATGACCCATCTCCACTCGGCTCTTTCTCACTGATAAAGAAATATATCGGTATGCCTTGAATTTCTTAACCGGGTTCAACAACTTCAAGGCAACTTCTTTCCTTTGGGTGCTGGAAGCGATCCACAAAGCTCCGAGCAGAATTCAACTTCGCTTTACGACCGCTACGGTTCACCTAAAAAGGCGCCATGCCTGGCGCTTCTTAGCTTTCTTTTCAAACACTCGCGTCCTTTAATGTCGTCAAATCACATAGCCCTACTTGCACTTGGTAATTACTTGTTTCTATTGTACCTCAATGCATTCCTTCAATCCTGACCACCTTAAACTCTAGATGGCGGCGGCGTCAGAGGACTCTCGCAATTGGACGCTCTTGACGAAATCATGGGCCGATTACAATGGGATGAAGCAGAAGAGAGGAACGTAGATGTTGACGATGTCCCCATACCCAAACCATGTGAACGCTTTAGTCTCATTGGAGGTTCCGGAACAGGTGGGTAAGTGGTATATGTTTCGTATACTGGTCATCTGCATTGCCTAGAGCATATTCCATAGACTTATAGCCATGCTTCTTGGTCCTTTGGGCTTTTCAGTTCAGGAAGCGAAAGAAACGTATCATCACATGATTAGAATCGTCTTCCCAATGAGCAATCGTCTTCCTAGCGGAACATTCGATCCACTTCCGCTAGAATGTTTTCTCAAAGATCTAATTAAAAGAACATTAGGAGATGAGAATGCTATGCTACTCGATTCTTCTCGGCAGGACTTGTGCAAGAGGTGCGCGCATGATTCTCAATCGTCATGGCAAAGAGTTAAACTCCTGGTTTGAAGCTTTGTCTGTCTTAACAGTCCTTATAATCTTTCCCGTGCGCGTATAGTAAGAAGCTATGGTGCCCGGAGTAATGCTTTCCCAAACTGTCCCATCTGGAAAGCGATACGAGCCACAATGGCCGCGCCTGACTTCCTTCCTGATATCGAACTAGGAGATAAATTCACGCCTGAAAAGTTAATAGATGGAGGTTTTCGTTGGAACAACCCTGTCAACTCAGTTCTCTCTGAAGCAAAATTCCAATTCCCGAGCCAAAGGTTGACATGTTTGCTTAATTTGGGAACAGGTCATCCTGGCGTTATTCGACTAGGCAATGACATATCTCAAGAGCAAACGCTCAGAGCTATTGTCCGGGATTGTGATAAAGCCGCCGAAGAGATGACCAAGGCCTCGAAAGATATGGTTTCTGACGAAGAAACGATTCTAGGCTCAGTACCCGATAAACCACCACCTAGAAATCCCGCCTTTGTGTATGGCAAAGGTCCAACACGAACGCCGTCATTTTATTTTCGGCTTAGCGCCCAACAAGGCATGCAAACAGTTCAGGAAGAAGACTGGAACAGTGAAGCTGCAAGCCGTGTGATCACTTTTGCTAAACAGGACCTCCTTCTTCATGATGTTACGAGCAGAGTGGACGCAATTTGTTGGGGATTGAGAGGTTTCGGGTTTTGGATTACATTGAGAGCTCCATAATACAATGTCTTCGAAAAAGATCGGGTCGTGAAAGTGGTGTTTTGAAGCAAGCGAGGTCACGCTCAACAGTCACATTTGGATCATGGATTGTGCCGCTCATCTGCCTAATACGCTGGTGAAATCTCTTCCATTGCCTTTCTCTTCTAACCAAGCAGCGCCATCCGCTATCGGACGTCCTCAGAAGCGACCTCCAACGGGCTTATATCCCACTGTCAATCGTCTTGAAGCTCCCATACTTGCGCAAATATTCAAATTGGTCGAATTGGCCAGCCCTTCTCAACATTCTCAATGTCCCACTCCAATTTTCCTTCTCACTTGGGTTTGCAGAGCGTGGCGCAATGCATCCTTTCGCACGCCTCACCTTTGGACTCGGCTGGATATGTCTATAACTGGCACGCGTCAAAATCTCGACCAGTACATTGAAAGTCTGCCAATCTACATTCAACGATCTCACAATCTTCCTATTTCTCTTCGTATTCGCGCAACTGTTAGCTGCCCTTCCGCTTTTTGGTCGACTCTTGCCAATTTTCAAGCGCAAATTCTCGAACTCAGTTTCCAAGGCCTCTCCACGTTCTCCTCGCCGTCTGGATCATCTACATCCACTCTTCTAAACTTGTCTTTTCCTCGCCTTTCTTCTCTTGTCTATCTCAGTGATGTCACGCGATCAAATCTCATACCAATCGGTATTCTGGTCAAGATGGTTTCAATGACCAGCCTAACTACCCTCGCCATACACGCGACAATGTTCGCCTCCGCCATCTTTTCTGAGGTTTTTTGTCTACAGTTGCGACACCTTACGCTATTTGCGGTGCAAAGATGGGAGCTTGCCATGGATGTGTTTGCAAGACTCACCACTTGCCTTGAACTAACCACACTAGTGTTACATCTTACCACCACACTCCAGCAGTATGCGAGGGCGGAAGATATCCGATTCATGGTTCGACTTGCGGGACCCAGCGGGTCGATGATACACAGCTACTTCTTAGCTGAGCACTATATAATCTTTCCTTCCCTCCGCTCGCTGACTGTTTCTACAACAAGACCCCAAGATCATGTCCGTGTACTTCCTATGGATTGGCTTTGGCCTTTCCGCACCCCTCAACTCACGACGCTTACAATCGAGGGTCTCTCTTATAACGACATTGGTCCTGTTTGGAAGTGGTTTAAAAACCATACGCCCGATTATTGTCGACGCCCGCCTTCTATTCAGCACCTCCGCCTTCTCAACCTTACCCGCCCCCATCGTATCCAGGACTTTTTCGAAAAGATTGGATCCAACTTGCAATCGCTACTTTCACTCGAGATCCGTGGCTCCAGAATGAAGCTCCTTCCTCGTTCCAAGCTAGTCTCGCTGGAACCCATATCTATCCTCGATTTTTGTCTGCATCCTCTTCCCTCTCTCATGGACTTTGTTTTTGTTGACACGGATCCTCTAAATCCCGTCCTAGTTGAAACAAAGCTATTGGAGCCCATTCCGTGGTATTTCCGAGATCCTCAAATGGCATTCTGGGCATGGGAGTTGTTGATGATAGTTAGGGAGGTTTTTTCTTTGTTCATCGCATAGTTCTTGATTTGTCTTTATTCTGGTAACCTGACTCGACCGTCCATCTGATTCCCATTCTCGTGGTTACGTTATATTGTGTGGTACAACACAAGATTGGCTCTATTTTACAGGTTTTGGTTTGGCACGTAGTAATAGTTATGTCACAATGTGGGTAGATATGGTCCAAGAAGTTATAAAACAATCGTATGGTCAATGTACAATGCAATTTAGTCTATAGCGGGCACGAAGACAATTGTTCTGAAATAGAGAAGAATTGTTTGTTAGATGATTCTGATGGTGAAGAACATCCAGACGAAGGGACAGAATACACCACCCTCCCAGATTTGTTCCGCTCCAAACTCGACCGGAGCAGTACTTTAGGCTTCAGCACTGCCTTCCTCCCGTCCTCGTGAGGCTCCGCTTTTGTAAGTCCAAGCTCCACCGTACAAAGCACCGTTTCGCCCATCAATGAACGATCTCGTGAACCGAGGGCGTCAATCATGACTCGCGAATCGAACGGTGTACCAGTCGCAATGTGAATGGGGTAGAGGTAAGCTTCGGATAAAGCATTGGCAAGGCTATGAGTTTGATCGGTAAGGTACGTTGAAGTCGAATCGTGGAAAAGGTCGTGAGGAAGGTGGAACGAGAGAAGGATAGCTGTGATAACAGCCTGAAAAGACGGAGGTTCGGCTGCTCCTAAACATACGTGAGGTAAGGTAAAGAGAGAAGAGAATGGGCCATACCTAAATTTGAGTCTGAGCCGATAATTAATGTCATGCATGTCTGACACAAGGCAGCGAGTAAGGCTAACTTAACCGAGAAAGTCCTAAAGCGTGGATCTTCCTTTTCCTTCTCTTGCAAAGCGGTCACCGAGCATGCCCCAATTATCCTGTTCTGCTTGGCTCACAGAACGAGGGGGTATTTCAACAGAACAGGCTGGTGAGCGAGCAACCAGAAATTCTGCAAGTCCAGCGATTGACTGGTGAAACTGCTCAAGTTGACCAAGAGCTTGGGTGAAACGAAATTCACGCGAAATAGGCCGATTGGGTGAAGCAGGTAACCCTAAGAGAGACCTATGCTCTTCCTGCAACTCTTGGTGTGAGCATAGCAGACGAGAATGTGCATCTTGGAGCTCATCGAGCTGTGCCTTCAGAGCATCTGAATTTGTCATACTGGTCCTCTGAAAGTGCTTCCAAGGTGGCAGTTCGCGCTCTTTCTCGTGTCAACTTGTCGCCTAGATCCATCGACTTTGTCCGCGCCTTGCGAGCATTTGCCACCTGTGCATCAAGTACGGCTCGAATCTCGGTGATATCTTTAGTGAGCTCTGCAATACGAGCATCGGGAGATGGAGATGTCGTGAAATTACGTCCAGAGAAGGAAAGTGAGCGAAGTCTCTGGAGGGGAGAACGTTTGACTTGGTTGTGGGCGGACGAAGACTTCGCTTGCACTGGAGAAGATTTCTGCTCCACGTATTTTGGATACCTGGGACTCTGGGAGAAAAGAGTCGTCGTGGAAGAGACTGGCGAAGTACTGGTGAGGTCGACTGATGAGGATCCTGCTTTGTGCTTTGAAAAAGGTAATTTAGGGACGCGCTTTTTCGGGGAAACTGGGGCATCAGAAAATACTGTACTCGATGGAGACTTCACAGAAGTGCGATCTAAAGACGACGTAGCAGCTTTGTGGCCATTAGAGGATGGTTTCGAAGGCTTGGACCGTGTCTTTGGAGGTGTAGGAGAATAGAGGAATGTGGGTGCCGTTGGAGACGTCAAATCCACTGCAGATGCTGAAAACCCATACTTCGTAAAGGGGGGTTTTGTGGTAGTGGATCTGCCAGTGCGTAGGTTTGGAGAGTACGAGGTGCTTGTAGGACACCATGGAGAACTAATATCTGAGGCAGCAAACATTGGCGGCACAGTAAGAGGAGGAAGGCTAGGTCGGGGCTCAACGTAGAGCCTTGTTTCTGCGGAGAACATGAGAGTGCAAGATTAGAAGAATCTTCGTCATTGGAGTTGAAGAGGCTTGATGGTGGAAAAGAAGCTTGCGTCACAGAAAAGCTTCCGGTGGCTCGATAACCATCGAGATTTTCTTGTGGGGTAAAGAGACTCGTGCATTCTTGTACGGATGCCATACATAAAAGATATCATATCATTCGTCAAGCTTCAAACGAGAAGGAAGTAATATACGCCTCAGGACATCAACACTCGAGGCTCTAAATTTAGATACAATGGTGGAAGCATTAGCGTGAACAAATCATATCCGCCCTCTGCAAACTTATTCGCATTTTCAGTATCTGCGAATTTGAACGAAAAGTTGAGAACAATCTTTGAAAGCACCATCCTAAGCTCTTGCCGAGCAAAGGCTTTGCCAGCACATGCGTAGGTCCCTAAAATTATCAGTACAGCTAGCAAGAAACGGGACTCAAGAAAGAGCTGACCTTTTGTGAACGCAACGAAGGCTGGAGCCGTTTCAGGGTTTAGTCCCTCTTCAGACCACCTCTCCGGCCTGAAAACATCGGCGTCTTCCCAGTAACGAGGATCTCGTTGAATGCTCCAGCTTGGAACAGAGACAACGGTATTCCCTGGTATGTGTACCTCGTCAATTGTGATGCCTTCTGGCGGCGTGACGCGCTGAAGGCCGCCTGGTACGCTCGGCGACAAGCGCAAGGTCTCATGAATTATATCATCAAGAAGAGGGATAGCCAAACGTTCTGGGTCCCAATCATCATCACCGCCTGGGAAGTGTTGGACAAGAACATCGGCCAGTCGGTCCTGATAGGTCGGGTTACGAGCGAGATAATAGAGGGCGTTAGTTATGACGCTGGCACTTGTATCACTAATATTCATGTTAAATCTAATAAAATGTATGAATATAGTATTTCGTACCTTCCTGCAACAATAAGCAAGCGAGCATCTTCAGTGAAAGCAGTCTCTGGAGGTGCAGATTTATCACCCGTCCATTGTGCGGTGATGAGCCATGAAAGGATATCCTGTGGACTAGACTTTTTATCAAGGATCTAAGAAAGATAATGCCTCAAAAAAGTGAAAATGAATAAGGGGGTATAGATGAACCTTCTTTTTCTCAGCCACCTGGTCTGTGCAATAGTTCCCAAAAGTGACAAATCCAGGTGCTCCACCGGGAATCGCTGCCAGGATTCCCAAGGTCCAATTGACGGTCCCAAAAAGACTAATATCCTTCATAGTGTCATGAAGGCCGCGAATGGCAGGGTGCGGTGGACCATCGGAGAGCGCGTTGAAGTCCTTGCCGAGACCACAATCTCCCATTACATCAAATGCAACGCGCATAGCCCAATCCGTGACATCCACCTGTGAGTTAGTGGACGATCGCTTCCGCAGCTGCTCAATAAGGCGTGTTGCTTTCTCCGCCATACGGGGAATATATGACTTGATAGCTATTAAACAAATTAAATCAGATGGCTTGTGTAAAGCTTGAATAAAACGTACCAGCATGGCTAAGACCACGATCCCAAGCACGTCGACGGCGTAAGTGTTCAGCATCATTTCGACAAGCGTGTAATGAAACATAATTGGGATCATTCGAGATGGAACTATACCAAGGTCCTTTGGTACACATGGACTTGGACCCTGAGCAGGTTGGCAATCATGAAGATAGAGTGTAGGTGTGGCCTACCATATACAGCAGCGACAGCCGATTGCCTTTTGATCGACAATTCTCTTGGGCCTACATCAAAATATCAGTTGGCTGTCTACAAAAAGGAAAATTGACACTGACCTACACGTACGAAATCTCCGTACTGTTGATGTAGACCTTCTATTTCCAGGTGTAACTGACTTTTCTGGAGGATAGCCACGTGACATAGAATTTAGAGACTCTGCCCACCCATGGACCGGGAAAACAGCGAAGCCGGTGGAACAAACAGCGATGGAGGATGACGCTAGTCCAGAGTCCAAGGTGAAAAGCGCCGCCAACTTTCAGAGCAAAGGCGAGCGCATGGAGAAGGCCTAAATTGGCAGAAGAGAGGACCAGAGCAACGAAAGCTGCTATTTGAACTCCCACGATTTTGATGGCATGCTGGTCTGGCTCAGAGCTGAGGGTAGCCAGATGAACCAAACAGCCCAGCGCAACCAAGGGCAGCATGAGGAGGAATGGGTGAAACAGGTATGTGAACGAGCTTTAAGTATCACCGCCGGAGCTTTCCCCCGTTTCCCCAAAAGGACTGGATGATGCCGATTGAGATGAAATGTATGACCTGATTAAAGTACAATTGTGTCACCGAGCGAGAACACACGATGTGTATATGAAAAGAAGGTTAGCTCCACCGTTAAATTGTCCACTCAGCTCCTTAGCCGAGGAGCAGCCAGCGACAAGGCTTCTAGGGAAAACAACTCTCCAAGTTCACCGCGCGCAAGCCACTGGTCCGCTCAAAGAGCTTCATGGTAACCGTCAGAAAGTGCAGGGTCCATCTCAAGGCTTTTCTTCCAGCGGAAATTGAGAGGTTTTTTTTTCTTGCGATTTGGGGAACTTTTGATATGGTGGCTTGCTCCTAGTTTAAGTTGGCCGCTGACTACACCACTCACAGAAATCGTGTGCTCTGAGACACGGAGAGACATCTCTGTTTCAGAGTAACGCTGAAAGAAAGTAAAAGGATGCCGAGCAAATTCTGAATGATTACGTACGGAAGGTAGTCGCTGTTTCTCGCCCCTTGAGTGTCATGGTAAGTCAGAGAAGATACATCAGTCAGGCGTTCGTAGAAAATCGTTTATTTGGCCTTCCGAGTCCTCGCTTCACGATAGAGCGGCCATGGGCAAAACCCTTGCGCCGACATTCTCCGCACATATGGTTAATTTCAGCAGTCCTGTTGTAGCACCCTCAGAGAAATCTGATCAAGTACGAATGAAGACCCAAGTGAAAATCTAGTCTATGATAGGACGTTAAAGAGCATCAAGACGTTTCTTACGGTGATGGTCAAGAGGAAGGAAGTTGTATACGCGCTCATGTGACCAGCTTCTCATTGGATCCATTTGTGTAGACTATCGACTATCGATCGGCTTTCAACACCAGCCAGATTCCCTATAAGGACAATCTTTCCTGCTTCACTTCCGTTGATATCCTCCTTCATCCCAACCTCAAATATGTCGTATAGGCCACGCACGCCCTGAAGCACCCATTCCGCAAGTCGCCCATCTTCTTCCTGCCTAAGTATCAAGCCTTTTGAACGGAGGACCTTAACCGGAGTAGGTAGCCCTGGAATGGTGTCATCCCAGAGAATGGTTCGAACCCATTCATCCAACTTGTCAAAACGCGATTGGTCTGAAGACATCAGGATGGGCAGGGGAATTGTCACAGAGGTAATGCCATTTGTGTGAGAATGGCAGTCCTTGCAATCATCTGCATCTCCTTCATGCTCGTGAGTGTGGGATGATGTTGACGGGAACGACGCATAAGCTCGAACACCAAGGATATCATCAAGAGACGCTGATCCATTCAAGACACCTCGCACAGAGTTGAAGATGCGAGCGGCAGGATTTAATGACTGTATCTTCTCCTTTATGTGTGGAATCCGGACTTCATTAAGATCCGACTTGGAAACAAGAATGGTGTCAGAAGAAAGAACCTGTCTTAGGTTTATGGGTTAGTCATCCATTTGGTTCCCCTCAATGTCTAGATGTGTAAATACCTTGTCCACTCCCCAATATCTCCCTTTTCAGCCTTGGCTATATCCTCCTTGATTTGATCTTCTGCAAACATTCCATCTACGACGCAAACAACCGAGTCAAGCACGATGTTGCTTGTTGCGAGGTACTCTTCGTTATGCCAGAAGGTCTTTGCAATCGGGCCAGGATCAGCAAGCCCAGAACACTCGAGCAGAATATGATCGAACTTTCCTTGGACCGTCATGAGCTGTTCGATAGCAGCAACACCCAGTGTCCTTCACGGAGCAACATAAGCACCCGTTTGGCAATTCTAAGATGTGCGTTTCTTCTTCTTGAGACGCAGACTCGGACGTTTTGGAGGAAACGGAAACAGTTTTGGCTTCGATGTCAGCTGTGTCGCCGAATTCGTTGAGAATCACTGCAATCCGAAACCCGTGTTTGGCGGTAAGAATGTGGTTCAGAAACGTGGATTTTCCTGAGCCAAGGAAGCCAGTGATGATCGTCAGAGGTACCTCTTTCGAGGATGCCGTAGAAACATCGATGAGAGTGGGGATTTCGTCATCGTCCATGAAAGCGGGAGGCAAGGGATAATTGTCCGCGTCATGTAAGGAAACCCGGGGAAGGAGCCGAGTCGTATTAAAGTCTTTGGTATGTTATTTGGATCCTAGTGCTAAGTATATTAGACCAATGAAATTCAGGTGCAGAGGCTGCGAACAAATATCTTTCCAAGGAATACTATCCCCCCAGGAAGTAAACTACGTCATTCAATTGGAAAAATAAAAATCTAGAGTGGCGGGAGAATCTAGTTGCGCATACGTGACCCAAGAAAAAGCTTTCAAACTAGGATTCCAGGAATCTTCACCTTCTGGAACTTCACAATGACCCTGACCACAAAACGATGTGATCGTTGGAACCTTCCTTTTCATTGCCAACATGATTACCCAAAGCGTTGTTCGTCTATCTGGCAATGGTACTTCGGAGTTGTCGGATAGTTTAATGTCGATGTCCTCGAGCTTCCAGACATCAAGCTCAAGAGAGTTGAGGTTGATTATTTGATTAGCATAATCCCGAATTTTTGAGTCCCACGTGTTGGGCTAGTTTGTCACTTCAGCAGCAATATCCCAAATCAAATGAATAGTCACTTACCGTACTGAAAGTTGGCCACCGTCCTACGAAAACGCCAGGCCATCGAAGACCATAGTCAATGACAATCTCTAAAATGCGAAGGCGGGGAAACGTCCTCGCAAGTCCAAGGAAGATTTCAAGATCGAGTATTCGGAGTGACAAAGAAAGCGTAGAAACACTTTGAGATGAAGGCTCAGGAAATGGAAGAACAAAATGATACCGTTCCCGTTCACGAATGACAAGGTCCCTCAGGCTGCACGTTTCTTCGCTGAGTCGAGAACGAAGAGCTGCTGCTCCCTCGAGGTTGTTAATTTCACACTCGAAATGTGTGAGATTATCGAGAGGAAGAGCGCACACATCTGCATGAAACAGAGGTGTAACTGACAAGGACCGAAGGGACTGAGCGTGAAGGTTCATGAACGGTGAGAGGTAGGAAATCGGCTGTCCGTCCGTGACATGAAGCTGATAATTGATTGAAATAAGTGAAGGAAATTTCGTTTCCGTCCACGGGAAGATGGAAGAAAGGCTATGAGTGGTCACTCCTTGAAAAATGGATATATGACGGAGGTTTCTAGACTCTTGCACGAAGCGAGAAATAAGGGCAGGGTTGTCGAGGGCGAAAGTTCCAAAATGAACTCGGAAAGCTTGCAAGGCTGGGAGATGGGAATCAGGTGGAGGCTCTGGAAACGTATTGAGACTCTCAATGGAAAGATCAAGCTCGACAAGAGTGGAAGAAAAGGCCTGGAGAGCGACGCGAACATAGACACATTCCATTATCGTGGGATCCTTGCCTTCGTTTTCGAGTGAAATCCAGGGTGTAAGCTCGACGATAGCAAGTGTCTTGACGCCTCTGAGTTGCCGAAACAGTTTGACGAGGTTCTCAGAGACTGTCAATACAGTGTCTTGAATCGGAGGCTGGGTCTGAACAAAACCTAAAGCCCAGCTAGCTGTGGATAAAAGTGTTGATGGAATAAATCTAGACAATTTGGGGTGCCCTTGAACAAAGGGAGCCTGCCATTTGCCTGCGTATTCCGCATGCGGCGTCAGGGTAACATGAGACACCTGCTGAGCTACGAACGCGACGCTAAGGTAAAAAAATGAGAGTTTTAATAGAATCGTATGAAATGCCTTCTGACCTATAAGCTTGAATCTTTCGTTGAAGGCAGTGTAGTCTCGCAGGGCGATTGTTCAAAGCACCAAGGTCAGACAGATTGAGGGTCCCGTACGTAGCACGTAAGCTAGATTGCCAGAATACAGAGCTCAATTGACGCAGGCGAAAGAGGTCAGACGAAGGTAGTAATGCCAATATTTGCAGCCAGAGCTCTGAGGGAAGGGGTGACATCGCGGTTGTTCAATGCAAAGTCAACGTCAATCGGAACTTGTTCCAAACCATCATCAATGGACGATACCCCACGCCGACACAAAGATAAAGACGAGAAAAAGAAGTCTAAAAAACGACACCGACATGATGATGATTCTGAAAGGAAGCATAAACGCAAACGGAAAGACAAGCTAAAAGTCATCGACGATGAAGAAGACACGCTATGGGTCGAAAAGAATATAGATATGGAGGGTGAACGCGTACGTGTTTAGCATTCTTTAACACATTTTTAATCCTAAATTTATTATTCCTAGCCTATAGCGACCGATATTCCCACTGGGGAATCGCTAAAGTTGACAAGCCATGCAACTCAGTCTACGAAAGCATCTCTCCCCGTGACTTCCTCTGTCGTGGAATCCTCTCTGAAACGTGATGACTGGATGCTTGAACCTTCCTTGTCCATGGATAGCCCTTCTACCTCCAAAATTCGACCGGCGACTGAGGATACGTCTTTAACTGAAGATTATGGTGGCGACTCTGGCAATCGAAGGACCCTCGGTGGCAGCGTAGATTTCTTCTCAAGCTTAGGAACGGAACATCGTCCTAAAAAGGCTCCCAAAATTGCCCTGGATCCCAACCAAGTGAGTGTTGCCTTGAGTTGCTGAGATACTCTAACCATTTCACATTTCCTAGCCTCCTCCTATTAGCTCACGCGAGTTGAATCCGAACCTCCTTGCACCTGGAACTGCACCATCGACTCTAAATGCCGAAGCTCAAGATCAGTCATCATCTTCTAACAAAGTCACACCCGGTGGTCCCGGCTCCTCATGGAGAATGATGCGTCTACGGAAAGTTTATGAAACCGCAGAAGAAGAGAATCTTCCTGTCGAACAAGTTGCTATTGACAGGTTCGGAAGTCTCGAAGCTTTCGAAGACGCGAAAGAAGAACGTCGCATCCTCGATGAACGTGAGGGTAAACGATCATCTCAAGGTCGTGGCTCAGGTATGGGGAGTGGAGGACAGAAAGGATACATGTTCAACGACCCTACTAGCAATTCGACTAGCCGTGGTTCGTCTTTCCGTCGCCCTGGTACTGCAAGTGGCATCAACTCGGCCAGTCGCCCCAGCACTCCATCTGGAGCTCCTCCTAACAAACGTCTGGATTCTCTCAGGCTGCCTTCTCAAGCTTCCTCTCCTCTTGCAATGAATCCTACATCTATCCCCAGCGTAATGACACCTCCTATCCAAGGAAGATCTCGCGCCATGTCCCCTTCTTCGCTTAATAGACTACAGGCGAAGGTTCTTCGAGCTAAACTCATGGGCTCTCCGGATGCTGACGAACTCGAGAGACAGTATCAAGAGGAAGAGAAGAAGTCTCATGGTATAGTCCAGAACGAGAAAGGGAAGGATGTCAGGACCAGAGTCGAAGTTCTTCCTACCTTGGATGGCCAGGGAAGGCTGTATGACGTCGGTATGGGCAGAGATGATAAGTATATTGATGAACAAGACAAGAAGCGACGGAAGAAGGAAGATAAAGTTTGTTTTTTGCGATTTTTTTTCTTTCCCTTCTTGGCACTCACTTTGGGATTGATAGAAATTCGAGACCAGAGACTCCAAGACTGGCGAAATTATACGCATTTCAAAGGATGATGATGAGATGACTCTCGGAGAAATGTTGAGACAGGAAAAAATGTCTGGTGGTATGGCGGATCAAAAGAACTTGGATGCGGAATATGCGAGGGCAATTACCACTGACGGAAAATACCAGGTTCGTTGGTTTCTCTCCACTTAATTAATTTGAAAACCTGATTAAGATATTCTTAGAACTCTCTCGATTATATTGATGATAATTCAGAGAAGCTTGCGAGGAAAAAGATGCGAACCGATGCAATGAAGCGGCAGTTTGCTATCCATGGTCCGTACGATGCTGAGGGCTTCATTTTTCGCTTACTCATTCTTATTTCATAGATTACAAGCGGACACAAGCAGCCCTCGCATCATGCAATTTCTGCTTCAGCGAAGATGACGCTCCACCGAAAGCCCCTATGATTGCTATGGGTACACGGGTTTACTTGAGTTGCACCCTCACAGAAGAACTCGTAGAGGGGCATTGTTTGATTGTCCCCATTCAACATCATCTTTGTTTATTGGAAGGCGACGACGATGTGTGGGAGGAAGTCAAGGTTGACCTCTTTCCTATGATATGACTTGTCAGCTAACCTGTTCCCTCATATTAGAACTTCATGAAATGTTTGATTCGCATGTTCGCGGAAAAAGACCAAGGAGTGCTGTTTTACGAGACGGTTATCAGTCACAAGCAGCAAAAGCATTCATTCATCGAGTGCGTTCCAATGAGCTACGACAAGATTGAGGATATGCCAGGATACTTCAAGGTTCGTACCTTTTTGTCAATATACCACTTTTTTTTGTATTTCTGACTGCTTTTTGCTTATGAATAGGAGTCGATCCTAACTTCAGAGTCGGAGTGGTCCCAACACAAGAAGTTGATCACGTTTTCTTCTCAACGACCTTTTCGTCGTGCACTTGTACCCAACTTGCCGTACTTTATGGTCCAGTTCGACCACAAAGGCGAACAAGGTTATGGACATGTCATCGAAGGGTCATCGAAAGCAGATGAGGCAGAAGAAGAATGGGGTCTTGGGGATATGGACGGAGGAAAAGGGAACTTTCCTCAATGGTTTGCTGGTGAAATCATCGGCAATGTTCTTGGCCTTGAACCTAGGGCTTGGAGACGTCCTGGGAAGATTGGTTTTGCGAGCAATAAAGAAAGAGTGGCGCGTTTTCGGGTTGGGTACGATAAGTTTGACTGGACGGGTATGATCGGACGGGGATGACTTGTTGACGAGACAAAATGTCATTGACACCGTTGAGGTTCGATTTGACTGACTCTTGGAAGGGAAGGGGGCGTTGGCAATGCCCGACGTGAGGATATCATCGGGGGCTCTGTTTGGCACTGGGTATTGAGCCCCTTTCAATTCATCTGGCCTGACATCTCACAATGAGAGATTTCCCACCCGGTGTTTCATGATCCAGGCTATATATCCGATAGGCAATTGCCAGGACGCGAAGGAAGGAAGTTCTTATCTACAATCCCGGCAACATCCACTACACATCGCTGACGTTGACAATGGACTGTTTGCAAGACAATATGCTGTTAGGGCGGACGCGCATAAAACTGTATTGGAACGCCCCAGAAGGAAGGAAGGACTACAGCTTCCCGATGATAATCCTGGAATCCCGGTTGCCTTCGAAGGGGCTGGAGTCGACCAAGACCGCTTGAAAAATCACGGGCACAATTCTTACCCCACAGCAAAAATAAGAGGATCCATCCAGGGACGATACGCATCCGCAAAACTCCTTGTTCCTGAAAGTCCTTTCTCAAGATAAGGACCCCGACGGGGCACGCATGGAAATTGTTGGAAGGTCAAGAAAAATATTTCCACTGGGCCGATCCCAATTGGGCGCTCGTTCGGTCAGCCCCACAGAGCGTGATTTCTTCCTTGGCACAGTACAGATTCAGGATTGAGCGACAAGATGTTGCGAACCTCCAGGCTAAAAGGGACAAGCATGACGACGCAGGTGGCGGGAAGCCACACGACAAAAAATAAACCGTTTGCTATCTAGAGCCAAGCGCAAGGGTGGCGATAAGAATTGCACCCGGGCGATCGCTATAACTTAAGACGCGCTCGACGGGGTAATTTAGCGTTGTTCTATCTCTCTCTTCCCCTCCACTGTCGAGATGGTGAACGTTACCTACACTGAGGGCTGTATGTCTGTTCATGTTTTCTCACGCGCACGAACTTATATCTCTCGTAGCCGGTGACTTCGTAGCGACCGCCCCCGATGGCACAGAGACGCTCTACAACCTCGGCGATATGGCCTGGGTTATTGCCGCTACAGCTCTCGTCTTCATTATGGTAAGTACTAATCCTCTAGAAACAGAACAGAATACTTATCCTTGTTTCTCCAAGATACCTGGCCTTGGTTTCTTCTACTCTGGCCTTCTCCGACGAAAGAATGCGCTCTCTATGATTGGGATGTCTATGGCGGTCCTTGCTGTCGTGTCCTTCGAGTGGTTCTTCTGGGGCTACTCTCTTGCTTTCTCTGATGGTGCCAGCCCGTTCATTGGTGATTTGAGTATGTGGCTTTCATTACTCCACTCTTCGGAAATGCTCATTAAATTCAGAGTATTTTGCTCTCAAGGGTGTGGCTGAAGCCCCATCTATTGGCTCTTCGCGCATTCCGTACGGTTCCTCTACGACAAGCGTAAAATGCAATCATTTGACCTTTCTATTAGTGCTTTACTCTTTTGCATCTACCAATGCATGTTCGCTGCCATCACGTAAGAACACTTATTTACAGCCCCATCCACCGATTCTCACATTCTATTGACAGCCCGGTCATCGCATGTGGCGCTATTGCGGAACGTGGAAGGTTTGGACCTATGCTCGTCTTCGCCTTCTTATGGTCCACCATCGTCTACAATCCTATTGCGTGCTGGACTTGGAATGCTGCCGGTTGGTCCTTCGTCATGGGTGGTCTTGATTTCGCTGGTGGAACTCCTGTCCACATCTCTTCTGGTACCGCGGCACTTGCTATCTCCATCTATTTGGGCAAGAGAAAAGGCTTTGGTACAGAACGTCTTGCCTACAAGGTCGGTATTCACACATTGTCCAGCCGTACGATGTTTACTCAGCTATCCATAATAGCCTCACAACACGACCTATGTCGTCCTTGGCACAGTGCTTCTCTGGTTCGGTTGGTTCGGCTTCAATGGTGGTTCTGCTCTTAGCGCCAACCTTCGGGCTGTTATGGCATGTGTCGTGACCAACCTTGCTGCGTCAGTTGGTGGTCTCACGTGGATGCTCTGGGACTACCGTTATGAGAAGAAATGGTCCGTTGTCGGCTTCTGCTCTGGTGCCATTTCCGGTCTAGTTGCTATTACGCCTGCTTCCGGTTTCGTCGGCGCTCCTGCTGCCGTTGCTTTTGGTGTTGTTGGCGGTACTGCATGCAACTGGGCCACCCAACTCAAGTTCATCTTGAAATTCGACGATACTCTCGATGTTAGTTCCATTATTTATGTCATATCAATGGCCTTCTCACTCTTTAAACAGATCTTCGCTGCTCACACTGTTGGTGGTGTCGTTGGAAATATCTTGACTGCCCTCTTCGCCCAATCCAGCGTTGCCGGATTCGACGGCATCGCCGCAATTCCTGGAGGCTGGATTGACCACAACTACATTCAGCTCGGCTACCAACTCGCTGACTCCACTGCGGGCTTCTCATACTCCTTCGTTGTGACCACCATTCTCCTCTGGATCATGCATTTCATTCCTGGTCTTCGTCTTCGTGCCGATGAGAGGGACGAGATTATTGGCATGGATGAATCCATGCTCGGCGAGTACGCTTATGACTATGTCGGCCTTGACCAAGAAATTGGGTATGTATTAAATGCTTATTCGTCTGTATACTTTGCTCACTTTTCTTCCAGCCATGCCCTCGAGATCGAGCTTGGTGGTCCAGGTGGTGGTCGTGAGCCTGATCATAAGGATAAGGCTCATCATGCTACCACTTCCTCAAGCCAAGAGGGTGAAAAATGATCCTTGCGCCCGCCTCCGCCTGATGTCTGTTCTCTTTTCTGGACTGCCTTTCCTTTTTTCTCTTTGTGCTCAGGCTTTGAGCGAGGTGCTCGCCTTCACAAATGATGTATGCTTCTTTGCAAAATTTAAAACAGATAACTAGAATAGGACCTTGCTTTAGCTTTTTGATTTCGGATTTCTCCCGAGTAGATTTACATTCGTTTTATTCAAATGCAGAATCAATTTGATCTTCTACAAATGAAAGCTAGCGTGCAATCTTCAATCTTCTGCTATCGTTTCAAAGCAAGACAAGTGATGTAAAAAGAAGATTAAAGAGTTCATTTAGATACCGTATGGTAAGTACTTTCATGTAGAAAACAGTATTTTCTTTGGGTTTCTGAGGTCCTACCGAATAGACTCGTGGAACGCAGAGTGCAAGAATTGCTCAATTTCCTTCTTGTGCTGGATCTAGTAAATAACGCATCAGAATCAACCACAACTTATACAAAAGAGAAATTTACCTTTGAGCCGGTAGCTACAGAGCTTGTGGGACCACGGCCTGCATAATAGGGATATTTGTCCTTGTGATGCTCTGTGTTCTCGGCTGCCGTGGCGATCCTCGGACCAATGTAACTCCAAGCACCGTTGTTCATGGGTTCTTCCTGACACCAGAGCAAGTCTGCATTCGGATATTGGTCGAGGTGAGGAGCTACAAGATCATAAGGGAATGGAGAGATCTGCTCGACGCGAGAGATAGCGACATCATTGTAACCTTTGGCTTTGCGCTCAGCAATAAGGGTCTGATAGACTTGACCTAGGTCGAGAATAATGTGAATCAACGTCCAAGGCAAGAGACGACAGACAAACCGCTGCAAAGAATGTGCCTCCTAATGTTCTCAGGCGCGACGAGTTCTTCGCCGGTTTCAGGTAGATACCGCTGGAAATGAGTGTCTCCGACCATTTCGCTCAAGTTCGAACGAGCGTTCGGGTGACGAAGAAGGTTCTTGGAAAAGAAGATAATGAGCTATGGGAACAATATTAGTAAATTATTAAAAGAGG
Source organism: Flagelloscypha sp. PMI_526 (assembly GCA_021399455.1). NCBI lineage: Eukaryota > Fungi > Basidiomycota > Agaricomycetes > Agaricales > Niaceae > Flagelloscypha > Flagelloscypha sp. PMI_526. Next base: position 800,939 of record JAJTUO010000011.1, on the reverse strand, counting down.
GCGCAAACTGCCTACCGGCTTGCGGAAGTCACGATGGATTTGGCGACGAAGAACGTGGAACTAATGAAAAGTGTCAGAACTATACGCAAAATAATAGGGGGAGCAGCGTACGTAATTGGCGGGAGTCCTATAGCTTTGTCAAACAATGCGCCTGAGAAGAGGGAATATAGGTGCTTACGTGGGATAGACTACTTGCATATTACAATCCTGATGCTGCCTCTCGATCTTCTCCTGATCAGGGAATACCTGGGGATGATCATCGCAAAGCTGTAGGAATCTTTCCAAACGACCACTCGAGTGTTCAGGACCCTGTCCATCATAACCGTGCGGCAGGTTCACTACAAGACCAGTTCTCTGCAGCCACTTCCTCTCGCCAGCAGCAATGAACTGATCGATGATACACTGAGCATTGTTGGCAAAGTCACCGAATTGGGCTTCCCAGATGGTTAGAGCATCGGGGGAGACGAGAGAGTAACCGAGCTCGAAACCTAACGTGCCAAATTCGGAAAGAGAGGAGTTACACACGACAAATCGGGACTGGGACGAGCCGAGGTTATTGAGTGGCTGGTACTGCGACTCGTTCTCTTGGTCGTGAAGTACAGCATGGCGCTGAGAGAATGTGCCACGCTCGACATCTTGACCAGATATACGAACATGTTTGTGTTCTCGGAGAAGAGAACCAAAGGCAAGGGCTTCTGCAGTCGACCAGTCAATACCCTCTCCTTCCTCAACGCTCTTTCCACGTCCAGCCAAGATACGACCAAGATTCTTGTGGACGGTGAAGCCGGAAGGGAAGGTGGAGATTGCTTTTCCGATTTGTTTCAGTGTATTCTCGTCGGCCCCTGTGGAGCGGGTGGGTAGAGCCTGCTCAGCAAGTTGCTTAGGTGAAGGGAAACCCTGCCAGGAGGCAGAGAGCCATTCCTTGGAAGTAGGAACGTAGTCCTTTGCCGCGGTTGCTGCCTTCTCCATCATACCCCAAACCCACTGCTTGTGGTCCTCAATATCTTTCTCGGTAAATGTACCACGTCCAATGAGGAACTTGGTGTATTGAGTGAGAGGAGTGGGTTGCTTGGCGATGGCTTTATACATGCGGGGTTGGGTAAAGCTGGGCTGGTCGGTTTCGTTGTGACCGTAACGACGGTAGCACACAATGTCGATAACAACGTCCTTCTTGTACTTGGCCCTGTAGTCTGCCGCAAGCTGACACACGAAAGTTACGGCTTCGACGTTATCACCATTAACGTGGAAAATGGGGGAGTCGATAACCTTGGCAATGTCCGAAGGGTAAGGTGTAGAACGGGCGAAGCGAGGGTCAGTGGTAAAGCCAATTTGATTGTTGACAATGAGGTGAATGGTTCCACCAGTGCCATAGTGTTGCAAGTTGTGCATGCCCATAGTCTCGTAGACAATGCCCTGGCCAGCAAATGCGGCATCACCATGAAGAAGAACACCCATTGCTGTCGCATGAGTAGTTTCGTCACCCTCAAAGTGTTGAATAGCACGGGTCTTGCCGAGAACAACAGGATCCTCAGCTTCCAAGTGAGACGGGTTGGCGACCAACGACAAAGAAACCTTCTTGCCGGACGGCGTAGGACGAACGTAATTGGCACCCAAGTGATATTTGACATCGCCAGCAGGTGAATCGGGGTCACCCTCACCAGCAAATTCGTTGAGGATAGCCTCGATAGGTTTGCGGATGACATTGGCTAGGACATTAAGACGACCACGATGAGGCATGCCCATAGTGACCTCTTTAACACCATGTTCGACAGAACGGTCGATTAGAGCCTTCATACCAGGGATCAAAGCTTCACAGCCTTCAAGACCAAAACGTTTCTCGGTGGGATATTTGGACGCGATGAATTTCTCAAATGACTCTGACCAGATGAGGCGGTCAAGAATCATGCGTTTCTCGTCGACCGTGTAGTTCCAAGGTTTGGGGACTTCGACGCGTTCACGAATCCAATCACATTGTTCCTTGTCAGGAATGTGAATGTACTGGATGCCAACAGCACCGCCTGAGGAAACATATGAGCCAGGAAATAAGCACACAGGAGCTTAGACTTACAATAAATACGTTGCAAGAGCTTGACGATCTCGCCAAGAGTAAGGGTTTTGCGCCCGTCAGTTTGGAAGTGAGGAAGAATGCCAGGACCAAGTGTAATATCTTTGTCGAGGTCTTTTTCAGTCCATCCATATCGGCTAAGCTCCAGCTCAGGAGGGCGGAAAGAGTCGAGGTCCGCGTCCGAAATGCCCAAAGGATCGAGTTGAGCAATACGGTGGCCTCTCACCTGATATGCTCGAACAAGCAGTTGGACCTGAACAAGGTGAGTAAGGTACCAAACTACAAAGACATATTCAAACAGACCTTGAGATGGTCGTCGAGATGAGCACCAGAGCTGAGAGCCGTAAGCGCGGCGGAACCGTCAGCAGAGGTACCAAGAATTCCCGGTGGTGGTTGAAATGCACGGGGACTGGAGAGACCCTTGTCCATACCAGAGAAGTAGACGTCCCAAGAAGCGTGAACAGATTTGGGGTCCTGACGCCAGAGACGGTACATCTCGTCAGCATAGTAGGCATTAGTTCCGTTCGCGAAGGGATCATTTGGCGAGGGCGGTTGGGCAGGAGTGGCCAGTGCACGGCGGCCTAATAATCGAGCTGAATTACGGCCAAGAGCCGAGCGCAGTAGGACCTGCCTCGAATACATGGTTGGGTGCCAGCCGCGAATGACCGGAGGAAGAGAGAAGCGTTTCGTCCCGACGTAATCTTTCTGCCAGCAAGTCCAATCCCTTTTCCGCCCACGTGTTTATTTTCTACTCCCATCTTTCATATTTTTGCTGCTTTGTTGTTCGTTGTTGTGCAGACTTTTATTATATAGGTCAGTTCGCAGATCAACTCTTGCATAAACAATTGAAGAAGCATCAACGACCTCCGCTCATCTATGGGAACCCTCACATACGCATATCCCGGTCGTGACTTTCCTTCTAAACAATTCGCGGCGCCCGTTTGATGATCTCGAACTTGAGGTAACGTTTAACTCGGGAGATCCCAGATGATGGCACGATTGCTTAAAAGCCAAGGCATTGAGCCCACTCTGAGAGCGCGAGGTGTGTCCATATCCCTTACTACATTTCCTTCCGGCCGTCGAGATCATGGGCTCGAAAGACATCCCACCACCCCATGTCCCTTCACACGTTATTCCTGTTTCCGATGCTCTCCTCGCAGTTGGAGGTGCCTTCTGGACTCTTTGCTACATTCTTCTCGCCCGTCGCGGTATCCAGACACGCTCCTACGGCATGCCTCTCTTTGCCCTGGCCCTTAATTTCGGCTGGGAACTTGTTTTTGCGCTTTTCGTTACGGAAGAGCCGAAGGAGCAATTCGGATTTACTGTTTGGCTCATAATCGACATAGGGCTCGTCTACTGTCTCATCGCATTTGGCAAAAACGAATGGTACCATACTCCTTTCGTACGAGATCACATTCCTGGTCTTTTTTTCTTCTCGGTCGTGTTTTGCGTCCTCCTTCATGGGTCCTTTTCGTATTGGTGGATTGCGTACGACATTAGCATCCACCGAGGGAAAAGATACTTGGGCCGCGTCGCCTGTGACACCACTGAACTTGGCTATTGGACAGCACTGTTCTGCCAGATGAATCTCTCCGTTACATCTCTCTTCCAGCTCCTACAACGCGGTCATTCTGGCGGTGTAACCTATGGTATATGGGCCACACGTTCTCTGGGTACCCTCATCGGGTTATATGGTTACTTCACTTTCCGATGGTGGTTTTGGCCGGAAGGGCATGATTATTTGGTCAATCCGTTTTCGCTCTTCATGATTGGTATCGGAGCGCTGGCTGATATTGCTTACCCATTTGCTCTGGCTCAAGTGAGAAGCAAAGAAAGGACGTTGGGTGACGGTCGGAAAATCCCAAAAGGCGCAGTCGAGCTTGCCGTCGGATATCGATATTCTTGGCCAGACGACGAACGAGCGCATGAAAAGAAAACACGAGGCAAGCGTTAGATATTTGTGTTGTGCCGTATTAATTACATCCCGATCCTGTATTTTCTCCAGGCGCCCTATTCGGCGCCTGCAAAGCATTGTTCAAAGACTCCAAGGACCAAAGCAAAATCGTAGCTTGAAATATGAGCCATCTTCGCGGCTAGGTCCAACAAACCCGGCACTCTCCACTCAGATCTACCAATTACTTTCCAACTACTCATGTTGACCGTCTGAGCCTTCTTCACCAGACCTGCGAAATAGAGTGTCTTTCGCCCACGGAATGCTGTGGTAAACCCAATTCTAGGACTCTCAGAAATTTGCATGATCCTATCTTCCACTGCCAGTGCTTCAGATAGCACAAGGGTATCCAAAAGGGGTAAAAGAGTCAGAACGGCTGCAAAAAACTGCAGAGTCAGAGTCCACAAAACAACCGTCTGGAGTTCTTCGATTTGACCCCCTGCCTCTGCAAGGCAAGTAACCAGACGGAGGCCGAGCTCATCTGTGTTTTGCCAAGTTGTAGAGCCGTTTGGTGGCACAATGGCTAACTTTCGCAACTGTCTGCATCCTCGAATGGTGGTAAACCAGTTGTCAATTTCAGACAGAAACATCTTAAAAGTGATAGTCAGTTCCTTGAGGTGCGCAGTCACTTCGATGGAATTCCAAAAATATGAGTTGTGCCGTACGGTTAGACCCTCTAACCTAGGTGCGCACGCACGAACGAAAGTTACTACTTCGTTCGTGAGCCAACCCGAGTCATTTATTTCTGTGTACTGGAATCGCTTGAGAAGCGGGAAGGACGATGGTTTGAAGAACAAGGACAACTTTGGAAGCTGACTCAGAGAATCCCCACGTAGTGCAAGATCCTCTAATGTCTTTGGAACTAGCTCGCTTAAGCGAGTGAACATAGCACCAAATGCATCCGGTGATGCAAATTGTCGTGATTGCGGCAGTATTGAACCTGTGATTCCAATCGCGGGTCGCAGAAGAGGTGGGTAGGTACCGTAGCCCCACCATAAGACAAACGTTTTGAGGTGCGGACATTGCACAGGAGGCTCGAGAGTTGCCACCTGTTCAGCGCCGGTACTACCCATGAGCTGTAGTTCAAGATGAACAAGTGACTGAGCAAATCTGTGCCAGATGACATCCATGTAAGGAAGGACTACATTATCGTATGCCATTGTCACTTTGCAAACGCTTTCGAGTCGCGCTTGTGAGAAGGTCTTTGTCATAAGAGTAGCTTGTTGGTGGCCATCTCCAAGTTCCAGGCCGAAAATAGAGCCAAATCTCTCCGTCTTTGACGATGGGTTGCCTGCATTGATATTACTATGAATGTTAAGACTCCGTACAAGCTTTGCATAATGTGGCTTATGACTAATAGTAGTTGATCAGACAAATATTGTATATCTTCACACGAGAAGCTCACCGAAGTTCCTTTGAGATCCACTGTGTCCTTTTCTCCTGCCATGGTGCCAAGGTGAGGTCGTCATAAAAGGCGGCGATGGCAGCAGAGTAAAGCGTCGAGTTGAGCGATCGAACTTTCCACAGCTCGCCACTCGAGAGGTAGCATGCAATAATTTCCCAAATTTCGGGAGGCAGAGTAGGAGGAGAGGTTGAATGCCCCATAAGTGATAGCTCGAATGAGGGTGACCTGAGAGATGTTTTTGACAGACATATGCCTGTCTTTATACAGATTTCATAGCAAGTGATGGCAAAAAGTCAGACGAGATGACTTGCGGTGCAATTAATGCAGACAGGAACGTGGGTTGAGGCGATGCAAGGACGGACATGTCAAAAATGGGTAATATAAGCCTCTCAACCTCCCGGAAATGCCAGAACCACGATTACCAACATGTAAGGATAGGGTATGTTACACTTTAGAGACCTTAGTCGCTCTGAGTTGAACACAATGTCGAGCGTATGTAAAAACACTCATCAAATACCCTGATTACTAGTTCTTCAATATTCGATACTATCAAGCTGCCGACGAGACTTCTAGGTTCAGTCCATCTAATCCTTGGGATAGCCATCCATGGGGTAAGGTCAAGCACTTGAGCCTTACGAGCGAGACCGATAAATACCCAATCCTTCGCTGTGATTGAAGGGAGGCCAAGTATGGGCAGGTTTGCTATGCCACGACCGTTTTGAACTTCGACTCCCCTCGCTCCATCTAACTCAAGAGTATCCAATCGAGGGAGAAGCGTAACAACCCCCAAGAGGAATTGGATGGTTATTGGCCAGAAGACTGGGAATCTAAGCTCAACAATTGCGCCACCCGCCTCCGAAAGTGCCACTAGGAGGAGGAGCCCTAAACTGTCTGACGCCAGGAAGGCAGTATAACGGCCATCAGGATGTATTATCAACTTTTCAAGACGTTGACACCCTCGAATCGCTTGTAACCATGGCTGAGTCTTGTCCAAGAACATCAACGATGTGATTTGCAGCTCTTTCAAGTTCTCCGATAGCTGTAAGGATGGCCAAAATATCCCTTTGTGGTCGAGAGTCAGACTCTCTAGCATGGAAGCATGGGCTGTCACAAAACTAGTAGCCTCCCCTACGTGGGAGGAAACGTGACTTGATTCTGATATGTGGAGACTCTTGAGATAGGGGAGGGAGTCTGGAGTCAAAAAAACAGAGATCCCTGGAATGTGATCTAGATAATTGCCTGGCAATGCAAGACTAGTAAGCGTAGAGGGCACTAGTAGTTTTAGCTTTTGAAACATCAGGGTGTAGTCGACCACAGTTGGGGCTTCTTGAAGTCGAGGAGGTATTCGATGATCTGGCGCCGCAATTGGCGATAAGAGCGGAGGGTAAAGGGTCAACCCGTACCAAAAAATGAATGTCTGCAGGCGAGGGCACTCTATCGAGATACCCAAAGATTCGATATGTTGGGCACCTGCGTTACCCGTTATCTGGAGCTCCAAACAAACGAGACTATCCTTGAACTGGGAAAGGACTCGCTCTGTGTACGGAAGAACTTTCGTATCGTATGCGATTGTGAGCCTCTTCACATTCTGTAGACACGGTTGGAAAAGTGCCTTATTCATCAGGGCAAGTCGTCGCGAACTGCTTCCAAAACCTAGTCCGAAAGAGCGACTGGCCTTTTGCCAGATAGAACTTCTTACACCAGCATTGATATTGCTATGAATTTGGAGGGTTTCGACAAGTTTAGCAATTGGCGGTTCACTATTGAAATGATTAGGACTTAGAGAGCCACCAGCACACGATTAACGGCAACAGCAAAATTACCAGATTTTTTTCAAAATACCATCCAAATTTTGGTTTGTATGAGGTACTAGAACAACGTCTCGATAATAGGCTGTAACGGCAATGTTGTAGAAGGTTTTGTTGAGGAAACGGCAATTCCAGATATCTTTGGACGACAGCCTTCCGGCAATAGCGGACCAGAGTTCTGGAGGTAGATTTAGGTGGGATTGGGTCGCAGTAGATGTCATGAAAGTTGACGACGAGAAATATTTTCGTAATTTGCGACGACGCGTCCGATCGAACTTGTGCCGTTAAGATTCGATGAAATGAAACAGAGCCAGGTGTGCTTAGAGCATAGATAGTCGGAAGAAGGTGGTTGTAGGAAGAAAAAGTGTGACCTCAAAAATAACTTCCCCTACATTTCTAGACGAAGGAATGATCAATGCGGTCAAGCATCGTCAATGTGTCGTTGACACTGGGTTCTACTTATACATTGTAAAATTTGCTGTGTCACAAACAGCCAAATACACCAGGTAAAAGGCTATAGAATTGGCTACCCTTACTTCATTGTTGGCATGTTCACCGAGAATTGCTCTCCTGCCGCATTCGCATCTGCACTTCTCCACAAGCTCGTCGTTGTCTTGAGTTGCGTGTAGAAACTAACACCACTCTTTCCGTAAAAGTTGATATCCCCCAAGAACGAACCTTTGTTTCCGGACCAGCTAAACATCGGCAAGGGCACTGGGATGGGGACGTTAATCCCAATTTGGCCAGCTTCAACTTCCGCCTCGAACTTGCGCGCCACGGGGCCCGACTGAGTGAAGATAGCAGCGCCGTTGCCAAAGGGGTTTGCATTAATGATGTCGATTGCTTCGTCGAGGGTCGATGCGGTGAGAACGCTAAGAACAGGACCGAAGATTTCTTCTCTAAGCGGCATGTTAACATTTTTCTCAGACAAAGTACGAGGTCGCTTACTTGTAGGCAGTCATTTCTGCCGAGACCTCGATAATGGTCGACCCAATGAAATTGCCTTGCGGATATCCAGGAACTTGGAAGTTCCGACCATCGAGAAGAATCTTGCCACCCTCCTTCTCAACCGAAGTAATGAGTCCTTCGATACGAGATTTAGCAGCAGGGGTTGTCACTGGTCCACTTTAAAGTGAAACAGTTAACATCTGTGCGGATTAATTATTCGCAACTTACAATGCAGCACCCTTTTCGAAACCACCGCTGGGTTTTAGCTGTTCAGCTTTGCTGATAAGATCTGGAAGCCACGTTTGCGCAGTGCCAACAAGGATGACCACAGAAAGAGCCATGCAGCGTTGACCAGCAGCTGTTCCAAATAAAAATCAGTTGTTGAATTTCGCTGTCGGAAGGGATTGAATACTAACCTCCACAAGCAGCACCGAGAATAGCGTCCAATGCTTGATCCTTGCTCGCGTCGGGACAAATGACGGCATGATTCTTCGCTCCTAAATTAGCCTGTACACGCTTCCCGTGCTTGGTTCCTCTTTATTTAGTAGTGTGTAAGTAATCGTGCAATGAAAGAGGTGGCAAATATCGCAACTTACAAGTCATAAATGTGTTGTCCAGCCTTATTGCTCCCAACAAAACTAATAGCCTTGATAAGGGGATGAGTACAGATGGCATTGACGGTAGGAACGGCCCCATGGACGATGTTGAGAACGCCAGGTGGAAGTCCAGCACGAAGACAGAGTTCCGCGATCATCATTGCCGCTCCAGGGTCACGTTCAGATGGTTTTAAGACGAGAGTATTGCCTGTTACAAGAGCCAAAGGGATTGTCCAGAGAGGAATCATCCTACGAATTGCGTGTGAACGGGAGTTAGTATTCAGACATGAAAAAAAACAAACGCAGGAAAGTTGAATGGTGCAATGCTATGGGGTATGTTCAACATTTATTCATGTACAGAGAAAGAAGCCGAACCTAGCACAAACACCTAAAGGAATTTTTCTGGTCTCAGTATCCATATCCTTGCTCACTTCCAACTTTTCGCCCATGAGGGTGAAGGGGATTGCACAAGCTGATTCCACGACCTGGAGACCACGGAGAACATCCCCTTGAGCATCTGTATGTAGATCATCTTAATCAGACATAATGGGGATATAAAAACGCCGAAGGAAAGATGGACCTGGGAAAGTCTTGCCCTGCTCAAGCACGATGGCTTCAGCGAGGATATCCATATTCTCACGAATCAAGTGCTGAAGCCTAAGGATTTTGATTTCGCATTAGTAGTCGGTTTTATAATATAAAAAGGAAAAGAAATCGGACTGTAGAGCAAAGGCTTGTTTTCTCAACACGCTCGTCTTACGCCACGACTTGAATGCGACATGTGCACTCTGAACGGCTTCTTCAAACTCTTCGGGAGTAGTCTCAGGAACTCGAGAGAGTAGTGTTTGTGTAGACTAAGAGGGTAAACGAAAGAGATATTTAAGATTGAGTAAGATTTTAAGAGAGACCAAGACCTACCGGATCTAAAACCTCAATCCATTTGTCCGTCTTGCTTTCGCGGAATTCTCCATTGATCAATAGTTTTGTAGTTCCACCAAGGAAATCCGTGCCTTTCCACTTCCCATTAGAAAGTGATTGAGCTTTGGGGAGGGCAGTTGCTGTGAGAGAAGGCATGTGTAGTGGAAGGCGTGAGGAAGTCGCGTGCCTCAGTTTGCATCCGAATATGCGGGGAAGATGTGAGTATTTACAAATCGAAACAGCAATTGTATAACAGACGATGGATCTGGAGGAAAAAAAAAGATGTATATGGGAGATGAACAATGCAATGAGATGAATGTTAGACAATGGGAGTATATGATTAATTATCCGTCTAAATGACATGCAATCAAAAGTCTTCGTCAAGAGTGCTGGGTCGAATGAATTTTCAATTCTAATAGCAAAAGAGGAGAGAAACTCACAAAGCGCTCGAGGTCGTCGATGCCTCGGCTGTACCAGTATGATTGATTTTTGCCTTCGAGTAATCTGAGACTCTCTTTTCAAAGAAGTTGGTCTTGCCTTGCAGGGAGATCATATCCATGAAGTCGAAGGGGTTGGTCACATTATAGACTTTGTCATTACCGAGAGCAACGAGAAGGCGGTCGGCAACAAATTCAATGTATTGGCACATAAGCTTTGCGTTCATGCCGATGAGTGAGACAGGGAGAGCATCTATAGAAATAGTAATTGAATCAGAATGAACGGTTCCAACTACTCGAGTGCAACATACCGGTCAAAAACTCCTGTTCAATCTTAACCGCATCTGTGATTATGCGCTCAACGACTTTGGGATGAGGACGCTTCTTGAGATGACTGAAAAGCAGACACGCGAAGTCGGTATGCATTCCCTCGTCACGAGAGATGAGCTCGTTGGAGAAGGTCAGACCAGGCATGAGACCTCGCTTCTTGAGCCAGAAGATGGAGGCGAAGGAACCGGAGAAAAAGATACCCTCAACTGCGGCGAAGGCAACGAGACGTTCAGCAAATGTGGACTGACGGTCAGAAATCCAGGTCAAGGCCCAGTCAGCCTTACGCTTGATGCAGGGAATAGTTTCCACAGCGTCAAAGAGTCGGTCTCGCTGTGCAGGGTCTTTAATGTATGTGTCAATGAGCAGGGAATAGGTTTCGGAGTGGATGTTTTCCATCATGATCTGGAAACCGTAGAAGCAGCGTGCTTCGGCAGCCTGGACCTCGTTGCTGAAACGCTCAACGAGGTTCTCATTCACAATGCCGTCAGACGCAGCGAAGAAGGCGAGGACGTGTGAGATAAAGTGACGTTCGTCAGAGTTGAGCTTATTCTGCCAGTCGTGGAGATCCTTGGAGAGGTCCATTTCTTCAGCAGTCCAGAAGGAAGCCTCAGCTTTCTTGTACATTTGCCAAATCTACGCGGTACAGTCAGCATCACGCGGGGAAAGCTCTGACTAGCCACGTACCTCATGATATTGGATAGGGAAGAGTACAAAGCGACGTTTAGATTCCTTGAGGAGAGGTTCTTCCGCTGGAAAACGGGTAAGAAACACGCGTAAAGCAAGGTGAGAGAACTAGAGAGACCTTCTAGAAGATCAACTTCGCCAACAAAGCGCGTGCGGAGATCGTCAAGGTCGCCGAGTGAACCCGGCAAGACGATATCGCGACGGTCCTCAACCTCTCCAATTTTCTTGAGCGGCGTATTCAGCGAGAACTTTTCGAGCGCGGCTGCGGCCTGGAATGTCTTATGAGAAGAAAAGTTGAGTGGCCCAAAAGAAGAGGACTGTACTTTCTTGCTAGGAGTGCTATCAACGGGGTTGGCTGCGATGGAAGACATAACTAAAGGATGTTGTTGGTTGAAGAAAATGCCAAGTGTTGAAACGGTGCCGTGATGGTAAGAGTCAGCGAGCCGACCCGGCAATATCTAAAAACAATTTTATGCCACTCGTACCGTGGGAACTTGGTTTGATGCTCCCAAACAAGAGAACGTGACAATAATACTACACGTGTGTCTGGAGGGACTGTAATTATATCAGTCTTCTGTATCCCGACTTGCTGAGCTATGCACTCCAGCTTCCTATCAACCTTTTGAACAAACGCAGTTGATTACCTCCCTTGAAATTCATTTGTCCCTTTTCACCTCTGATTTGCCTGGTACGCTCGTGACGTCACGCGTCAACTCGCCTTGCCTCCGCCATTGATCATGCAGCGAGTAGCCTCTTCAGTGCTCCACCGATCCTATCTCTATGTTCCTGCTTCATCGTCCCGAATGCTTCAGAAATCTCTAACTGCTCCGGCTGATGTCTTAATATATGACCTCGAGGACAGTGTCGCTCCAAATGCTAAGAATGACGCTCGCTCAAGGCTTGCTCAATTCCTCGAGGACAATGTTTGTTTAGCTTGAGGTTCATTTTTCCATTGTGATCTAACTGGAGTATAAGAAAGGCGACCTTGCTCCCAAGCAGTTTGCCGTCCGAATTAACGACACTGAGACCTCCTTTTTCAAGCCAGACATTGATTTTACTGTAAGCCGACCAGAGTTCTGTTCTAGATGATGAGACTAACTCTTATTAGTTTAAATCTGGAATTAAGACAATTGTTCTACCAAAAGTCCATTCCGAAGAGAATCTCCGACGTTTAGCATGCCACGCATCTCGTCCAACCAGCGTCATTGCCAGCATTGAAAGTGCAAGAGCTATGTACAATCTCGGCGCAATCGCAAAATGGAAAACTCCAAAGATCTCTATTGGTGCACTTCTGGTGACTATCCTTAACTACTATTACAGCGTCCCAATTACTTATTGTAATATCTAGTTTGCAGCTGAAGACTGTAAATGATATTCTACCAGTCATACTATTTTTTCTTACTAATAATCATCCAGATTGCGCAGATACATCGATCATACGAACCCCCTCACGCCTTGAACTTCTATACACACGGTCACAGATTGTCATAGCCGCAAAAGCCTTCGGACTGGAAGCAATTGACATGGTTTGTGTCAACTACAAAGACGATTCTTACTTGAAAGAGGAGTGTGAAGATGGGCGAAGATTAGGGTTTACGGGCAAGGTCTGCATGTTCCCGCCCTATTTTCTCCGATTCGAACATTCAGCCTTCAATTTAGCAAGCGATTCATCCTTCTCAAATCGAAACAATTAATCACACATTTGTTCCTACACCAAAAGGTGGGCCACTCCCCCGCCCTTCATCCTTTTGGGTGTAGTACTAACACGACCTAGAAATTGATCGCGCTGCACGAATACTCCATGCGATGACCCTTGCCCACTCTAGCGAGGCAGACGCAAAAGGTGCAGTTGGGCTCGATGGAGAAATGATTGATGCACCAATGCTGAAACAGGCAGAAAGTACGATCAGTGCCGCCAAAGCTGCTGGACTGGAAATTCCAGATGTGAGGGAAAACAGTCAGACATAATCACGGGTCCCTTCGACTGTGGTTCATTAAAGGCTGTAAAGCATCCTTCTAAAAGTTGTATCTTCTGTCGGGTATATGAGAGCCTAAATTATTGTATCAGCGTTGGGAGCTGGGAACGGCATCCTAAACCCCACGTTCAACTAGATCAACCAACCCTCGCCTAGGAGAGATGATAGCAGTAACAACTCCTGAAAAGTCCAGGAGGCTGCCCCCTTGTACAGCGACTAAATCAGAATCCTCAGGCTTCACAACCACACCAAGTAGTTTCTCGACATTGGTTGATCCAAGTGCCAGGGCTTCTTCAGTAGAGAGACTCCCTCCAGCTTGCAAAGCAGCCTAAAAATACTTAGTATAGAATTGTCATCGGATAGAAATGCTAGCTATCGCTCACATAGGAGAGTTCAAAACGTAGATTTCGAGCTTCGGAACTCTTGGTCACACCCAACGCAACCGTGACGTTATTCTTTATAAGTGTAGTGACGATGGTATCTTTGGTTAGAGGTGGACCTGCTAGACTGTTGCCCTTGGATGAATGAATAGGAAAACGAAAATACCCAAATGCTTACATTCTACGTTTCTCCCAGTAAGTAGGAAACGGTTTTGGAGGATTGACAATGACGCCAATTCTAGCTTCGCCAAGCTCTTTGGCAATCAAATGGGCTTCACTTCCACCAGCAATAGTAAGTTTGATAACAGAAGCTTTTTCAGCTTCTACTTCCTTCTTCAAGTGTATGAGAGAGGCAATAATGTCTCTTCCGACTGCGGCTACGACTAACGGAATGGTACCCTAGACCAATTTATTAAGGATAAAAGTGTCTCCAAGTTAGTTGTGCCACTTACATTAGCAACTCTCCCAAACCAGTCATTATCTTCCAGTAAAAGCTTCCTCAATACACCAATTTGAGTGCTGACACTCGGCTGTTCACCGAACATCTGAGTGATGGTAATATGTACTGCGGTGACATCCTGTACCAAAGCACCCTTCTTCAGCTTATGATCGGCACCCAGCGAAAAGGCTACACCCAATCCACCAAAAAAGCATAAGAACGAGGGGCAGAAACTGCAGTTGTGACGCCTCCGTATGTATATGCGAGAAGCTCGTTGCGACCCCCATATGAAAGGCCATCGATAGCTTTGAAAAGTGTCGTCTCGCCAGAGAATCGCCCGCTTATAAAGGGGTCATAAACAACTCCGTCATTAGTCGAAGCCGCGAAATATATTTCGCTCATTCCTAAAGGTGCTCCAAATGTGGTGAGACCAGGAAATATAGACCCACCCTGAAGGTTGACAATCATAGCGTTCCCAACTGCGCTCTCTTGGCATCGTGCGCCAACACAAATAATTCTGCCTGAGCGAACGAGGATCCCATCGACAGACGAGTGTAGAGTCTGAGACCAAATTTCATCAGCCTGCCGAGAAAAGATCTTGGTGACATTGACGAATAGAACGTCTCCAGAAGTAAATTTCGGCCTGAGTGGTGGAAGACCGTCCCATTTTAAAGTGTCCTCGACTTGTTTGTCAAAATTTGGTGCCTGTAATCCGGTAAGTTAGTTGTACTGATAAGTTTCAAGAAACCTACTGCGAATAAGTCATGCAGTTCTGCCGGCTTTTCAGGAAGATGTGGTTTGTTAAGCTGAGCTATACCATCTATGTAGACTTGCTTTGGGGTTGCCGCGATGTTCTACCCCAGATGTAAAACCAAACTGAGAATACCGCGTAAGTACAAATGCTTACCAAAGGATGTGAGTCCCAAATCACTAAATCCGCATCCCATCCCTCTCGCACGTATCCAAGTCGGTGATCTAAGCCAGCCATGCGGGCAGAAGTGGTGATAACAGAGGCTAGGGCAAGATTTGCGGGCAGTCCATACATGTGGGCTTACGTTCTTTCAGCCACAAAAGAATTGGGAAAGTTGATATTAATACCTTGCTGGGCTTCATAAATCAAGAATCGAGAATCTAATACGGCGTGGTCGCTCTGAAGAACAATGTTATTTACCGCAGCACTGAAATTGATTTGCTCTCACTTTCATCGAAACATCAATTCCATGAGATGCCAGGATCCTAACGACGTGATGAAAAGGAATATAGCAGCAGAGTGTAGCATGCCTTGGAGCAAATTCAGACGCGCGATAAGACTCTCTTTTGAACTGTGGTAGGATCAGAGCCCCGACAAGTCGTAACAAAGATATCTCGAACGCACTCGAGCATATGTCGCAAACAAAGCAACACCTGGCGTCGGTCCTACAGAATCAAGTCAGGATAGCGAGAGAAAAATCAGAAGAACGTAAACTAACCCCAAGCCTTTCTCAGGACCTCAGGAACAAGATACATTTCTTGCGCGTGGTGGAATGTAGCGATTGGGAATTTGAATTCATTCGAAACCTAGCAAATTTGGGAACCGGTTACTGAGAACGATAAACACTACTGACTCGAATCATGCTATCAATATCCACCGCTTCGTAGCAATGGATATTGACCTACACCAAATAAATAATAAAACGATTAGAATATGAAACTAAAAACCTTAGTACGACCTCTAATGACGTCGGCAAGAGCTTCCCATCGAAGATCATCGGGAAAATCGCCTAAATCTGCCCACCTGTTCAATTTCACTTTGGCGCAATAGTCATTTTGACGTTCTACAAGCTTCCGAGCTTCGTCATATCTAGACAGATGTGAGTCACAGCATCAGTAAAATACGGAGCTGGGTACTAACGATTGGCGAAAGTGCCAGACAGTGTCCATCCCTACAAAATTTTCGAAATCTTGTTGAACAGATTGCAGGTATGCGTCACATACGAGTATCTGAAAACTCTCTACCTGAATACTGAGTTAGAGGGGAGTCGGACACTGGAAGAAAAAAAAATATGTACTAGGATTCTCGCCTGACAATTCAAGAACTGAGCAAATATGATGGAAAAGAGAAGTCCATACCACATGCGTGCCTAAATAACAGTAAGAATGTGGAAAGGACCCGAATGCTGAGAAGAGACTTTATGTGACGCCAGGGAACGAAGCCATTTGGCGAACTACCATTGATTTGAACCTGAAGTGGTGGTTCAACAAGCATAGAAGAAGGTGTTCGCTCTTCAGTATGCCGAAGTTTTATTGCAAATGCCTGACCACCTGGAAAAGTCGGTACAAGTTAAAAAACAAAGGTGACGTATTGAACTCATGGCATTAGCTATAAAAATAAGAGATGAACGATGATCTATGTACAGAAAACGTACAAGATCCAGGTAAAATGAGTGAGGTAGTGACACCTATTTTCCGCGTGAGAAAGAACAAACAAGATCGACAGCGAGTGTAAGAACCGCCAGAGATGGATAAAGGATAAGCATCATCATGGGTGTTCAGGCCATCCAGACCTCTGAGCCAGGGTTGGGCTGATGCCTTAACACTCATGAGCGTCTTTTCAAGAATCACTAAGTGGGGGAACCTTGAGGGAATTGAGATCATTTGCACCTTCGAGGCCTGGCGCTGCCGTCACGCCCTGGAAAATTCTGAGAAAATGAGACAATGAAAAAAGTGAAGCAGACCAAGTGAGAGTGAATATCAACTGCGAGAGGTTAAAAACTGCCTTTACTGGGAAGGGAATAACAAACTTATTCCAGGTGTTACCCAAGAATCTTGTGCGTCCACTTCGACTAAGCGCGGTCCATACTGTACACGAAGAGATTGAGCATCGAAACTCCCTATATGCTTGATAAGACCCTGGTCAAGGAGTATATCTCCATAGAGAACTTCTATCCCGTTATCGTTCCCTGTCCAAACGCGTGCATTACGAATCCAAGTTGGAGGAGTTCCAGCCACAAAACGGTCGGATTTCTTGCGCGAATGAAAGTCAGACGGAGGTCCCGCAATGGCCTTCAACGTGTTACAACGAGCCAGATTCTTGGTCGCGTGCAGAGGCTGATGGGTAAGGACATGTCTATCGAGGCCAGAGATAACAAAGTACGCGACAGATCCCAAAACAAGAAGAAAAGCGATACTTTGAATGCGCGGGACAGGCTGCTTTTGCCTCCTTGGGAAATGGTCAAAGGCAGTTTGAATGCCCGCTGCGTTCATCCTAGGCCGCAAGGCCTGACTGTTTGGGACAAGCTGCAATCGTGGGTTAAGTCACCTAAACCCACGGCTTTGGGCTCGTCAACCACTCTGCTGGATTAACTTACATACGTTATGCTTCATATTCATGTTCACTAAGGCCAAGTGTGCCGATTCTAGAAATTCCTTTAACACCGAATTCTCCGATCATCAATCGCAAGCCACATAAGGACAGAATCAGAGCGGAGCAATGAGCAAACATCGCAAGGTATAAAAGAATAAAATAAAAATCTCTTCGACTCACAGTTTACTGTCTGAGCTTTGCAATTCAAACAAGCATCAGCATCCTCCACGTATAACTGAAGGTCCTATTTCATAAGCGGGAATGGTAATCAGAATCATGTACTCTTCCGCGCGCCCAGCTACGGTCGAGAACAGAGTAATTAATAAAGTAAAGCTTGCAAGCCCTCTAGATGAGGGAGTCCTTTCATCGCCTAAAGACGGTTGCTTGACAAGGCCCAAGGGAACGGAAGCCAATTGTAAATGTTGGCAGAGGGGACTATGCCCGCGAATGTGGGTATGGTAAGCTAGGGACGAAAGTTCTGAGTTGAAGAATCCGAGCCAAGTCGTTGGAATACAGACGATATAGTGCACCCTGATGATTAGCGTGATCCAGAGAAAGATGATAAAGAGTATGGAATTTCAACTGAAGACAGACATATCTGCAGCTAGTAATTAAACGTGAGTATTGTTCGGCCAGCGATGGTCGGATACTTTCGACGCTAAGAGAGCCGAGGATCTTGGAGAAATAGTATTCATTGAGTACATATCTGCGAAGGGAGTGGTTTGCGGTTCATACAGGGTTTATATGCGCGGAACAAAGAGAAAAGCTAATGGTAGTAAGACTCAAATCCCAAGCGTTTCGACAGAGTGCTCTTACCAGTAAATGGACTTCAGAAAAGCATAGAATCACATAGTTTTTTGTTCCCGCCTGAAAGCCACCAGCGCTTCATGTCTTGAAACGCGCGCCTGTCAAAATAAAATATGGATCAGTCCACCGCCTTCAAAGTGCGTTCCCCTGAATTTGGAGGCGCCTGCTTGGCGTCTGTCCTTTCAACCACCATCTCGTCCGCCGTTCGCCTTCCGGAGGATTTGTAGGCCACCACCATGTCTCAAGGATATGACCATACCTTTGCTCAAGCTGCTCCGGCGGCGACCAAGTCTCAGATCCAGGTCCGTCCGCTTTATTCATGACCCTCTCCCATCTATCCTGCTCATTTCTAATCCCTTTTTTGTAGGAGGGCTACGATGTGAATCTCTTGAGAGCAACTCACCCTGCTGCTCCTCCGCCTAAAATGGAATACAATTCATTTGATGCTGAGGGCAGAGGCACAGTACGCCGCCGCGTGCCATCCCATGGTGGCAGACCAAGAAAGGGATCGCGATTATCGCTGTCGCTGTCGTCGTTGTTCTTGCTGCAGTTATCGGAGGTGCAGTTGGAGGAACAGCAGGGAAGAAGAGTAACAACGGTGCACTGGAACTTCCTCAAAACAATCAACCTCGACATCGACACCAAGCAATACCGCTTCTGCTTCTGCTCTATGCTCACGAGACGGTAGAAGTGTTGACAACGACGTTGTATAATGACCAAGGTGTTAACTTCACAGCCCTCACTCTATCCGCTACGATAGAAATGTTCCAAACAGACATCCCGTCGAAAGCCTTCATGTACCACATCCGCTCACCACAACTCTCGTGTTTGTTGAGCAAGTACCGGGAGACCCGACCCCGAACCAAAGCCAGAACGAAACAGTAACAACGATAATAACCGCATTCTTCCGGCTGTCACAGAAGGGACGAAAGCGATTGCAGGGATTACAAGTGCTTTGTCTGGGAAAGGTGGGAACCCTACAAAGGGAAATGGGGGTAATTCTGCCAGTCCTACAAGTTCACCACCTGAAGCAACACCTGTCTCAACCTCTCCTGCTTGCCCACAGGGACAAGATAACTGCCAGAATCCTGTTGACCCTTTTTCTCGTCCAGCGACGGGCCAGCGACCACTCCGCAATGAAATTTATATAAATTATCTGGTATAGAATGCCCGTTGTGCTGGTAATTGGTCCCTCTCTCTTTTTTAGCCGCAAACTTCAATTTATTGGCCAGGCAATTCAAATACCATCTCATCCTACTTATCTATATCTCAATCAGCATACTCCCGCTGTGTTTCAAGAACATTGCCCACAGCTAGGGTAAAAACTACTTAGGTAACGTTTACACGGAAATATAGCCGGCAGATGGCGCACCTTTCCAGGATTCCCGCGACGAAATCTCTTCCCACCAACGAATGACGTTCTTGTGTTTGCTGAAAATGTCCGGTTTGACTTGCATAAGAATGGCACCGCACGGTAGGTGGAAGAGATCAATCATCGAAATGCTCTAAAGTTCGAGTTCGGCGTCACTCGGAAGAAAACAAGGGCAGATGAGTTCGCAGACAAACCTCTCCGTTCAAGTACCTCTGCTTTGCCAGGATACCATCGTAAACCTGAAGAGTTTCACTCAGCTTCTCGATTTTCTTCTTGACTTCTTTATCGTCTGCTGGGACGCCTCTCATCCTAGATGTTGATTTTTAGTTTGGTATGTATTTCTAACACCTCTGCGTAACTTACGGCTTGTAGAATATTTCGACGACGAGTGGGCCCGCGAATGCATCAAAGTTCGCAACTTCGGCAGAGGCGACTTGCTCAAATAATCCACGCGCAGTGAAGTTGCTCTCAAGAGGAGGTTGAAGAGGGGTGCCTTGGGCTGCATACTTTTCAACAATGTAGCGAGCAATGGCACGGCTTTCGTAAAGAATGAATCCATCGTCATCCTGACTCAACTCATCAGTTTCAGAGGCTCAAGAGACACAAAAGGGGAGGGAAAAAAACACGAACGATATATGGAACTTGACCCCACGGCTGAATTTTCGCATACCCCTCACTCTTATGCTCTCCCTTCGCAAGATCCACAATGTGAAGTTCAAAGGGAACCTTCTTCTCATAGAGAACGACGGCAACTCGCTTGGTTGTGATGCTATGAGGATATCCGTAAAGCTTGAGAACCATGATGTCTTCAATTGTGAGGGAACTTGTTCGTCAACTTACCCCATCTTTTATATTGCGGTCAGGTTAGGCACGACGTAAAACATTGCTGAAGATGACTGACAAGGATCACTGGGCGAGGAAACTTCACAACCACTGGGTATTTCCCTTAAACTTACATAGTTGAGTTCTCAATGGGCACGATCGAAAATATTTCATGGTATCCGGAGAAGAGAGACACGCTCTTGTGTGCAGCAAAAGGACTGTTGTTGGAATGGCCTCTCACTCCTACTCCAGGATGCCACCCGACCGCATCGGGCGACGCGTTACTTTGGTCGCGGCAAGAGATTTCCACTTCCTCAAAAACGCATAATATTAGTCATATGTTGGGATGAAATTGGTACACGCGTCCTATAGTATCGGACAATGAATGAGTAATATCTCGCTCATTTATTCAAGACCAAGACTTTGTTACAGTATAGGGTTGACTGGAGTTACATAAGGTGGTCGTTTCATCAGGGCGGGCGTTGTGAGAAGTGTGAGCCCTCCTCTTACTGCCGGAACTTGCAATTTTGCAGATGTATGGTGCTTGCTTTCTAGCTCCCATACGATCGTATAGGGAAGAGGATACAAATTTCTTGACAAAGTGTCTTGCAGCAGTCAACATGTTAGGCATACTCACACAAGTCATATCAAGAACTTCCTACCAATTTATAATTGTACACGAATATGGATGTGTATAGATGAGGGCGAGAAAGAGATGGAAAAGAGAGACAGCTATCGAAACACAGAGCGCGAGCGAACATAGGAGAAAATTGAAAGAAAAACGAGTGGTGTAAGTAAATGAAGATAAGCAGGAGAGAGGCATCAGGAAATATACAAATAATTCCAAGTCTATACCGTCCGGTAAAAGATTATGTTCAGGATCAGAGCGGTGTAAGGGAAAAAAAAAGAATGCGCGTATGAGCCCAAAAGGTAACCCACTCAAGTGACAACCGAAGAGACTGGGGAAGGCCAGATCATAGGAAGCCAGATTCTTGTAAGAGCCTTGCCATCTTTTCGTCTTCGCGTTCCCTTGGTTCCCGTTCAAGACTGAGCGTCCAGAAATGTTCACTTGACGCTTTCGTGTCCTGGAATTGGTTCAAGCTGTCTTCAAGGAACGATTGAATCGACGGAATTGGTTGGAAGTTGAACGATTGCTGCTGCCACCGCTGGATGTCGCTGATGACCTCAGACGCCTTCTGCCGCTTTTTGAAGTTGACAAGATCGCCAGGCAAATTGTCCTTGTTACCGTCTTGGATGAACTGAAGGGTGGTCAAGAAGACACCTTTTTACACCGTAAATTTCGTCTGGTAAATAAGAAAAAGGAACATACCAATGAATGGTACACAAGGAGGTGTGATCGTGGCCATCAACTGCCGATACTTCGCAAAATTTTTGCTGCTATCGATGGTCATCTCGCAAGCCGTGAACATGGCCATAACCTTTTGGTTGACTTGTTCCCAAGTCCTCTTGAGCCGACGAATAGGTGGCGTATTAAGCCCAGAGGTAATTGCAATCATCGTCGAGAAGTTGTTCATGGTTCGACAGCGCTGGAGATTTGTTGGTTTTAGAAATAAAAACTTCACGGAAAAAATACGTACATCTGCAATGCTGATAAGATGTTTCACTGCTGCAGCTCTCTTCCGGGAATCTTCTTTGGTCAAGATGCTTTCCGCAACCCAATCCGCAATCTAAGGCGAATTCACTAGTCAGCAATTATCGCGAACAAAAAAAAGAACGAACCCGATTACTTGTCTGAATGACGATGGCAATATTATCCATGCTCTCCGTCTTCTGCTCTCGTGCTCTTTGCAGACATTCCATCGGCTTAATCCTTTGATACAAGCGACTTTCCATAATTGTCAGTTGCCGTGCCATCTCCAGAGGGTCGATGTCGAGCAGCTTCAGCTTCCTGTTGAGTTTGGGCATGATCGGAGGTGGAGGTACTCCGACAACCTAGACGAGTAACTTTGGCGGCTTCGCCACGTTGCTAAAGAAATCTTAATTAGATCGATCCACCAACAACGGCTAAGGAGGACATACAGCGCGTTCAATGAGAGGCAAGAGGGTTTTGGCCCCAGTGAACCTAAGACTTCATCCTTTTGGATAAAGTCCTTAATCCGGTTCAAAACCGGTAAATCTTCCCGTTCCAACACGTCTTCGTCAATGACAAGTGACTTTCAATGTATTAAGCACTCTTTATTATCGTATTATCAGCATGTCTTCACGTATAAAAGATTGTGGATGTTCTCACCTCGCTTGAATGACCCGCTGTTTTAAATTCGCCCATTTCTCTTGGTCCGCTGGGGCCAGGTTAGGTGGTGGCTCAATCCAGAAACGAGCAACAAGTAGATCAAACAACTCGTCTACGGTGGTAAACGATTTAAACGTCATCAGGAATGACCGCTGGAAGGCGAGGTAGTTGGAATCTAAGAGAGAACAAGAGGCGTCAATGAAAATATTTTGGGAGCATGCTAGTATCAATCTATACCTTGATGCTCGTGCGCTGTCAAACGTGCGACAAGAGCAGGAACTGTTCCACCTCGCACGCTGAAGTCCGGGTCCACTAAGATTTCGGTCGGGTTGTAGTCTGCCTTGAGGAACCACGGAACGGGCTCAGCGGGAGGTTGAGGTTTGGGAAGGTTTTGGACCCTTTCTCCTAGAATCTGTTCCATCTTCGACGGGTTTTCCTCGTCTTGCAGCCTCTAAAGAAAGTACGAACAGAGTGTCAGTGATCACAAGAAAACGTAGGTGGAATCACGAAAAGAACAAAGAACATACTCGGCCGTTCGTCGAAGAAATCCTCATCAGAGTCTTCATCTTCCACTTCTTGCTCACTCGCACTTTGCTCAGAATAATCACCTCCATTCATGCCATTCCTCCGTAGGGCCCCTCTGCAATATCAGATAACCCGCCGTACTCCTCGGGAATATATATTGCAGAGTTTGGTCTCAATGCGCTAAGCCTAGAATTTCTCCTGTTCTCGATGGCCCCATGATATTCTCCCTGCGCAATTTCTGCCTGTTCATGCCCAGTATGCATAAGTGTCTCCAAAGTCTGTTGTACAATGGCCATGTTCGACTTCAAAGACGTTGACAGGATGTCAATCTGATCATAGGATGAATCACGATCACGCAGGGATTGACCAAGTTCAATCTCTCGCAGAGATTGCAAGTTGAGGAAAAAGGAGGTCCCTTCGTTGTACAATGATTGAATAGCAGCTTCCAATGTGCGAATAAGAAGTCGAACGCGGTCAACCGTCTGAGAATATGCGGAGCGAAGGTCATCAGCAACTGAACGCTCTTGTTGAATGCCATCCGGATCAACGTGGTCAGCTACGTTGATGTTGCAAACAAAAGCGAGGAAGCAGATATTTGTGTGACAAGTTCTTGTCCATGAGCCCGCACTTGTTCAACTAAACCAGGTTAGGCGAATTCATAACAAGTTCCTGAACACTAACCTGATGCTATTGATGTCGATCCAATAAATTTTCCAAGTGTTGAAAAATGGCCATCCAACTGCTGCAAATATGCGGCTAGCTCTTGGACAACTTCCGGTCCAAGATTACGTTGAGGTGTAGATGTGTCATCAACAGGAACGAACCCAAAGCCTGACCATGCGCCAGCAGCACCTGCCCCGACAAGGCCTAAGCCAATGTTGTTCACGGAAAATACGCCGTGAAGTCGTTTTAACGTTCGCTGTGTTGGACCTGTTGGAGTTGCATGCTGTAGTCGTTGTACTTCGAGAACAAAGGACATGATGGCACGCTCTAGCTCCTCTGCGTCAACCTCGATCCGATTCAAGGTTTCCGAAATTTGGGAGCCAGCATCGTAGCGCATTGCGCGGGCAGAGAGTACTAGACGGGACAAGGTAGCCGTCACCTTGCGTTGGGCCTGGTTTTAAAGGAGAAGAGGAGGAGGGTAGTTTTGAGTCGCGTGCTTCGCGAGGAAGGACAGCTGGAGGAATCTGGCCAGTTGGCGCAGCCGACACGTACAGGAGATTGCGGACACAGTCGACGACGGCTGAAATGAGGTTATCCATTTCCTCCGCTCGGCGATTAGGACTATGGACGTTGTTGACAATGGACTGGATAGCATTGCGGGCAAGGGCTGACAGGTCAGTGACAGAGTCCTGTTCGGGAGGCTGGAGAGTTTTCTGAAGAGAATGTGCTATGCGCTCGGCTGCACTAATCTCGGATTGTCGTGAGGGACGAACAGGAGCCCGCTGTTGTGCTGCCGCTGCTGGTGAAGTTTGTTCTGCTGAGGCAGGGGGAGGCGACCATTGAGACACGCCGTTCTGGCGAGGGCCAACCGAGTCGAATGGCTGAATGTCTGAAGAGTCGGAATAGACACTCGAGCGGTTGAATGACTTGGATGGCATTGCTGAGGACTGGAACTGCAGCAGGAATCGGGGTGCCACTTTTCGTTGTGCCTATTGCTGGGTCTGGACGAGTCCACTGAACTTCTTGGGTGATCTTGTTGAAATAGTAGTACGCGTAACCATCATCCGCCAGACGGCGTACCCAGGGCTCTGGTGTCCCTGTGGTGCGAGGTAGACCAAATCCTGCGCCTTCACCGTCGCTCGCAGAGGAGTCCGATGCATACCCCAACCCCGCACTCGTCCCCGATCTAGAACTGGGCTGAGTTGTCAGGCCTGCTAGATCGGTGTGGTCTGAGTTGTCTTCACTTGGGAGGTCTCTGGAACGCTGGCCCTGTTTGAGTGTTCACATAGAATATCTGGTTGGCCGGTTGTCAGTGGAAATAGAGTCCATAGAATTAGTCATGGGAGTCAAACCTGGCCATCGTTAGTGACTTCTGGTATCCAAAAATCATGAACTGGTCCGGAAGATGACGAAGATTCAGCAACAGAAGGTCACAAGAGAGGAAGAAGAGAGGTCGTCTGGCATCCAATCACTGTCGGAGGCAAGGGAGCCCATCATGGCGGAAGACATATCCACGACTTCTGAATCATGACCGTTACTTGTTGCCTGGGTCACAGAGGTTCCTGTATTATCTGATGCGGTGAGAGAGGCCTGCTCGCCTGTAGCGTTATTCCCACCCTCAACATCGGAGTCGGAGAAGAGCGCATCAGCCTCAGCCTCCGTGAGCAGTCGAACGTAGTTAGACGGAAACCATCCGCGTTCACCGCGGCAGGAGACCGTCCCACCAGCCAGAGTCCTGCTGTGTTAGCACTTCGATAATGTCTCCACTCCTAAACGACAGCGCGCTTCCATCCTCAGACGTATAATCGTACAAAGCCCGGCACACCAAGTATTCATCCGCTCCGGCTCCCGCATCGTCAGCCATATATGCTGCAGTTTTCCGACGGGTAGGAGGAGAAGGAGGTCCAAGCGGTCGAGGAAGCTGGAAGAGAGAGGAGAGTGAGAGAAGTGGTCCAACGGATGCTGTTCTTGGTCGCGATCAAAAACGCTTCTTAGACGGCCTTTGTTGGTAGTCCCATCATAAAATACAGTCTATCTCTATTTATCGCTTCAAGGTCCGCTGTTTCTCTGCAAATTCCACAATCTTCTTGTCTACAAACATCCCTTTGCGCTCCCGCACTGCGTCCATGTATGCCTTGGCCATATTGGCCCGATCTGCCTTCTCCCCGAGGTCCTCCAACTCCTCTTCCGTCGTCGGAACCCAGAATGGGTCTTGATCCAACAGCTCATATCTGTATAATATCGTTCAGGTGCCAAAAAAAGGGAAACCAACTAATTAACTCGCCCACTGAAGATCAACTGAGGGCTCGCAGCCCCGGATGTCCTCTTGCGTATGTCTGCCAGCATAAATTAATCTCTGCAAACAGATGTGGCATGACTAAAAACTGAGTCACTCACCATCAGCGAATCCGAAACTCTCAACGACAGGAAGGAGCGCGGAGACCGTGAAGAAGCTCGTCCCTTCCTTCATTTCTTCAGCTACGATTCGCCCTCGTCGTTTAGCTACAACTCCGTACACTTTCCCGAGTACCTCAGCTATTGTTTTGTATTAACCCTCCTGAGGTAAGTTCGAGGAGATGAGAACCACGTACTCGAACATTGGATGTCACAGCTATACATGGCCAGCATCAATCGAGGAGACCAATCCAACAGCCCATTCCGACATGCGTCTCTCACACCAGAGATCAGCGAGCCGGTGATCTGCGAGAGCCGGTTTTGTTCTGAAACGCAAGGGGAGAAATTAGGGACCTCGGTGCCGATGAAAAAGCATTAGCGTCGCTTACCAATCTCGACCGCAATGTGCTCTTCGTCCACTTCGATCCGCTCAACAAAGTATCCCAACCCTTGAACCGGCTCGGCACAGAGAGGGCCCTGTGAAACTGCTAGTTGGAAACCAGTCTCAACGTTCTTCTCTAGATCTTTCAGCAAGGTCTTTCCCGACTCCCCATCACGACTTCCAGCGGTCAGTTTCTGCTTCAAACTTGGGGGAGAAAGAGATGCTGGATCAACAACATTCCAGAAAATGAAGGTAGGAAGACATAACTCACGAAGTCTTTGCTATTTCACCTTTCCTCGCATCAACAAGCACACACCCACCCATTGTGGGACCAAAACACCAGACATCCTTCCACTCGCTCGCGTTTGCTTTCGTACAAACCTCTTCCCAAGCTTCCCAGAATGTTTCGATTTTTACAGTTGGTTTTCTCTCGATGTCATCGCCACCGTTGTCTTCTTGGGCCTCACTTTCGTCGTCCTCTCCTTCAGGCGAATCATCTTCGACCCGCTTTTCCAACCTCCTAATCACGCTCGCGTTGTCCAAGATAAATTCCAGCAACGCACTTGGTAATGGGACTGCTCTTATAGAAAATCGTACTAAATTGTTGGAGCTATGCCCATGTATAGTCCCACGAGGGGCATTCTGGGTTTTCGTAGCAGACATATCTGGTCAGAGGATAAGAAAGAATACCTCGAAGGTGGAGAACCGAGCGACAAACCTGGCGCTTTAACCGCAGTCTCTCGAAAGGGTACAATAGGCTTTGAAGGTTGTATCTCGATTTTAGCGAAACGCTCCGTCAAGTCTTTCAAGCAACGCTAGAGAAAAGGCACTCGTTAATAATATTGTCTGTGGGCATGCTGCCTCAAGAATATAATAAATATTCCACCTCCAAGTGCAATTCTCCCAGCAGTCAAAATGACATATTCTCCCGTCTTTTGCTGGAACATCTCAACACACGGATCCGCCTGGCTAAGTAGCTTCATCCCCATAATCAACTTGGGCATGTCTGAGGGTTTCGCGGGTTCAAGTGCGACTCTCACGATTGGGCGTGACTTGAAAAATCATGAAATCTTCTCTGAAATAACAAATAAACTCGAAGAACTCACAGATCGTTGCACCTTGTCCCAAGTTAATCAGTATCTCCTCAAGCTCACCAACAGATCCAGCAACGCCCGCTAGCACATATGGTTGCACTCCTGCCAACAACGCCCTCCAATCCTCGAATTGCACAAATATTTCCCGCTTTGACTTCAGTAGTCGCAACTAACTCTCTACCCATCATAGTATACAACCCTTGCACAGTAGCCTGCGACAGGAATTTGGCATTCCGAGGATGCTTGGGGCCTAAGGAAGTGTCGAACTTTGGCAAAACAACATGGACTGTTGATCCGACTTGGAGAGATCCAGAGTAAAGCCGAGCAAACCCAAGGAGGACTTCGCCAACTGTTTCCTCTTGATCTGGAACCTGCAGGGGAAGGGGATGCCTGGCGACTGGCAGCATTCGTAAGATCATTTTCTACTCCAGCTGGCCCCAAGGTCTCTTGCTTTCTCCTTCTGTATTTCTC
Organism: Flagelloscypha sp. PMI_526; assembly: GCA_021399455.1. NCBI lineage: Eukaryota > Fungi > Basidiomycota > Agaricomycetes > Agaricales > Niaceae > Flagelloscypha > Flagelloscypha sp. PMI_526. The sequence goes on along the minus strand of JAJTUO010000011.1, from coordinate 772,878 downwards.
TAGCTTCTCTTCGCCCTATTTCGCATTTCTTCAGCACTCAATCCCTTCTTTTTATTCTCCGGCAAATCTTTTACTGGAACGGAGAACATCTTGCTCACGTAACCACATATCAGCGCTCCTGGTCCGCTTTTTGAGGCATAGAGGTCTGTCTCTAGTCTGTTCTTGGGCTCCAGTGTAGCCTCGTAAAGGTCGGGGTAGATGATTTTGGGGATGCGCGTCTTCTGAGCTACAGCAGGTGGAGGCACAACATCGATGACGGCTTGGATGATACTCGTAGATAAGGAGAGCCATTGAGAGAAGATGAGTGAGATGAGATGCTGAGTGTCTTTCGATTTCAAGTCTCGTGGTAGAATCTTTAGGTTCAAGGTTGACACGATCTTTGCTGTCTTTTCCGGATTCCTAGAAGTTAAGAATGTTAAAGCTAATGAGGATGTGAAAGCGATGGCAAGAGTGGATAACCTACGGATTTAAGCTGACTGAGTCGTACACAGCCCAGATATTCTCCAACACAAACTGAACAAATAAAGGTTTAAGGGCACGACCAGCGAAGATGTTTGTAGCTGATGACTCTCTTCGTCTTCGGGTCAAGATAGAAGTCGCCCCACAAGACGCGACGGAGATTGGCTTCCTTCATGCCTAGCTTCGTAGCATAAAGCTGAGCGAATTTGTCAACACGAAATCCCCATCCGTCGAGTGCAGGAAGAGAAAACTACGTTGCCTTTTTCGGGTGCAAAGTAGATGTCCTCGTCGTCTTTCTCTTGAAATTCGTCTGTTTCGTTGACGGCATCAGGCCTCGTCCGCAATTTGTTCTTTTTTCTCCGCCAATCGACGCTCCCGCTCTTCAGCGCCAGCGCAAGTCGTCCTCCATTCGTTCTCCTGCAAAGAAGCTGCCCATAACAGCGTTGACCTGCTCGATGAGGCGACTGAGGTGGTGGTAAGCCTCGACTGGCGCAAGTTTGAGCTCCGTAATCAGTCGGTCAAATTTGTTGATAACAAGAATCGGCTTCAGACGGTCCTGCCAGGCTTGCCGAAGCACAGCAATGGTCTAGACGTCATTTGAGAAAAAGTTTTATTGAAAATAAGAAAAGTTTGCTTTGCCTGTGTGCAAACACCTTCCACGACATCCACAAGGATGAGGGCACCGTCGCAAAGTCTTGATGCAGTGGATACTTCACTAGAAAAATCGACGTGTCCTGGAGTATCGATCATATTGACGAGGTAGCTCCTTGCAGATCTTCCTGAAGTTTCATCTAAACGCGAGAATTGGGACATTTAACACCAACGTAGCTACCCTCAGGAGAGGATGGATTCTTTTCCATGACAGTGAACTTCAAAGACACAGCACTAGACTCCATGGTGATCCCACGCTCTTGCTCATCCTCTCGGGAATCCAAGTAGCGCAGTTTGCCAGCCATGCGTGAGGAAATAATGTTGTTCGCAGCAAGGAGAGCGTCCATTAGAGTAGTTTTACCATGATCAACGTGTCCAAGTGTAGTGATAATCCGAACATCGTTGGGTTCAGCCATGGGAGTCAAGAGAAAAAGAGTTTGCTGTCGGTTCCGTCGAAGCCAGCGCTAGTTTTTGTGGCAACTTTGATCTTCGCGTCATGGCAGACCAAGAGCCAACATACTTTGAGAGGGAACGCGACAGGCTTGCTGGAGAAATCACAGCTGTATAAATCATTTGATTTGACGCGTCATGCTTTATTTTATGTTGACACAACGGGACCAGGGCTTTGAAGATCTTCTCTCGTCTACAAATGGATTGAATCGCAAAGTTGAAGAAGTTCTTGGAATGACCCATGAGTACGAAACAATTGCTGCTCTCTGGCATAGGTATGGTTTAAATTTTATACTCGATCGCCTCAAGTCTAATGTCGGTTGATGCATTTCAAGCTTCTACCAGCTTATGCGGAGTCAAGACGCGCCGGACGAGGTGGACGAACAGCAACAGGGGATGCCTGGAACTGGCGGTCATGTTGTGAAAGGAAAAGAAGTTGTTAAGGATACTCACTGAACGTTGTCTACCAGGTGAGTGGATGTGTGGATTAGCCTTTTCACTCTCCATTCATGTTATAAGTTGCTTGAACAGAAATTCCAAGTTGATTGATATGTGTACATCTAATGCTCTGGCGTTATATTAATGACAATAGATGTAAAAGCGAGGTGGCTTCACTCCCCGCCATATGTTTTCCGGGCGTGTACAATTCCTCAGTCCACCTAATCTACTAGTAGCTGCGGATGCCTCACTTTGGCAAGCCGCGAATGGGCACCACGTACAAGCTCCCAACGATCCTTTTCATCTTTCTCCAAACCGTCAGCTGCCATTCTAGTTAGGCGTGGACATACATTGGACAAGAACAAAGCAGCAGGCCATGTCGCGTTCTCGTCCAGTCGACTTGAGCTGAGATGGAGAGTACGAAGTGTCAAAGTATATCGGCCATCCAGCGGTACCTTGACACTTGGTATTTCGGTGGCAGCAACATAGAAAGGGATGGAGGCTTCTCTGAGCTTTGGCATGCTGGTGACGCAAGTTCCAAAGCCTTCAAGAGTAACGCGTGGTGGATTTGGCCACGGCCAAACAGCTCGAGGTCGACCAAGATAAAGAACTTCAAGGTTGGGGAACGCGATGCCGATATCCCTAACATCATCGTCGGAGAGATCAAAGTGACAACGAGAGTGAAATGTCCACCAGGAAAGATTGCGTAGTGCCAGGACAGGTTTGAAATGATCCAAATGGAGAGGGACGTGGGATGTCGCCGGCTTCTAGTACTGCTAGATCATTCCAATAAAACCGACTAAGCCTTGGATGGCGCGAGACTCTCAAGAAGAGCTCAACATAACTTGAAAGTTCCGGTCCGCCAAGGACAGTCAATGATATGGAGGAAAGTTTACCTACTGGAACGGCCATGAGCACCGCTAGACAGTTTGCGGCAGATGTCCGCACATTGAACCCAGTTAGACTCCGAAAAGCATCTTCAGAAGGGAACTCAACCTCCAGAGACATAGGAATTCGGCAGGTCAGATCCTCGAGGTGGGGAAGAGCTGCAATGCTATCAAGCTGTTCTTGGCCTAAGCCAACAGCAAGGATGTCTACAATGCGGAGCAAAGGCCAGGATTGAAAAGGACAAGGTGCCAGAAGCATCCCGTCCGCGTACATCCCAAAGCCTGGTCGTGTATCCCGCAAGGAAAAGGACCGTAGAGATGGAGCAAGTGTCCCTAAATGCGCAAACGCGTCAGCGAGGACAGAATCTTGGTTATGAGGTGGCTCAAGCTCCGTATCAATGTCAATGCTGATGGTTTCTACTGATGCGCAAGCGAAGAGCTTAATCCTTGTCCAAATTTCTTCAGGATCTGGCCCATGCCTAAGTTCCAGTATTTTGAGGTTGGGAAACAGTTTCTCTGACTCTGGAACTGCCTGCAGCAATTGGGTCAAGGAAGCTGGGGATATCAGAGAAAGTGCATCACTGTATGACCAGACTCTGAGAGCATACAACTCTCGGAATCGTTGGAGGTCGCGAGGCACAATTGGTCGAGTGAACCGCTATTAAGGTTGAGTTATGAAAAGGTTTCATTTGAGACTTATGATTGCCATATTTACCAGTGCTTTAGAATAGGGCTGGCTTGTGTCTAACTCTTCCCATACGTCATCAGGAAGACTCTTGAAGAGACCAGGAACGCGAGGAAACCGCCAGATGTGGTCGAGTGCAGGCGCACAGAATGCCTTCGAAACTCTCGCGAGTGTAGGCAAACGGTCGAAGTCAACAGCTTCACAGATAAGATTGAGGATTTCTGGAAGGGCAAGAGCCTCGTCCATGGTGGGTGATAGAGCAGTGGAGGTTCAAAGCAACCAGTGATTCGATCTATGTCAGGGTGGTTCCTCGAGATACTATTCACCAATTGAGTGGAGGAGATTTGTATTAAGTGCCCAAATAAAACTACAAGTACATTCTGAACATATTATTAACTATGAGAATATTATCTTCACCAATCCGTGCCCATGGCTCTTGGGGAGGACAGCTCGAATCCTCGTTACTGCTTCTATCCGTGAAACACCAAACGGACGAGGGTCTGGCATAAGGAATATCACTTCCTTCAAATTAGGAAGGTTTGAGTTCAGAAAAGCGCCATCAAGATGACTCCAGTCCCACCGTGGCCGCCTGAGGACTATGGCTTCAAACCATTCGTCCCACTTATTACCCAAATCAGCCTCTTCAACAAGGTTGACACGAAAGTATAGCTTTCTGAGTGGATGAGGTGCACTCAGTTGTATAATGCCCCGTAGAAGAAAGTCAGCTTCGCTGGAGTCCAGGCATTCGTGAAACATAGATAGGGTTCCGTTGCGTTTGGCTGCAGGGAGACTCAGGCTCAAAGTGAAGCTCTTGAGTACAGGCCACGACCCTAGGTAGTCTATTAAGGTATGAGAATTTAGGGAGCGAAAGAGCACCGAAAGAGAAAATAACGAACCTATGCGAGCATTCAAACCGCTATTCATGATAAAGAAGTACGCTCGTCCAATCTCCAAAGTCACTACGCTTTTGTAGATGGACTCCCATGCAACGTCAGTAATGGGAAGGTTAAGCTGGCGACCGGTACAACCCATTGACAACCTGGAGATCTTGCTTCGACCAGCATTGACAGCTAGAATGAGATCTTCTCCGCATGGACCTACAATATCCAAAGACGCTAACGGGTGCCGCATGTTCGCAGGAATTTGAGAGAGGTGAGCAAGTCCCTCAGAATCAGTATCGGCGAACGACTGGACGCTATCCAGCCTTAAATGTCTGAGTCTCCGGGAGGAGTATAGGATGGAGTATAATGGGATGCGTCCAATGTCGATAAGTGACAAGGATACAATCTTGGGTAATGTATGAGTGTGGAGAATGGCTCGAACGTCACCGGAAATAAGGTCCCAGGACATAAAATTTGAACTCGGTTCGTCGAAGGATTTAGGAAAAGATGAGGTGGGACCACGAATAGCGAGCTTGCGAACATGAGGGAGAGTTTGTAGAATGGTCGCTACATCCTGTCCGTGAAGAAGGGAGCCAAATCCTAAGTGAAGTGACTTCACCCACGGCGCAATGCGTAGGCGCATCAGTAAGGAGTTGGAGGAACCGTTTAACGAGATTCAGTTGACGATAAGGGGAAGGGGCGGGTGCATGGATGTGGATGTAATAGAACAAGTGCGGTTGAGCGAAGGCACAACAAGCGCTGTTCACGATAGAGCACGCGAGCAAAGCTTCTCGATCGTCGTGCAGAAAATCGATGATGACAGAGAGAAGCTCTGAAGGTAGATGTGGTGCAACCATTGGTAGTCTGTGTATGGTGGGTCAGTACAGGATCGAAGCTTGTTTTATGGTTATTGCTCGACCGCGACGCCGCCGACGCGTTCTTCCGGCTAAACGTCACGTGCTTTTAGTGGGGCACTGCCGTGCTCCGGCTTGATCCTCTCAAGCTCTCGAGCTCGGCGACCAGACGTTGACTCAACAAAACGCAAGTGCGAGTCACTCAGAATTTTTGCCGAACCTGCTGAAGATTCGGTCATACCATGAAACAGAAGCACCGTGAGAGTATCGATGTGGCGTTTACAAGTATTTATTGTTCCATTAGTCTAAATACCGCTGTAATAGAAAGTAGCCTCAAGGTGATAAGCAGGAATGAATTGAATGAATTCAGAATTTAGAGGCGTATCCTCCTCCCACTAACACTTTTCCCTAATTTTTAACAATCCACGCTTCGATGTTGTTGGCAAGGTTCGATGGATTGCTTGAACAACACCATCCCACGGTAATTTCAAGTCGAAAGATATTTCAACATCAAACGACACTTCCCGCAAAACACTGAGCGATGCGCTTTCCAAAGCTTCATCCAACCCATTCCATAACGTTCGGGCCCTTCTTCCAGTCAAAATATGAGGTGTGACGCTATAAGTTGGTTCCATAAAGACAAATGCGATGAAACGAATAGTTGTGAGTGGGTGATGCTCTTTGAGTTCACGAATGCTCCCAGAAACGGACTCCAGTTCATCTAGATGTTGAGGTGTTTGAGCAGGTAAAACTGATAGCCTTTTGCTTTTCAACATGATAGGTATGGTCGTGCTCACAATGAGATGCTGGAGATTTGGGAGCATCTGGAGCTCAAGACCTATCAAGACATTGCGTAAGTGAAAAATAATGGAAATCAATAAAGACAACTTGCAAAACCCAGCTTTTAACAATGAAGAATCTACTTGCAAAGTTATCAGAGTAGCACGAATATGCTCCCATACAGGTTGTTCGAGGACATAGGTTGATCGGAGAGTACCCATACGACCCAAGGATACCTTGGTAATGGTTACAGCATCCAAATAAGACGGTAGCAGAGGAATCTGGGATGTTCCAGCCATGCACAGCGAGTTCAGGGGGTAGGTTTGCGAACGGCGCTGAACTTGCAGCCCAGACTGCGTTTCAATTGCAGAGAAATGAGCGCAGTCTAGGCTGAGGCATTGTAATCTGGGACAGTCCTGCAAAATATTTTCAAGAGGAATATCGTCAATGTTCACTAAGGATAGAGAGACAATAGACGGAAATGTATATGTACGAAGACAGTCGACTATGCCTGGAGAAATTCGGGTCCAAGGATTGAGAGCACCAGTACCATGGGGAATGAGATCCATAGCTTGAAAGGAAAGGACAGGTCCACGAATAGCAAGCTTCTGAATATTGGGAAGAGCACGAAGGATGCTCTGCACTTCGTGTATCTGTAAAAGGGAGCCATAGCCGAGATAGAGTGACTTGACCCAGGCAATAATATGAGGTGCGCGTTTCAGAAGTTTCACAAACTTCTGAACAACGTTTGGAGTTCGAGAAGGATGCACGGGACCATAGATGTGCACATGCCGGAAAATGTATGGCTGGCTGAACCATCGACAATCCTGGGATACTAGAGAACAGGTGGCCAGGTTGTCATAATCATCCCGAAGAAAGCTGAAGATCAGAGACATGAGCTCTAGAGGGACACGAGGAGAAGCCATGGATGATGAACGCCGGAGACAAGGAACCACCCGGTTTGACTCTGACCTCCATGTCGGTAGTCGCCCGCTCAGACAATGTTCGACTTGCCCTCTCTGTCAAACATCCTTTCAACCAAAATACTGATCTCGATGTTATACTTGCTCAGAATCTTGTCCTTTCGTTCACTGGCCTCGTAAATCGCGTACAAATTCCCGCCGAAACATTTGTCAACTCCGCTTTGGCTCTACACTTGGCCTCTGTTCTCAACCGCAACGCGACCATTCTGGGTATTGACGGAGTTTCTGAGTGGAAAATTGATGGGAAGACAGCACAGCGTAAGCAGATGCTGCATATGTTCTTCTCACAGTTTACCTTTGAACAGTGACAATCTGCCCATCTCGTTCATATATTCCAACTGCTCGAACCATCCCTCATTTCATGCTTGAAGAGCTTGAGGCTAAAATTTCTTGGTCACTTCCCGCGAACAACTTGAACTGCACTCGTCAATCCCCCTTTGCCGACCAACTAGCTCTCCCATATCAAACTCTCCTTGATGATGCGTTCCGGCGTTTTATAAATCACCATCTCATAAAGTGCGTTATTGTATTTTATGTGTTCCCTCTTTCCTAGAACCTTCAGGCGGTATCCTCTTATCTTTGGAAAATGGTCGCAACAACTTGACCTTGAGAAGCTCTGTTTCCCTTCTGTCGCCCGATCTATGCTTCATATCGTTAAACGAACACAAAGTGATAGTTTTCGGGAAGAATGTATGGCCCTTCTCAAGGTTGGCCATGAAATACCTTTGTGTTGCTTTTTGTTACTACAACGTTCGCAGTCTATCAAGCGTACTTCGAAGAAACGTATCGAATCTGTGATCAACTCTCTGCAAGTCGAAGAAGAGTTTTCTTCAGATCTCACAATGAAGGAAGCGTTGTGTGTAGCATTGGAGCATGTGTATAAAGACGGCCTCTCCCTTTCATTCCTCAAGGTCCATACACTGTTGTTATCCGTGGCGATCTTCTTTCCACTAAATTTCTCTTTAGGGACTCCGCCAAGAAAATTCCGATCTAGATCTTGACTATATGCTTGAGAATTCAACCCAAGAACTTGAACAACTGCCACTCAACGCGTACCCGTTACATGCCTTTCAGGAACCCATACCATTTCAAATAAGCTCTCAAATATCAGATAAGAGTGTGATAGAACACGACTTTATTTTCGCCTCTCCCGCACATTTCATGTCCAGCTCTGCAAACATCGCGGTCCCTCAGCACAATACTTCTACAAACGACGATACGGAGTTCTCTCGCCATAAGGATCTTCGATTGAGCCTGGATTCATTTGTAACAAACTTAGAAGATCAAAGTTTTGTCTGGAACGATCTGCACAATAGCTCAGATTCATTCGATCCAAACCTTGATGCCGATGATTTAATAGCACACGATATCTCTCAAGACCCGTCTGATTTTTCTATTATTCTTTCCGATGACGAACAGATAGATTTTTGGCAAGACGCAAGCCAGGTGACAACAATGGCCGACTCCGATATACTCTTCTCTCCTAGTTTTCGCGCAGACTCGTCTCTTGCACTGGGATTACCGCGTGCAGTCTTAGAAATGGACGTGGACTTCGTACTCGACGAAAATCGGACGACTGAACAAAGCCCTCCTTCGCTAGACATCCTGGACGTGGATGAGTTGGACTGTGCCCGAGAGCAAGGGGAATTGTTATGCTTTGATGACGAATAATTTGCTTTTAGAAACGATATGCTTTGCTTTGTAGTGCTATTAACCTATTCGAGCCCACTTTGCTTCTTAATCACGATGGTTTGTGCCCGTGACCCACAAAAGTCTCTGTCGACAGGAAAAAAGAGCCTCATGGCCTGAATGTAGTTCCTACAGTTGTTATTCATTCTTGTAACCCAAAATTATACACTCTTTCTAGTTCGGCCGTGGATAGACCAATCAAGTGGGCACTTACAGCTGACACTAGTATCGGTTCAACGCCTATAGAAGATATAATCCCGGAGACGTTGACCATGTATCAACTTTATTATCACAAGCTACCGGGATGCTACAATCTAGGTTTAGATGATTGAGATGTGGACGGAGTCACGTTAATGTGGGTTCCGGTAGCGACAACAAAATGTCGATTCACGCTCCAGACCTTTACTGGGAAGTTAGAATGCATCTGGAGGCAATAGAAAGTACGAGAAAACCTGCTTCAGTCTGTGCCGTGTACGTCCCGTCTTCCGGTAAACTCGTTCTACTGATTATTCGAAGTCTATCTCCTCTGACAAAGCCATTATTAGACACAACGAAAAAAGCGGATGAAAGATTTAGACAAAGAAAGGAAACCTACAAGACAGCAGGATGATGAACGACAATACTCAGACTCAGCGAAACACCTGGTTTAGGAGCCCCAGTGACAGCTGTTAGGTGGCCTTGAATCACCATCCCCGTGCAACTCAGTCAAATATCAGCTCGACGAACAAATCCAGAGACAAAACGAAAACGAAGGACTGACAGATCGACAAGGGTCATATAGCATCCTCCAGTTACATGCCCGTCGTTGTTTAGCATATCTATCGGTTTACGCCAGTTGAGCGGGAAAGGACTCACAAAATAACACTCACCCTTCGTAACATCCTTCTCGAAAACAGCAGTTAACTCACGGTCATTCAGCTCGGAGATGGAGACTTCGGTAGGAATAAGTCCTGGAATAAGACGACTTCCAAATGCTAAGCAAAAAAAAAAAAAAGCTTCAAGAAAGCAACCCTTGGAAATTGGAGGTGGCTAAGCCCGACCTTTCTTCCCGGTATGCCAGTCAAAAATCTGGGAAATAATGTCTTTTACACTGTCAGACGCATTTCCAGGTACAAGAGACATGAAGATATGAGTATGGAGAGAAGATGGACGGCAGGCCTGTCAATGATGATGGTGTGGGTCAAGGTGGTTATGTTAAAGCGCTACACGACAATGAGCACTTGGACACTACAAAAGATGCAGCTTCGACGAAATGACCATGGAAAACACGTGATTATACAAGTAAAGGTAGATTCACAATTTTACATTTCCCTTGAAATGGGTTATATACCACTACCACAAGTTACATTTTAGACTTTGCATCATTTCTCCGAGAAGGCTTCATATTTACATGAGTTCCAGTGGCCACTACGCGATGGTGGTCGACGCTCCAGAACTACATGAATTAACTCTGGAACAAAAAGGGAACCAAGTAATGAAGTAACTAACCTCTGCTTGAGCCGTATATATTCCGTTCACAGGCCTACCAGATCGACAAATAATACGAAGTCTTTCCCCTCTGATGGAATGTCAACACACAAGGTATGGGGGACGTGCAGAAAGCTCACAGTCCGGCAGGATAGTGGTGCACTGCGCTTAAAGTTTGTGAAACAGCAGGAGCAGGAGAGCCAGTAGCAGCTAGAATGTGTGGTTGAATGGCCATTGCAGTACAACTGGGTTGAAATGTCTTCAATTGCCGACTCACGGCACAATGTGACGCACGTACTAGTCGATGAGTAGCATGAAGCAACCTCCATGGACATGACTATCCATATTTAGCATATCTGGAAGGTGCAATGTTATATTGCGTAAACGCGATTGGCTTGAAATAAGTCTACCTTCCTTTACATCCAACTCAAAAATTGCAATTAACTCAAATTCTTCTTCATCTGTAATGGATACCTCAGAAAGAGAAAGCCTCGAGCCAACATCTTTTGCAAATCCTGGGTAAAGGTCAAGTTTTCTCAAGGCCAATTCAACTTAAACAATGTCAAACCAATCGTCCCGGCTGGATAGCTGTAAGGCCCAGAGATGATCTGTTTTACATGTCGAGGAGCATTCCCAAGGACATTTGAAACATCCATAAAATGGAAGCTGAACGGAAAGCGAAGTAAAAAGATTTCAGAGTTCGATGGTGGTGGTTGAGAGCAAGCTACTAGCACAGAATCACGTGGATCAGAGAGGCACTCAAACTGAGGAACCGCTCGGCTGGGAGAGCCAGGCTTGTTTCTCGTTCTTTTGATCGGCATACAGCAACAAAGTGGGTAAGTTGTCAAGTGAGAACCACTCGCCAAGACCGGTGCCAGAGTTGCCATTTTTTGGAGGACTAGTCAACATGGCTTCAGAAAATAATGTTATCAGTAAGCTACTTGGGTAGCAAGAAAGAGCAGGGTATTCTGGGTGTTTAATGCTATTTGTCGCAACTTAAAAAATCTGCGTAAATTCTCGCTACTATTCAAAATTCAAAACTTTGGAATGAAATCATAGATACTCGAAATTGCACTCTTCTCTGGTGAAGGGACGGGACCGTCTCCTGAAATGGTTATATGCCACAACCGGAACCTACAGTTTAGACCTTGCATCGGTTCTCTGCGAAGGCTTCATGTTTACATGAGTCCCAGTGGCCACTACGCGGTGGTGGTCTACACTCCAGAACTAAATGGGTTGAGCCTGAGATAACAGGCAACCAAGCATCGGGATACTAACCTCTGCTTGAGCCGCATAAGTTTCATTCACAGGTCTACCAGATCTACAAATGATGCGAAGCTTTTCTCCTCTGATGGATTGTCAACTTATAAAATATCAAAGATGTGAAAGAAACTCACAGTTTTGCTGGGTGGTGGTATATTGCACTTAGAGTTTGTGAAACGGCGTAAGCATGAGAGCCAGTAGCGGCCATAATGTGTGCTTGAATGGCCATTCCAGTACAACTGTATAGAAACACGTTTCAATAATAAATTATCAGCTATAGTTCTCACATATACTAATCAATGAGTACCATGAAGCAGCCTCCGTGAACATGACCATCCATGTTCAGCATATCTGGAATTCGTAACGTTACTTTAAATAAACATAATAAAGCTCAAAGAAACCTACCTTTCTTCACATCCAATTCGAAAATTGCAGTTAGCTCAAACTCTTCGCCGTCGGTTACGGATACCTCAGAAAGACAAAGCCTTGAGCCAACACTCTCTGCAAATCCTAAACGAAGTTCAAGACGTATGAGGATGAATTTTAACTGAATTATGCCGAACCAATCTCCTCGGGTGGGTAGCTGTAAGGCCCAGAGATGAGCTTCTTTACATGCTGAGGAGCATTTCCAAGAATATTTGACACTGCCATAAAATACAGAGAAATGGATGCTGACAAGAAGGAGGGAGGTGACAGTGTTCGGTGGTGATAGTTGAGAGTATGCTACAGAAATCCTGAGGGTTGGAGGAATCCAGAGCTACTCGGGGGCGGTCACTGCGGCCAAGGGTTGGACACGGGTTGGCTCGCGGGCGTTCAGTTTTCAAAAATGAGGCGACACTTTTGTGAAGGGTACTAAAAATTCAGTGTCTGTCAATTCTCACCATTAAGCAGGTGGCAAAGGTCGATGCATCATCCAAGTTGATGCATTCACCTTGCTCGCCACTTGTATTACACGACGGTAGACGAGCGTTGACGCACCTCTAAACTTGCCGCAGGACAAATTCGAAAACAATTAGTCGCGGTCTACAAAAAATCAGCGCACGAATCATTTAGGCAAGGGACGCGGGAATTCTAACTATGCGTCCTGTCTTGAGGATACGATAGTTAATTGAAGACAAAAGTCACACAGCAACGCATACTCACCTTCCTCGTAGCGTCTATTCGCAATCCTTGGGGGCACATTCTTTGGCTCATATCTTGCATATGTTTGGATATAGTTCACAAGGCATGTTTGAAGTAGCTGAAGACCCTTCCAGCCCAATTAGTCTAAGCGGTATTGGCAGTTACAATGTCCGCGGGTCAGGATTTACGGAGTAAGCACAGATAGCAGACCCGTAACCCGAGTCCAATCCTACGCAGCTTGTCAGAGAGGTAAGGGGTGTTTCTAGTTTTCACAATCGAAAAACTGTAGCAACGCGTGTAAAGCGTCAAGTTAGAGCCTTTCACTTGAAACCAGAGTTGATGTTGCTTTCTTCCGGGGAACAGCTAAGGCAGTTTTAGACGGTACTATGGTAAGAAACATAGTTGAGCAATAATGTGGGGTGGGATATTTCGGGAGGCGAAAGTTGACATATGAAGCTGGTCCAGCCGAGCCGGGATGATGGCAGGAAGCAAACAAGTGTTGAACCAAGCACCCATGAACGCTCTCCCTAGGACCTGCCGACGTTCCCTTCTCGCTTCATTCCGTTCCTACTCAACCCAAAAACCTCCGAAGACAGTATCTTTTGGCTTCAAAGATGTTGCAGAGGATGAGAAGGAAGGTCTTGTGAAAAATGTCTTTGACTCTGTCTCGTCCAAGTACGACCTGATGAACGACGCGACTTCGCTTGGGGTACATCGACTTTGGAAAGACACTTTCGTGGATGCTTTAAAACCTGGGACGAAAAGGCGCTATGAAATGCATTGATGTCGCGGGAGGAACCGGAGACATAGCACTCCGAATTCTAGACTACGCGCGCGAAAAGTACGCAGAGCGGGACACAAGCGTCGATGTAGTGGACATCAATGCAAGCATGCTGAAAGAAGGAGAGAAAAACTTTCGAAGAACAATGTATTATCGCAGTTAGTGTTTCCGTTTTCATCCTTGTACGAACCAAATTGATCGTTGTTTTCTTCTTCTTCTTTCTTCTCAGCACCACAAATTGCTTTCTACGAAGGGAATGCCCAAGAGCTTTCAAAAGAACAGTTTCCTGATAACACGTACGACTTGTACACCATTGCATTTGGCATTCGAAATTGCACGTCCATCCCCGACGTGTTGAAAGAAGCACACCGCGTTCTTAAACCTGGCGGCGTATTTGCGTGCCTTGAATTCAGCAAGGTCAACAATCCGATATTGAGCATGTGAGACTCTCCAATTTTTTCTTCGTGTTCCTTGTATTTATTCATTATGCAATATTTAAGGCTCTACGACCAATACTCCTTCACCATGATCCCTCTGTTAGGGACAATCCTTGCTGGTGATAGGGAATCATACCAATATCTTGTAGAATCAATACGCAAGTTCCCACCCCAGCCAGAATTTGCCCAGATGATACGGGATGCTGGTTTCAAGACCGGAGCGGATGAGGATGGCGGAGCATGGTCAGACTTATGGGGCGGCGTTGCTTGTATGCATAAAGCCGTGAAGGTCTAATATCCACCCTATTTATCTGTATGGTTGGTATAGAAGGGGTATTTGTGCTGTCGTCGTTTCAAATCCACTCCCACTTTTCACCCCTCTCCATTTTACTGTTCTGCCTACAACGAGAGACGCAGCATATGTCTTGAACCAACAACGTTAAGATGCCATCACATGCCTGAAAGATCTTGAGCCGTCTTCATGTCTACTCATTATCGCTAGTTTCTTGCTCGGTTATTGGCCATTGTTGGCTTTATCTTTCTATTCTTGTTATAAAAGATGGTATATACATCTCCGAAAGGAGTTCTTAACAGCGTAAAACGCTGGCAAGTATCCTTCCCATACATCAAATATTATCCATCATTTAAGCGTCCGCCTTCAAGTCTCTAAATACAACCTCAACTTTTTCTCTGTGCTGCTTCTTCGGGTCGACCCTCAAAAGGACGTGCTGTCCTTTATTCAACGAACTTGGGTTGATAGCTTTCGTGGAATGAATTGTCTATCACAAGCCCACAAGGTTATTGCGTTTGACCAGGGGATTTAAGATAGCGGGCAAACCTTTGAGAACTGTTTGAACCGGCTTGGTACGACAAGCACATCGGGTTCGTAATCTCCCTGGTCCTCACATAAACTCAATGAGCCTTGCGTAGTTGCACGAGTAATATCAATGTTGACACCAATGGGTGGAGGGAATACAGGATAGAAGCTAGCAAAATACCCTCTAAGAATTCTGAGTTTGATATCGAAGGGAATGGACAAACCTTCGTTGTTCCAAAACATATCGACAGACACCACCAAATGGATCGATTTCATCTGGAAGAGCAGTCTCTACCACGTCGATTGCGCCTCCAGGCATAGGAACTCTAATTTCACTGCTCTTTAACCCGTGGAAAACATCCAAACTTGTTGTCGCAAACGCAGCACCGTTTAGAGTGAAACGAGCCGGGTTTGGCACAAGTTTGATCCTCTGCGACGTTGAGAAGGTGAGATGCAAAAATAAATGAGGGTACGCACAGGATCTCTCTTCGTTAAGCTTTCGGGAAAGGGAGCTTGAGGGATAGTTGCATGCGCTGAAATAAGATCCTTGGTACTTGGTACTAAGACAGCTATGCAGCCTTTTGATGCATCAAGGTATTCTCGAAGGGGCTCAAGGAGGTACTTTTCGAACATCTCTTCTGGAGTGTAGTCCACATCTCCAACTTTGATGAGGCTATTCGTTCCGTCGACGAAGGGGCCGACCTAAGAAATGACATCACCTAAACACCAGTTCTTCTAGTAGGACTTACAACAAGCAGAACAGCTGGATCATCGACTTTTATAGTATCTAGCCATTGTCTGAAAGGAGCATATCCCAAGTCAGTTTCTGGGGTGAAGGGGCCAGCTGCCAGTGCAACTGTGAAGGGCTGGCTAAGCTTTGGTAGAAGAGGAGGGACAGATTTTGGACGAGGGAGCTAAATAGATTAAGTATGAGATGGCCAAAAGTTAGATGCACATACCGTTAAGACCTCAGAGACTGAGAACCAATCACCACTCCGGTTCATACCTCGGAGAGCCACAATGGCACCCGGAAACATCCCCACATACGAGGCACCTTTTGGCCCACCGCGTACTTTGACAGAAGCCTCGAATCGAATCTGAATTCGTGAACGGGAATACGCGAAGACGCTGGACGGTTCAAGTGTGAGATTCTTCTCTTTGAGTTTGGAGGAATCGTCTGTCGTATCGCTATCGTGGGTGATTCTTCCCACGGTTACAATCTCTTCCTGTGAAGCGGATGTTTTGTGTCGACTGCGAATGAGGGACACGGGGAGGGACGTACCTCACCCATGAGCGTCGGGTCGCTCAAGGTGGTGTTGTAGTGGGTGACGATAAGCTCTCCAAAAGATTGAATTTGATCCTCGAGAGCTATAGAACCGTAAGGATATCACTGATATGTGTACATTAGGTCACATACCTCTGCTTCGGTCTGTCATTTTCTCTCGCATATATCGAACTAAGTGAAGGGTAAGCTTCTTAACTAAGAGAGGCATAATAGAACGCACTTGATCGCGTCGTGCTCGTTTTTTCAGTGGTAGGACACCTAAAATCGACGCGACTGGGACCAGCAACAGGCGGGGAGGAAAAGGGAGACGCGCTGACACTCCCCATGGTAACATCCACTGGCTCTGCCTTGATCTTGGCGCCTTTGAGGTTGAAATGCCCTGGTATTGGAAGCTGCTTAGACATGTTCATCACGTTGTGCTTTTGGGCCCGCGACTTTCTGGCTGCCTCCTTCTTGTTCTGAGCTTGGATGGCATCGGTGATCGTTTTGAGGGTGTGGGCGGTAAAGTCTGCAAGCTCAGAGTCGCGTCGAATGGTAGCAGATGTAAATTTTTGTGCTTCATATTTCCAGTATAACTCGTCTGCAGTCAGATTGTAGAGCTTGCACGCGTCGAAGCCTGGGGTAAACCGGCAATGAAACGCGTGTTTTCTAATTAAAAAGGCGTTTGCCAACTTACAGTCCTGGTAAAGCGTGTCATTTTCGCCAATAACATCGGTAAACTTTTCTTTGATGTCCTCAAGGGTAACAGCCATAATGACCCTGGGCGCGTCTGGAAAGCAAAGGCTGATTACATCATTTAGAGTCAAGCCTATTGCAACCGCAGCTCTCTTGCTCAACAACTTCCATCTTAACTGCTTGCTGTTACGCCTCCGCCTTTGTTCTCGCCCTCTGAACCTTTTCTTTTTACCTGCACTCTTTCCTCATTTCTGTCTGCCATGATTCCCGCCCAGCGCAAGAAGGCTGACCTTGGTGTACGTCTTTTCCAGTTCTGTGGCAACCCGCTCATGTCAAAACCGATTTTGCAGGGCCTGAGTGAGCAAGAGAAGCAGCTCTTTGCCAAGTATGGCAAACTGCCTACTCACAAAAATATGCTTACTAAGATGCAGAAGGTGGGCGTTTATCTTACCTGACACTCGCTCGCGCTGATTCCCTCCGTGTCTAGGAGAGGAAATACTTTGATTCAGGCGATTATGCACTTTCCAAGGCTGGCGTCGCTCCCCAAAGCACAGTCGGGACGGCCATTCCTAATCCTGAGAAGTACGTGTTCATGTCTCAAAGCTTAAGTCGATAATCTGATCCGTATTTCTTGGTCCAGCATTCCTCACGCCTCCTCTCCTTCGAACAGTGGCCATAGCTCCAATGGCCTCTCTATTTCTCCTACGCATCCTACCAGTCCCATAAAGGAAAGCGGCCTCGCCCAGAGCCAAGCAGCGATCATCGACGAAGTCACAACTCAAGATGACACAGAGCCGACCACCGCTGCTTCAGCCGCAGAATGAACGCCGCCAGGCTAATGGCCGAGCTATGCATATCAACCTTTTATCGATTATCGATTCTCCTCAATCAATTGCATTATCCTAGCTTTTCATCCACCTCCACGGTTTTTATTCCCACCCACCTCCATAATAATACAACCGTGCACCTATAGCGTCTCAGGAGTTCTCTCTCTTTTCAATACTGTCCATCCATTCCAAGCGTACGAATATGTTTCTTTGTGTACGATACGATAGGGAATACTTCGCACCATCGGTGCTTTTCGCAGTGACGCATTTTGGACTCCGCCTTCAGAAATCTGTCCAAAGTCATCCCCTCACACTCGATCGCCTTTCCGGCTAATCTAGAACCAATAGCATAAGGCGTATTTGCATGTATCGTCGGCCTCAAGGCAAGACACTCTTGACATATTTTAGCAGGTCACGACCCTAAGGAAAAACATTCCATCAGTCTTGAGACGTACAGCGTACATAATTGACTTACTCCTTTTGCTTTGACCACCTGAATGACCTTCTTTATGATGTCCTCTTCCGGCGGCTCCATCTCGACCTCAATTTCAGTCTCACGAGACCCATTCTCAACTCCACTTGCCGAACTAGCGCTTCCATTGTTTGAACTGTAGTAGTCCACCGGATCACGATATCGAGAGATCATGCTCAGAACTGCTTTCCAGCCCTCCATCTTCCTTGTAGCCTGGTCATCGCTTGAGGGTATCAAAGAGAAAGATGCAGGATGTGGAAGTTCAGTATTGTCTTTGACCACATATGGGCAAAAAGAACGATGTTCAAGGAGCAAGTCAACAGGTTTGGGTGCGGGACGTATACGGGTAGGTGCTTCTTCTGCTTCGTGGTCACGTGGAGGTATAACAGGGCGACTCACGTCGATCCCATAGACCAATCTTACGTTGACAAAGAGAAGCAGTAAAGCATGTCGTCGTTGTTCCGACAGGTAGAGAGCCGGGATGGTGTTGTGCTCATGCGGGGAGGTATTGGTGTGCTTCCTCTCGAAGGACTGCTGAGAGGAGCTGGTGTACCTGCCCTTGATAGCGTGGGCTACACTGTTCGCTCGCGAATATGTACTCGATGTCCGACGTGGTGTAGGTGGGAGGATTGGTGGGACTGTCCATCCAAACAAAGACGCAAGGAATCGCGCTCTCAGATGGCTGAACTGTAGAGGTGCTTGTGAGAGTCGGAGCGGTCGAGATGGAATCTTGCTGCTCGAGGGGAGTGTATAGGGATAAGTACCTTGCTAGTAAGAGTGCGAAGCTGGGTGGCTGAAAGGGGGTGTTTGATTTGAACATCATGGAGAATTGGGGTAATCGTCTGTGCACCTCGAAGGACGTCTTTCGCCATTGCAGCGGGCGATTTCAGCTGTATTCGATATACGGAATCTGCTCCCTGCTATTAGGTTGATTCTATTAGTTAGATTTCAACGACTTACCGTCACATTGCCGTTTCCTCCAAGGGCAACCATCTATGTGCTTCTCCACTAATGCCTTCATCATTTTGTCTTCCATTTTCTGCTTCTCTCCTAGCTTTTGACCATTGGGCATAGAAACAAGCCATCCATGACCACAAATTGAACAAGTCAGCCGGTCCTTTCCACCTTCATTTTTCCATCCACATTTCGCAGCATCGACGGCACTGGGTTTCCCAACGGTGTAAGTCGAAAGTTTGAAGGTCTCAAGGCGCTTCAAGAATGAAGGTTGAGAGGACGGGAAGAACTCTGCCGGAGAATTTGAGAGGCCAGCAGAAGAGAGTCGAGATACAGGTGCAGAGGAAGGCCGTTTCTTTGAGAGAATCGCCGTTAAGTGTGGCGTCTCTTTCTTGAATAAAGCAGAATAGAAAGAGGATCGCGGTTTCTTCTGGGGTCGCTCAGGAACAGGAGGCGCAGATTGATACGAAACCGCTTCATCAAGTTTGCTGAAGGCTTGGTCGAGTTTGCGCTAGGACGCTAGCCGTGAGAATAGGTTCGCCGGATCCACGGAGTTCACTCACCTTCTGCGCAACACGGCTCTCAGCATCACTCATGAATGAAGATGTTCAGATCCGCAGGCCCAAATGCGTGTACGGAATAATTGAATAGGCTGTGGAAGTTAGACACGACCAACTCAGGTCAAGTCAAACCAACAGCAGCAAGTGTCATTTCACAGTCACTCCTCAGTCACACAATTGATTCCGACGTTCTTTTGGCTCTCCACAATTTGGATTCTTCGTCCTCGTCCTCATCCCAGTCTTCCTATTTTTCCTTGCCCTATCTGTGTAACTCTGCGGTACTGCGCTACCGGTCTGCGCCGTTCGTGATCGCTGCTTCCTTTCCCTCGGAGACCAGCTTGGGCTAAAGATCACCGTCTGCGCTTTCCGCAGCACTGCCCATTTATATAGATCCCTTGAAGACTCCGCTTCCTCGCTCACTTGTTTCTCGTCCCCCATCATGCCAAACGCATCCTCCTCATCGTCTTGGGTTTCTCAGTGGCTCTCGAGCCAGCGAACCGACGGCCCAAAGTTTGGCGACGCTGCCGCGTCATACCACCCCTCTGTCGCAGCCCCGAGTCCGCGCAAACCTTTCATCACATTCAATGTAGAGCAGTATGACGACGATGAGCTAGACGAAGAAGAGGACTATCTAGCCTACTCTGCTGCCTCTGCTACTATTGAAATCTCGCTTGACGAAGCGTTCGAAACATCGTCCGCTTCATCGCTCTCCTCTTCACCAGCATCCACCCCTTCGCCCAAACCTCCCCAACAATCCACCAACCAACACCTCGTTGTCCCCTTCGAAGATGCGTCGACGGTGCCCTAGCCGACTTCACCGTCCTAGCCTTGAGTCTATTCGCGAAGAGCAGGACGTAGATGGTTAGATGAGCCTTCCGTATTACCGGCACAGCACCATTCGCAATTTTCTCTACACCTATCACAGTGATAACAGTCTGTCGCCTTCATTCGAAGGTTTGACAACACCCAATGGCACGTTGCGGACTGCGGCGCTCATCTACGGCCCACTCCGCAGGACTATCGATTGCGCAGCACAAACTTGATCGCTTTCGTTTTACTCCGCCCCATGCAAGCTGTCCTCTCGTACTTACCTCTGGTTTGTCGAGCCATACCCCTCTTTTCATTTCCTGTAACTCTTGTTGTCACCAAATGTAATTTGTATTCCAGCTATGTAGACTACTTTGAAAGTACTACCCACATTCCTGTTGATAATTTATCCTTTTTTTGGTTTTTCTCTCTGATTTTGTGAACATAAAGACGTCAGTCGTAAATGCTAGTTAATGTTGATACTAGGAGTGTGGTGGCCTGTTCTGTCACAGCCAACCACAATTTTCGAGTTTGAAACTCACCAAACGAGGCCGGTATTCCGCATGTCTTGCAAGTGTCGTCCATACCTTACAAGTGCGGCTTGGCGAGTATTTCCTTAGTCGGTGCAGTGTCCTAGAAGATACCGGGCTGGCGGTCACACAAGGAGAAAACATACCGTTTTCGTATAAACTCAAGATTTGATATTTCGGCAAGATTGATGTCAGTTGAACAAAACATTTACTAGTCATCCTCAGACTATGAAAGGATATGGGAGGGTGACAAATGTTGCTTGCCTGTGCGTCGTATGTAAAAAATAGGGACGACCTCTCGGAGGAACCTTTAGAGAGAGGATACGATCGCTCGCGTTGCCATGTACAGGGCCGTATTAGAAAAGAACCACCACTCAAACCTTTCAATGGCACGTTGTCATTTTCCTGTGAACAAAGTAGCGCCTAGGGTAACCCGTGGTAGTATCTCTGCTAGCAGAGGCGTATCCAAGATGAGAAATAGAGGCAAGAAGACCCAGCCACAATCTTGGAGGGATATATCTGAGGTCAAGCCGTCAATTCACGAAGCAGAATTACCCTTTCAAGAATTGAAATTCAAATGAATAAACAAGTGGAAACAAGGAGACGCTAAGCGCTAGGGGAAATGAAAGGATGAAGCTGTGTGTTTGATGGTTTGAATCCCGTACTGTAAGTACGGTCTTTGATTAGACACTTGAAACAATTCGCACGCGGAAGCCAGCGCCTTCGAAGCGTCTCGCGTTCACTTTTCATATTTTCTAGGGCTGACACATCGTATCGGAACCAAGGGGCTGCTAGGGAGCTCCATTTGAACCCACTGACGAAAACTCCGCATATTTGGCACTAGAAACGCTACTTTAGTCATGAGAAACCACATTGTCCTGGTTTGTTCTTTTTGAAGATCTTCAGGATCCATAAATGCAACTTAAATGTCCTCCAAGGCCCATACAGCAAGACTAACACGCAGTTTCATGTTTGGTGCAAGCATCTGCGTTACAATTGTGTACAGGCTGGGCTACAATTGCGTTAAATGTATTGGACTAGTTTGAAGAACCCAAAATGTACGCACCGGGTCAGTATTTCTCATCGCTGCATCGATTATTATAGACCGGATCCTGCAGGTTACCCAGAGACACAATATCTTCAGACGTGGGTAAAAGGGCAGCAAAATATGTGATTCGACGCAATCCACAGTTATTGCGAGGTGCAGAATGGTATTTGTATGGTGTGTCGCGGAAGCAGGGATGGGCTAACGGGCGTAACACTGTCCCTTTACACAAAGTTTTTTAGGCGAGGAATTTGCCTGGCTCAAACACACCAGAAGCCCTTCATAGGTAGCTCACCGAGTAATCTCCACGTTAAGCTCCCTGAGTTTCGGCCACCTAGTCAGTTCACCTAGGCCATCAGAGCGGAGAGGATAGACGCGTAGGACTTCAACCTTTTGAAGTATACGAACTTGCACATGAGACAGGGTTGATGAGAGACAGGTCTGCTTCTGTATGAATTCTCCAAAGGCACTGCAACGCGAGGGGACCAGTGGTAGAAAATGGTGACCAGGACGGGAAAAATAATATTTGAGCGTAACAGTTCCAATGAAAGCATCGGAATGAAAAAAGATCCTCTAGAAGTCAAAGTCAAAGTTGTGCCTCCGAACTCCAAGACCAAGCTGCAGAGCCAGTCATTCCAGTACCGTTGCTCGGAAGATATCGAGATAGAGTAGCACTTGAGGCACCCCATTCTCAAAGAAAAGAGACAATTATTTGACATCAAGTGAGGCTTGTAAAATATGGAGTTCAACCTCGCAAGTTTCCAAAGGTGAGAGCGAGGGATGTAAATGAGGACGTGAGGCCAAAGTTCAGCTGGTAAGACTGGTGCAGCAGCAGACTCTGGTCGCATTTAGAGACCATTCGCCGGATATTAAGGACCATCTTGGTGATAGTCGAAGGTAAGAGAAGGTACTACATGACAGGCGACTTGACGGCAAACAGCAAGATCTAGGGCGACATTGACTTACGTAATAAGACCACACTCCATCTGTTACTTCATGTTGCATGAGCTTTACTCTCGCTGAACGATCGCAATTGAGCGCAGCTGCACGGCATCAATTTACCCAATACATCCCTTAGCGCGTCCTCATCGAGCATGTTCGTCTTTGGCCCAGTTTCTGTGGCATTGACTAACTAACGCTTCCCATTCCTGTAGGAGTAAGGGGACGCCAGTTTCCAGTTCCTGGTCGACGGGTTCGTGAAATATGTTCATATATAATTGTTTTATCTGTTTATTATAGCTACTGTTCTTAGGACCCTTGGCATTCGTCTAGCAGTGTTCTAGATGGACCTTACGCCAGCAACAATATGAAGAACACTCTCAGCACTAGCAAATCCACACAAAGGACTCGTGGACGACGTTCAGAATCTTTTACTATTACAAAGTCTACCTGACTATGCCAATTCCAAGATACAAGACCGTCTCTTGTATCCTCCTCCATTAACGGGGCGAAGCGCGAAACGGCAAAAGGTTGATCATCCTGGTTCTTCTTCACGAGGGACAAGACAATCTAGACGTGAGTATTTTTATTTCTTGTGATGATTCTTACAATCTTTAACGCGCAACCAACTCAGCCCAGTCGCTTCCAAACCGTTCAAACAAGGAGGAGGTCATCACTCTCTTGTCCTGATGACGATGAAGAAGACACTGGTAATCTTGTGTACCCACCAGCTAGGGAAAGTTCTCCAGATGAGATCGACTCCTTTCTAAAAGCCTCTCACACGACTAGCAGTAAGCACTTCCCTGTTTCGACTGCAGGTCACCCTCAAGCCATACCTTCAACTGCTAAACGAAGGAGTGCTCCGGAAGATGGTCCCCAGATTAGCCTGCTTCGTACTGAAACTGCTGATATCTCGGACTAATGGCGAAGACCTGGGAGACCCAATAGAGGAGATAGACTCTTCATCCCCAAAGCGACCCCCAGATCAACCCAAGAAAGGTCACGTTCGGACTGCAATACACACATTCGAAGCTTCCGCTTCTATTCCTGATGGTCAGTCGAGGAGAAAGGTGCAATCGGCAATGCAGCCCAGACAGCGTACCGTAGCTACCGGCGAACGTAGCCAGCAATCTCAAAAGCAACAAGCCTTGATGAATTTGAGGCAATCTACGACAGCCAAAAAATTCGTAAGTGATACGACCTGCATAACTTCAGCCAGTTCATTTTGTCTAGAATGCTACTCAAGCATTCGCATCCACGATCAAGTCGCCAGCAAAGCCACCCATACGTCCACATCCGAGCACTGCTTCAACATCTCGTATAGTTGACTTGGACGACGAAGAAGAAAGCCCCGATCCAACCAAAACTCTTCCAGGTAGCTTCGAGACGGCGATGAAGAGCTCAGCTTCCGTAGACCGGTCCGGTTCGAGCGTTGGAACGTCCTCCGTTGCTTTAGATGACCCTGTTATGGAGCCGACTACGCTCCGAAAAGGGAAGGGAAAGGCGACACTGCCTCCAGATTTTGATGCTACAAAGGTGGAAAAAGGATGTGTTCCAGTCCGGCGCATGTACCTCGGTGAACAACTTTATCATCTTCGTCCGAGCAGCACCTTTTTGTCAAAGTTGATGGCAGTAAAATTGTGGTCAAGAACTTCCAGACGGGGAACAGCAAAGCTCATTTTACTCTCACCTTCGATTTAGGATTTTCTGAGGATATTCAGGTATGTTCGGTTTCTATCGTCTAATCTGTGTCTTAAGTAATTCTCAGCTTCACACGCCTGATGATGCTTGTAAGTCCGATGCTGTTTACATGCTTTGGACGGTAAAGCACAAAGATGGTTTTGAGGCAACGCCAAAGAACGGGCGGGCGATGGAAATACGGCAGAATTTCAATGCCAATGGTTAGTTTGTTCTGTTGATGTTTTCAATTTCCAACCTCCGAGGTTTAGGTTGTGCCCCGTCTTCAACAGTTGTACTTCAGTTTGAAACTGACTCCTTACGTTGGAATCATGGCGCTCTTTATAAACGGTTTACTGATGCCGTCCGAAAAATGGGCGGCCGGACTCAAATGGGGGACCGATCCCTTAGCTTTCTGAAGTAAGTTTTATTTTCATAAACATAATTCTTGCTAGAACAGTTTAGCAGGTCCTCTATCGTTTTGTGGAACCTGCATTGCGAGAAATTGGCGAGCATTGTCGATTTTGATTCACCGGACGACATGCCTCTACCCTCCCCTCCGCCAGAACGTAACTCGAAACACTCTCAACGTCCAGCCACGGCAAATAAGACTCAAGCTCAAGAACAACGGCGACAACGGCAGGTGGGACAGCCTATTACAGCACCCACCCGCCATTCTGAGTTCCCTTCCAGGTAATTATTACCTAAATATATGGGTTCTTACTCACGGACTCTACAGGCATCTAGTCTCATATATCACACAAGATGATGAAGATGAATCGGGTGATGTTGAAGTGCAGGGCTTCGACTCATTATCTTCTGAATCAGGTCGTCGGCGGTCCACACGTACCTTAAGGCAGTTAATTCCAGAAGAAGACCTTCTCGTACGCCGCCGGATTCTTTTCAACGAGATGGAGGATCGAGATAATGTGTACGTCATCCTCACTTCCCCAGATATCAGCGCCTCACAACTTTACTGCCAGCATTCTTTCCTTCCCTCCAGGTGTACAGGGTGCCGTCAACATCACCAATGGAGACGTAGACCGTCTCCAGGATGGAGAGTTCCTCAACGACACGTTAATTGAATTTTCGCTCAAGTTTGTTGTCTTGCTGTTCCATCTGAGCCTAATGCTGAGTCCATTTTTAGACTGTGGCTCAAGAAGCTTGAAGAGTCTGACCCGGAGCTTGCTAAGCAAGTCCATGTATTCAGCTCTTTCTTCTATAAAAAGTTGAACCATAAACAGCACGTCTTATCTCCTAATTCATTTCACATTACTCATTTCATTGTTTTATCTCCAGGTTTGAGGAAGGATACAAAAGCTGTCAGAAAGTGGACTAACAAGTTCGACTTGTTTGAGAAAAAGTACATTATTGTGCCAATCAATGAGAAGTATGACCATTTACGTTCCTCAAGCCTATTTTAATATTCATTATAGTCTTCATTGGTGGCTCTCGATTATTTATATGCCTGGGAGAGCGTTAAATCCGGAAGAGCCTGCGGCTCCTACCGTACGACGACGATCAGCGCGACATTCTGACGAACAGGATCCAATACTAGACGATGCCCATGAACATCCAAACGTCCTGGATGAACCGCCACCTAGTACTCTTGACGTCAGGTAGCACCGAGCATAATGAAGGGAACCCCACCCCTCCAGGCTAGCGCTTCTCAAAGCAGCGCAGACGCCTTGGAGGTTGAAGAGGCTATGAAGATGGAAGGCATCATGCTGGAGACATCTTCATTGAGCTTAAGCCCTGATTATCCCAAGAAGCTTTCATTTGGAGATGACATGGATGTCGACGGTATTCAGCATGGCGGTGAGCCTATCGCTCAAGGTGGCGATGTTGGCGAAGATGGTGACATGTACACCGATGGTGAAGGTGAAGGTGAAGATGCTAGAGCCCGACCATTCTTCTGTTTCCATTACCGCTACCGACAATCCTCTGGTCCACCCCTTCATTGACCGGTGCGGATGTGAGCGGTGAGCGGAGCATAGAGGCTGAAGAATACGACAAAAATGATCTAGCTAGCCTCTTTTCCGATCATGAAGCCTCTCAAGAGCAAGATCAGGAGGTGAAAGGGTCGCTTATGGCACAGAAGAGAGAGATTGGTGCACCGCCTCACAGATTCTACGGACGTGCTGGAATTAAGAGAAAGCGTGAAGAGGATCAAGAAGAAGAAGACCTTGCCGGTACACAAGAGTCTCAGGTCGAAATTGTCGCTGCAAAAGATGACTGCACCCTCTCCACACGAGAGGAGATCGAAAGTGCGTTCTTTCCTTGATTTCGTGCTCCCCAGCAGACAGCTAAGTATGCTCTAGGCCTTGGGTTCTTACGCTTGACTCCCTCGGAGGTAGACATCCCAAAGCTGGGAAGGTGCTTGGTCAATATCTCCTTGCTGAGGCCAAAGATAAGAAACATTTCGAAGGTGGTACAATGGCCTGGTATGAAGCAAGCTATGGTTCACCTATTTTACTACTCTAAATCGTGGATTGCGCCTAAAACTTTGAGCCAGGTACCGACACAACCAGACTACTTCAACTGTGGGGTCTACCTGATCCACTTCGTTGAGCAATTCATGCTAGATCCTGAAGGACATTTCAAGCGAATCATCGTCAGTACCTAATTCAGTACATTTTGCTTTTTTTTACATTGATAGTCTTTCCAGGAGACTCCAACCGGCAAAAAACATGGTGTACCACAAGGAGATCGTCAGGTAGTCTGGAACGACCAGAAAGTTCAAAGTCTCCGCGCTTCCCTACGAGAAGATATTTCTAAAATGTCGACTGAGTGGCGTGCAGAGAAGGCTGCTGCAGCTACTGAGGAATCTCGCACGGTGCCACAGGAAGGTGGGAACGACACAGACAAGACACTGGAGGACTCTGGGGAGAAAGAGAAAGCGGATGATTCGGGATCCGATATTGAGTTTGTTGGGATGAATGTTCCTCCTCCCAGGGGTCGCAAGGGGAAATCAAAGAAGGCGAAGCAGGCTGTCGAGGAGCCGTCTGAACGGTTGCGTGGCTAGACTTTCGTTTTTTCCCGTTTAATTGCTTCAGCTTACCATAATTTCTTTTCTTGTTACATTCCTCTCACATATTTGTACTTTAATTTCAACTAGCATTTTCGAATCTACAATCCAAATGGTACCCTGTGCAAATACGTCGAGTGGTGGCCATGCGCGTTGAGTGGAGGAGACACGACTTGGACACGTCCACCATCACCTGTTATTCTCTTGTGGTTGACTCCCCTTGTTTCCTCCGGCTCTACTATCCGTCTAAAAGCGAAACGATGATTACACTTCTTATTATGTCAGCCCTTTTGGGTGCTGCATCTTTTGCTGCGGGAAATATTCCATTAGCATTTAGTTTCTCAAGTTAGTCTTCGACCCATCTTTCTGTCATCTGTTTCTAACAAAAATCGAGCATAGAAGATCACATAACTCGTCTTTCTACACTTGGAACCGTATGATTTGACACTGATTAGTGTTTCTCCTCCTCACGTTGTTGCGAACCAGGGTTTGCTGCTTGGAACTGCTTTGGGTGTCATCATTCCCGAGTACGTCCACACTTGCATATTCTCCTTTCCCTTTTTCCTCATATGCCGAAATATTTTAGAGGAATTGAATCAGTTTCTCATACGTCTTCCGAGCTTCCAGTCTCCAAGATTGCATTCTCCCTCCTCGTCGGATTCAGCCTTATGCTTATTGTTGAACAACTCATCTCACCAGACGCACATGTTGGACATAGTCACGGAGGCGTAGCTTTGAAAGACCAGAACACAGCTGTGGAATTTGATGCTGAACTGAGCGATCTCGAACGGACGGAGCGCGGTGGTTCGGAGGTTCCAACTTCTGGAGCCAATGAGCCTCTCCATATCGTGCAAAAACGAGCATTACCACTCACTTTTGGTTTGATCATGCATGCTCTTGCGGATGGACTTGCTCTTGGCGTGTCAGCGCTTTCTACAGGACACGGGGAAGGAGACGAAGGAAAAGCTGAAAGCCATGAGCATACGTCGAGTCTTTCTCTCATCGTTTTTGTGGCACTCATTATTCACAAATGTGAGTGCAACTCTAGGTTGTATCTGTAAGTTATTTTATCTGATAATTTGACTTGAAAGGTCCTACCGCGCTGGCATTGTCGACATCATTGTTGAGCAAGAATCTTCCTCGCAATGAATGTCGGAAACATCTTGCCGTCTTCTCAGCCTCAACGCCTCTTGGAGCCATCGCTTCTTATTTCTTGTTCTCTATTCTTGGTGCAGGATCTTCTGGGTCTGACCTAGCTGGACTAGCACTTCTTCTTTCGGTGAGTTAAATTTCTGCGACTTGCGAGAGGACCGCTTATCTAAATAAATTCAGGGAGGGACATTTCTTTATGTCGCAACAGTGCTTCAATCTGTTTCGTCTCCTTCCGAAGGTGCTCGGGAAATGAAGGACACTTTACGCGTTGGCTTGATTGTTGCAGGCATTTTCATCCCTTTCGTTATTAGCTCACTCATTGGGCACGGACATGATTGATTCCAATTTGTGTGTGTGAAGTGACGTTATACTGCATGATGGACTTGGCATAGAATATACCTGGTGATTGTAATATACAATAATGCAAAAATGCTAGCAGCCAAATGTGTCAGGCTCAAAGGAGTTCTTGTCCCTTGCCTTTGAATTTGCTCATCTCCGCTTTCCAGGGCTCCCAAGAATCACCGTATTTCTTCATTAAGGTCTGAAGTTCTGCACGTTGCTCCTTCTGTTCAGAGTGTGAGTCAATCTTGAGAAAAGACAGAGACAAAGGGGAGCGTACAATGTTCCACGGCTCTTCTCCACCGTAAACATCGGTAAATATCTCACTTAGCTGAGCTCTAGGCAGACTTTCAGCATGCTTGAATGCCTTCATCACATCGGCCTTGTGGCGAGCTTTGAGGTCCTCCTCTGCTGCATCATCCCACCAACCCTTAGATTCTAGGTAAGCCTTGAAGCGAGCAATTGGGTTGTCGATCCGCTTCCTATTTTCGACCTCTGAACGAGCTCGGTACGCAAAGGAATCATCAGATGTCGAATGATGACCAACACTAGAAAAAAAATATTGAGTCGATCAGACTTCGAAAAAAGGTGTATAGCGAAATGCCAAGAGAACTGACCGGTAGGTCATCGCTTCGATGAGGACCGCGCGGCCTTGGTCCAAACATCTCCGACGCCCTTCTCTGACTGCACTAAGAACTGCAAGGACATCATTGCCATCCACACGAATAGTGTCGATTCCATAACCCGGACCTCGGCTAGCAATACCGTCGCCATAATATTGTTCAGTGCTCGGAGTCGAAATAGCAAAACCGTTGTTGCGTGCAATGAAGAGAGTCGGAGAGGGTATAGTAGAAGCAAGCTGTAACCCCGCATGGAAGTCTGTGATTTTGTATTTGGGTTTGGTAAACTGCGACAGAATCTCGAGAATGTGATGTTGACGGACTGACCTCCTTCAGATGCAGCTCCTTCGCCAAAGAAACATGTAGCGATATGCTTGTTTCGACGCTCTGGTGTCCGACGTAAAGCGAACCCAACTCCAGCTGCGTGAGGAATTTGTGTCGCTAAGGGAGAAGATATGCTGTGAAAGTGGTGATCTGGAGAGCTGAAATGCTGCGCCAAGAGGAATGGTGTTGATCAGCATCATATATAATCGTGCCCGAGATGAATGTTTCTCACCACTGGCATTTGGCGCCCTTTGCTAGAAGTATCTTCAGAGTTCCCAAAACATTGGGCCATGATTTTGTCTAGACCAAAGTTACGCCACAATAAAACACCCATTTCACGATATTGGCCCAAAACTCTGGGGAACAATCGTATGAGTGACGGTGCAGAAGGCGGGGCGAGTGGAAGGAAACGTACTCGTCTTGCGGGTCAAGGGCAGCTGCGGAGCCAATGATTGTAGCTTCTTCGCCATACTATATAGAATAATGAGGGTAAAGAAAAACGAGAAGTGGGAATAATTGTACCGCCGTCATCTAAACACGAAAAGCTCAGCCATCAAAAAGTACATATGGAATATAGGGAATGTGAACTGACATAGAATGAAATCTTGCCCTGTCTTTGAACATTGTAGAGAAGTGTATCAAGAGCAGGGAGGAGTTGCATATGCTCATACCTAATGGTCGCAAAAGTCAGTTCAAGAGTTAGGAGAAAGAATGATGATCCGCCCGGCTTCAGTACATTCTACGCGCAATGTTTTCGTCAATCTACAGGGCCTAGTGAGTTGTAAAGTAACGGAAACCAATGAGAAGAGAAAGTACATCGGGGGCTATTGCGCCTTCAATGACCTGGACCTGAGCCCGAAAGTATCCGGTAAGTGGGAATTTCAGCATTTGAGCTGGTCACAGAGTTGAAGAAATGGGGAGTTGAGATTATTGGCGAACTGGAATGAGGCAGATTTCCTTGAGAGTCTCTCGGTAAGACTACAGGAGCATGGCTGGCTGTAGCAATGGAGCGAAGGGAGCGACGAGAAAGTGCGACAAGCGTTGGCCGGACCATAGTAGTATTGGTGGAAATGAGTGCCGTGATGATGGATGGAGGCTTGGACAAGTTTGGGTTGAATTGATCTGCCCTGTCACGGTTTGGTCGGCGGGAATCTGATGGCGTTTCTACCTAAGACCTGGGTTGAACCAGACGTTCACACTTTTCTGTTCTTTCCTCCCTAGCGGAGCCCTTCCTCGACAAGCTGCAGCGCAGCCTGTATGCGCTGTCGTTACTTTTAATTTTCCCCGATGCTGTCGCTCTTTTTACTGGTCTTACTATTCGCGTTTGGAACGCAGGTCGTCCTATCCGACGATGGCAACAAGGATTTCAAGGTAAACATCGTCAACGTCACCCAATGTGCCCCCGTCTTTCTCAACTTCACTGGTACAAAACCGAGGTGAGCACGCCTCCCATCGACCCATTCCACCAGCTTCTGACCGCCCATATTGCTCTTTAGGTCAGATGGCATTATTACCCAAGTCCAGGTCGTACCTATCAACAGTACCGCTATGAGCGTCCCTGTTCCACAAGTCAATATTACAGATGGTGGGATCCAGCTCTCCTTCCTCCCAGTGAAGGCAGACGATACTTTCGTCGTCAGCCTCGAAAACCAGAACGGTGACAATCTGTCCTAAGGTCTCTGATGTCTTTCGAGTGCAACAGAGCAGTGATACCTCTTGTCTTGTGCCTCCAACGAATCAAAAGGCATTTACACTGGTGAACGAACCTAGGCAGTGCGAGGCCTTCACTGTGCGCTACGATACTACCCTCTCCCCGACAGCACCTACTATCCGTTACTATAAGCCTCAAGATAGCTTCAAACGGTGCTGTTCAGGTTAGCAACGATGGCCAAGGAGTTGCCACTTATAAGATGGTCTGTTCAGCGATTGCCGGCACTCATTTCTGACTGACCATTTCCCCCAGGATCTTAAGCGCGGACAACAATTTGTACTCTTAATCCAAGGTGGCGCCGACAACAAGACGATGGAAACCACTTCTTTGCTCACCGGTTAGTTAGAGTGTCAATTGACAGCCTATTTTCCCGATGCTAACTAGATGTATGTACAGTCGGCGGTGAAGCCAGTAGTCCGTCAGATTGTTTCAATAAAGGGAATAGCACCGGCAGCAAAACCAAGGACGACAATGATAAGGATAAAGATGGCGGAAGTGGTCTCAGCAAGTCAGTTTCTCCATCGTCTTGGTGGTTTTGTTGAGCCTTGCTTATCTGTCATACAGGAAAACTGTGATTGGCCTGGCTATTGGTGGATCTATCGTCGCTTTGATTGCTTGCGTTATGGTCGCTTATCTCATGTGGGAACGCCGCAACCGCCGGCGTGTCAGCATCCACTTCGACCCCTCCTTGTTGGAAAAACGTAGCTTACCTCCCAGTGCACCTCAGAGCGAGGCATCCACTCCCCGGCCTCAGATAGTTTCCTATAATCAGGCCTCCAGTGGCTACGTTCAGAACCCTCCCTACACCTCGAACACCGTAATGACTCGCAAGTCCAGCCTTTCCTCAGAGCGTGAGCTTGCCGGACGCGGTCTGCCACAAATGAACCGGGGTAGTACATATGCGCCAGACATCCGAACATCTCCTTCAAGCTCTCTCAATTCATTCACCGACATTGAGGGTATCCTCAATAGCCAAGAGCAACGAGTGCAGGATGAGCTATCAATGTCACCGTTGCCGTCACCAACGGCATCGTTGATGAAGTCGCCAGGAGCCCCTGTGTTTGCTCAGCATGCCCAGCCTGCCCGAGCTCACCTAACTCGTGCCGACTCTGCCACTCTTTCCCGCCAACCGTCAACACAATCGTCAATCGTCGATCCTTACACTGGGGTCAATCGAGCTTCTTCCAACTTACTTCAACCACCACTGCCCGCTGTTCCGAACAAAAGCCACTTTTCAGCAATGACGACTTCGTCGTTTGGTGGTGGATTTGATACAGAAGACAGAATCTCGGGTGTTCCCGACAGTGTTGCAAGCCCAACCTCGACCAACTTACCACCGAGGCGCCCGTTGCCCGCTGCAACCTGCCAATGGTCTTGGCCGTGGGAATGGAGAACCTCGTTGAGCTTCTTTAGGACTGTCATTAATGCACCTGCTTCCTTCCATTCGCAACCAAATATTTTGAGCATTCTTCAATCTAGTAACGGGGAAAGGAGTGCAAGCACTCGAGAATAACTAAACCCAAGTTCCCTTCCGAAAAAAAAGAAGCACATCCTCCTTTCCTCAACTTTACTTACCTATACACTTTGCTTTTTCTTCTCACCGCACGGGTGTAGGCAGAGGATGGCGTTTTTTTTGTTTGCTTTTCTAAGGGCTCTTTTTCATAACAGGACGTTATTCTTGTTTACACTTTTCTACATCCACTTTCTTCGTTTTTTCTTTTTTCTGTAGGGTACGCATACAGCAAATCTGGATATACAGGTGCTTCTCTCTTTGTTTCATTTTGGGCTCATTGCTTTCCCTTCCTTTTCCCGCTGTTCTGATTCCATGTGTACATGTAATGCCAATCATTTTGCTTTCGATTTTCGCATCGACGTGGATGGTTTCAAGTATTGTCCTGGATGTTGGGAATGGGCTGTCTGAGAACTGCTGCGGGCTGGGAAGACCTTGGAACATTTAGAATAGGTCGGTAGGACCTCAATGGAAGAGAGTCTTGGTGCTGAAAGATGGCCCAAGATGTAAGCCACCTCTTTTGTGGAAGACCTTGCAAAGGATATGCTGAAATGCCGAAGTGATGGGAGGACTACTGTTTCAAATGCGCCAACGCGACGGTGACGAGTATGTTGTCTGAGAGACCTTCGAGGAAAGCTGACTTGCAGCTGCTCTAGCTTCGAGGAGATCTGAGCATGTGTAGAACTTCAGCAACGGCTGAACGACCGTTTGTGAATGGATGATGAGTATAATCTAGGTAAGTGAGATTTGCATAAAGCGACGAGGACCATACTAGTCGCATCCCAGAGACGGAGAGTCTATGGAGACGAGGAGCGTATCCAGAGAAGAGGGCGAATTCCTTCGGGTCATCGTTGAGTGGATAGTGCAGTGAAAGCTCTTCCAGTTGAGGGGCTGCAGTTGTATGACCTAGAGAACAGCAACCAGAGATCGTGGAGGCTAGAAGATATGGACTGTAATCCTTGAGGTTAATGTCCAGCGAACGCCATCGGTGAATATATGGAAGGGCAACATGCATTGCGTATTGTGCAGAAGCTGCGGTCAAACTTTGACCACGCTGTGCATCGGACCGTAGCTCGACTTCTAGCTGACTGGCCCGAGCAAGAACAATGCGACTCTGCCAAAGTTCCCAGTTTGGAGTTAAGGCAAGTCTTGACCACAATTGCGGGGAATGCACGCTAATGTACCTCCATAGTCTGGAAACTTGGAGCGCAGTGGCAGGTATGTGAACATCTTCACGCATTGCCCAATGAAGTATGATAGCAAGGACTTCGAAAGGGACATTGTGGATTGGATGATAGCGGTAGGCAGAAGATCTTGACAAAGTAAATAAGAGGTCATTGATTCCAAAAAATTGACTGGATTTAAAAAGGACCAACCTCTCTAAGCATTGGAAATGGGGTGTACGTGAAGCAGGCATGTTTCAGAAAGGGAAGAGGGGGAAGCAAAAGTAAACCCATTGTCCGCTGAGCATCTCTATAAAAGCCCGGGAAAAGGTAACAATGCAGACACGTCATAATGAAGAGAAGTCAAATGCGGAACGTGGCCACGAGACCACGTTTTTTAGTGGCCAGGTCAAAGAGAACAATAGCATGAATTGGAGCAGAGTCATGGCGGTAATGTGCAGGATCGGCGCTTAGACGGACGCGACTTCTCCATGGACGAGTCTCAGGCTTTGGAAGCGGTGAACACGGTGCTCAACCAGTTGGCCGAATCACCCCTGGATATCGACCTTCACAAAAAGCACATCGACCTTGCTGCTGCAACTAGCGATCCAGCCAACCTTCAAGCGGCTTGGGAACTTCTCACTGCCGAGCTAGCTGCTCCTGACGACGTTTGGTTACCACTCATTGCGGCCAAGTTGGAGAGTGTGGACCTTTCTAACTCTGAAGATGTCGAAAATATACTGTCTCTGTTTCTAAGAGCAGAAGGAGATTATCTTTGTGAGTGATACAATAGTTCCATCAACTTACCTTGTAATGACTTGCTTTCTATATGATTATTAGCCATACCCATTCTCCACAAACATTTGGAGTTTCTTATTAGCACCCATAACGAATACAAGTCAGGAACAATGAAACCTGCCGACCTTGGTGAACAGTTCTCCACGGAGTGGACACGGTTTGCCATTGAAGACGCGATCGAACCAGGGCTTGTTCACCCACACCGTGTGCGTCATCTATCTCGGACCGGCAGGAATTCTGCTGAATTCACATAGGGGCAAATTTTATGGACTACCTGGATTGAATGGGAATTGGAACAACTTGCAGAAGCTCCTGCGTCCGAAAAGTACATCTCATTTCGCTCATCCCGCTCATGAGATCTCATGATCCTATTAGACCTTCTCTCGTGGAACGAATTGAAAAAATTCATTTAGACCGCCTCAAACTTCCTCACTCAGGTATCTGCATTACCCCTACCTCCAATATTATCGCTCATGTTTCCATCAAGCTTCCGATGAGACAATGCAGTCATATTCGACTTTCACTACAAATCACAAGCCTCAAGACAAATACGAAGAATTCCTTGTATCTGCTTCTAAACTCAAGACCTACGCGTCGAAGGGATTCCAACGCCGAGAAGCACAGGAATATGCGACACTCAACAACGCACAAAGTCTCACAGCATTCGCCACGCTTCTTCAAACCATGAGAAGGTCCTCAAAACCAGACAAGGATATTGTGTCCAATGCTTATGAACGTGCTATATCTGAAGCTGCCCGTAGAAGGTTCAACGGTGAAGTAGGCGCTGAAGCCGCCTTGCGCAGCTTCTGGATTGGGTACAGCGATTTTGCACGCAGCCATGAGGGTGTGTCCTGCCTTGAAAGAGATTTCGATTCATAAGCGAGCCGTCCGAAGTATTCCTGGAAGTGGGGAAGTCTGGGCTAGATACATGCGACTTGTGGTGAGCTTCACATAACTTTCTATCTGTTTCGTCAACACCCTCAACCCTGTTCAGGAACGTCTTGAAGGACTAGAAAGTGCCCCAGAACTTGATAGTTCTGTTTCCGACCTATTCACAAGTGCTATATCAACTCAACTAGTTGACAAGGACGTTGAACAGATTGTCCCTGTAATCTTGGCACGGGCCGGGTACGAGAAGCGACATCTTGAAAGTGATGAAGATGCTCTTACAGAGCTGATCACAGTCCTTGAGAGTGGCATTGGCATGGTGCTACAAGGTTTGCAGCTTGCTACTGTGTCATGTCTTGGTTTAACGGTTGATTCGCCTAGCCTCATCTTCTGGGGATCCTAAGTACCGGCTGCAAAAGTACCTGGCTGGCTTGGTCCGTACATTTTTGGCCGGGGAACGAACTTTTTTTCTCAGATTTTTTTACAGTATTCCGGCCCACTTGATCTCACCTCCAACGCTATCGAGGTTTGGGCAAACGCTACAAAACAGTACAAATCAAGCTACGTCGCTTGGATTGCTTATACAGATAGCCTAATGTCTGTTCCTCCTATTGCCGTTTATTTATAAAGCAGTAGCTGACGGCCTTGTAGAAAAACAGATCGATTTGACGATGCTCGAGCAGTCTTTATTGAAGCTCACACAAAACACCTTGACTGGCCGGAAGCCATATACGAGGCGTGGCTTGCATTTGAGCATTTATACGGTTCAATGGAGGATCTGGAAGCATGCAATGATAAGATTGAGAAGGCTCAGAACATTCTCAACGTGAAGCGGGCGAAGGAGGCGGAGAAAGCTCACTATCAGGCCATGCAAGCTTACGCTTCTCAGCAAGCAGCGGCTCCGGTCTCTGATGCCCCCAGTGCTGATATTGCAATGGATGTGGATCAAGGAGGTGGACGAGGGATGAAGAGGTCTGCCTGATGATGCTCCTGTCGAAGGTAGTCATAAGAAGGTGAAGTTAGGTGAGATTTTTTTACGTTTGCATTGAATGTAGATGTGTTGACATATTGTATATAGATGCACCATCTGCACCATTGAAGCGGTACGTTCTTTACTGCATTGTCCTACCATCCTTTGCTGATTGATGGATAAACTATTATAGAGACCGTGAGAACAGCACGGTCTTTGTTGGAGACCTTCCGCAGGACGCTACGGAGGAAAATCTCAAAGCTCTTTTCAAGGATGTATGTTCGACTGCTGATAAACAGAAAACTGAAATTTCTTTACTGATATTGTCCCAGTGTGGCGAGATTCGCGAAATCAAAATCACTACATATCCCCATGGGCCAGTTGCTACAGTCGAATTCATGGATCGTGTGCGTATGCTTATGCTTCATTTTTTCTCATTTGAGCGCTCTGACAACGCATTCAGTCAAGTGTGCCTGCTGCTCTTACCAAGGACAAGAAGCGAATCAATGACCAAGAATTGAATGTGCATCTTGCGTGGCAATCCACTCTTTACGTGACAAATTTCCCAGAGAAGACGGATGATGCAGCCATGCGGGACATGTTTGGTCAGGTATTGCCCCTCAGCAAGATCATCGAAATGATTTCTAAAACCTTCATAGTTTGGTACTATCCTGGATGTTAGATGGCCAAGCAAGAAATACAAGGCTACAAGGCGATTCTGTTATGTGCAATTCACCTCACCGGTAGGTAGTCATCTAGAATTCTTGCGTCCAATACTTCATGTCTTGAAAATAGAAAGCGGCACAAGCTTCGCTGGTCTTGCACGGAAAGGAGTTGGAACCTGGACATGCAATGGACGTCTTGATTTCGAACCCAGAACGAAAGAAGGCAAGATCCGACCAAGCTGCCAACGAGAAAGAGCTTTATGTCGCTGGTCTGAGCAAATTTACCACACAAGTCGACCTTGAGAAAGTTTTCAAGACGGTTAGTGCTCTTGGTTTTGTGTATCGAGATGGGCGAGACTGATGAGCGTGAGTAGTACGGAAACTTGAAGGAGGTTCGTGTCGCTTTGGATCACGAAGGAAAGTGCAAAGGTTTTGCCTTCGTGGAGTTCAGCGAGCCGGTTTATATTTTCGCTTTTCCTCTCCTCTCACAAACCTAATGACAAGCATAGGACGAGGCTACCCGTGCATTGCAGGCTAACAACTACGAACTGAAAAAAACGGCGGATAGCTGTTACTCTTGTCGATCCTAAAGCTCGAGGACGCTCCAAGTGAGAAATATACCTTTCCTTACTACCCTATGGAGCTGACATTTCTCTCGTTTCAGAATGGAGGAGAACTCTAAGAACAAGTCCGAATACGAGAACCGTTCAGTTCACGTGTACAATCTGCCCGATGGAACTCAAGAAGGACTACTTCAACAAGTGCTTGAGAAGATCGCCAAAATCAAGCGTGTAGAGGTGTTATCGGATACTAATGAAGCACTCGTCGAATTGGAAAATGCTTCCGTATGTCACTGGTTAACCTTTACTTGTCTTTCAATGACTCACTGATTCCCAATGTTTTTAGGAAGCCGGAAAACTTTTACTCAGATTGGAACCCATCATTTTCCAAGACGTGGAACTCAAAATCGTTGAAGTAAGAGAGACGAAGAAGCCAAGTGCGCCGCCTCCCAAGGCTGGTGGCATGTTCGTCCCAAGAGCCGCCACAACTTCACGACCAAGAGCTGGACTTGGGCACACTCGCAAAGCTCCTGCAGCTGCTACCTCACGGGGTCCACGACAAGAAGCACAATCGGGAGGGGACGCGTCGTCTTCACAACCCAAAGGGCAAAACGACTTCCGTAAAATGCTTGGGGGTTCATAAGAATGGCTTCGCGCTAGTCGAAAGATCATGCGTATTTGTACATCGAATGAGACTTTTAAAAAAAAGTTCGTGAAACATAAGTATCGTGCGTGCATGGTTATCGAGATACTTGAGAAGAAACAAGGAGGCAAAACACAACATAGGTACGTGAAAAAGAGGGGAGAAAAAAATGCTAGTGTGGATGGATGGAATGCATATGTCAAGTCAATCTAGTCTGTAAATGATTCGAGTCTGTACACAAAATGCTCCCCAGAAAAAGAAAAAAAAAGAAAATCTCAACAACCGTCATATTCGGAATTGCGAGGAAAGTCATAGCCGGCTGCTTTCCAGGTCGTCAAGTTAGGGTTCGTATAAGCGTTCAAATGTCTAAATATACATGGTTAGTTGGGTGGGCAGAATGGGACAGGAAAACCTACCGGTTAATGTAATCGCTCGTAGGATAGTTGGGTGGATTGCAGGTAAGGCCGTCTCGTGTTCCCTGCCGCTGATACACCCGTATATAATCCACATACATCTGAGCAGGAAAATGGAGGGTCTTCATATCTTGAGCTTGGAAACCGTGCGACATAGCGAAGTTCAAAATAAGGAACTGTTTGTGTTTGTGTTGGTCATTGGACTTGACGGATTGAAAGAGAAAAGAAGCATACCATGGGTTCCTCAGGAACCAACCTTTGTCCGATCTTCGCCTCGTCATCCGGACCAATGCTACTGGGAGTCATCGTCCAAGTTTTGTCTCCATTATAAAACCAGGTGATGTATCCTTCATCCTGTTTCTTTGGATTTGAAAACCATTCATAGCCGTATGTCGAATATCCAGTTCCGCCATAGGCCGTGTCAGTCAATGTAAGTTAGTCCGCTAACTGCTTGCTGATACACGGACCCCAGGTACGTGTTGAACTGCGTCTTGGTTGTATCGTAAATAGTGGAACTGGGGGTATGGTTGACGAATTGATAGTTCATATTGTATGGTGCAATTTGAAAGGATTGTGAGGCTTGCCCGTGCATGACGGTAGTGTCGATTTGAGCCTCGAGAATATCAATCTAGACAGAGTCAACAATGGTTATTTTTTTGGGAGGATGTCAACGAACCTCAGGTACACCTCGACCTTTGCTTGGGTAAGGGACCTGGATGATCCGAGCCTGGGCAAGTACAAGCTGAAAGCCGTTGTCCAGGTTGGAAGCTCAGAGGATTACCCCCGTTTCCACCGGTTGCAGCTGCAGTTGGTGTACCATCGCGGGCCGTCTGATTCGGAAATGTGCCTTACGCTGAGTTAGCCGAGTTCATATTGGTTGTATATCCAGAACATACCGACATCGCAGGTATCGTAGCTATATGGCCACATACCCTCGGTCGACGCACCATATCCTGGACGACCCTAAATTACCCATTGACCATGCACCTAAAAGACAAGATCAATACTCTACGTAACAAGATGTGCGAAAATGAGACCTGGCCAAAACCCAACCGACTCCGAAGAGCCAGGCAAGCTGACAGACACTTCGACAAAACCGGTCGTAAAGCAGAGCTTATTCCAAGATGTAAGCATGCCGCTTTTGTAATTGAGTCCTTTAATATTCTCTTGGGTCATCGTAATCACAAGTTTGCCGTCATGTGTGGTCGTTGCTGAAGGATCGTAATATTCCAAGTCGTCTGTTGCCCTACGAGACACAATACAGTTAAATAATGTAGCTGAAAAGACAGGTTAAGACGCACCAATAATGGAGATCTGCTGCTTCCCAGAAGGGGTCATCGCCGGGATAAAAAGAACGACCGTTCACGTTGAATTCGTCGCTGAAAACGAGATCGTATTCTTTGCCGTCCCAGCCGGTTCGAGTCATCGCGTTTTGTGGTGTGTCGCGATCTATAAGAGAAGGAAAACTAGAGAATTCAGGAACTTGTCCGGACGCGTTTATGCCTTTGTGTTAGGTCAGCTTCTAAGCCAATATTTTTTTGGGGAGTAAGAGCAAGCGCACCACCCAAGTTATAGCCTTTCATTGCTTGCTGGGGCTTAATGACAAAATCCATAATAGGACCTCCAAGAAAGAGAACGAGAAGGCCTGCAATAATACCCAAGAGAGCAAGGACATTCGGCCAGCCTCTGGATGAACAGAGAGTGAATTGGGAGAACCAGCTATCTCTGAAACGAGGGTTGTGTAAAAGGTCATCTGCCTCTGGATCTTTGTCCCAGATATACTGGGGCAGAGTTGCTGTCGTGTAGCGAGGAGTGGATGAAGCATCGGTGGAAGGCGGCAACGGTTGCGACTTTTCTGAGAGCGATAAGTCAGGAAGCAGACGAGGTGTTTCTTCAATCTCAGAAGACTCTGTCGGTGGAGGAGGGGGTACAGGTCTATCGTAGAGTGCAAAACCTTCTGATGATGAATGTGAGTGGGATTCTGAACTCGAACCGGCACGAGAATGGCCTGATGAGCTTCCGCTGCCGCTGCTGCTACTTTGTGCGCTGAATCGGTTGGGATTGCGAGCCATTTCGTCGTTGGGATTATACTAAATGGATGGAATGAGACTATATATCTTTTGAGAGACAACAGGGACAGTGATGACGCACTGAGTATGGACCATAGTCTCCACCAATGCTGCCTGTTGCGACGCCCCTGGTGATGCCAAATGCTGGGCTGGAAGGAGGAAGACTGTCTAGCTCGCTGAAAGCTTTGGGAGTTGGTGCGTAGCTGGTAGCGCCATCGTATGAGGCGAGTGTCGGAACAGGTTTTCGGTGGGGACTGAATGGCAGCGAGGACTTGTTGGTGTTTGGCGTTCGGTGGCTTCGTGGGCTAAGTGGTACAGGTGAATAAATCTGGCTGGGTGTGCTAGGGGCATAATGTCGGCTTCGGGGTGCGCGCGCAGGCATGACTGAAAGACGCAGGAGGAGTGGTCAAATTTGGAATGTTCTACAAGCACGTGGGGGCGTCTAGCTCCTGCCCTAAACAAGGAGTGATCTATCATTGCATTATTGCCAACAACCTTTCTACTTCCACCACCGCGGTTCTGTTCTCCATTAATTCTTTCTTAGGCAAACTGTGCCTCTAGGAACAACCTATTTGTTAAGCGACCATCCATGTACCTTAGCTATTCGGAGTCCTCTTGCCGCTGTTTCGCTCTTTTTTGACCCTCCACATAACAACTTTGGCGTCGACATTGACATATTGTGCACGTCCCAACCAATCTCCATGGAGGGCATGTCGAGCCCAACATATCTCAAACTCAGCCAATTTCGGATCTCTCGTCCCGCGATGAGCTCAATCCGCGCCCCATTGGGTTATACCTCGCCCAGCCCATTCAACCTATAGGCGGTTTCATACCTCCGTTGCCTCGCAAGCCACTAACAACAGCTCACTTATTGTCGATTCAAATCATATTTACTCCAGCTGTTACAGTTCCCTTGCTCTCTTGCACGTGCCAATCTCTTGTTCCCTTTGAGGTGCCGGAGATGCTTCCACAACACCTTCGATTCCAGTCGCCGGGATTGAACGGACCTACTCGACCCTAGCATGAGCACAGTCTTCGAAATTTTCGAAGCCTTGGCACAATCACTGACTGACGTGAGATCGTGCCTCCCGCCACACCGACAAGACATGATGGATGATTTCATACCACTTCCTCTTTGTACGGGCAAATTCACTGCTTTGCAGATATCTCCACGCCGCGTATCACTCGCTTGTGCACGTTTCATAGCTATTGCTGCCATCAATTAACTTTTTTCTCCCTGGATAGAAGACGAGACAGGCACATTACCTGTTGAGTGTATATTTTTCATTAACTGGGGTCAGACTTAAAAGCCTCGTTACTCTCCATGAAGATTCCTTCAGCAGCTTTCCGCTCTTTCCCATTCAATGTTTCGTCTTCTCTCACTATTCCCTCTTTTCCTTGCCGTCGTTCATGGCGCTTTACCATCCCTTAATACTCGAACCGATCTATTCATCGTAAACAAGGATGTCTCTCCCGACGGTTTCACGCGCCCGTAAGTAAACAGTCGCTTTCACCGATAGTCCATAGGCTAACTTGGCACGTAGTGC
Source organism: Flagelloscypha sp. PMI_526 (assembly GCA_021399455.1). NCBI lineage: Eukaryota > Fungi > Basidiomycota > Agaricomycetes > Agaricales > Niaceae > Flagelloscypha > Flagelloscypha sp. PMI_526. The sequence continues at coordinate 730,063 of JAJTUO010000011.1, read as the reverse complement.
TGTAGTCGCTGGAACCCAAGCCAATAATGCTGCCGTTGTTGGCCCTCTCATTACAGGACTTAAGGTATGTCCACGTCCCCCCAAACACTTGATAGTGCATCTGATTCTAACCTCCGTTTAGGGCGGGAAATATAGCATCAATGTCCATGATCAACTCACCAACGCTGACATGATCAAGGGTACCAGCATCCATTGGCATGGTGTGCTGCAGAAGAAGTCAACTTGGGCGGATGGCCCTGCCTTTGTCAACCAATGCCCTATCTCTCCTGGAAATTCGTTTACATACCAATTCGCTACTCCTGATCAGGCAGGCACTTACTGGTAAGTTTTTAGGCTTCGACGCCTTCACAGAACATTCTAATTTGACTATTAGGTATCATTCACACATTGGTCTTCAATATTGTGACGTAAGTTCCTGTATTCGGTTCAGATAAAAAGATTCCCTCCTCATGTCGTTTTTAGGGTCTCCGAGGTCCTTTGGTTGTCTACGACTTACTCGACCCTCATCGTTTGAGGTACGACGTCGACGATGGTATGCTACTTCGCTTCTCCGGTTTTGGTTCTCGTAGCGCTGATACCATATTTTACTAGCGTCTACGGTTATCACTATTGCAGACTGGTATCACAAACTCGCAAAAGACTTCGCTGGTCCGGCCATTCCTGATGCCACCCTCATAAACGGCAAGGTGAAATAAAATTGTTCTTTACGTTTGCAGAAAGCTGACTCTCCAATTTACTCTCACAGGGACGATATAGCGGTGGACCAGCTTCTGAACTCTCAGTCATCAAAGTCCTTCCTTTCAGGAGATATCGAATCCGACTTGTCTCGATGTCCTGCGATGCCAACTTTGTCTTCCAAATCCTTGGACATGATTTGACCATCATCGAAGCTGATGGCGTTTCCACTCATCCCCACACTGTTCGAAGTCTACAGATCTTTGCGGGTCAACGCTATTCCTTCGTTTTGAAGACAAACCAGCCCATAGGAAATTATTGGATTCGTGCGAAGCCGAACGCAGGCAATGGGTTGAATACCTTTGACGGAGGCCTTAACAGTGCTATCCTTCGATACCTGTGCGTTCCCAACCTCCGTGTTGTGTCTCCTCCTCCTAACCATCTGACCATCTTTTCTTCGATTAGTGGTGCTCCTAATGCAGAACCTCCGGCTACTCAAACAGAAGATCCTACAGTCAGAGCTCTGGTCGAAACCGATCTTCATGCCCTCACCAGTCCAGTCGCGCCTGGACAGCCAAGGCCTGGTGGAGCAGATGTTAACATCAATTTGTTAATGGGTTTCAGCGGTGGTTAGTCCTTCACCTCCCAATCACTTTGACCATTCGAGTTCTGATACGTCCTTACTAGGAGGTTTCACTGTCAACGGCGTTGCTTTCAGAAGCCCGACTCTCCCAGTCCTTAATCAAATCTTGGCTGGAGCGCGAACTGCTCAGGAGCTTCTCCCTCCCGGTTCTATATACGAACTTCCAAGGGGTAAAACCGTCGAGTTGAGCATTCCTGGGGGACTTGCACCTGGAGCTCCTCATCCCATTCATTTGCACGGTCATGAGTTTTATGTTGTAAGATCCGCTGGAAGTACAGTGTATAATTATGCTAATCCCGTGAGGGTGAGTAAAATTTTCATTGTCGTGTGTTCATCCCCTCATTTGGACAATAGAGAGACGTTGTTAGCACTGGGGTTGCTGGAGACAATGTCACGATACGATTCCAGACGGATAATGCCGGAGTTTGGTTCCTTCACTGTCATATTGTATGTTTGATATGCTTTCTTTTTCTGATCCCTTCTCTGAACTTCCTATTTTTCAAGGATCCTCATCTTGAGCTCGGCTTTGCTGTCGTTTTCGCTGAACGCGTTGACGAGATCCCCGCGCCACCGAGTATGTACCCTTTTCAGCATCCCGTTCAATTTGCTAATGAGGATAAATAGCCGCATGGACAGAGCTCTGTCCTGAATGGGAAGCTCTCAATAGTCAAGACGCTGTCATTGCCAATGGAAATGGGACCGATTCAGCTCTCATCAGCTCTTTGCAGAGCGAACAAGCTGCAGCTCCTCCTCCTCCTGCTACTGACCCATTGATCTCGCCTACTATCATTACGGAAGCTGCAGCTCCCACTGAAGACGATGCTGATCTCTCTTCCCTTGTCCCTCCTTCTACCACAAGTGCAGCTGCGACAGCGACGAATTCCGCCGCTCTCTAATACAAACGCTAACCATGCGTTTCTCTACTTTCCTTCTGACATTCTTTCTTGGTTATACAAATAATTGTACGATATTTTGGACAACCCTATCCTGTTTCTTTCCTCTCTTTCACTCTCTCTGTACCTATCTACCTATCTAGGATCGATATATCTAACCCTATAATTCTGGTATTAATCCAGTTATCTCTAATCAAAATTGGAATTTTGTAACTTTTTTTGAGCCGTCTGAACACGAGAGTCGCTTCGATCTCGGGAAAATGAGATTCCGGAACGCGTGACATGGCTACTCTAATTTGTTAACTTCTAACGCCTTTCAGTCGCTTTGATCATGTCCTCTCTTGCGGCAATTGAAACCATGTTCAACCTTGAAGGATACGTTGCGATCGTAACTGGCGGTGCTACAGGCAATATGTTTCTTATTAAGCATCTTGAGGCGTCCTTCTTACGTGCTAGAACGTAGGGATCGGATGGATGATTACCCAAGGGTTGGCTTCGAGAGGGGCAAAGGTGTATATTACTGGAAGGAGGAAAGAGGTGTGTTGACCTCCTATTGATTTATGGTATGTCTGACTAACATCTGGCTTTTAAGGTCTTAGAGAAGAGCGCGTCCAGTTGGACTGGAAAGATTGGCTCAATCATTCCGTGAGACATCGAAATGGGTTTCGTCCATTCGATACGATTCTAATCACATATCTTCATATAGCATTCAGATGGATGTTACCTCCAAGGAGAGTATTGCAGCAGGCAAGAAGCTGATCCAGGAGAAGGAGGGGAAACTCCATATTCTAGTCAACAAGTTCAAACCCTTCTCGATGCCCGCAAATAATTTGTTTATTGATTTAGGGATACATTTTAGTGCTGGACAAGTTGGCCCAACTTCTCACTTCTTTCGGGATCCTCAGAACAACGATGCCGAAGCTTTGGGTGAAGCGTATTTCAACAACGAAAGCTTCGAAGACTGGTCGCAGCTTTATCAGGTAGGTTCTACAAGAACCCCCTTCAGCTATACTTACCTTCATGACATCCTACCAGATCAATACCTTCTCCTTGTGGTTTACGACAATGGCATTTCTGGGACTCTTAGAAAAGGGTACCAAAGACATCGGAGGCGATTTCATTGCCGGTGTGGTGAATATCACAAGTATCAGTGGTGTCATCAAGCAGGCTCAAGATCATGTAAGAATATTCCCTTTTTAAAAACCCATTTACTTGAAATGGTTTTTTTCGCAGTTTTGCTACAACAGTTCGAAAAGCGCCGCTTCTCATATAACAAAGATGTTGTCCACAGAATTTGCACTGAAAGGAATCCCCGTTCGAGTAAGTTATAGATGTACAGGCCCGCTTGTATAACCCACTAAATGTATATCACAGGTGAACGCAGTATCTCCTGGAGTGTATGAGTCTGAGATGACCACAGACGAAATCACACCAGAAATGGTCGATAAGGTTGGAAAAGGTATTTCACCTGTTCCAGCTAGGCGACCTGGAAGGTAACTTATATGCGATTTATCTTCGTTAATAATCTGAAGCGACATCAGAGCAGCAGAAGTCGCAGGAACGGTTGTATACCTCTCTTCTCTTGCAGGATGTTACACCAATGGCCAAGAAATAGTTGTGGACGGAGGTTATGTAGCTGTCAATCCATCCACAGTGTAGCTACAACGAATTGTGATTCTAGCTTCACCTAGCTCGCGTTATGGAGAGTCGACCGAGCAGGATCAGATGACGGAGCTGAAAGCCCCTATCTCCGGCGCTCCCTTCTCTCCGCCCATCATCATCATGGAACACACGCAAATCACGTTTGAATGGACTGTGAATGGCCTGGCAAACCTCTTTGATTCATCTGCTGGTCCTTCTAAAAGCAAGCTCTACAAAAGTCCACGTTTTGGGCCTGAAGGTCAATGGTTTGTATTTCACCTCGACTACCTTCAAGGTAGCACCAATAATGGCGCTTAGGCAAGTTCTGCTGTATCCTAATGCTGGAACAAGCAAAGAAGGTCAAGTAGAAGGCATCTACGCTAGTCTATTTCTCTCCAGTGAGGTTCGAGTTTCAAGATACATTTTCAAGACATCCTTTCCGAGATCACACCGTTCCCTTAGCCGACTTCGAATGAATTGGAGGCCGCGGTCATGAATGATGGACAGTGGATTCGTAGGGGAGTTTACAAGTTCTGTTTCGAAATTCGAACGTACGCGTGATTCGTAAGACATTCAGTTCTCCAGGTCTCACCATGCATAGATTAAAGAAGCAGGTACTATTCAACCAGAAGGAAGCATCAAATCACATATTCTCGCACAAAGTCTTCTTTCTACTACTGAAAGTTTCCATTCATTTGTTGACATACCTTGCCACAGACAGCAAATTGGGGCTGGTGAGCTCCGCCCGTCCGTAACAAACTTCCACGTTTACAAACTGTTTTCTAGGGCTCAATTTGCCCGAAGAGACGTGATATATTACGGCGCTCCAGCCACACGATTGGATGATGCTTTTGTCATTGTGTGTACCATCATTTCTTCCCCAGCACCACCGACGCAGCCTCCACCAACCCCGATGCGGGAAGTCCCTCATTCTTTTCTCGATAGAATTGGAGAACTTCTAGGGGATCCCAATTACTCCGATGTGAAGTTTATTCTACCACAGAGATCTGGACCTCCTCGGTCGATCTTTGCTGCGAAAAAGGTGCTTGAAGGAGTCGAATATTTCCAAACCAGTGAGTGCAATGCTGTGAATCAGCCAAAAATACGCAATTTTTTGGGTAGTGTTTGGAGCAGACTTCATCGAAGGCGCTTCTTCGTCCAGAGCTGGCCCGTCCCTATGGTGGTGCTTCTTCAGATTACGAGGAAGAAGACAGGACTATGGAAGATTCAGACAGCGAATCCATCTCAGACTCATCAGAGGATCCTGAAACCTCAATTGTTGGAGAAAATGGAGAGTATATTCTTTCTGACAGTACAGCTATTCCGCAGCTCACGAGCCCTGTTTCACCAAACGAAAACAGCTCAGAGGAAACTGGACAAGGTGGGGACCAGCCACACCAACCAATTGTAGCGCAAAATTTGAGAACAGCTGCTCCTCTTGTGCATAGCCCAGTTATTGAAGACGACAGGAGAAAAATGCGCCAGGTTACACTTCGCGATTGTTCATTTGCCACCTTTTTCTCGATCCTCTACTATGTATGTTCTTTTATCTTTGAGCGCACAAATTTGAGCTTATTGATACTAGTTATATACGGACTCCATTTACTTCGCCCCACTCTCTTCGTCTTTCATGCTGGGGACCTCACATGCTCATAGTCCTCCATCAAACGAAGACATCCACCAGACCTTGAGATCCTATAGGAAAGAGTGGATAAAAGAGTTCCAGAAACGTCGTCCAGGAAAACCTGTATGTTCTGCCAAAGCTTGCTACCGACTTGCGGATCGTAAGTCTACCAAAATTTTCGCCCACATCTCGTTGAAGATTTTCTCGAGGGTTTGGGCTCAGTGAACTGAAAGAAAAAGCTGCCCGACACATCCGCACTTCTCTTACAGCTGATAATATTGTTTATGAGATTTTCTCTCCCTTCACTGCTGTTTTTCCAGAACTGAGACAGGTTTGTTCCCGAATGCCTCGGCAGGTGGCTGTTTTCGGGACTTACATGTAAGACAGTTTGAGGTAGAATTCTTTCTTGAAAACTGGTCCATAATACGCACTTCACCGGCAATGAAACAAGTCTGGAAGCAGATCCGCCATGGCCGCCATCCTGGATATGAAGAAGGTAAAGTCTCGGTGGCTTTGGAGGATTTGAATTCTTATCATTTCTTTAGTCTGGCCGGCCATTGCCAGTCAACTAGAGTTTAAGCCCCAAACGAAGGCGGGAGCCTCAGGGACAGGAAATGACGAGTAAGGTTCTTTGTGTCTTGTGACTTGTTGGCGACAGGGGTGAGAGGGAGGGTTGGTGATTTTCGTTTCGCGTGGCTGCCATGTGAACAAGACTCGTGTTATAAGAACGAAGAATTGTAGAAATGTATAAAAATTATTTTATTTACTAATCAATGCTAGTCTCGGAAACATTATCATCCTCGTCATCCTGCTGAATTGGTCGCGAAGGTGAGTGACGAGAGGAAACAGGAGGAGAGAAAACTCTATTTTTCACACCTGGCCGGTAACAGTATTGAAAGTTAGAAACGAGAGGTGAACAGAAGAGTTGAAGGCTGACCGTTCCCTAGAGGACTTCGCAAAGTCGATGGGTGGGAGTGAGATAACGGGTGAGGTCTCTTTGGTGTTGGGGTTTCAATCGGAGTTTGCCTTGGACTTGCAACTCTTGGAGGTGTATGAATATGCTGGAACGAGCCTGGGATAGGCGACTCAGGTTCATCCGAAGTTGCGCGAAGAGGAGGCATAGGTTGTGTGGCAGCGTATGATGCTGGTTGCGAGGGCGTATAGGGCATCGTGGAGTCTAGTGTTTCAGCAGGAATAAAAAGTTCCTGGTCTAGGTCGTGCTCATTTTCAAGAAGCTCCGCAGGAAGGATGTTTTGGCGATCTCCTTGATGTTGTATCGGGATACGATGAAGCAATCCGAAACTATTTTGATCAGATGGGGAGTCGATCTACGGCAAAAAAAGCCAAGCATACCCGAAGACACAGCCAAGTAAACCGTCACCACCCCAGTGACGATTGGGGATGAGAACAACTTCACGTAAGGCACTGAAACGATGAGCTTATGATTTCCTAAAACACGTTTGGACAATTAACTCACTCAAAATCGTATGAATAAACATAGACACGGAGTGGTTTGTCAACATGTGCTTCTACGAGGTCGTAGAAGTCATTTTCGGCGCTGAGGCACGTTATTTCAGCTTGGGAAGTAGAAGCCGACGTGTATGCGTTTTTTTCTTACCTCAGGACACCACCACTCCATCCTAAAACCCAATCACCCTAACAAGGACATCACCGATGAGAATTTGGGGATCGTTGCGACTGAAGAGACTGCGAACCATCGGGACCAGACCTGCACTTTCAGCAGGACTTCCTTCCGCAACGTCAAGAACGTGCTAGAGCCGTTATCTATGAGAAGGGGCAAAGAAGTTTATCCTGCAGGCATACCCAAACATTATCCATTGCAAACTCGGGTTGGCACAACCGTACACTGAGCCCAAGAAGTTGCGACGGTTGCGGTTCATGTTCCGAGGCTGCTCGGGCATTCCATGTCTTGGAAGGTGTGATTGAAACGCCTAAGCGATGAAGCAAGTTTTGGCACGTGCAATTGAGCAATAAGTACCGATGCTTACTTTTTGTTTCTCGATATTTACTATTCCACACGTGCAAGGTCAGTGTCCGACCTTCGTGTGCCTCCACAATTCTTTCAAGCTCAGCTGCTTCAAGGCTTCCAGATTGACCGCCTTGAAATCCCTCGAATCCAACGAGAAAGGAGAAGTATGGCTCAATTTCTGTTCCATCTGCCGGGCTGCCAGGTGCAACACGGAGTACGTGTAAGCCCTGTTTTGGGGTTGTTGCACTTGATGATTGAGACGCGCCCATGGTCCCCTATCACGTGAGATTTTATGGCGCAAGAAAATACAGGTCAGGAGGGATGTCAAAGGAAATGGGATGGGTGTGAAGAGTGGCCTTCCAATTCAGACGCCCGAGCCTCAACACGCTGTCCAACTAAACCAATACACATATTTTGCAACTATTACAGAATCCGATCATACATTCGGACCTTTGACGTCGGAAGTCTCAAAGACAGCTTTTAATCGTGCATACATATAATTTGGGAGAGACTGAGACTTCCGGTTTAAGGCTTTAGAGAGATATGGGGAAAGACTTCGATTCTCCGAGACTTCAGGCTTAATACTTAGAGGCTACTGACAATTTCGGACTATGCATTCAGATGATCGGCTTAGATGCCCTCATTCAGTGAGATGTATTCTTGAGTCAAGACTGAAATCTCTCGTAGCCGGGAATGAACTACCACCGAAAGTATGTTCCCAAACGGGCAGAACGGTTATATCACGGCTTTATATCTAGTAAGGCGTAATGGGGGTTGTAAAAGTGGACCTTTGATAGGTAAACTGTTTCTTCAGCTTGGACAGATTTTGAGCTCAGTTCATGTACTGTGAGACACCCGGGATTTCGGATTAATCTATTCTCACTAAAGAGCGGGGAAGAAGCCGTTTGGGTTTTCTATAACGAATACGAGGTGCGGGGAAACAGAGTTGGACACAGAGAGCACGAAGGCACTTGAGGCTAAGTAACCGGGCCGCCATGTCATAGCAGCATCCGATATATCAAGCAGCGCGGGGACTAAGTGTAGCGCAAGAAGATCTGTAGCACTGCGTACGTCAGTTTGAAGGAGACACTGACAAGTAGCTAAGTAGATGCCTCGGAGGAGATCCAGATTTTGCAAGATAGGACAACTGGATGATGATGGCGGCAAATCTTTGGGTATTCAGAGGTTGTGTAGCTGAACTGGTAACAAAATTAATATCTTGAACAATGAAGGGCGTAAGGCGTTCAGATAGTTTGACGTTGTTGAAGGGAGAAAGCAAGTTGTGTCTGGCAAGGTTGTCGCATCTTAACTGCACCCGTCAAGGCAAAACTTGCTTTAGAACACTCACCACTGGGCGGCATGAGGTAAGCTTTTCGAGCTGCAACAATGAATGAATTGGCTAATACTCCATTTTAGCTAGCATCTTATGTCCTTATGTCGACGTGCACTTTTTCGAGCTGCATGGTTGAAACCTCAAAATATTACCGCACAATCCTCATTCTTCTCTCATTGCCACTCTGTCCGTCGCTCCGGCAAAGTATGGCAGAATGGCACACCCTTCTTCTATCATCACGGACGTTGTATTTCTACGCGCACCCCACTGTCCCCCGACATAGACCATTACCTTACTTTTCGGTTGGACTCTGCTGAGAGGTACCAGTTCACTACCGAGGAGTGGGTCAACATCCTCGCGAATTCACGCGAAGTCAGTCAGAAGGTAGTATCTGACATTATTTCTCTACCAACTCAGGATTATAGGCGCGTCGTGGAAGCTCTTTTGTCGTGTCGTGACGCGCTTGCTTCTACTCCTCATTCATCGGTACTTGAATTGGTGCATACCTACCTCTCTTCTGGTGGAGAGATTTCTGGGGAGCTTGGAGTCAACCTGGCTATAGCAATATCTTCCCACGTAGACAAGGGCAAGGACCAGAGCACTGTTGCTCATCATCTCACCTCCGCGACTCTTGCCTCTAAAAGAGCTCTCATGGACCACCTTCCTGACATTGTTATTCCCATGGACTTGCATATCATGGATTACAACCTTCCTAATTCTGCCCGAGCGGTGTTCGGAGTTATTTACCGTCTCCTTTTCCTTGATCTCCAACACGACGCGTTGGATCTTTTCCAGCAAGCTGCCTCTATGCATCTTATCCCTCCGTCCACGATGAAGGACCTAGAAAGTTCGGAAAACGGCCTTCACTATATTATTTCTCTTGCCAGCTCTCGGGCGGCGCTTCATTGGAATGTACACAATTTCAGTCCGGCCTTTGTCACCCATCTATATCCTTCTCATTCTAGGGACGAACTCCTTCGTCTACATGTTTCTGACATTCTCATCGCTCTCATTTCCAAAGCTGATGAATACAGCCTGCGCCGGGCCCTTAGACTCTTGACGCACGTCGGAAAAACACTGCCGATGCCACAACCCATCTTTACCAAGCTCTATGACATGGCGCACCACCTTCGTGCGGTCAATATCGCCGAGGATCTTTACTTCTTCTCTCGCACCTCAGCCTTCGTAGATTTATCCTATCACCCCCCTCAGGATGTTGTGCTACCATGGCTCATGCAACACCTCTCAAGCGACCACACGCGGCGGCGATGGCTATCACTTATGCTCGCACGAGATGTTCTTTACCAAGACTTATCGGTCCCGCCGGCTTTTCGAGGACAATTCATAGTCTCTCTCGTTCGTAATGGCCACACCACTGTTGCGAGAGGACTTTATGATCAGTGGTCTACTGGTAGAGACGGCTACCTTATTAGAGGTAATCATGCACTTATATCGAGGTTTGCAAGTCTCTGGTCCACCTTCTATGAGCGAGCGACAGTCGAACTTGGCGTCGGACCTGCCGAAATTCCTAATGTAGAGCCTCCTGCACTAGCACAACAGTCGCTTCCTTTGGACGCATCATCCAAACAGTTAGAGAGCTCTCACATTATGAATCGCCCTCCTCCAACCGCCGTAGAGCAATTCCGTTCTTTTGATCCATTCATGAAGAACGCCCTTGCTTCGTTCGAGAAATCAATACACCCCGTGCATGAAGCTGGCCACGTTGCGCTAAACGCTCTAGCCAGTGCCTATTTTCACCTCAGGCGACCCGTGGATGCGTTTAATACTCTAAACATAATTATTCGTCGCGGCGAACAACCTGACCGGTACGATCTCAGCGTTGCTCTTCGCGGTGTCGCTGCTGCATCTGCAAAAGCGGCATTTGACATGCTCGAGAGGATGCGCCAAAATGGCCTTGAGCCTTCTAGTGGGGATTATGGCATTGTCCTTTTAGCTGCTCTCAAACGCAACGAACTTGATGTTGTCGGAGATATTGAACGACAAATGGATTCCATGAACTTGGACATGACACTCCATTCTGTGGACGCCCTCATTCGGGCTAGCAGAAAGAGGGACTCTGAGCTCAGCCAAACGGTGATTCGACAAGAGCTCCAGCAAACAAGTGCCTTACTCCACGAAATGACTACCCGCGGCATACGCCTTCCTCCTGCCCTTGGGATTTTTCTTGTGGGTCATGCATTGCGTGCAAATCTTCCAGGTCTTGCTTTTGCCTTTTGGCGGCGCATGATGAGCGAGAGCATCGCCTGGAACAATCCAGGGCACAAGGAGGTGAGGCGCGCAATCAGGCGCTCCGTGCAAAGTAGAGCCGGTCGGGGTTTGGATGTGCAAAATGCAGAGTTGATGGTCAACCTTCTCTCAGGCCCAAAAGTGCCTATAGTTTGGCCCACCGGAGGCAGCTGGAAACTGGGGGCGAGTGTCGACCCAATCACTAATCCTTACAAGCGTGGGAGCTTGTCAGCTCGGGAATGGAGGCATTAGGGTACCCAGACTTGAAGGATACGACGGAAGTTCGGATCGTTAGAGTTGGGGGGGAGTAGTAGTTTTTTACGATGTATTTTTTTTTTACAACGGCAGCAATCTAGTCAAAGAGGGCTGTCATCGAAAGTGGACCATATCCAGGGACGATTCTCATAAATTTGGGGGTCATCACCGAGTCTGTCCTAACCGATAAACAGCCGTTGGTGGAAGTTCTCGTGATCGAAGAGGTTCTTTGACTCTTGCTCGATATGGCCGGTCCAAACAACGAACGAAATGAGAAGCACGGCCCAGTGACTTTGGCTCCCGGGGGTTTTTCCCTTTAAAAGCGGACCTAGACTACTGCTTCCAGGCAACCCTCCCCCCTCCTCTTTTCTTTTTTGAAATGGCCCTAGTACCCGCACGCCCACGAGTGACGGTGAAGACAGACCTCGACTCGAACTCGCAGGAGAAGCCAAAGCGGAAGTGAGTATCATCTGCCGTCCTTCTAAGTCTGGGTGGGAACTCCGGGGTTTGTCCGCGCCCCTTTGCTTTCACACCTTGCTCTCCTTCCCCCACTGTCGACTACACAGTCTTCATTACTTTGACCATTTCCAATGTCTCTTTCTCTTCCATTCTTTGAGATCTTATATGCTGACACTCTTTCTTGACAACAGGCGCCAGTCCCAGAGTGCGTCACGCGTTTTCCTTTTCTGGTTGGGCTAAAGATTGACTTTGGGCAGGTTGCGACGCTTGTCGAGCCCGCAAGGTTCGTTGCGCTCGGGAGAATCCTGAAGACCAGAAACAGTCTTGCAAGCACTGTATTGCCCTCGGAATCCCATGTACATATGAGTATCAACCGAAGAAGCGTGGCCCGCCCAACTTGTAAGCTGACTACCCCACCCTTCCCCGCATTTTTCTGGTCGGTGCCTTACGAGTCGTTCATTATTCAGGTATCTTCGCCGGCTTCAAGAGGCCAATGCTCTTGCTGCAGCTCAAGCTGAGGCAGATGCTACTCGTGACTCGGACACAACGTCGCCTTCGGTCGCCAGTCCTCCCTTAAGCATCTTAACCCCTTCCCTCCCCAGCAGTGCCAAGAGTCCTAAGACATCCTTCCTTGAAAGTCCATTGTCCTCGGTTCCCCCTTCTTCTGCTGCAGTTCCTCCCTCCAGATACCCAATCGCCGCAGATACATACCATCAGTTTACCCCCACCCTCTCTGGCTCACCGCCGTTTGGACACCCAGAGACTCTCACAACTCCGTCTCCAAAGTCAGAGGACCACCAGCTCTTCCCTGGTAGTCCCAGCGAGCAGTTCAGTACATACCCTCTCTTCAATTGGTCCTATCGTCAAAGTCAGCCACTCGCCGTTCCAACAGGTTTCACTCCGCTCTCTTTCTACTATCGGCCTCACAGATTGGAGGAAGTCGCCCCCAGGGATACGATTTCGCTCATTGTCGCTCTTTTCTTTGATTTCGTTCATCCTTTGACTCCTTGCGTTCACAAACCATCCTTTATGGCTGATCTTCATGCTCGCCGAGAGGAACGCGATCCTCTTTTCTTTGCTTTGGTTATGTCTGTTGTCGCCTCGACATTGGTTCAAATGCCCCGATCGTACATCCCTATGGAGCGCCAGGCAGTGCGCAAGCTAGCTCAGGTGAGCTTTGCACCGGATCTTAGTCGGCGCGTGACCGGGCCTGACCTTCTCCGCTTTCAGACTTGCCACGAGGCTAGCAGACAAATTTCTGTGGCTTCCTACGACCCTCCTACGTCTATGCATGTTGTGATTCGGTATCTGTACGTGCTCGCCATCGCCACCAGCCCCTGCATCTGACAAGCGCCCCCTAGTGATTGTTGCTACCATTTCTGCGAGGGCCATGATGCAACTCAACATGCAGCATTTGGTGAAGCTGCTCACATTGCAGTAACTTTAAGAATGCACGAGGAAGCATCTTACGAAGGCCTTGACCCGATCGAATGTGAGGTCAGGCGTCGTACCTTCTGGCTTCTTTTTGGGGGTATGTGTGAACTACTTCTCACCCCAAGAATCATCCTCATCTCTCACTGGTAGCTGACAAATCCATGTCCATCCTTCTTGGTCGTCCTATTTGCCTCCGCGATGAGGATTGCACCGTTCACTTCCCTAAGGAGCTTGATGATGAATAGTGAGTCTCATTTAGCCCCAAATGGACCCCACATGCCCATCCCTCTACCAGCATCACTCCCAGTGCCTACTTGCCCCAGCCACATGGTAAGACTGCCATTGTCTCTGGCTTGAACTACACCTCTCGCATCTTTGCCTTACTCGGTGAGATCCTGGTCCGCGTTCGAGTCGACAAAAGGAATCCTCCCACTGGTCAATTTGCTACTGCCCGCTTGGAAGAGGTTCAGCTCCTCCACCAGAGGATCCTTTCAGCTCTCAGCCATGCCCCAGAGCCATTGCGTCTCAAACGTACCGTCCCTCAAAACTTGCCCTCCGATTTTGGTGGTGCCGCCTTCCGTCAAAACACATTTGCTGAGGTTAAAGATTTCTTCGACAACCCCAATGCCTCGCGAGAGAATGCTCTCAATCCATTCCTCGTCATGCAGTCGAACTTGTATGTTACCCAGGTATATTATTTACTCCGTCATTGTTGCACATTGATGCTAATCGAGTCCTTCTTCTAGCAACTCGTCCGTTTTGTCATTGAGCAGGCCCGCGACGATCTTCTTCGTTCCCTCCACGGTCACATTAACGAGGAGACCGTCGCAGAGGAGCGGGAGGCTATCGCTAGCGACCTCTTGAACATCCTCCACAGTATTCCTATCCAGTCCATTGCCACCAACGGTCCCAGCTTGGTTCACAAGGTCCGCTTTGTTGCCTCGACCTTACTCGACGCCGTTCGTAAAGCTGAAACTGCACCGGCTTCGGCTGCGCGTGCTCATGCCTACTTGTGTTCGTACAATTTCTTCTGGGATTCCTTACGATGACTAACTTTCTTCCAGGGGACTTCTTGAGCATCCTCTCCGAAATTGAAAGGAACTACCTTCTCGACGATGACAAGGATGCTTCTTCAAGCGGTGATGGATTGACTCTTTTCACCTAATACCGCGCCTTTGTTCTTCCCTTCCTGGGATTGTGCCGGTTTACAGTCCACGCATTTGCTCCGCTGTGTCCGTTATGATTTATTTTGCCTCTTGGTTTGTTACGTTTTTTCATGTCCAATATACCCAACTGTATAAGTAGTTAAAGGGGGAGTGTATTCCCCCAAATCCCCCAACCCCAACTGTATCATACTCTCTTTACCTCTCGATCTTTCCAAAAGCACTACCACTCACTTAGCAAAGTGAAATGCAAAAATTTTCAACCAGAATGCCGGCCGATTTCAACTTGCGTGCATCTGGATCAACAGCGTCAATTTGAGACGCGTCTTTACACGACCACCATCACTCAATCCCTTGTCTGTCTTGTCTCTTGAATCTTGAACGACACACAAACGTTTGACCATGTCTTCGACTCAATCTGGAGATGGAAAACGCGCTCCGGTACAAATTACTGAAGGTTTGTTTCTCTCCAGCAGAATTTGCAAACTAGTGATTTACCTGACGCGACTTCTTTTTGGGCGCAGATGAAGCCGCAGTTTATGACCGACAAATTCGGTAAGACTGGGATTGGCCTGAGACACTTTTTTTTCTGATATAGAAACCAATAGCCTCTGGGGGATTGAAGCTCAGCAGAGGTGAGTTAAGGTTTTCCGGCGCCGCACCGTGTCGGTTGTGTTCACGCGCTTCCGGATGACTATCTTACAATTTCCTTTTCGATTAGGATGAGAAATGCGACCATTCTTGTTATTCGATTAAAAGGCACCGCGACTGAAACAATTAAGAATCTTGTTCTTGCAGGCATTGGAAAACTGATTTTTGTTGATGAAGAAAATGTCTCGGAGGAAGACCTCGGTGCCGGCTTCTTCTTCAGAGACGAAGATGTTGGAAAGAAGGTGATTGCGCCAGCGAAAAAGTTACTTTCCCCGGATTTTCAGTGGCTAATTCTCGGTCGTAGAGAGTGGAGGCCGCTAAAGCTCGAATCGAAAGCCTCAATCCCCTGGTGGCTGTTGAAAGCTTGTCTGAGCTTCCATCGTTGGATAATGATACTTTGGTACCTTTGCTTGAACGGGCAGACTTGGTGTGTATGACAGATTGGAATCGGGACGATCTGGTCAGTTGCCTCTTTCTGAACGTCGGGCTCGGACTTAGGCTCGTTGCTCCAGATTCGTGTGAACCAAACATGTCGGCGGTTATCAAAGCCCTTCTACGCTGGCGGAACCTTCGGATTGTTCGGCTATATCTTTTGTGACCTGCTCGACCACGATTTTGTCACGACGTACGTCTTGCGTCGGCGGGCTCCCTGCCTTCTTGTTTGCTCATCTGATATTCAGCGAGAAGAACGTTCCTCAACCAAGAAACGTAAAAGTTACGGTGTCGTATCCGCCGCTGGCAACAGTGCTTCAGAATAAATGGTCTTCCTTCAACAAAAGAGAAACTAAAAGGCTCAAACTAGAACTTTTATTCTCCATCTGGGGTGCGGTGTTTTGTGGCGCTTTCTTCTCTTCGTTAGATCCTAACCAGATCATTTCTCATGAGGTATATGGGAGTACCAATCTTTACATGCCGACGCACTGCCCAACTCGACTGTTGCGGCTCCGGAGGTCGAAAAAATATGCAATCGATTGATCTCGGACGCTGCAGTTAATGTACAAGCCCTACCAAGCCTTCCTTCGGGGACTGCAGAGTGAGATGCGTCTGTTCCGGGTCGGGGCCTTTAACTGAATTTTGACGCAGGCTTTTGGCCGAAACTGCAGCTCATGAACTTTCGCCTGTGTGTGCTGTGGTTGGCGGTATGCTGGCCCAAGATATTCTCAAGGCGCTGGCTGCGAAAGAGCCTCCCATTGCCAACTTTTTCGTTTTCAACGGTGTTTTAGGAGGCGCATCTGTATACCAGCTTGCCATGGCCATGCCTTAGGCCAAAGTGTGGCCCGACTGCTCGGCCATTAGTTCGTACATTGACCTCCAAGAGCTGTCTAACATAGTGGAATCGAAGTCTCTTTGGTTGCCCCACATCTTCTCTGACCCCGCATTCATCATACCGCGTCGCCCTCGTGGTATTTTCCCGAGGTTTATTATCGCTCTGAATGTTTTCAAAGAAGGTTAGGTGTCACGGCTGTCGTGTAGGAAGTCCGGACTTCTCCGGCTAACTTGTTTCATACCCTTTGCAAAAAGAAGTCTAAATCCGATGGCTCTCAGTCTCGTGACAGATGTTCGGGTGCTTCTCACAGGACCTTCCATTTCAGGACGGATGGGCTCTGTTCTCGTGAACAAGCTGGCTCTAAGACAACACGTGTTGGGTGGGCGTGGAAGTCGGGAAGTCAGTGCCAACTGGCGGAAATCTACTCTGGGGCCTCGTTTAAAGGTCAATATTAGGTGCCTTCTGTACATCGTCCCCTGAAGTCCGTCTATTTAGTTGATGTAATTCGCAAATCCTTACCTGCTGGGACTTACGCATTCGCCGGATCTGAGCGTTCCGCTCGTTGCCCATACTGGCTCCGCTTGGCATTCAAGGTTTGAGCCCTCTCTGTTGGTAAGATTTCAACAGAGGGCAACCGGTTACCGTCAACGTGAATTCCCCTTCGCTTCTGAGCACGGCCCGCCGTGCCTCCCGTCTTTGCCTTTTCAGCTGTGCTCAACGGGTTTCAGGTGTTCTAGAGCTCATGCATTCCAGACACCTTTGATATGTCTTTTGATTGGATAGGCTTTCTGCGCCCAATTCCTATAACTTTTAATTTTATTTTGTTATGCCTGCCAGACCTTCAGAGTACGTAAATTTTCTACCATTTCGCTCGCCACGGGAGATAGTTGAAGGAAGAAAGAGTCTAGTACTCTGATATATTCTTTCGATGTTTTCGATGTTTCTGATTTAGAGCCAAGAATCTCAATTGATTATATTACCCCCGCCTAATAGAGTATCCCGTTCGACTTCTTGGTCGGTCGAAGTCACCGAAGGGGTTGCTGAAACTGTTGCTTGAATGGACTTTGTAGGGTTCCTGAAAGGGGGGCGCATAGCTTAAAAGTTCCTATAGCATGATTAAATGAGAATTACCTTGTGTGTAGAGGCGATATTATGTGGATATTGCGTAAAGGACTTCCGGGAGCTTTCCTTTGTTGTCGCTGGAGCGTGATATGTGGCTGAGCACTGCAACCAGACTGCAACCGTTCACTTCCGGCCACGACCAATCATGTCTGGTGTGGATGCACTTTCCGCGATTTCTCAGGCCATCTCTGCTGGAGGATCTGTAGAGCTCTTAACTGAGTCCTCAGAATCGACAACGTCATTTTCTGCTGCCTTCTCCGTCAAACTTGTTCCACCCGATATTGTGTTACCCAAAACCCAAGAGACGCGTTACCTGAAGTTGCAATCCACGACAGAGTTCTATACGGTCGGAGCCCTTGCATTGCTTTACCTGTTTCGAGATGCTTCTTCTGCGGAGTACATGAAGCAGGCGAGAGAAGCAGGGCTGTCAGGAAACATTGTACCAATTACGGAGAGACGAGAAGTGTTGGAATATTTGCAGCAGGGTGGGACTTCCAGGAATGACAGAGTTGTACCGTTACGCTCAACGACTCCAACGAGTGATCCTGTTCCTTTGGAGGCAGTGTCACCCAGTAAAGCTCCTGCTGCAGCGGCTTCGTCTACCAAAAGACGATACGTTCCCAGCGCATCTGATTTGGAGGCGGTGAAGAGAATAAAATCTGTCGAAGTTGAGTTGAGAGATAGGAATACTGTGTTGAGGGGTATTAAGGTCAATGTAAGTCAGCTAAATACCTCTAATTCGCTCGTTAAGTTCTTTGTTATAGAACTTTACTGCTCTTCGCCAAACATATTCTGCCCACCTGAAAAAACTACGAGGAGAAGCTTCGTCTTCATCTTCGTCAAAACCTGGAGCTTCTGCTCCCTCTACTACTTCTACTACCCCTGAACCACCCAAGTCACCAGGAGTTGGAAGGAAAGGAAGACAATATCCCATTATTATGATCAGCTCCAGCCCAACAGCGCTGATTACTATGTGGAATGTGGAGAAGTTTCTTAGTGATGCTCAGTACGAACTTTATTTTCCTCCGTTATTATTAAAGTTCATGTTCTGTCTAAGGTTTGTGCCTTCGGCTGATGCTCGAGACCAGGCCGTCAAAGCAGGGTTCGTCAACTTTAAGTCACTTTCTTGCTCTCCCACTCAATATCTCAAAGGCAAACCCGGCCCGAACCACTCATTCAAATTTATCGAAAAGTATCGACTGTAGATTCTTCGAACAAAGAAGTGACCCAGACCTTACGGTATCAGATTGTCGATGGCGTAGAAACACTGAACCGTCTTGGAGGAGGGGGAAGCGATCCTTGGGAGCGTGTTGTTTGTGTGATGACCACGGGTCAAGCCTGGCAGTTCAAGCCGTACAAATGGAGTGAACCAAGAGTTCTCTTTCATCACGGTTAGTCTTGAAACTGTATTCGCTCCGATTCCCGATGGCTTACCTCATTATACGTAGTGAAAGGCATGTATGCAACTTGGTCGTCAGATCCTCCCAACCCTAAAATCAAGGATTGGAATGTGACTGAGCTGAAGGTCAGACAGAATTCCTCTCGTCTACAAATGACATCATCTTAATATATCAATTCCCTAGATTGACAACCACCGCCGGCATTTGGATAAGTCGTCCGTCGCACACTTCTGGAAAGTTTTAGATGATTGGGTGCTTTACAACAAGCCATGGGTCTTGAAAGGGTAGTTTAATGTACTGGTTTTGTTTTTTGTAATTGCCATTTTTCTACCAATATTTTTGGGTATTTCTAGCGGACTGAGATAGCTATTCTCGATGACCAGCTGGTAACACCCTGGGCAAGCAGAACCAGGTTCAGCAAAGCCGTACATAGTATTGTGTTTGTATGAAATACAGCGACGTCATGGGCTCATGTTTCTTCACCTTGTCTTTGCCAAGCCTATAAAGGTACGAAAATGAACCGAATAAGATCAACGTTGGATTGACGTCACCCTACAATCGCCAAACACTTCTTGGTTTCTTTCTTCCATCATTCTCCTCAGCTATGTCGTTGGCAGAAGTCATCGAGAAAGCCGTGGAGGAAGAGCGTGGCCAGCCTTCGAACAGCGAATCTCGTTCTGTTAATTCCCTTGAACCTCAACAAGCGAATGGATATCCCGTTCGACTTTCGTCGACACGTCCTTCCACACCCAAGTCGGCTTCCAACGTTGGGAATAATAACCGCAACTCATGGCATGTAGCGAGGGGCCATGGTCCATCCACCCCTTCTATGCGTACTGGACCTCCACGGTCCTTGTCATACAACTATTCACCGTCTGTTACGCCACTTGCGTCAAGGAAGAACAGTCGTCATGAAGGTACTATTGTGGACGAAGCTACCGCGGAGGATGTCGCATTTCCGTTTAATCTTCCTGGATCTGCCTTTCGAGGTGTCCTTGAAGGCCTTCCATCTCTCGCAGACACGAAGGGCAAGCAACGACAGAGTAGAGCTGGAGATGAATCCTCTTGGAATCCCATGCGCTGGTTTCAAGATTCTCCGAGAGATGAAAAGGAAGGGTTTACTCTCGAACCAGAGGCAGCAGGAGAACCTGATGCGGATGCACCTCCTTCCGGCACGGCAACACCTAAAGCAAACGGTGCCATCCAAAGAACGGCTTCCTCTGGCACTCCTGGTACAGAGAAGAGACCCGGCGGCGTCAAATGGAATCGTCTCAGGTCCTTATTACCGAACATAGTCGCCGACAAAACCCCTGCAAGTCCAGCGGGGGGCAATGTCGCCGTCCAACACAACGTCAACATTACTGACGAGCTTATCACTGGTGGACTTTCTACCTTAATGTTACGCTTATGGTTTGAGCGTGATGAGAAGGGCCATCGTCGCGTTCCCGTCCTCTTTCATCGCTTGCGGATTCGTGTGAGCGACAGCCTCCACCCCAACAAGGGCAACAAAGCTGTTTTTCGCATTGAGTGCGAATACGCAAATGGTGCTGTTCGTTGGGTCATCTACCGCCAGTTGAGAGACTTCCTTTCGCTCCATGCCCATTATAGTGTAGCGAACCGGTTTGCCTTGCGAAACCCCGACAACCTGCCCGAATTTCCTAAGACAAGTCAGTTCATTGGTTCAAACTCTGTAACAAATTTATCTCACAAAGCTCCAGGTCTTCCATACCTCAAATTCTTGAGCCAGAACAAGCGAGAAAAAGGAAATAGTCAAGCAGATTTTGCTCGACAGCAACGAGAACTGTTGGAAACTTACCTCATTGATCTCATTAAGGCAGTGGTACGTTATACCCCTCATCCAACTTGACATTTTAGAGCTAATCCTTCCCTTCAAGATGTTCCACCCTTCGACGAACCGCCTTGCAGCATTCTTCGAGATTAGTGCACTCTCCATTGCACTTGCGAACTCGGGTGGCACTCAGTATAAAGCGGGCTATCTTCAAGTTGAAGCAGTGGGCAACGGCGGGTTTGGCCGCAAAGCGGCTAACTGGTCGGAGAAACGACAAGTCAGATGGGCTGCTGTTCGAGAAAGTTTTCTAGTCGTTTTATCAGAGCCAGGCGAGGTGAGTATTTTCGTCACATCCTGCTATTTCAAGTACTTATGCGTTCCAAAGACGGAGGTTTGGGATGTCTTCATGTTCGACTCAGACTTCTCTATTGAACGGCCAAAGCGTTACTACCGCCAGGGCTTAAGCCTCCTCCATTATGATCAAGCCGCAGCCTCGGTTGCAGGAGGGTCTCATCGTCGAAGTCAGTCGGCGACTCTAAGCGCGAATCAGTCGGAAAATGGAGAAGTTGTCCGCAGGGCGACAATCCGCAACACCTTCAACAAGATTCTTCATCCTCGACACGGCAAAGTTGCTAGTGCATTCCCTTACAATGAAGATGACAATGCTTCTCTTAGCAGCAGCAGTAGCAGTAGCTCTTCATCTGATTCACGTCCTCCGACTCCCCTATTGGATCCGTCTACGAACATGAATCCCATGGCACCTTCAGAAAACCAAGAAGATGACGAAGGACATGCCGCTTGGCACCCCGATCGGAAAAAGAAGTCAGACCAAGTATCGCAGCATACCTTTTACCTCGTCAATTCTCAAATGCGGCTGAAGGTCTCAGCACGCAATAAGGTCCGTTGTCATTGCTATCGCTTCTCCCTAACCTGCTCAAACAATACCTAAATAGAGACAAATGGAACAATATATTACCGCGCTAGAAAAGGCTGCTGCTGCATCGCATTATACTGGGAGTAACCGATTTGATAGTTTCGCACCGATTCGATTGAATGTTGCCGCTCAGTGGCTTGTTGATGGAGTATTTCTTTAACTTCTTTGTTTTTATCTCGGTCCTTACTCTGTCCAGCGCGATTACTTCTGGAATTTGGGGCGAGCAATTCTCATGGCTAAGGAGTCGGTGTATATTCACGACTGGTGGATTTCACCTGGTCAAGCCTTTTCACTATTAAGTGGCCGTTTTAACTAATTCTATGATCAGAATTACTTCTTCGCAGACCGGGCAAAGAGGGTTATCGCTTAGACCATCTCCTCGAGCGAAAAGCCAAAGAGGGTGTTAAGATCTACATTATTCTCTAGTATGTTGCTTCTATCTTTTAGGTTTTCTCCATAGGCTCACATTTTCATAGTCAAGAAGTGTCCAGCAAGACGACTCCGACAGACAGCCAGTCCGTATCCTTTCCTGACTCGGTCATCAGTATCCTTACCCTATGTCAGCTATACAAAACAACGGCTCACTTCCCTGCATCCCAATATTATGGTCCAGCGCTCCCCTTCGCATTTTCAAACTGGCACATTTTACTTGGGCTCATGTAGGTTATCTCTTCTCGTACGTAATGACACCATTTATGAATTTTGATAGCATGAGAAACTATGCGTCATTGACCAGGCCATCGCATTTATGGGTGGTTTGGATTTGTGCTTTGGACGATGGGATACACCTCAGCATGTTATCGCTGATGAAATCGACTCCTCAGGAGAAACCTCACATATTTGGCCTGGCAAAGATTACAGCAATCCTCGTGTAATGGACTTTGTTAACCTCCATCGGCCAGATGAGGATATGTATGACCGAAGCAAAGTTCCACGCATGCCCTGGTGCGTTGTACCCACTCTATACCCTTGAGTGAATAACTCACCTTGTTTTCGGTTATAGGCATGACGTTGCGATGCAGATAGTGGGACAGCCAGCGCGAGACTTGTGTCGGCACTTTGTTCAGAGATGGAACTTCTTGCTTCGGATTAAGAATCATTCCAGAGCCATGCCTTTCCTTGTACCGCCGCCAGAATTCCGACCTGGAGAACTGACACAAATGGGTCTGACGGGAACTTGCGACATGCAAATATGTCGATCCGCAGGGCCATGGTCCTTAGGAACACCTCATCGGGTTGAACATTCGATTCAAAATGCATACCTAAAAGGTATGTAAACCAGCTCATTTTCATCTTTTTTTTTCCCTCTTATCAAATGCGTGCAGCCATTCAGATGTCGGAACATTTTGTGTATATTGAGAACCAATTCTTTATCTCAAGGTAAGCTTCTTCCTCTTTCTTAGCGCCCTTAGAATCTGGTCATCTCATTCTTGTTAGTACAACTGCAACAGATGTCAAGATCGATAACAAGATTGGCGATGCTTTGGTCCATCGAATTATCAAAGCTCACAGGGATAAGACACCTTGGAAGTGTTGTGTTATGATTCCACTTCTTCCAGGTTTCACCTATCCTGTTGACCACAATGACGCGAGTGCCGTACGTTGGCTTTCCTATGCTTTAATGCTGATCAGCTTATGAATAACTACCAACCAGATTCGCTTGATTTTAGAGTGTCAAAACCGAACGATTTCTCGGGGACCCCAGTCCATCTTTGCCAGGCTGAGGAAGGAAAATATTGATGTAAGGAGACTTTTCTTCAACGTCCTCGGTTGGTTCTTAGATTTCCTAGCCGGATGATTACATCACGTTCTTCTCTTTGAGAAACTGGGCCAAGCTCGGGAACGATACTTTAACCACTGAACAGGTCTGTTATAAAGTGCCAGTCTTCACAAAAATTAATATACTAACGTTTTCAAAGGTGTACATTCACGGGAAGGTCTGCATTGTCGATGATCGTTTGGCTATCATTGGCTCTGCCAACATCAATGAACGTTCACAAAGAGGAGACCGTGACTCCGAGGTTGCTGCTGTTATTCGCGATACGGACATGATAGACTGGTGCGTTGGTCCGGATATATCGACCTGAACTCTGATTCACATTCTTTGTCAGTACTATGGCCGGCAAGCCATTTAAGGTTGGACGTTTTGCTCATACCCTTCGTGTTCGCTTGATGCGTGAACATGTTGGTGTAAATGTGGATGCCCTGGACGAAGAAGATTTGATGGCCAACGACCCTGTCAAGCCCGAATATGAGCAGAAGCCTTGGGACCCCGAAAATGAACAGCAACATGTTCAAGAAGATGGTGTGACAAAGATGATGCATCATGGTCATGGTGTTCCTGGTGCAACAGCAGTGGCCACCTTTACTGATGCGGCTAAGACCCGTAAGTGCATAGCCAAACTGCGAAATAATCCCAATTTACATCATTCTAGTCACTCACGGCACGAGCGAGGTTGTCAAAGGATCGATGCGTAAGACGCTTCAAACTCTTCATATCAACTCCAGCGCCGCGGACCCACGCGTTGGCGAAGAATCAATTAAAGAAGATAGAACGACCTTTACGCGAGATGGCGAGCAAGTGCCCGGTTTTGCAAGCTCTATGGTACCCACTATCGAAGAGAAAATTGTCATAGAACAGAATTCTCTTGCACCAAAGGAGGAAGATGCGCCAATCGAGAAGCCGGAAGACAGAGATGTAACGGTGGACAACGATCCAGCTGAAGGGACGACGAGCGATGGCGAGAAGTTTGGTGCTCCTGCAGATGCGTCTCGTTCACCCCAGACGGATGATCAACCTCCCCATGCCCGTTCCGGTGTCAATGACGCCAACGCTGAAGAACAAGCCGCGCCGGAGGCAAGGAGTACTCTACGTCGACATCTAGGCAGCAAATTAGGCAATAAGACTTGGACATTGCCTGTGCCCAGGCCAGTGGTTGACGCCCATGGATTTGAAGATCCTATCTGTGATGCTTTCTGGAAGGATGTATGGCTAGCATCAGCTGCCCATAACGTGAGATTAGAACTTCCATTTATCGAGCACACTGCTAACATTGCCTATTTCAAGACCGAAATCTATCGCAAGGTGTTCCATGCTATCCCAGATGACCTGGTGACAACTTGGAAGCAATACAAAGAGTTCGTTCTTCACCATGAAAGACTCAGCAAGCCTGTATGTTTTACCTTTTATTTTTCTGCTTAAACAGGGTATGGGCTGATGATGTCTTAGGTTAAGGATAGTCCTTCATCAGAGCCGCTGGCACGAGTACCATCAGAAACAGCGGATCCAGAAGTTCCTGCTCCTGAAGGCACCATGGTTCCTCCCACCCAAGAAGATGGGGACCGTGCATCTGAGCGACAGTCTCTTTCGCCACTACCTGGCAGTCAACCCACAGGATCAACGAACGAACTCACAACAGGATCGAATTTGGAGAGAGTTCCTACGAAACAACGGACGAAGGCGACGCATCAAAGCAAAGGACCTGCCGAACCTTTCGAAAGGTGGGAGAGAGATGAAATGGAGAGATTGCTTGGGGAAGTGAACGGACATCTTGGTACTTGAGCTTGCCTATTTACTTGGTGAAACACTGGGCTAACTATTTGAACAGTACTGTTTCCCAATCGGTTCCTTGAGGGAGAGGATGTGGCGAACAACTTCCTGTTTAACGCAGATAGGCTGCTGCCTTTGCCGATTTATGACTGAAGGACTTTGTTGGATGTCAACGATACAATTATGGACCCAAACCAAAACGTAAATTTTCCTGGGATTTCCATCGGACTCTTTGTGTATATACATACTACTTCAATGTCGCTGCTAATACCACATATATCTTGATTTACCACTTCTGTTTCCGCAGAGCCTTCTTTGCGTGAAGAGTGTTAAGTCCACGAGCGCCACGAACACTTTGAAGTTCATTGAATTTCCTTTTAGCGTAACGTTTTGCTTCGGCATCATCCATGAGTTCATCCACCATAGTCCTTTTGCGGTGTGATTTGGGAAGGTTGTCACTTCCACCATTTCCGAAAGGAGAACTGGACTCAACCATGCGCCCAATCTATATAATCCACTGAGTTATAACACGAATATATGTGGTAAAAAGACTTACACCGAAATATTTGGGCAAACCTTTAATACCCTTTCCTTCTCCTTCCTCCTTCCTATAAAACCTCTTTGGGTCTAGCTGGTTTCGGAGTCTCATCGACTCAACTTCGCGATGGAGTCTTGGAAGATCAGCTTCCGAAGGCGCTGGAAGGTCGAACCAGCCAGGGCCAGCTGTTTGGGTCTTGAGCTAATGCAATTCTATAAGCAAAGAAAAAAAAAAGAGAGAACGAGGGTGGACTAACTGCTTTCTTCTCCTTCTTAGTGAGTATTTTACCAGCCTTATTCAATTCAGGAGGAGGTATTGGTGGTGCTGGTATTCCAAAAGAGTCAACTGCACGAGCTACAGCTTCAACCTGTGGGTCTCGTAGTCGCGAAGGTCCTGGTTGGGGTTTCATGTGCTCTTCTTCATCAGATAAGTCGAAGTATGGATCAGGCAGTTTTCCAGGGTCCAGTGGAGGGATTGGTCTGTTCGCATATTAAGAGTTTCATCCCAGTAGTGGTGGAAAAGATGAAAGCCGTACACGCCCTTTAAGTAGGGATCATCATCCAACTGAAGAACCTCCTCTTCTGGTCCTTTCGCTGCTTTCTCTTGCGCTAATTTTTCTTCAGCTGCCTCCGCCTGTTTACGAGCACGTTCAAGAATTTCTTCAAGTTGTTCGTGTGTGATAAATGATTCGTCCGAGGACGCAGAACCAGAGGAAGAGACGGATTCAGAATCAGAGTCAGAGTCAGAAGAGGATGAAGAATCATTGTCCGTAAGATCTACGAAACTGTCATTTTACAGATAAGTTCATTGCAAACGGTACTGCTTACCGATAACCTTCTCTTTACCCTTGACAAAAACCATGATCGCGGCAAAAATCAAAAGTTAAAACAAGCGCCCATTGCTCAGACTTCTTCATTGAATAAACAATCGAGGTTAATATGATAATCAAATAGTAATATATGCGGTAGGCTATGAGCAGTATGTGAAGAGGTCACTGTCTCCCACACGTTCGATGTACTCTTTCTCCAGCAGAACTTCAATCGCCTAGGATGTTTGTCAGTTCAATATTGGCGTCCACTTGCACATCTCAACAAACCTTCTTAATATCAGGGATCTTGGGTACAAACCGCTGAGACACCTGGGCAACAACTTCTTGAATCAAGGGCTGATTCCTCATCGTTTTTCGCCCTTTCATTATCCTAAAGAACGACTCTTAGCCTTAGAAGACTAAAGACGGTGACTGAAAATGACTACCGAACAACGGTGGCTTGAATGGCAAAATGACGATGTTCTTCGACGTCGTCTCGAATTTTAGCCTCTTCCTTTCGCACTGCTGACTTAATGGGCTGATTGAGCTTAACTCGTATCTTCTTAGACTTGAAGTCTACGAGAGAAATCAATATTCATCCATCTACTAGAAACAGGACGCAACATACTTGGGTTTAGATCGTATTGGTGGTCTCCCCCATCTAGCAATACCTTCCCTTTGCAAAGTAAGTTCAGCACTGGTAAAATCTCCTCTTTCGGTAATTCTGTCGCTGTTATTAGCTCCTCTAAACTCAAGGTATCCTCGTTGTTGAACTGAAGCAGTATCGCGGTTTGATATGCACTTGTCATGAAGATGTACTTCTGATTGAGGTAATTGGTCATTAGTTCACAACTAGAATGATTCCAGAGCCATTGAAGTTGATGGTTCCTGGCTTGCTCCTTGTACCAAGATGTGAAACGATCATATGTTGGGCGCAGTTCTGCGGGGACAGTGAATTTGTGGGTCGGCGGGTTGAGTGGCCAGAGGAAGGTGCAGCCGACCATGATGACGAATGAGAGTGAAGGGGTACCATAGCGTTCTGTCATGACGGCTTTGAAATTATCAGTTTTCTCTTTTCCCGTTTTCATTTCTTGAATCACTGTAAGTGCATTGACAATACAAAGGAAAGAAAGAGTATACCGGTGAACATTCGTTCCAGTTTGTTTGTATAGTCCCACCCACACGTTGCTTTTAACCGGGTCAGCATGCTAGCTTCTGCCTCGTCTGAAGCAGAGAGGTCATAAACAAGACGTTTTGAGAGCCGCTCGGTATAAAAGGTTTGGAAAATATCCTTGTCGTCGAGGTACTTGAACAACGTCATCTAAAATGGACCATTCCCATGTTGTCGACGAAGAAGGAATGAGGATGAAACGTACTACATCGTTCAAAGATGCCTCTACTGTTTCCTCAGACGCTTTGTTTGCCTTGCTTAACAGTGCATCGATAAACTTGACAAGCAGCTCCGGAGACCTCCCACTCGAGTTGCCTGTTACAGCATTCAAGTTTATATACCTTCTACATGCTTTATCCAAGCTCTCAAAGAAGAAAATGTCGTCGCCGAAATGTATCTTGACGATCTCAAGCCCACGTCGATGGACTCTGAGTAGAGCGTCAGCGTATGATCGGGCATCCACTTTTTCTGCGGTAGAACCTGCATCCTCTCCTATCAGTTTTTCTACTGCACTTTGTCCCAACTTGTTTAGAAACTCTTGAAACTTCTTGCGAAGAGGAGTTAGGCCGTCTTTGACCCCAAGTCTAGACACGAGCGCGTATAGGCGACGAAGGTCATCGTCCTTTCCGAATTCAAGCATGTGTGAGACTGAGGAGAGGATTTTGTCACGATGGGCTCGTAGAAGGGTTTTTTCGCAAACAGAGACGAGAAGGTCCCGTGACGAAGTGTTGAGATACCGGTCGACGCGATCTTCTTCCTCCTTCAATCGCTCTTCCACTTTTTTCAAATATTCGGGAACGGAATGAGTTGCAAGGTATGTTTCAGACTCCTTCCTGTAAAATTGTACGGTAGCTTCGAGGAACGGAGTTTGGAACTCAGTGGTGTACACGTCCAAACAGACGCCATCTGGATCTTTTCTGTCAATGCCTATCGAGACGAGAGAGTTCACGACTTTCTTGACAAGCCCTTGATCAATGACACTTCCATTCCTATGAGATTCGATTAACTTCAGCATCACGTTAGTCATTCTATTGCGCCTCTGCTGAATGGGGATGAACAAATTGGCTCTCCATTGGTCCAGTGCAAGCTATGTGAGGGAGTTTCAGATCAATACTGGCCCAAATTTTAATATAATACGAACAGTGTAGACTGGGAAAATATGGGTTCTCCCTTCTTCTCGTTCCCGCGCGACCCAGTGGCGATTGAGGTATGTAAAGAGGCGGTTAACATAGTTCGCTCCCATCGTGTAGCGATCCCATTCGTCCGCGTAGAAATTGATCAAAGCTTCGCCTTGCAAATCGTTGGCAGACTGTTGTGTGGCGACGGTTTGTAACTCAGTGTACAATGGAGCAAGAGAACGGCGCGCACCGAAGCTACTCCTTTGAGGTGTACAACGAAATATTTGATCAAACGCGAATACAAGTCTGACCCAATGAAGTCTGTCGAGGACTTTGCAAGATGGCTAGCTCCAGAGTACTTGGAATCTAAAATTGAAACAAAGAGTTCACTATGAGTTTTTCGGCTGGGAGAACGAAGCAAAGGAAATAACTTGTTTGTGTGCAATAGTTGTAAGCTACAGAGTATAGGCTCATATACTTGGAGAAGGAAACTCCTGTCTGAAGGTGGCACATAATGTGATCAACGCCTTCCGCCAAGAACGCCCAACATTTGGGCAGATCGGTCGGGGGAGGTACATCTCCAGCCATAAGTCATGCGCATAAGTGGCCCTAGAAGGTTAAAGGGAAGCCAGTCTAGAGTAAAGCTGATGCGAGGATGAAAGCGTGTTGAAGGCACGCGCCGTTCGGGAGCTGAGCCCTGAAATCTGACCCACTTCCCCGCGAACGCTGATAGGCTGTGATAGCTCTTTGTGGTCATTGCAGGGGCTATAATGAGTCCTATTGATACAAGGGCGCAAAACGATGCTATTTGAAGATGGACAATTCAACGAGAATCCCACTTATTGTCATCCATTAATCTACTTAGCATCAGATATTTGCTCCATTGCCCGAAGCAGGTGCAAGGTGGTGCGTCAATGGAGGTAAAAAGACTTTGAATCATGTTAAAGATAGTAGATCATCTCCGTGCAACGGGAGGAACATAGGGCACCACAAGCGACATGCCCAAATTCCGTGAAAGCATCGGATTATCCGTTCAACGAAGAGTATTGAGCGGCCCGATTGGTGACGCGTCCAATTCGCAACTGATCTCCAAAAGCCGTACCAATCTCCAGCGCTCATCGCTGCCCTGGGCAAGGTCTGTCGCAAAGGAACTGTGCAATATTGCAGTCTCATAAAGGATTCCCATTTTTGTTGGACTGTAAGTTGGCTGTACAATACAGCTGTTCTGGACAACGATAGTGAGAAATTTGTTGTGCTTCGCCGGTGCATCAGGACTTACTGCCCCGATATGCCCAGGTTGCTGCTGAATTGAAGGAGTCTTTCTATTCTTGGGCTCTCATTTCAGGATCGATTGACCTAGAAGCATCAAGGACGGAAAATGGAGCAAGCTGTCCCTCACAGACATTTCGTGAGAGAACAGGAGCCATATTATATCGGATGAATCTCAAAGGTTCATGCCGCTGCAAACAAGGCACGCTGGTCGATCGGAGCATGATCCGGCTGAGGCTGAAAGGACTGAGAGACCTGGGGACGGAAATTCAAATTCGAGTGAGAAGTGAGCTAAACCGTTAAACCAGAAGGGCAAGTACAACGGATACCGGAGGAGCATGTGGCAAAGAAGTAGTGATTGGTGACGTCACATGCCTCCGTCAGACCCTAGATCTCGATGTCGAAAGGCCCGGTCCCATAATGGGCTCTGATTTTACTCTTGACCTCCATGCCGACCGACGAACCCAAGGCCAAAGCGGCCAGCCCTCCACCTTCAAGCCCCTCAGATGCCCCCGCTAAGAAATCAGTAGGGGAGAAGGTTGAGACAGTGAAGAAGGTGGTACGTAAAACGATCTGTAACTCGATTTCTGACTCCGATTGGTGGCTTCAAAGGAGGTCAAGCCAGCTTCAGAACGGTCTCAAGATGAAATAATGGACATGGAGGTCTTTGAGCAAATACTATCGTTGGATGAAGAAGACGATTGCTCGTTTTCGCGTGAAACAATCATCGCTTACTTTAAGCAAGCGAATACCACCTTTGACGAGATAGCCGTAGCATTGTACGTGTTTGATCTTTTTTTTCTGACACTCAGCTGCTTATGCACATGAATTATATCTAAAGAGAGAAGAAGGATATTACGACACTTAAGGATAAGGGTCACTACCTGAAGGGATCGTCAGGCCATGCTTGGAATCAAACTTGTTTCTGAACAATGCGAGAAGATCCAAACCGCAGCCAAGGATTCACTCGCAGGCAAGATGGACGAGGCAGAGGCTCTGGAAATTGTCGCGAAAGCTCTGCCAGTGGGGAAGGCGGAACAAGCTATCGCGGTAGACTGGATCAAGGCATGGTATCGAAAGAACGCCGAATGGGAAGAGTAGACACTTACCGGTGTGTTTCTTAGGGAGTCGTTGGATATTCTTCCTCCCCAACATCTGCGAGCCACCCCTTTGGAGGTACCAGGAGCTCGCGTGAGCCTTGACCAGGCAGGTTACCAAGGACTGCGTCGTTCACTATTCTGCTGTGCATTTTGCTGGATATGTATCTACCATACTCCATCGCTGTATTTTCCTGTACCATTACTTATATGTGTTCCTCCCCCTTTTTCCCCCTCCTCCGCTTCGAATTCCATGGTCTGTTATTTTAGGATGTTGCGTGTCACGCACCAGGACACGGTCACAAGTCGCTAGGGTCGACTCTGAATCCATAAAATAGCGGTGGGAAAGGCCTTCTCACCCTCGGTCAACGCTCTGCACAATTTCCATATTTTTAGCTTGCATAAATACAGTTGTATCTATTCGAAGCTTTGGAAGCCGGTATACATTATAGAACTAGAGGACTTTCAGACACGCTGCTTGAAGTTTGAAAGTGTCACGGCTCTGGAAAGACCAGTTCTGGATGATAAATTTGGTTGGAGGGTCGAATTCATTCCTGTTATTTCGAACTGGTGCGGTAGTTTCATCATCCGAGTCAGTCCGGGTGCAGACATCTCATCCACCTTACGCCGCAACTCTCATGTCGCTGGAACGGTATGTCAGCGACAATGCGCTCCAATTATTTGGTCTCGCAGACAAGAAGATGATCGAATTTGTACTTGCGTCTGCTTCCTCCGCCAAGTCGTCCTCTGCTCTCTTTACTTCACTCAACGCTGTTGGACTACCTGACACTCCGGATGCCCACTCTTTCATCAACGAGTTATATTCTCGTGTGCCTCGTAAATCCAAAAAATCTTCTTCTGCATCGAATAAACAGGCTGAAAAGGAGGCGAAGGCTCTTCGGACTCAGAAATTTGGCTTTCTCATGGAAGATGAAGCGTCCACGTCTGCTGAACCTGTATCCGCGAAAAAAAGCAGCGACAAGAAGGACAGAAGGAAGGATCGTAATCTTCGAAAGCGGGAACATGATGGAAAGGAATGGGAGAGCGACGAAGAGGAACGTCAAGCGCGTAAAAGGTGGAAACCTGACGAAGGATACCGCGACGAAGAACCCGAGCTACCTTACGAGCCGGAAGAGGATGAATCCACACGGCAAGAACGCGAGCGGCTCGAGGATGCACGAGAACGTGACGCTTTTGCTGAGCGCGTACGGGAACGCGACAAGGAGAAAACGAAGAAGATGGTCGAGGATCGTTCCTCGAAGGCATCTGGTGCAGCAGCAGAAGCTGCTCAGCGCAGACAGCTGGCTGAAGACTCTGTTGCTCGTGCAGAAGCTCTCCCTGACCTCCGCAATGTCTCTCGCCAGAACTACCTGTCGAAGCGTGAACTTCAGCGGATCGAACTCTTTAGGAAAGAGATTGCAGATGAGGAGGCACTTTTTGCCGGCATGAAAGTCTCTAAGAGGGAACGGGATAACCTAGCGACGAAGAAAGCGATGCTGAAAGCCGTCGACGAGAAGCTGGGAATGAGCGACAACTTTGACGGATATGCTCTGCCGGAGGACTACCTTACTGAGCAAGGCAAGATTGATCGGAAACGCAAGCACGACGCGCTGTACAAGCGGTACGAAGATGCCAAACCGAAAGACGACCAGTTTGTGACAGATGTCGACCAATGGGAGGCCAGTCAATCAAAAAACAGCGCCTTCAAAACTGGAGCCTTAGATAAGCCGGAGCTAATCGACGACTATGAGTTCGTCTTTGACGAGAGTCAGACAATCAAGTTCGTCATGGACCAGGCTTCATCCATTCCAGGCTCTGGTATGACAGCCGCCGAAAAGCTTTTGCACGACCAAATTGAAGAAGCGGAGAAACGAGGTATTCCCCCACGCTTTACTACTATTTGTCGCTCTCTAACCATTTTTGCACAGCCAAGTCAATTGAAGAAACCCGCAAATCCCTACCCATTTATACATATCGTGATGACCTGATAAAGGCCATTGCTGAGTACCAAATTCTCATTGTTGTCGCTGAAACAGGTTCTGGAAAAACCACACAACTGCCCCAATATCTTCATGAAGCAGGTTATACCAAAGACGGAATGAAGGTTGGGTGCACTCAGCCTCGACGAGTTGCTGCTATGTCTGTCGCCGCTCGTGTTGCTGAGGAAATGGGAACGAAGCTTGGTTATGAGGTCGGCTACTCGATTCGTTTCGAGGATTGCACGAGCGATAAGACGGTGCTCAAGTATATGACGGATGGCATGCTGCTAAGAGAGTTTCTCACAGAACCTGATTTAGCCGGGTATTCCGCTCTTGTTATTGACGAGGCGCACGAGCGGACGCTCAGCACAGATATTCTATTTGCACTGATCAAGGTATTTTTTTTCCCCTCGTCCGGTCCTTTTTGCACACCTTCCTGATTCCTTGTACGTAGGATATTGCACGTTTTCGACCGGAACTCAAGCTACTTATTTCGAGTGCCACAATGGATGCTTACAAGTTTAGTGAATATTTTGATGGCGCACCAATATTCAACGGTAAGCTTCCCATTTTATTCCTCCTTCTGGTTGACTAACTTGGTTATTTAGTCCCTGGTCGCAAATACCCAGTAGAGATCTTTTACACCCCCCAGCCGGAAGCTAACTACCTCCATGCTGCCATCACCACTGTCTTCCAGATTCACACTACCCAGCCTAAAGGCGATATTCTTGTATTCCTAACTGGCCAAGAGGAAATCGAGGCTTGTCACGAAAACTTGCAAGAAACAGCTCGCGCGTTAGGGAACAAGATTGCTGAGCTGATTATATGTCCCATTTATGCCAATCTTCCGAGTGAGATGCAAGCCAAGATCTTCGAGCCAACACCAGACGGCGCGAGGAAGGTCGTTCTAGCGACGAACATTGCTGAGACGAGTATTACCATTGATGGAGTGGTTTTCGTGATAGATCCTGGATTTGTGAAGCAGAATTCGTATAATCCGAGAACGGGCATGAGTAGTTTGACTGTTGTGCCGGTGAGTCGGTCTCTTTTTGCTCTATATCTTTTTAAACTCAATCATTTATTTATTTCAGTGCTCACAAGCTGCAGCCAAACAGCGTGCGGGTAGGGCTGGTCGTGTCGGTCCGGGCAAAGCATTTCGTCTCTACACCCGTTGGGCATTTATGAATGAACTCGAAGAGTCTACAGTCCCAGAGATCCAACGAACTAATCTGGGAATGGTCGTTCTTCTGCTGAAGTCACTCGGCATCAACGACCTAATTGGCTTCGAATTCATGGATCCGCCGCCCGGAGAGACACTCATGCGTGCACTAGAACTACTCTATGCACTCGGGGCTCTGAACGATCGGGGCGAGTTGACCAAGCTAGGTCGGAGGATGGCAGAGTTCCCAGTCGACCCGATGTTGAGCAAGGCTATCATCGCGAGCGAAGATTATTCATGTACAGACGAAGTGAGTATTTTTATGCAGTTCCGATCCTTGAATATTCAATTCACCGTCTTTTTTTTTCTGAAAGGTTCTAACGATCATTTCAATGCTTCAAGAATCTGGCTCTTTATTCTATCGACCAAAGGACAAGAAGCTTCACGCAGACCAAGCTCGCCAAAACTTTGTGCGACCAGGAGGTGACCATTTCACACTGCTCAACGTATGGGAACAATGGGCCGAAACGAACTACTCTCAGCAATTCTGCTACGAACAGTTCCTCCAATTCAAATCTCTCTCGCGAGCACGCGACATTCGAGATCAACTCGCTGGTCTCTGCGATCGTGTCGAAGTTGTCGTCAAGTCCAATCCCAATTCCAATGACACCACACCCATCCAAAAGGCCTTGACAGCGGGCTACTTTTATAACACAGCGAGTCTGCAGAAGAGCGGCGACTCGTACAGGACGCTGAAGACGCATCACACAGTGTACATCCATCCTAGCTCAAGCTTGTTCCAGCATCAACCACCTGTGAGAGCGGTGCTGTACTACGAACTCGTGATGACTTCGAAGTCGTACATGAGACAGATTATGGAGATCAAGCCAAGTTGGTTAATGGAAGGTCAGTCATTTTGTCCCCAATAATTGAAGAAGTTAAAAGCTGATCATTTTGTCATAGTTGCGCCTCATTATTTCAAAGAAGCAGACTTGGATCAACTTGCAACAGGGGAGAAGAAGATGCCGAAGGTAGCTGGATCATCTGGGCAGCAGCAATGAAATGATCTTTTTCGGTGCAACGTGGAGCTACACTCCCGCATTGAATTTTTTTTCTACCGCGATTTTCTCCTTCCCCATTTATGGACGTGCCGGAAATCTACTTAACAAGATGATCATGGTCGCACAAAGGGCCGAAAAATGAAGAAAGCGAAAGATCATAACGTTCCATTGGGCGAAGGGTAAACTATATGTCGCTCGAGAGAAGTTTTCAGGTCACTCCTAATCTTAGCGTCGGTCACATGTACAGTCTCCCGCTGAATGTGAACAGAGCTAATTTGAGGAGACATTGAGAACGAGTTTGACTGTACAATCGATGCATCAATGTAACTCAGAGGGCGGATTCGTCAACTTACTCGATTGTCTTGAAATTCAACCGTCCCATAAGCAATCTCGGAAAGTTCTTTACGAGCGACCAGCGTATAAAGGAGGGACTTCCGCGGGGCATTCAGCGAGACGAACATATCAAGAGTAAACACCACTTACGTTTGAATATATCCTTCCATGGGGCCAGTTGAATATTGTGTAAAGATAAGTATCTGGCCGTAGGACAAAAGCTAGAAGGGTGAAGATAGCAAAGACTGCGGAGAAAAGACCAGACTGGATTGTGGCTCTGATGCATCGATTTACAACTGTATCTGTCCTTGTGAGTCCAGTCTTGCTTCGCCAGAGTGCTCGACTAAGGGAAACTGAGGAGTATTAGTGTGGAAATATAGGACGAATAGACAAGAATACCGGTTATGATAAGATCAACACTAGCTTCAATGGCAAGTAAAGCAATCGTGAGAGGGATCAGAGTCGCAACTTTGGTAATGCTGAAATGAAATGAGATCGTCAGGACTGTTTCAAAACTGAACAAATGTACTCTGCAAGGAGCCAAGACTCAACGCTATCAATTATGGCACAAAGACAGGCCGCAGCAGCCCCTAGCATGAGAAAGATACGGAGCCAAACTTGTCCTGTAAATCGGTAGAGCCTTGGAAGGAGGTAAGAGCTAGCCCACGTGAGTACAAATTTGCGCACCGATTTATCAAGAAAGCCTGGACAATCAATGCAGAGATGCCAGAACCCGTGCCACATAAGGGAGTTACCCAAATCATGTCTATCTTCCCTTCACTTCACGGGGGGCACAGAAGATGATTTGAGCACTCACGGCGTAATACACTTGGGTTGGCGTAGTTCTCGACACTATTCGGACAAGTGAGTCCCAGGCGAACGTTTTCGTCGAGGTTCCACTGACGCGAAATACCAAACGGCATACAGTTCAACAACTGTCTGAAAAGTATCGATCACAAACAGGGTTGCTACAAGTGCTCTATTCTAGAGTCAGTGGAGGAACGTTATTCGACAAAAGGCTGCGAACGTACCGAAGCCAAATCGGATCATTGAATTTCATAGTCTTGTAAGTCACATACTGATAGGATACAACTCCATACAGATAAAGGCTGCACTCGTGGTTATTCAATCTTGACTTGGCAATACTAACGAGCTCACTTGAGAGCGACGCCAAGAAGTAGTGCCCCTATAAGTGGTAAGGCAGGAGGCAGCGGCGAGTCAAGATATACATACCGATGGTTACATCAAAAGCACCCATCTTGTGGAGGTAGGGCACCAAATGATCTGGAACCAATCACTCCAGTCTTATACGTGAGGGCGACGCCGACGCCCGCCGCAACGCAAAGCAACACGTAAATTACCGACTCTGGCCATTTGCGGAATAATGCGAGAAAGGCTGAAAGTATACATTTTATCCATGTAATCATATTTTTGGATCCACTATCTCATCTTCTCAGTTGTGAGAAAAGCTTCATATCGGAAAAAAGCAGGTTTATCGTGCAGTGCAATTGTTCAAGGAACATGACGGCCAAATGGGGAAGACTGGGAGCCAGCAAAAGGGGCTATTCACCTATGAAAGAGAATGTCAGAATCACTGGTAAGAATGTATCTGCCTCTCTAGCTTGTGGAACGGGGACCCATACCATCAGCAAGGAGCCTCAAATCCAGACTCTGCGTTTACAGCCTAGAGGAAAGGATCCTTATGATAGATTCCGGTAATTTCTCGGAATTTTGGTAATCTGAGCGTCGAATATGTTCCGCTTTGAATTAACAGTCGAGAGGAAAGAATGTGGAGGATGGGCGTAGATAGGAAGGAAACCAAAGGGAGTCGTCTTCTCTATTTCTACACAAAAATATGACTGCGAATTATTATGGGGTGACCGTGAATTTCTGTGATTCCTGATGAGTACCTACAAACGGCAGCTTGCGACATGGCGGGGAGGACTCATATCGTCCTTGGCGACGGAGAGAAGACGATATACTGGTCCAGAGAAGCTTTTACAGTATTATCAGCTACCTCGGCCCGAGATACAGTCTCCCGTTGACTGTGAATGGAGCGAGTTTGAGGAGACATCGGGAACGAGTTTGACTGTACAGCCCCTTCACATCAATGCAACTCAGAGAGCAGATTCGTCGACTTACTCCGGTGCCTCGAAATTCAACGGTCCCATAGGCAATCTCAGAAAGTTCTCTACGAGCGACCAGTGTATAAAGAAGGGACTTATGTGAAACACTCAATGAAACGAACGTATAAAGGGTGTACTCAGCTTACATTTGAATATATCCTCCCCAAAGGCCAGCCGAATATTGCGAAGAGATACGTGCTAGGCCAGAAGGCGAAAGCCAAAATAATGGCGATAGCGAAAACTGAGGAGAAGAAGCCAGATTGGATTGAGGCTCTCACACATCGGTTGACAACAGTATTCGTCCGTGTGAATCCCGTCTTGCTTCGCCAGAGTGCCCTACTGAGGACAACTAGGGAATGTTGGAACTTAAATATGGCATTGGTAGATGAATATTGCTTACCAGTAATAATAATATCCACGCCAGCCTCGATGATAAGCCAAGCAACCGACAGAGGAATAAGAGCACCAAATTTAGTCATACTAAAACCCTATGAGACCCTCGGAAACGCTCAAAAAACAACACACTTACTCAACAAGAATACTAACCATGATACTATCGATCACAGCAAATAGAGAAGCTGCAGAAGCCGCAAAGATGAGGAAGATACAAAGCCAAAACTGCTTTGTAAGCCGATGAAGCCTTGGAAGAGGAGTTAACACAGAGAGCCTACGCTAATCCTGATAATGAGAATACACACACCGATGTATTAAGAATCCTTGGACGGTTATGGAAGAAATGGTAGTACAAATACCACCTAAGGGTGTTACCCAGATAATGTCTGCCACCGTTTCAAATTCACAGGGAACACAACCAGTCATACAAGCACTGACGGCCAAATACACTTGGATTTGTATAATTCTCGACACTATGCCAACAAATGAGCAAACCCCAAATGTACCTGTACTTCCACACCGAAATTCCACTTACGCAAAGTACCAAATAGCATAAAACTCAGCGCTGGTTTGCAAGGTATCGACTACAAATAAGAGTGCGACAAGGGTCCTATGACAGACTGTGAGGAGAGACAGTTTTAAACAGAAATTGTAAACTTACCGAAGCCAAATTGGATCCGCGAATTTCATAGTTTTGTAAGCCAGATATTGGTATGAGACTATCCCATACAGATAAAGGCTGAACTCGGAGTTATTCACTAAACTAGTTAGCAAAAACGTGCTAGCTCACTCAATAGAGAAGCCAAGCAGCAAAGGACCTATAAACGGTGAGAACAATGTTGGCAAAGGGAGGGCAAGGTGCACGTGCCAATAGTTAGATCAAAGGCACCCATCATGCAGGGGTGGTCGTGAACCAGGATATTCAGACCTTTAAACCATATGTGAAAGCAGCCGCGATGCGTCCCCGCAAAGCACTGTGAACACCCCAGCCTTCAAATATGAAACCATTCAAGAAGGCCAGGACCACATATATTCCATTGATTACAAGACTTCTGATCGAATTTGTTTGCCTTTGCAAGAAAATTTTCGGGTAAGAAGCTAATTTGACAAATGGAAAATTCTAGCGCAGTCGAATGCTAGTAACCTCTTTAATCCAAACTTGTTGATGGAAGCGGTTATTCGGTGTCGTGACGCTTGAGGGATCTGTACAAGCTGTCGTGCGACTGAGGAAGCTCCGTCAGAGAATATAAATATAAGTGCTTATGGGCTTGACAGAGAGATTTTGTCGGCTTTGGACCTTTCCGGCTGATAGCTGCGATCGTTTGCGTAAAGGAGTGATTATGTAAAGACGCTCTGAGGCTCTGGAATACTGAAACCATTGATATGCATCAAGATACACACAAAATACCATATTAAAGCAATCTGTGAAGGTCCGACCTTTGGAAACAGCGGCACCCGCGGCTCCTGCGGCGGAAATTTTTTTAATGGGGCACCTTTGGGAACTGTCAAATACAATACAAAGAGCTTCTGGAACCTCGCTCTATGTGGTGGGAGGAGAGGAAGTGGTCACAATCGGGAGCTATTGGGTGGAAGCGCCTAAGGAACAGCGGCAGCTGTGGGGCACGACGGGGGGCATAGATATCTCACTGGGACGGTCAAAAACCATTTTAGATGCCTAAAATAAAACATTTATATAAGTTAGATTGTAGACAAAAGGAGGAAACGAAGCCCAGAGAGCTCAAGGCTGCAGGGACCGGGAGCAATGTCTTGGCCTCCACTCCGCTTCATCCCCCAACAAGGATGACGGCCCTGCCTTGGGAAATATAAATTATTTCATACATCAAGATACTAGTACATTCATTAGTAACTCTTACTCGCGGCAAAATGCCTTCAAAGGCCAGGAATTGTCAGCACGTCACTAAGCACTCCTCGAAGCTCTCATGGTCTTATATATTGATCCCCAGTTGAGATACCCGATTTTAACTGATCCTAAAGATGATTAGATGCAGTAGCATGTGATATAGGATAAGGACGATCCAGCCAGGTTCAATACGCTTGGTTCCTTCATGCGGCTGCAATTGGGGTGCGCGTCTGCTCGTTCTTGTGTCCCTACTAGTCACTCCCTCTCCATTCTACTGGCCCAAACCTCTTCATATTAAAGCAAAGAAGGTGTTATCGTAGACCTAATACAATTAAGTGCTCCGGAGGATATAGAAAGCAGCCGCCGCTGATGGAAAGTGTGCCAGGGGTAATATATCCGCTACCACACCCGAACCAAGACCTCCCTT
Source organism: Flagelloscypha sp. PMI_526 (assembly GCA_021399455.1). NCBI lineage: Eukaryota > Fungi > Basidiomycota > Agaricomycetes > Agaricales > Niaceae > Flagelloscypha > Flagelloscypha sp. PMI_526. Next base: position 689,653 of record JAJTUO010000011.1, on the reverse strand, counting down.
CTCCCAATTCCACCACCACTATAATCCTCAAAGGTGCCCCTACACATTCCAACCTCTCCCCGGCGCGCCCCATTAATATTGACTTGCCGCTGCCGCCGCAGGTGCCGCGGTTTCTATTTCCCGGACGTTCTCAGCAATCTAAGCCTTACAAAAAAATATGCCCGTGGTATAAAGACCAAAAAGACTTGCCTCAGAAGCCTGTTGTGCAGTTGTTAGGAGCAGCATGCTCCTGTCCCCCGCGCGTTTTTATGGTCAAATTTTAGATATTCACGTTCTGGAAGCTCTCCATCAGATAGATGTCGTCTGCGGTCAAGTACTATCCTCTGTTCAGCTGCGCAAACCTGGAGCTACTCATGGTCAACAATTTCGATTTCCTACAAACCAAGCCGGAAGTGCCTAAACCTACTGGGAAGAAAGAAAAATGAAATTGCTTGGTCTGAAATACAAGATAGGCTGCACAACTCATACATTACGTTCAATTGTGCACACCATCCTGTTATAAGTGTCTACATGATGACAGGATTGTTGAAGTACCAAAGGAAGGTCGATGGGTCGGTTGACCGTGAGTTAAATCCCCATTGATTTGTTTTCCGCCGCAATGTTCTCGTTCCTTATTTGTAAATGTGCTAAAAATCAAACTGATAAGGAGGGTAACCGCGACCACTCAAAGGGCCAAAAATAAAGATTGTGAATGATCATAACGTGCCAGTGGGTGGAGGGTAGACGATGTGTGGATCTCAAGTTGTTATATCGTTGCTAACTTTGGAATCGGTCAGAGTCACCCGCCGAATGGATGGAGCCCCTTTGGGGAGACATTGGGAACGCGTTTGACTATTGATACATGAGTGCAATTCAGAGCAGATTCATCAGCTTACTCCAGTGTCTGCAAATTCGACCGTCCCACGGGCAATCCCCGAAAGTTCTCTGCGAGCGACCAGTGTGTATATGAGAGACTTACGCGAAGCATTCAATGAGACGAACTATCAAAGGTAAACTCCACTTACGTTTGAATATATCCTCCCGAGAGGCCAGTTGAATATCGCATAAAGGTAGGTGTCAGGCCGTAAGATGAAAACCAGAAAATTCATGATAGCAAAGACCGAGGAGAAAAGACCAGACTGAATTACGACCCTGATGCATCGATTGACAATAGTATCCGTCCTTACAAATCCTGTCTTGCTTCGCCAGAGTGCTCGACTAAGGGTAACTAGGGAGCGTTAGAGATAAATATTGAATGGATAGACGGATATACCCGTGATAATAATGTCAACCCCCGCTTCGATAGCAAGCCAAGCAGTTGATACAGGAATGAGAACCGCAAATTTGGTGATGCTGAAATGGAATGAGATCCCCAGATTTGTATCAAAATAAAATAAAAATACTCTACAAGGAGCCAAGACTTGGTGCAAGCAATTATGCCGCAAAGACAGGCCGCGATAGCGACGAGGAGGAGGGGGATACAGAGCCAAAGATGTTCGATAAGTATGCGAAGCCTAATAGAAAGATAAGAGTGAGTCTATGAGTACAAAACATGTGAATCCGCGCACCGATTTATCAAAAAAGCCTGGACAATCAACGAAGAGATGGCAGAACCCATGCCACACAAGGGCGTTATCCAGATAATGTCTATCTGCCTTTCACTTCATAGCACAGCCAATAAAGTGAGCACACACTGCCTAACACGCTCGGGCGGGCGTAATTCCCGACACTATTCAGACAAGTGAGTCCAATCGAATGTTTTCCTCAAAGTTCCACTGACGCGAAAAACCAAAGGGCATACAGTTCAACAACTGTCTGAGATGTATCGATCACAAACAGGGTTGCTACAAGTGCCCTACATTAGAATCAGAGGAGGAACGTTTTCGAAAGAGGATCGTGAACTGACCGAAGCCAAATTGGATCAGTAAATTTCGTGGTCTTGTAAATCACATATTGATAGGATACAACACCGTAAAGATAAAGGCTGCACTCATGATTATTCACTCTTGACTTGGTAGAACGTGTGGGCTCACTTGAGAGCGAGGCCGAGCAGTAACGCTCCTACAAGCGTTGAGACCAAAGGTAGTGGAGGCGAGCCACGGTATACGTACCGATGGTCACATCAAAAGCACCCATCTTGTACGGTATGGCACCAAAGGAGCGGTCAAGAACAGAAACTCCAGTCTTATATGCGAGGGCGACGCCGACGCCCACCGCAACGCAATACGTAAGCCACAGCAATAGGAGTCACTGCAAGAACTTGAAGTCTGAAAAAACAGATTTTATCCGTTTGGGCACAATTTTGGATACTCTCTTCTCTGCTATGTTGTGAGAAACGCCTCACACTAGAGAAAGCTAGTTTATGGCGCCTAACCTTCCAAAATGGTGACCAGCTAAAGGAGGTAGAAAAATAGGAGTTAGCAAAAGAGAGCGTCCCCACTAATTAGAACACGGGGAAAATACTGTAAGCATCTTTAGGAAACTTTCTGTTGCTACAACCTCCAAATGCAGGTTACACTTTGAATTTCACGATTACTACATAAATCAACAAGCTTAGTACCAATGTCTCGAAGCTGGAGGTACTACAACACGTAAGGTATAAGTGGCCACTAACTCTCCGCTATATGTTTCTTCTTCAAAGCAACACGACATATCCCTGCGTTCAAATATTGGATATGTTTGGAAATTGTACTATGCTTTGATGTGTTCGTGAACCTCTAATTCATTCTTTTTTTGCCAAATATTCTCCTTTCTCAGGTATGACCCTGTTGAAAATCCAATTGACAGGATAGGTGACTTAGACCTCATAAAGGCCCCAAAGTTACGAAAGAAAAGAGAAAAAGAAAATCGCATTGCCGAAATAAGGTATGGTGATATCGGTGGTTGTGTCCGTACAGGCGGTGCACTTGTACCCGTACGAGTCATCCGGGGTGATTTGAAAAACTCAGAGTAATAAAAAGCATGAAATCTATGTAGCGTCGCTGGTGTCGCTGCCAAGCTCAGCGATAGCGCTCTGAAATTAAGCTCCCGTGCGCTTCCACACGAAGTGTGTGTGATATGCAGAACTTTTGGGCGAATGTTCAAATACTGACAGTCTGAAGGCAATAAGTGAGCAGACGCTCATAAACAAGTTCTGCTATTCCCTAACTCTGCTAACCCTCATTTGCCCATTCCACACTAGCATTCTTTAGTTGAGGTGCCGGTTTGAAAGAAGATGATTCGGAGGGTAAGTAGTAGGCGTGGTCTGGAGCAAAAGACTCTCAGCTTATATCCAACAAGCAGAGAGGAAATACAGTTTTATTATGCAGAAGATCTTGAAGTATTATAATATCTTATCACCGTCTCGAGACTCAGACAGGAAGAGCGACCAAGAGACTTTGGAAGCGGTGGGGCAAGGATCATATGGTGCTTGGTGGAGAAAAGACTACATATCGTTCTGGAGAACTTCTCACTTCACAATTAACCACCTTGGAGTCCGTCGCAGTCTCTCGATGATTGTGGATGGAGTTCATTTGAGAAGACGTTGGGACCGAGTTCAACTGTACAGGCACCCATCAATGCAACTCAACCTGATGATATATAGACTTACTTCAACGTCTCGAAATTCAACAACGGAGAAAGTTTGGGGAGGCATCGGGAACGAGTTTAACTGTATAACCCCTTCATATCGATGTAGCTTAGAGAATAGATTCGCCGACTTACTACGGTGTCTCGAAATTCGACTGTTCCATTGGCAATCTCGGCAAGCTCTTTGCGAGCGACCAGCGTGTAAAGAAGGGACTTGGGAGAAGCATTCAGCAAAACCAACACACCAATGGAGCTCAGCTTACATTTGAATAGGTCCTCCCTAACGGCCAGCCAAATATCGCATAGAGGTAAGTAGTTGTCCATACTGTGAAAACCACAAGGGTGGCAAGTGCAAAAACCGAGGAGAACAGGCCAGATTGGATTGCAGCCCTGATACATCGATTTACGACGGTATTCGTCCTTGCGAACCCTGTCTTGCTTCGCCAGAGTGCCCTGCTGAGGACAACTAGAGTTGACTAAAATATAAATGCAGCTTTAAAGGAGCAGTATTGCTGACCAGTAATGGCAATATCAACACCAGCTTCAATAGCAAGCCAAGCAATCGAAAGCGGAACAAGAGGAACAAAATTGGTGACGCTGTTATGGAATGAGACCTCGGAAACATTTCAAAAACAACACACCAACTTGAGAATAAGACCAACCCTGATGCCACTAATTGCACCGCACAGAAATACTATGACAGCAGTGAGGACGAGGAAGATACACAACCAAAATTGTCTTGTAAATCGATATATGCTTAGAGGAAAGAGGTTAGGAAGAGCGTAGACCAGTGCTAATTATTGTATGGACGTGCCGGCTTATCAAGAAACCCTGAACAAGTAAAGCGGAGACCGAGGTAGAGATACAGCAAAAGGATGTTACCCAGATAACATCTGCCATTGCTTCAGTTAACAGTGAACACAACCGGAAGCTGAGCACTGACTACTCAATACAATCGGGTTTGTGTAATTCTTGACCCTTGTTTTAACAAGTAAGTCCCAGACGAACTTCTCCTTTGAAGTTCGGCTTACGCAAAATGCCAAACAGCATAAAGCTCAGCTACTGTCTGAGACGTATCAACCACAAATAAGATTGCGACAAGGGTCCTAATCCAGAGTCTGAGGAGGAACGGTTTTCGGTTGGGGATTGCAAGCTTACCGAAGCCAAATGGGATCATCGAATTTCATAATCTTGTAGTTGAGATATTGATAAGATACGAAACCATAAAGATACATGCTGCTCTGATGGTTACTCCTCAGTAATTTAACAGAACGTGCTAACTCACTCGAAAGAGAAACCAAGCAGCAAACCTCCTAAGGACATTGAGACAGATAGCGGAAAGTGAAAGTGAGGTATACATGCCGACACTGGTATCAAAAGCACCCATCTTGCGAAGAATGGTCTTGGGCACTCAGTCTTTAATTTATAAGTGCCTCTGACGCCGGCGCCCAAGCTGAACCTCCATGGACCGCCGGGAAGTTCAAATACATCTAAGTAATTGCCCATTTTCAACCACTGAGACATGTCCCAAGACCCTGTTTCCTGTTTCCTGGCTGCAAAGAAGGTTTTAGGTTGGAGGAAAGCCACTTTGTCACGTCGCGTGCAACAGGCCAGGGTCGAGAATGCGGAAGAAAAAATATCCCACAAAAAGGCGGTAAGGTGCTACAATGAATTAGAATGTGGAGAAAGTGCCAGAATAATCACGAGTCAAATATTATCTGTCGCTGCCGTTCTTGAAATGGAGACCGAAAGCGTTGCCCAATGAACCTCACACCACTATTGGATGCTGGTGTAGTCAGGAGGATAGCGTAAGAATTGAAAACAGAGCAACCGTAACTCTGGGTGTGGTCGCGCTGGGTACACACTGGATCCTGTTTTTCGCATGGCGCTAGTCGCTGGATGGCTGCAACTGCAAGTAGATATTTGCAGAAACTAAGAGTGGTAGAACATTAAGCTGGATTCTATGCCAGGTCGTCCTATGATGGTGTTCGTGTGAGGACAAAATACCACCAGCAAGCGTTGGGCAGGCCAAAAAGATCAATGTGGAGGTTGACCTGAGGTTAAGTTTGATGCCCGTCCTCAGGCTTTGAGCCTCATCTCCCCCGAAATGTCCACTACAATTACTTGCCAAAATCCGATCATTCCTTCGAGCCAATTCCCTCAATACCTGACCAGATTACCAGGCTTGCTTCAAACAGTCAAATGATAAATCAGAATTCAGAGTTTGCAGGGCTTGCCGTCGTTCCTCCTATTGCGTGCGCAGCATTTCCTTGGTCAAATGTACAGCCCTTGTATGAGCTAGCAGTCCGTTGAATGTCAAAAGTGTCTTCCCTTGTCCTCTCGTGTTGGCTTGATGATCTCATGTGGCACAGAGCGCACTGGAAAGACCATAAGCCTTCATGCAAACAGACTCAGGCCAGCCTCAATTTATTAGACGAAAGGAAAGGCCTAAATCCACAATCCTCTCTTCTTCCCGGGGTCAATCACGAGAAGACCTTAGAAGATCTTAGAAAATGGTCAAAGGTGTGTTTAGTCATAATTTTAAACCACAAGACACCACGCGAAAACTTAGTATCACAAACCATGGATCGCAGATCTCCTCTTCCAAATTTCTGATCTACGTAATAACCTCGATTTCGTCCAAGAATATGGTGTACGCATCGAGCTTGAAACCCACAATACCCGACAGTCATTCTACGTCTTCACCTTCAAAGAAGCGTTCCCTGTTCTTTTGTCTGATATCCTTGAAGCTCGAAGACAATTGGTAGTAACGAGTTCATAGAAAGGTGATTGAGCATGTGAGAAGACCGAAAACGTTCGAGGACCATCCAGCCATCATAAGCCTTGTCTTCGTAGTATGCGGAGGAATGGCGAGCGTTTTTCCTGCTAGAATCTCCACAGAAGTCGTCGATTCCCTTCCGGAGATTGATGATTGAGTGGTCTCCCTTCGTAATGAGCTTACAGTATGTTTTCCTCCGTCAACTTGAGACTCATCAGAATTTCACTGGCCCTCAAATTTCTTTCTTTATAGGCTCCGCTGGAAATATGAAATCCTCAAGTTCAAGAACAGCTCTCAACGTGGTGGAGTGTCCATATATTTCAATCATTTAAAAACGGAAGATTCTGACAAAGCTTTAGAGCAACAGACGCGCTGTCGTTTTCTGCTGTGCCAACCTCCTCCACCTCAAACCCCGTGACCTTGTTCTGACAGTGGTTGTACATTTTGATACCATATACACTTCCAAAAACGCACTGGATCGCCCTACTATAGATTCAGTCCCTTATCTCAACAACGCTTCTAGATTCAGAGTGGAAGCTACTCGGCAGAATCCGAATATTGAAAATCAAGCTGGTATCCCATCTGAACGGGAAAGACTTGTAAGGGCCATTCCGCGGGTAAAAATGCCACACAAATTCAGTAGGGCCGTACTTTATCACGGACAACGAACTGAAGGACATTGCTTTGGACAAAGATTGGAGACATACACTCTATGGATTACTCGTAGATTACAACTTGAAATACTGATTTCTATTCTCTTTTGTGGCATTCGTGGGTGGTTTGGTGCAACAGCCTACGTTATGCTCCCTCAAGGCTGGTTTCATAAAATGGCCGAAAGAAACTTCGAGGCTTCAATCATCTCTCCATCTCGACGACGCATAGACCTGGACAAGAAAAGTATATATTTGAGCAGATTTGGAAAGGAGGACGTCGCGCTCCTGTTTAGGACCAAGTCTAGTGTTGGAGTTTCGCTCTGAGACCAACGATTCTGTAAGTATCACGATTATATTGAGCTCGTTATAATCGTGTAAGGAAAGCGGTAAGTAACGAAGCGCTAATACTTAAGGTACGTTAATTCCTAACTCCGCTGACCTTCGTCCGCCCATTCTAACATCTAGATATCATAATACAGTTAATTTGGCATAAATTTTGAGCCTTTTTTTGTGATAGCGAGTCAACGCAGTGTGAGGGGTGTGACAAGGAAAGCGAGATGTTGAGAGATCCTTGAAATCTGATATATATTTCCGAAATGTGGAATTGCATGATAAAATATGCACCTTGCGCAACCGTGAAGATCATATGAAATGAAAGAAAAGGTATCAATACCTCGCCAGGATGTCTCTTGTGAAAGAGTCTCCTAGGGTTGATTGAAAAGGCTATTCGCAACTAAGGAAGAGCACGGGTAGCCCGCGGGTCTCTCTTGAGTGGTACCGTACCCGCCACCCTTGATACCCCTCCCGTCGCGGGTACGGGTCGATACCGTATCCCTTGGAACCGCGGTACATCCAATGTTGCCGCTTTTTTCTGCCCATGGCACTCGAGAATGAGAGAAATATCCGCCAATGCAACATATCATTTACGATATTATGTAGAAGCATGACTTTTTGTGTATTTCCGGTGTAAAATAGAGCGGAGTGACTCACAAGGAATGGGTGTGCCTAACTTGTAGACACCCATAGCTTGCTCGTCAACAATTCAGCTCACCTTTGGAGTTGAAGGCTACAAACTGGTTATGGTGGTGCCCTTGTAGTGGTAAAATGGACCCCTCGCCAAGGTACCAGACACAAGAAGAAAGTAGGGGCTGTTACAAATAGAGAGCGAAAGGGACGACCACCAGGAAATGTGTCGTCAGCATGAGCAGAAACGGCAATTTTGTAAATATTGTGACCTATGAAATCAACAAGTGCCTCTTTCTAGCCAATAAAAGACCGCTTACGACAAATATCCGAAAGCGTTTTTGAAAGAACGAAAACCTAGGATGCCATGCCGATCGACACCTCAGCGATTTTTTCGGGTCATAGCATGCACTGGATACTGTACTTCCGAAATCACATCCATGGAAAGACTCTAAATGTGCTAGGATACGCCTAAACGAAATGCTAGCCGCAAAAGTCAAGCAAACTTACACAAAAATGGTTCATCCAAGATGTGTAACTAGACCCGTCTAATACCCTTTACACCGCGGGACGGTGCCACGGTACATAACGGTTCTCAAATCTATGGTACCGTACCCGTACCCGTACCCGCCAGACCCCACCCTTCATACCTTAGCTTAGACCCGCTACCCGTGCTCTTCCTTATTCGCAACAAATATTCAGGGCCCTTCTTTGTAATTTCGGCGTGAACGAAATGCTGACCCGTTTCCTTTAATATCGGGACAAGCATGGGTTGAATCAGAGATAAAATAGAGAAGCTCGAAATTACGGGAAAATTCTGTCCGCCTTTCGATTTGAGGAGCACATTTCCGGTCTCTTCAATCCAAAGGTGATATTCAAGCTATTCGAGCCAGATCCTGGTCTTGTGCAATTCGCGACATTGCCGGAAATGGTACGGAGTCTTCGGGAGTTTCCTACTTACAAGAGGGAGATACAATGCTTGGATGGGCCCGATAATCACCTACCAGCAAGTCATTGGTTCGTCCGCTACGTCGTACTTGCCTTCTTTTACCATAAGTGCCGCAGAGACGACGATTTTCGCCTCGTCATCAATCACAGCGTCCAACTATGGGTGGGGGTCACATTATGTAGCAGAAGCAATTTCTGTGTCTTAGCGGGCACATGGTCAATTCAAGTGGTTTACATTAAAGCTTGTGAAGCGGCTGTCGAGGATCATGTCCTGCTTGATGACGAGAAGATGATATACTGGAGAGGGCCGGGCTGGGACACACAGACGCAGAGCTATGCGATGAACGTACATAGAAACCTGAGGAACTACAACAGGAACCGTGCTCCTGACTATGAAGGACCCTCGTGACCACCACTCCAATACTGGTCCAGAGAAACTTTCACGCCACTAGTCACCTTGACATCAGTTATAGTATCGTGTCGAAACTGAACGGAACTAATTTGAAGAGACGTGGGAAACGAATTCGACTGTACAAGCGTCACATTAATAGAACAAATAGAGGATCTGTTGACTTACTACAGCGTTTCCGGCTTCGGCTGTTCCATAGGCAATCTGAGCGAACTCTTTTCGAGCAACCAGTGTGTGAAGGAGGGACTTGTGTGGAGCACTTAACCAGATGAATATGACAAAGGTGAACTCTGCTTACATTTGAATAGATTCTCCCCAAGGGCCAGGCAAATATCACGTAGAGGTAAGTATCTGTCCAGAAGGCGACGCCCACAAGGATTGCGATAGCAGCGACCGAAGAAAAGAGACCAGATTGGATTGCAGCCCAGATGCACCGATTTATAATGGTATTCGTTCTAGTAAATCCCGTCTTGCTCCGCCAGAGTGCCTTGCTGAGGACAACTGCTGAGTGTTAGAATATCAATACCGCACTACTGGATGAGTCTTGTTTACCGGTAATGATAATATCAACGCCAGCTTCAATGGCAAGCCAAGCGATCGACAGAGGAACAAGAGCAACAAATTTGGTGATGCTAAAATGCTGAATGAGGCCCAAAAATCCCTTTCACAATAACACACATACTCAATAAGCAGACCAGCTTTGATGCTTGCAACTATGCCCAACAGAAACGCTACAACAGCAGCAAGGATGAGGAGGACACAGAGCCAAAATTGTCTTGCAAATCGATAAAGCCTTGAAAGCAAGAGGTAAGAATAAGTCGCGCAAGTACCATGAATACACGCACCGATTTATCAAAAAACCTTGGACAATCAGAGCAGAGACAGCGGTGACAGCACAGCAAAATGGCGTTACCCAGATAATATCTGTCATGGTTTTACTACGCAGCTAACCTAATTACGTTTCGAGTACTAACCTCTTAATGCACTCGGATTCATATAATTCAGAACACTGTATTAACAAATAAGCAAGCCCAGATGTACTTCTAGAAGATAGTTCTGCTTACACATAATACCAAACAGAATAAAGTTCAGCAATCGTCTGAGATGTATCCATCATAAATAAAATTGCGACAAGCGCACTGTTGTAGATTAGAGGTTTTTCTTTTCGACACACCTGCGAGCTTACCGAAGCCATGAAGGATCATTGAACTTCATCGTCTTGTAGGCCAGATACTGATGGCAAACAAATCCATATATATATATGCTGCACTTATGATTATTCACTCGTACTCTCAACTTGGCCAACATATGCGAGCTCACTTGAAAGAGGAGCCAAGGAATAACGCTCCTACAGGCAGTGAGAGAGAAGGCGCCGAAGACAAAACAAGGACATACCGATGGTTAAATGAAAAGTACCCATAATGTAAACGGATGGTCTTGGGTTGAGGAACTTAGTCTTATAAGTAATAAGGCGATGCCGTCGCCCGCCGCGACGCAATGTGGATCACAACCTTCAAACGCAGATCCGCTGGCATGCAAGGTACCTAGATCCACATAATTTCATTCAGCGAGACATGCACTACTCGTTGCGTGTTGTTTACTTTGTTGCAGGAAAGGTTTTAGGTAGGACAGGGTGAAGCCAGAACAATGCCAGCGAAGTTTAATGCGGTCAAACATTAGCTCCTTTAGCCCATACCGTTAACTGCAATGGCTATTGGAGAGAAATATGGCATTTGATGAAGTTATTGCGTTGCTAAGGAAGTTGCTTTGGACAACAGAAAGATAAGTGGTCAGTAGCGTAATCAAGGGTGCTGCTGGTGTTCTAGACTCTTTCTGACTAATTGTCGCACAAAGAAGCGATTTGAAAGATGCTGGAGTACCTCAACAGCCACGGCCGACGATACTCAGGGGCAATAGTCTCGGTTTCTTACAAACCAAGCCGGAAAATGCCTAAACCTACCAGGAACAAGGAAATAAAAATCTTTTAGCCAGAAATTATTGGATCTAAGCTATATAGTTCAGACATTACATGAAATTGTCGAAATCGAAACGCAAAGCTCCGCATCACGGCTTCCTTTCTAATATAAAGAGAATGGGTATTGATAGCCTAGCAGCCAACCAGAGACTTCCCATATTTTAGAATGCATACTTCCACGGGTTCTGGCGTCTTCAAACTGGCAGGCTGCTGGCAAAGCTCGTCTAAGAGTCTGGCAAGGCTCAAATACGGAACCGTATAAAGCTTCAATCGAGTTGTCGCGCTAGTTGGGAGAAAAGGTTTCTCAGGATGGGAGTAGGTACAATATTCAAAACGGCTTCTATTATATTTACTATGATGAAAAGAAACAGATCACGAAGTATTGGGAACGAATCTGAAATGTTATGGTAATCACGAGACTCGAAAAGGATGACTAGTCAGCCAAGGAAGGCGGCGGCTGGGATCACTCTACTGCCTCTGGTGGAGTGATAACAATATATCGATCCAGAGAAGCTTTCACCGAATGATTAGCGGCCTCAACCTCAGATACAGTATGCCGCTGAACGTGGATTGAGTTGGTTTGAGGAGACATTGGGAACGAGATCGACTGCACAATTAACACATCAATGCGATTCATGTGGTCGATTTGTCAACTTACTCTAGTGTCTCGCATATCAGCCGTTCCATGAGCGATATCTGCTAGCTCTTTGCGAATGACCAATGTATAAAGGAGGGACTTTTGCGAGGTACTCAATGAGATAAACATATCAAGGGTGAATTCAGCTTACATTTGAATAGATCCTTCCAATGGGCCAGCCGAGTATCGCGTAAAGATAGGAGACAGGCCAGAAGGCAAAAATTAGAACGTCGGCGACTGCAATAACAGAAGTGAAGAGACCGGACTGGATTGAGGTCCTAATGCACCGATTTAAAATAGTGTTCGTCCTTGTGAGCCCTGTCTTGCTTCGCCAAAATGCTCTACTAAGGACAACTATGAAGCATTAGGATATAAATATTGAATTAATAGAGGAGTTCTTTACCAGCAATGACAACATCCACGCCAGCCTCTGTACCTCTCCAAGTGATCGATATAGGAATGATGGATTTCCATTTAGTGGCACTGAAATGGAATGAGACTCTTAGAAATGGTTTTGAAACAACAACCTACTCATAAGTAAGACCAGCCCATGCAGGTGCGATCACACCACAGGTAAATGCCACAACAGCAGCGAAGAGCAAGAACAAACTGAGCCAAAACAGACCTGAAAGTCGATAAAGCCTCAAAGAGAACAAGGTAAGAACAAGCCCCACACAAGTATCAATTATGTGAATACACATACCGATGTATCAGAAATGCCTCAACAATCAAAGCAGTGAGGCCACTGGCGACGCAGCAAAATGGTGTTATCCAAATAGCGCCTGTCATTGTTTCAATTTTATAGTGAACATGATGGATAAGTCGAGCACTGACGGGCCAATGCAATTGGGTTTGCATAATTCTCGACCCTAAGTAGGCCATTGAGCAACTGGCCAACGAGCTGGCTTCTACTTCGAAGTTCTACGTACGCAAAATGCCAAACACCATAAAATTCTGCAATCGTCTGAGATGTATCGATGACAAATAAAACCGCTACAAGAATCCTGCTCTAGACTCAGAGGAGATACCTTTTTCGGTAGGGACTTGTTGAACTTACCGAAGCTGAATAGGATCGTCGAATTTCGTGGTCTTGTAAACCAGATACTGATAACATGCGAACCCATAAAGATAAATGCTTCTCTTGTGGTTACTTACAGCACTAATTTTGACAGAATGTGGTAGCTCACTCGAGAGAGAAACCGAGCAACAAAGCTCCTACAAGCAGTGAGACAGGTGGTGGGAAAGGCAAAGCGAGTAAATACATGCCGATACTTGTATCAAAAGCACCCATCTTGCGAAGAAGGATCTTGGACTCGGACACTCGTCTTTGAGTTATAAGTGCCTCAGACCCCGGCGCCCGAGCTTAGCCATCCCTGGAAGGCCATTCAAACTCAGAACTGTGACTGAGACATACCCCAGGACCCTGTTTCCTGTTTCCTGGTTGCGGAGAAAGGTTTTAGGTTGGAAGAAAGCCGAATCGTCGCGTGCAACTGCCCAGGGTCTAGAAGGTGGAAGGGTAAAATAACCACAAAAAGGCGTTCCCATGAATTAGACTGTGGAGAAAGTGCCAGATCAATCACGAGTCAAAAAAGTGTCACTGCGGTTTTTGGAATGGAGACCGAAACTATTGCCCAAGAAACCTCTTACCTCCGTTGGATTACTGGTGCAGTCAGGAGGACGCCATAAGAATTGAAACAGACAACCTTAACCCTGGATGTGAGTACCTGTGTGTACCTGGTGGTACACACTCAGCCGTGTTCCCCATGGCGCGAACTGAGTGGCTGCCAACGCCAAGTAGGTACTTGCATAAATTAACAGTGGCCAATATTGGCAGATCGTGGTTGAGTGCTAAGCTGGATTTATGGCAAGTTGCGCTGTTATGAGTGTTTGTGTGAAGACAAGATTCTCGAAATACCAAGCGTATTCCTTCAAATTGATGCACGTCCCTTAGACTTCGACCCTCATCTCCCCCGAAATGTCCACTACAATTACTTGCCAAAATCCGGTCATTCCTTTGAACCAATTTACCTCAATACCTGACCAGATTCCCAGGCTTGCTTCAAACAGTCAAATGATAAATCAGAATTCAGAGTTTGCAGTGCTTGCCGTCGTTCGTCCTATTGTGTGCGCAACATTTCCTTGGTCAAATATACAGTCCTTTATGAGATAGCAGTCCGTTGAATGTCAAAAGTGTCGTCCCTTGTCCTCTCGTATTGGCTCGACGATCTCACATGGCACAGAGCACACTGGAAGGATCATAAGCCTTCATGCAAACAGACTCAGGCCAGCCTCAATTTATTAGACGAAAGGAAAGGTCTAAATCCGCAATCCTCTCTTCTTCCCGGGGTCAATCACGAGAAGACCTTAGAAGATCTTAGAAAATGGTCAAAGGTGTGTTTAGTGATAATTCTAAACCACAAGACACCACCCCAACTTTTAGCATCATAAACCATGGATCGCAAATCTACTCTTCCAAGTGTCTGATCTACGTAATAACCTCGACTTTGGCCAAGAATATGGCGTGCGCGTCGAGCTTGAAGCCCACAATACCCGACAGTCATCCTACGTCTTCACCTTCAAAGAAGCATTCCCTGTTCTTCTGTCTGACATCCTTGAAGTTCAAAAGGCTGTCAGTAGTAACAAAGGAGAATTCATTGAAAAAGTAATTGAGCAAGCGAGAAGACCAAAGACGTTCGATGGCCACTCTGCTGTCACTGGTCTTGTCTTCATAGTATGTGGAGGAGCGATGAATGTCTTCCCTGCTGGAATATCAATGGAAGTCATTGATTCTCTTCCGGAGATTGATGACTGGGCGGTTGTCCTTGGTAATGAGCTTAAAGTATGTTGTCTTTCGCCAATTTGAGGGCAATCACAATTTCGCCGGTACTCAATTTCTCTTTTTTACAGGCACCGCTGGGAATACGAAATCCCCAAGTTCAGGAACAACTCTCGACGTGGTGGAATGTCCATATATTTCAATCTTTGAAAAAATAGAAGACTCTGACCAAAAGCTTTAGGGTAACAGACGAGCGGTCGTTTTCTGCTGCGCCAACCTCCTCCACCTCAAACCTGGCGGCCCCATCCCGACAGTGTTTATAAATTTTGATATCATCTACACTTCCAAAGGCACACCAGATCAACCTCACTGCAAATTTACTCTCTTACCTCCAACAACGCTCTCAGAACCGGAATGGAGGCAACATGTGAAGGGGAATCCCAGGGTCGAAGGCCAGGTTGATTATCTCATTGAAACACGAAAGACTCGTAAAGGCCTTTCCACAGGTGAAGATGGCCGATCGGTTATCGTCACTGGGTGTATCACAGGAGTACCAGTGACAGTGGGGCCGTACTTCATCACAGACAACGAATTGAAGGACATTACTTTGGACAAAGATTGGAGACATACGTTCTATGGATTACTCGTAGATTACGACTTGAAATACTGATTTCTTTTTTTTGACACTCATGGAATGGTTGCTGCAAAGCTTGTGCTGCACTAATTCCAGGCTCTTTGTTTATAAGATGACCCAATGACACTTTTACGGTTCAATCATCTCTCCATCTCGACAGACAGACCGATGGACCTGGACAAGAAGAGCAGGAACTTGAAAGGATCCAGAAAGAGAGGACATCGCGCTCCTGTTTAGAACCAAGGACTATTTTCGCCCCATTCGTTGAGAATCCCATTCCAAACACGGAAAGCGGTATTATCTTGCTCACCTTTGGTTCCGATTCGTCGGACCTAGCATCACCAACAGCGATCTCAATTGCCCCCGGAGGACCCTGAGGAGTGGCATTCGTCGCCACATGAAACGACATGGATCGACTTTTGGCTTTGGCCATAACATAATGAGAGACATTGTGGATTGCAAGGAAGGAAGTAACGTGACCTACTCAGTTGACGGTTAGGCCACCAAAGAACGAAGACGGCAAGGTGTAAGTACATACATCTAATTGAGACCCAAAAGAAGGCAAGCGATGCATAGTGGGTTTGAGAGCAAACGAACTATGGAAATAAAGTAAGTGGTGAGTTAGTCATGAGCTCGTAACATTTAGCGACCCACGAGGATGACAGACGGGACGGATAACGCCCTGCACTCACATAGTTAGAAAGAATAGTCTGGTTGTTAGGAAGGGTGTAACAACTCACGTCATGAGGAGGCCCGTCGTCAAGACCAAGATGACCATTGAAGTAAAAATCGAGTTGGTGCTATTGAAATAGAATGAGATTCTCGAATAAACCAAATCAAGTCTAGGAAATGGCTAACCTTGCAAATACGATACCATTAGCAAACTGATGGTAACACGAGAGAAAAACAATCATGACTGAGGGTATACAGATGTTAAAGGGAAATTTCGCGAAAGAGATAGGGTTTCTATCTTACCATCAGCGCACGCAGTTCTTGTTGCCGTATGAGCTAAGAGCTTACAGATCCATTGAAGGGCTACTTACGCTCCGAGAGCCAAACTGATCGCCCACTACACTAGCATGAGCATACAAACCAGAACGATGAATCATTTGGGATACTAACTTGGAAGGGCTGGAGGTGGTCAAAAGTGTGCATATGGAAAGCTTTTGATGTAGAATCTGACCCGCGCTATAAAAACATGCACTCGTCGAGACTCAGGGAAAGAAAAACTGACAGAATGTAAAAGCTAAAAAAAGGGATTTGTGAGTGGTAGTGAAATTAAGATCTATAAGGCCACACCTAGACACACTGAAGAGACTAAAGCAGTGGATATAGGCACCCACAAATTCTTGGAAGCTGGATGCATTCAGCAAACGATTCACAACGTGCAAATACCATCAACGAACAGGTCCACAGCTGACGGGCGAAGAACCTTTAACATGTCAGCTAAGAAACTCTTCGATTAGCCAAGGTAATTGTACCATTGAACGAGTGTGACTATCCAACCCGTCATCGGGTTAGATGCAAGAAGACGAAAATCGAAGGTCACTGACCAATTAGACCCTAAGAGGCACTCAAGTGAGATGATTTTATTATTACTAGCGTTGGATGTGAGCTTACCCCAATTATCATTTGAAGCTTCGAGAAATGTTGAGCCGAGTGGTATTTTGTCAAGACAAATTCCCCAGCTTACATTCATCGGCCTACAAACGTTAAGTTTAGCAATGAGATAGCAAAGAAGTCAAAATTCTCACCAGGTAAATTCAACTAGGGCAGCCGGAAGGGCAAAGTTCGTGATTAGATAGCTACATGTGGGTGAGAGTGCGTCCCAGGGTAAGCTAGCTGCATACCCGTAAATGGAAGCAGCGCTGAGACCGAGGTGAAAGGTGTCAAGGATCCTTCGATGTTGTTTTCTTTTTCTAGAACTGGGTTTGAAAGTAGACTAGGCTCACCAAAGAACCAAGACCTTGGGAGTGTAAGAATCGCGTAAAAAAGATGGTGATGGCAACCCAGACTAAGTATTTTTGCCACGACGAGTCATGTTCACATTTCCTGAAAAGTAAAGTGAGACATTCGAAGGTGTCAGATGAACCTGGACAACTTGTAGTATAATAGCCTGGGAGAATCGTTGGGCAAGAAGAGTGGTGGGCAATAGATTGAGCTTACATCTGAAGGTTTGTGATGCCATAGATCCTGTAGAATGAGTCAGAGAAAGCAATAAAATAGTTTAGGGGGTGAAGCTTTACATTGACGAAACGATGAGACCAACGAGGGCTGCCCCGTATGTTTCATGTAGTTGAGAGTGGAGAGCCATATCAAACATGGTAAAGTGAAAAGTTTTGCATTCTATCGTATGGTTTATATGGCAAAAAAGTGCGTTATTAGGAGCAGTGGCGGATTTGCGAGACTAGGACAAAAGAGCCGAGTAGGATTAAAGAGCATAGTTATTATGTATGGCACTGATGGAAGTCGGGGAACAAAGGGCGCGGCTCCTGCGGAAGCTTTACGCGTTCGACCACAACCATCACATTTGCTCTTTCATCATGGCTATGCGCAAGAAGAGAAACTTCAACAACCTAGCGTTGAATGTGACGTCTCCTACGTCCCCCACTGTTGAGGAGCCTGTGGCCACTAGAACTGCGCCCGGGATATCAGGGAAGCGACGGCCAGCGCCGATGACCCTGAAACCAAAGCCGGGGATTGGAACACCTAGTGGCAACGCAGCTGATACCGGCGGCGCCCCCAGCGCAAGCTTGCCTTCGTCGCATCGTCAGAATTATCATCAACAGCTAAGCGACAAGCTGGGTGAACTCGATATGAATGCAGCTCCCAGTCAGCTGGAACTGCGTGGTGAAGACCTTGAAGATGTCAGAGAACTGGGTGCAGGCAACGGTGGTTCTGTGAAGCAGGTCATCCATCGGCCAACGAATATGTCTATGGCCAAGAAAGTACGTTTACATTTTGGTCCTCGTCGTCGACTCAAGTAGCTGACACTCTCTAGATTATTCTCATCGACGCAAAACCTTCTGTCAGGAAGCAGATTCTCAGAGAACTGCAGATCATGCACGACTGCAATTCCAACTACATCATCTCCTTTTACGGTGCATTCATTGCTGACCCCAACATCTGCATGTGCATCGAATTCATGGACAAGGGTTCTCTCGACGGCATCTACAAGAAAATTGGTGCCATTGACATAAATATCGTTGGCAAGGTTGCACTAGCCGTCCTTGAAGGTCTCACATATCTCTACGATGTCCACCGGATTATCCATCGTGGTGCGACAAGCTGACTCTCGTCGTTGCCATCTTCTTGACTTTCATCTTGGTAGACATCAAACCGTCTAACATCCTCTGTAACTCGAAGGGTGAAATCAAAATCTGCGATTTCGGTGTTTCTGGAGAACTGATCAATTCCATTGCCGATACCTTTGTCGGTACATCCACTTACATGAGCGTTCGTTCTTTTCATTCAACACCTCCATGCATTCTAATCATATATATATATCTTCCCTAGCCCGAACGAATCCAAGGTGCCCAATACACCGTGAAATCCGATGTCTGGTCCCTCGGCATCTCCCTGATCGAGCTTGCACTTGGCCGCTTCCCATTCTCCGATTCTCCAGACGACGACTCTGACCTCTCCGATTTCGAAGGCACGCTCTCCCCTTCAAAACCAGCACCTATGGCCTTCCCGCCGTCGTCTTCAACGGCGAAGAAGGATAAACGGAAGAGCAAGGGTGTGTCTCTCCAAGGTGGTGGCATGACCATGAGCATTCTTGAGCTCTTACAACACATCGTCAACGAGCCTGCTCCCAAATTAACACCTGGAACACATCCCGCGGCAGAAGCGTTCGTGGATAGCTGTTTGTTGAAAGATCCTGAGGCTAGAAAGACACCAAAGGAACTTCTTGTACGTCTCTCCTCCTTGGTCATTTTGTCTGTTTTTCCTGACGGCTCGAGTAGAAGGACCCCTGGATTGATCAAGCACGAGAGGATACTGTGGATTTAGCCAAGTGGGCATCGGAATTCTAGAAGCATCATAAAGCTCTCCGTTTTGTATTATCGCATTTGTTGTTCTTTAACTATTAAGGCTAGCAGCTTTGGTCTGAGCAAATTGCAAAGAGGTAATGGCATGTAAAACAATCAATACTAGTTAAGTTCGTGTTTTGTAGGGTAAGACAACGAGAAGTGCTGGTTTATGATACTGGCAACCGTGAACTCTGAGGAGGAATTGTATAGACTCTAGCTGATTTCCTTTCTATGGTTTTTATTCGAAGTGTTGGGTAGTGGGTCAAAATTCGTGGGTTCCTCAACACATCCAAGAGTTCTTTCCAAAGAAAGAAATCCGGTCGCTGTGACAACTTGGTAGTCGAAATATATGGCTTTCTGGAGTTTCTAAACTCATGAACCATCCCAACCGAGACTTGGACGGACTGCAGAGGAGATGGATGAAATGCTAACCCAGTAAATAGGGAGATGAATCGATGTACGGCAATGCTAAATTCTGGGATGAAGGTTAACGGTATGCCGGAGGATGTTGGACAAAAATCCATGGAGAAAGTTTCGAGGAGGGGCAAGTTTTCGATTCGTAAGCATGAAAGTTCTGTCATGAAGGAGGAAATAATAAGAACGAGAGAACGAGAAGATCAACGACTAACCTTCTGGCATGCCGTCCGCATGCATCTTCAGGTGCTTGAGTGTATGACTAAACCGTTCGAGAGTCATGACGGTCACCATTGGAGGTGACGAAAGGCCAAGATTTTCGACATTAGGGGCAAGCCTCTGGATAAGAGCATGAATATCATGACCCCTACTCTCAAGGTTTAGCGTAGTCAGAGGGAATAGGTCCGTAGGGCTATCATCTGCCAATAAACCTGGAGATGAAAAAGCTAGGGTGAGTTCTGAAAGGTTCACGCATAGTTTGAGAATGTCTTCGAGAGGAACAGATGATATTCTGTTGAAGCTCAGAGTCCGGACGACAGGAAGAAGATGTCGAGCGATCGACGTTTGGACGGCTGGTGCTATGGACCAAAATGTGGACCCGCTAACGGATTTGTCTTCTCCAGTAAGGTAGAGATTGGCAACTGCAGGAAGTCTACTAATCACTTGTGCAGTCAAGTCCTCTCGGAGAACTTGCCCAACAATGGAGAGATGTTGAACAAATAATGCGATATGAGGCGAAGAATCGAGGAATTTCAACGCGTGTTCTGGGGTCAAACGTCCCTCGTTACTCCAACCAGTGCGTTTAGGTCTTCCTAACGCTAAGCTGACGAAGAGCATCGACTGAGCAACGGTGCGCCAAGAGGAGTGGACGAGCGAGAACCGTTTGAGCGCTCTAATGTTATCTTTTGAGGGTGTGTAATGTTTACCGTCACTGAGACGGTAGGTATACATAATTTTAGTGAGCATCTCAGTTGGAAGGATTGGAGCTGGAGTTTGCCCATTGCCTTCAAGAGTGGGTCAGTTGGGCTCTTCTACAGACAAACAGAGCGACACGTATAGCACCTTTGCTCAGCGGCGATTGAACTGACGTTACCATCGCATGAGGAGTTTTGCGAGCCATTGAACGAGAGTAAGTTATGGGAGGAATGCTCAACCCAAATGGATGTCTATCACGAGTACTTCCATGTTATATAGTTGACATAGGTCGGTTCGGTCTGATTTCACGAAATTAGTCTATCACAAAATAGAACAAGAAACGAGTTGAAAAGTGGTGAGGTTGTTATGAGTATCGTGTGCAATGACATAAGCTGTAGAATGTAATGAATTGGCAGACAACGACATGAGCGCAAGAGGATCCCAGCAAAAGTACTAGTACTCTTGCTTCACAAACATGACCACGAAACAATCCAGGCGATCTTCAACTTTCTCCCAAATGTTAATTTGGCTCCCATTCGTTTGAGTAAGACAACGAGAAGGGCTAGGTTATGATACTGGCAGCCGTGAACTCTGAGGAGGAATTGTGTAGATTCTGGCTGATCTCTCTTGTATGATCTTTATTCGAAGCGTTGGATGGGTCGGAGCCAGTGGGTTCCTTAACACATCCAAAAGTCCTTGCCAAAGAAAGAAATCTGATCGATATGCGAACTTAGTTGGGCCCCCAGAGTATCCAAACTGCTCAACCCTCCCTACCGAGACTTGGACTAGCCGCAGAGGAAATGCATAGAATGCTATCCCAGTAAATAAAGAGATGAATCGATGCATAGCAATGCTAAATCCTGGATAGAAGTTTAATGGCATGTTTTTGCAGTTTGTATTAAAGGCCATGTAGAAATTTTCGAGGTGGGGCAAGTTTTGGATTTTCAAACATGAAAGATCTGCGGTGAAGAAAGAAAGAAGAATAAAAAGGGAACGAGAAGAGCATCGGCTAACCTTCTGGCATCCCGCCTTCATCTATCTTCAGGTGCTTCAATGTATGCCCAAACCGTTCGAGAGTCATAACAGTCACAAATGGGTTTGACGATGAAAGGCCGAGATTTTCGATGTTAGGATCAAGTCGCTGGATAAGAGGATGGATATCCCCACAATCGCCCTCAAAGTTCAGTGTATTCAGAGGTAAGAGGTCGGTAGGGGCATCATCTAGCCTTAAACCTGGAGGTGAAAGAGCTAGGGTGAGCTCTAAAAGATTCACGCATACTTTGGAAATGTCTTCAAGAGGAATGGGCGATATCTTGTGGAAGCTCAGAGTCCGGACGACAGGATAGAGATGCTGAACAATCGACGCTTGGACGGCTGGTGCTATCCACCAGAGTGTGGACCCATTCATATATGTTTCCTCTCCCGTGAGATAGACATTGGTAACAGCAGGAAGTCTACTAATCACTTGTGCAGTCAAGTCATCTTGGAGAACTCGTCCAGCGATGGAAAGATGCTGTACAAATAATGCAATATGAGGTGAAGAGTCGAGGAATTTCAGCGCGCGTTCTGGTGTCAGACGTCCCTCATTACTCCAGCCAATGCGTTTAGGTCTTCCTAATGCTAAGCTGACGAAGAGCATCGACTGTGCAACGGGACGCCAAGAAGAGTGGACTAATGAGCACCGTTTGAGCGCTCTAATGTTATCTTTTGAGGGCGTGTAATGTCGGCCGTCGCTGAGACGATAGGTATACATGATTTGAACGAGCAATTCAGTTGGAAGGATTGGAGCTAGGGCTTGCTCACTGCCTTCAAGAGTGGGTCAGCTGCATTCTTCTACAGGCAAAAAGAGTAATACGTATAGCACCTTTGCTCGGCAGCGATTGGGCTGACGTTCCTATCGCACGAGGAGTTTTGCGAGCCATTGAATGAGAGTAAGACATGGGAGGCATGTTCGATACAAACAGATATCTTCACCAGCGCGTCCAAGTTACATAGGGCGAATCAGTCTGACTTGGTGAGACTGGTCTATTCCAATTCGAAAAAGAAACGAATTGCCCAAAAAAAAATGGTGAAGCCACTGTGAGTATGATCCACGCTGAAATAAGCTGTCGAATGTGGTGAATTAGCACATGAGCGCAAGAAGATCCAGGCTAAAGCACCTTTTGCTTCACAACCATGACCACCTCCGAAAACCTTCAGCGTGATCTTCGACTTTCTCACAAGGGATGGTGTTGCCTCTATATTCCAAATTCATCCAAACGACCTCATGACTGGTACAATGACTGTCCCCGAATCGTGGGACTGGTGGAATTGGGCGGCCGAACATTCAAACCCTGCTAAGCTTGTCTTGGACTGCTATTATGCCACATCTCCCGCTCATCCAGAGCTCCCGAAATCTATCATATGGATGCTAGATTCCATCAAGTTGCTTCAAAGGTCTCGAGAGCCTAGCTCCGTAAACATCCCCGCCTCTGTCGAGTCATTCTCCGTACTGGGACAAGGGCCAAAAAAGAAACATGAAGTCGTTCAAATGGCTTCTCACATTCATAAGCTTCTTGAAGCGTATAGAGAGAGACTGGAAATGGGAAAAATCAGGATTGTGGATGTCGGTGCAGGACAGGTAGAGTCTTCTTCAACATCTATACCTCCTCTTCAAAAAATACAATTCTCTTTGCAAAGGGCTATCTCACTCGTTGTCTGGCAAATCTTCTGGCTACAGAATATCCCTCCTCTGATCCTACTATGAAACGTATTCTCGCCATTGATTCCGACCAAAACCAAACAGTGGGGGCTAAAAGGTGGGAAGACGCTGTCGTTCGAGGGAAACGACCCAAGAAAACTCAAGAGTCTGTGACTGAGAATCTTATTGAGCATTGCACCATCAAGCTCGGTGCTGCTGAGCTACTCCAGGAGTTAGATGCCTGGTTGCCTCCTTTGCAGGACACACAAACTGCCACGCCTGTGTTATTTGTGGGGCTGCACGCATGCGGCTCTTTGACGCCAAGTATCTTGCGCGCACTTTCTTCGGCATCACGAGATGTACTTTCCCTCCAGAGAGGTTGGTACCCCTTGGGAGGTGTAGTTGTAGGATGCTGCTACAACCTTCTCGAACCTAAAGGTGAGTACAAACAATAAACGCATCCATGCCATTCATGTATGAGTTCTCCAGACTTCCCACTCTCCTCCTATCTTCAGTCTCGGTTCCACGCAGGTACCAATGAGTCCATCCCTTCGCCCGCTTTGCCTTCTTCCGCCTACCACCTAGCAACTCAAGCACCATCTACTTTCAACCTCTCACCAACTGCACGGGCTAAATTTGATTTGAGTGTCAGAAAGGTTGTATGGAGAGCTTTATTATCCCAAATCATGAGTACACGAACATCCTTTGACGAAGTTCCATTGCCGACGTCCGACAAGCATTCCCAAATCAGAACATCGGGAACTGGTCAAACACCAATTTCACAGCGTCTCGGAAGGTTGAATGATAAAGCCTACGATTCCTGGGATGCGTTTCTTTCTGCTGCATCTCAGAAAATGGGCTTAGAACCAGCATGTTCATATCCGGATACAAAACTGGAAAAGCAACTTGGATTGTTACAAGTCTTGCGATGCTTATTGGGACCAGTAGTAGAGACCATGTTCTTGGAGGACCGACTGAGCTGGATGAAGGAGGAGATGGGCAACGCAGCCACACAGGTTAACTTGGTCAATCTTTTTGATCAAGCAACAGGGAGTGGAAGGAATGTTGGCATTCTTATTGAATGTAAGGGATCGGCGGATAACCCACCCTTAACATGATTCCGATACTTGAAAAAACCGCTAAGGTAAACTGACCAACGATGTGACAACTTGTGACGAATCGCGAAGGACGTCTTTTTTGACGTGCATCTTATTTTTCTCGGCTGTTGAGCAGATATTAAGCTTATACGTTCATGTTATGATGCCCCTCGAGCTGTGCTTTGTTCATCTGATTGCACCTTGCATCTAACGCCCATGAGGAGATTTCTGTCCGCTGTTTTCATCGCTGCTACACTTTCTCGAGCGGGTGACCTCCAAGTTCCTCTCGAAGTATCTCTACCTCCAGAACTTGATCTCTATGAAATACCAAAGGCAGCCATTGCACTCGCAACGTACGACCTCAGTGAACAAAGGCTTGTTCAAGTCTTTGGAGAGCAACATCCCCGACTGTGAGTGCCTTCCTCCTTCGCGCGTGCTCTCAGGTCCTCGCGGTTAAATGGCTACTCAGAGTGTCTGAGAATGAGAAACTGCAACTCCACCAAGAATTTCGTCGTTTCTTAGATATCACGGAACACCGAGACTTCACCACTCGAGCCGTTGTTCCAAAATCGTTCCAAGCTCCAAATGACGCGTCTTCAGCTCGCGCTTCTATATTTGTTGACGCTGTTCGTGATGACCTTGATGGTGTTGTTGAAAATATGAAGACGGATCTCACTCAACTCACCGCGTTCTGTGAGTCATTCTTCACAAAGTCGGCCACGATACCGAATATTTTGAAGGGACACGTAGCTACAAGAGTATCTGGGGCCTCCAGAGCAGCAATTGGGTCTTTGAACATGTGTCAAAAGTATTCCTAGCCCTCTTATCAAATAGCGATACTTACCTATCCGCCTCCGTAGTTGCTTCGCGCTCATCCTTCAAACGAAGTGGTTTACTCCATCCGCAAATTCTCTCATAACTTTCCGCAGAACTCTGTCATCGTTCGAATAGAGTCTGCTACATCGATGATTACCAGCTCTGCCCGTGAAATTCTAATTCTTGGATCACACCTCGACTCTCTGAATTACAAGTATCCTTTCTTTCGTGCCCCAGGTCTGTCTTTTTTCATACCAAACTCTCTGTGATGTATCATATTTTATTAGGTGCCGATGATGATGGGTCAGGGACTGTTGTGACCATACAGATTCTACGAAGCTTGTTAGAACAATCCTTTGTTCCTCCCGGCAACATTGCTGTGGAGTTCCATTGGTATGCAGGCGAGGAGGGTGGTCTACTTGGTTCGATAGATGTTGCTTCTTCTTATTATGACAAGAAAATGCCTGTGAAAGCCATGCTCCAGATGGACGAGGTAATGGTGGTTCTCGAAGACTCGGGACCACTCATTGCGTTATTTGATGAAGATTCTAATGCTAACTTGAATGCTTTCGGAGCTTCACTAGTGGAGAAATATACCACAGTACCATACAAGTGGACGAGGTGTGATGGAAAATGTGGGAGCGATCATATCCCTTGGAACAAAACAGGGTACCCAAGCATGCCTGTGTCTGACAAGCTTATCGTGTTCCGTGAGTTTCTTTACCTATCCTCGTTGATAAAATATGACTTGCGTCGGGCGAAGCTCCTTCACCTGATGAGACTATACACACTGTTCACGATACGATGGACCAACGTGGTTTCAATTTTACACATGGTGTCGAGTTCGTTAAGCTGGTGAGTTCGATTGTTGTCCAGGCTAAGTTTCTGTGAGAGCCTGACTTGATTTGCATAAATAGGGTTTAGCGTGGGTCATAGAGCTTGCAGTGACCGAATTTTAAGGGCTAGCATGTGGCCGTTGGCTGGCCAACCTTCCACCTCAGATGGACCTAACCATCATTTACCATTTGGAGATGGTGTATTCCGTTCATGTCATTGATTTGTCAATTTCGCATTCCCTGATAATTAGAGCATGCGGGAAACATTCAATGTATTAGTTTATTTCCGTGGCTTGTCCTCAAACCACCTTCTTGGCCCTCAAGTCCTTAATCTCTTCGGACGTGTAGCCCAATTCGCTCAAAACCTAGATAATATGAAAACCATGAAATCGATCGAATGCCGGACCACTTACCTCAGCTGTATGTTGGCCAAGATACGGAGGCGGTCGCCTCACATCCATCTTCTTCCCATTGTAGGATACGGGAGGTCCTACCAGTTTGATAGGCCCACAACGCGGATGCTGCGTAACAGAGGTTAGGGTGGAGCAAAATAGAAGAATGAACGAAAGCTCACATCTACCTCGACGACCACTCCGCGGGCTTTTGCCTGAGGATGTTCAAAGGTTTGACTGATGTTATTGATTGGGCCATGGGGAATACTACAGAAACAATCAAACAGAATATTAGTATCGAGGGCGCTGAAAAAGGGGTCAAGGTCGCACCCGAGACCATCAAATCTCTTAACCCAAAACTCAGTCTCGTTCGTCGTAAGAACATCTTCGATAATCTTCACTAGCTCTTGCCGATTCTTCACACGTGAAGTGTTGTTAGAGAAACGAGGATCTTCTGAGAGACGAGGCTGCTCCAAAACAACTTCGCAAAAGATACGAAACTACCAGCCCGTTCAACCAGAATGTGAGCAGAGTCAAGGCAAGGGCTAACCTGTTTATCATTCCCAGCACCAATCATTAAGAATCCATTCCCTGTCCTGAAAACCTGGTAGGGTACAATGGAGGGGTGTGCTGTCCCATGACGAGACGCTTCTTGCCCGTCGATCAGATAATTAGAAGCAATGTTGACTAGTCCTGCTATCTGGTACACTGAGTTCACCATCGCACACCAAGGGGACTAGATTAAGAGATTACTTGTGTTTCAAAAAGATTAACATCTATCCAGACGCCTTTGCCCGTTTGCTGTCGGGAAAGAAGACTGGCCATAATTGCACCATGCGCGTAAAGGCCGGTTGCGACGTCGGTAGAAGCTACACCAACCTAAGACGATTAGGATGTCTTAACAGTTGATAAAACGGGGAAATACCTTCGAGGGAGGACGGTCTTGTTCTCCGGTAATATGCATAAGTCCTGTTTCTGCCGCGATCTTGGACAAGGTTAAATATCCTACGCGGAACTTGGCCAAGAGTGCGACTTACACAAACATCGTATCCAGCAGCTTTTCTGAATGGCCCTGTTTGGCCGTATCCTGGGCTTGAGTTAGAGAGTTTACCACTTGAAGCGGAAATGTAGGCGGACCCGTGATGCTTGCATAAATAAGCTGGTCATTGAGACCATGACAGTCCTCCCAGCCGAGCCCCATGGTAGCTAATTTCCCAGAAATGTAATTTTCGACAAGGACATCAGATTGCTTTACGAGCTTGTGCATGATGTCAAGTCCTTCTGGAGATTTAAAGTTGACTGTAATGGATCTCTTGTAGAAGCGTGCTCAGTGGAACGAATTTTAAACGCAGAATATCATTTGCCTTGTTACGATTTACAGCAAGAAAATAGGCAGATTCAGGAGGAAGGTGAGTAGCATCGTCGGGCTGTGAAGCCAGAGGCATCGCTTGGGGAGGTGTCCATGACCCTTCGAAGTTTAAGAAAAATATGGTAAGCAGGGTAATGCTTGCATACGAGTGTCATCTCCCCGTGTAACCTCTTCGACTTTGATTACATCAGCACCCAAGTCGGCTAGGAGCATGGTGCAACTGGGACCGGCAAGGACGCGAGTGAGATCAAGGACCTTGAGCCCTTTGAGAGGAGGCGGGATGCCAGAACGAGCTTGTGAGCGGGTTTGGATCGAACGAGTAATCTTGGGATGAAATATCCGAAGGGCATGGCGCGAGAGCATGGCGGGTGAGAGTGAGGCCGGAAGCCGGCGCCTAAACGATCTCGTGACAAAGAGCGGCGAGTGATCAACAAAAGGCTGCCTTCACACTTCCACCACGATGTTGCACCGGTCCTCGCAGGAGCACCAACGGCTTGCGCTCGAGACAAATTTGCGTGGAAACATGCCAGACCTTTCTCTTAATTTTGAGGAGAGCGTTGAATATCCGCGTCACATGGATTCACACCCACAATCCATCCAGAGCTGGTTCCACAACGACGAGGAAGACGAAGGGATCCATCCATTTGCTGGGGAAACACTCTCCACGGCTGCTCACCACGCCAGTGTCCTCACGCTTAGTGCTGGCTTGCGTGGTCATCACAGGCGAGCAGACACGTCCTACGCAACTTCTCTGAGCGGGGCAGAGTATGACCCAGAGCGATCATTGTTTGCCATGGTTCGCCATTTTTACCAGACTTCATTTCCCATTCTTTTCTTAATTTTTTCTTAGGATCCTGTGTTTGACAAATCCAATGAACTGGACCGACTGCTACAGTCGGGTCACCAGCAACGGTCTGTTCGCATCCGCTCACCACTCCATTCCATCGCGTCTTCTTCCGACACAGAGTCTCACAGGAGCGTCCCCGCTGCTTCCTCGCGGCCCAAGCTCTCCGACACCTTGCGAAACAACACGACCTTTTCACCTAAACGACCTAAAAATCCCTCCAAGTCTTCACCCGCCTTGGCGACTCGTGTCCCCGAAGACGACAATCCTACTCCTAGACCTAGACGTCAACACTCAGCCCCCGCCGCTACATTTTCTGGGCCTGAATTCCGCGTGCAGCCTCCTACCCCATCTATCAAGGCCTCGAAACCAACAAGGGACTCGTCATACTCCAATCAGCAAAAACTACCAACACCTTCACCACTTAGGAGGGGCGTCCTCAAATCTAATTCTAGTCGCCGAGTTTACTTACCCGATGTCACTGGCCTGACCAGCGCGGTTGAATCACCAGCGAAAGGTAATCTAAGACATGCCATGTACACTAACGGGCGGCCGCGAGACTCAGAAGGTTAGTTACTCTAGTTCTCTGTGTTTATTTCATCCCCCTTGATGCATTACAGCTCGCCTCCTCGCCATCGTGTCCTCCATTCAAATACAGCTCACGGAGATGGAACAAGCCAATGGAGTCTCTAGACGCCGTGTCCGTGAACTTGAGTCAGAGCTCGAAGATTGCAAGAGAGAAGTGCGACGCGAGCGAGCACGGGTTGATGACTTAGGTCTCGAAGCTGAACGCCTACGAAAAGGCAAGGCAAGGGCTCATGACGATGAAGCCGACATGACGATCCGTTATCGTGAAGTCGTTGAGGAGAAGAAAGGTGAACAATATAAGAGTGGTATTAGACTGCTATCGGCTCATTTCCCTTTTCAGCTCTCGAAAACCTATTGACCACTCTTCGTTCGCACCTTACACGCCTCACCAAGGAGCTCCAATCTCACCAGAAATTCCTGAAAGAACTACGCGAACTTCGCGAATCCGATGCCAGAAGTCTAGAAGAGCGGGGCAGCGAAATCCAGCAGCTGCGCGATGAAGTCGGGCGGTTAAAAGGCGAAGTAGATGTGCTAAGGGAAGTCGTCGAAGATGGGTTGAGAGAGAGGAGGCAGAAGGTTCGCGATCATGATTCTGCCCAAGAGGAATCTGTGGCCAACACTGCTATGTCTGTGGAAGAGAGTGACCATGAATCAGAGCTTGAACCTCTCGAACCCGCGTTCTATCCCTGGCTCCTTCTCGGCCCTCTCACACTCACGATGAAGAGGAAGTCCCGTCCACATTCGTTCATCCGCGACGAGCCGACAGGACAATGCGCTACGGACTATGCTACTCTCGGAACACAGTCGCCTAGACCCGCCTACTTCCACACCGCTCTTTGACCAAAATGCCTGCCGAAGTCATTTGTTGACGATGATGAACTCGAGAGAATTCGAAAGAGAGGTGGCAGAGCGACGGAGTCGGAACGAATCGCGGCTCGTTTCTGAGTCGGAAGGGGAAGGGAAGATTTGCGTGAGTCTCCGAGCGTTCTCGCAGCAGCGAGACGCCAGGAAAGACGAGATCATCAGCATCAACGAGTACGGGTGGAACGAACCCACGTGAACGTGTCGTCGATGCATCCACCTCGACCGACTGCACCAACTCCCAAACATGCAGCTGCTCATCGGCCCACTACGCCACCTCCATTCCCTCAGATTCGGGGCGAACATATGGAACGTCTCTTCTTCTCTGCACCTCCTCACGATTCTGTCACCTGCAAAGTCTGTCACCGTCAACGCGTGGCGACTTCTGGTGATGGTGACGCGACAAGTGACGGTGATGATATTAGAGAGCAAGTTCGAACCAAAGTACCTTCTAGAAGAGATAAGGAGATGAGGAAGGCCGCGCGAGATGCTTTGCCTAGTCCCCTGTTGGACGATGACGACGAGGAGGCGAACAACGATGGCAGGCAATGGGATACCAAGTGGAGAAGAGAGGCGAGAAAGCTTGGGGTGCCTCCTCAGACCGTTGTCGCGAGAGTTATTCGAGAGTTGGAAGATGATTTTACCCATTATAAAAGGTTAATTTTAGCCCTATGCCTTTTTTACCTGATGACTTTGCTCACTTCGCTTGAATAGTATCTATGTCGAGCTAGCCGACACCTATAAAGTCCTCGACGCTGCATCGAATGTTCCCAAGCGAAACTTGGTCGCGAAACATTTGAAGGAAGTCGTTGATATTCTCGAGGCCAAGGTACGCTGCCCACCTATTTTCTTACTCCACATCACTCATTGCTGTTTGTGAAAAGGGTGACCAAATAGCGGCATTATATGATCTACTTGCGTTCAAATAATGAGCTTTTGCATTGTGAACGTGGACCTTGGACCTCTTAAGTTCGACTGTTGACATCTGTTTTGAATTCTATCCATAGCATATCTAGCTCTTTTATCAAGTACCATCGCGAGTATCTATAGCACATTAGGACTGCATATGTACCTTACATTTTCTTGGTTCTTGGGTATGTCCATAAAACAATAAGTATCTTCCCCATGCAACTATGCCTAAATTCGAGAGTTCAACCATCTCAGCATATTACCTGCCAAAGCAATACAACATGATACAAATTTGACAGATACGCCAAGCAGAAGGTGGAGCCAATGAGGTTTTCAGACCTAATGGCGGCATGTTTTGTGCGAGCCACACCGCTTGATTGACGCCCACCGCTTTGCTTGCTTCGACTATCATCTGTGGCTCTATTAGGTCAATTTTGTGCTTCGAACAAACTGAAGGGACTTGAAATTGTTACAATCCATAATACACAGCATTTGAGGAGATTAATATCGTGGAGAATAGGACAGGAATGCAGGTTCAGCCCTTAGCAAAAATCCCTCGATGAGGTGAATTCGCCGTGGACCTGGCGCCTATGCGTCTTGACCTTTAAAAGTGTGTAGGTAGAGATAAGACATTGTCATCGTGCTTCCATGTCGCCCCCTTCATCTCTCGAGAAGGCTACGCCCCCCAATAGAAACTCTCGTCGCACGGCCCTCACCGTAACTGGCACGCAGCTCATTCTTCTTGCCTTTCAGGCTCTCGGTGAGTTATCAGGATACTTTTTATTGTATTAGCTAATGTTTCTAGGTATTATCTATTCTGATATCGGAACCTCGCCTCTCTATGTTCTGAACGGAATCTGGCCTGCGGCTGATCCTCCTCCTTCCAAAGAGGACGTCATTGGAGGCATTTCGGCGATTGTTTGGTCAATTACGTTACTTCCTTTGTTGAAATATGTGCGTTATACCCTTTTTTTTCTCTCACTATCAAAGCGACCTACCCTATCCAGGTAATTTTCTCCTTGCATTTTGGTACTGGTGAAGGTGAAGGAGGCTCTTTTGCTTTGTTCCAAGGTCTCTATCCTCGTGAAGAGACGGACTTCGATTCCGACCGTACCTTGACGGGAGATAGCTATATCAAACCAACTGAGCGCCCGAACAAGAGAAAGCTACGAGATTCGTTCCGTTGGCCACTACTTCTCTGGGTAAGTGTATATTTTCTCTGACATGGTTAGAAGTAGCTAAAAGTTTGCATAGTGTCTTTTCGGAACCTCGTGGGTTGTCTTTGCTGCCTATGTCGCTTTGGCTCACCATCACCCCCAGTTTGACAATGGCCGACGGTATTCTCACTCCCGCCATCTCTGTGACCAGTGCGGTCGGTGGGATTGCTGTCGTTAAACCTGAAACAGCAAACGACATTATACCTATCTCCATTGCACGTTTCCCTCCTTTCTTAACTAGAATATCTCTCATTTCTCTTCCAGGCTTTTGTTGTCGCCCTTTTCCTCGCTCAAAATATTGGCACAGCAAAGCTGGGCTGGACTTTTAGTCCTGCCGCTTTCATTTGGTTTCTACTTCTGGCGGGGACTGGTATCGCCAATATCGTCCAGTTTCCTGGCATATGGAGAGCCTGGGATCCTTCCCGGGCTATAATGTGTTCGTCCATTCAGTTTATACACTTCTTGTTTTTAATAGCATACCGCTCCTTTCCTAGTCTTTGTCCGCACTGGGAATTTCTCTGCCTTGTCTGGTGTCCTTCTCGCGGTGACAGGATGCGAGGCAATATTTGCCAAGTAAGTTGCGGATCTCCGTTCAAAGGAAGCGACCTGATTACCCTCGTATAGTCTTGGACAGTTCAATCGAAGTTCCATACAGCTGTCCTTTGTTGGCCTCGTCTATCCATCCCTTATATTGGCATATCTCGGACAGGGCGCTCGTCTCGTTGTCGATGGCGATGCAGCCATTTCCAACGTCTTCTACAATACAATCCCCGGACCAACAGGTGGACCACTTTGGTGGATTGTCTGGATCTTCGGACTGCTGGCGACTCTGATTGCTAGCCAGGCGATGGTTGGTCTATCTTTCCCTCAGACGTGATCAATACTAATTCTTGGGTACAGATTACTGCGACGTTTAGTTTAATTCAGCAAGTTATCAACTTGAAGTCCTTCCCACCATTGAGGATGACTTATACCTCTGAGACCATTCAAGGTCAAGTATTCATTCCTGCGGTCAACTACACTTGTAAGACTACCCAGCCCTTCATTTTTATTCTACTGATTTTTTTGCCCAGTGATGGTTCTTTGTATCGTTTTCATTGCTGCTTTCGATAGCACTGCCGCACTCACAAACGCCTATGGATTCGCAGTCGCCACTGTCATGATCAGCACAACAACACTCATGGCAATTCAAACATATTATGTCAAAAAGTGGCCCATCATCTTCGGCGTAGCCTTTTTCCTCTTCTTTTGCTTCTTGGATGCCCTGTTTTGGGGAGCGAGTTTGACGAAGGTTCCACAGGGCGCATGGGTTCCTCTCATGTGTGGTGTGATTGGGTGCTTATTTTCCTTACCAAATATTTTCCTTGTTCTGAAACCTTTACTCCAGTGTTGCTCTGATGTCTCTCTGGACATGGGGGAAAAGCTTAGAAGATGGGTTCGATGGTCAAAATCGCCAAAATCTCCGCCACTTCATTTTCGTGGACGAGAAGACTGAAAATTTGAAACTCGATGCAGAACCATCCACTCTCATGGAAGCCTCAGAGGACCTCGACGAAGACGACGACGCTGCCTATTACATTACGGGAGCAGCCACACCTATCAGTTACGACAAGACCGGTTCTCCTATTAAGACCGAGCTTGTTCGTCTGCAGTCATGTGCAGTTTTCCATAAGCTTGCCACTGGTCGCGGTGTTCCTCATACTTTTGTTGGTACGTAAGTTTCACTTTGGAATTCGCATATACTTAACTAGCTGTCCAGGTTTTATTCGCCAATGGCCAGCGTTGCCTCGAGTTATCATCTTTTTGTCTGTCAATGTGCTTCCAACGGCGCGTGTTGCGACTGAGGATAAGTACCAAGTAAACAAAGTACGCAGTATTCAAGGCAAGTTTGGGTTCTTTATTGGTCTGTAATCCATTCTAATCGAATTCTTAAGGCTTTTACGGCGTTACATATTGTCTTGGGTTCCGTGACAAGTTCGACGCCAGAGTTGACGAAATTATCGAGCGAATATTGGCCCTTGAAATGATGGAACCGAAGTGTTCACATCGCATCCTCGAACAAATTCGTAATGCAGCTAAAATCACGACACATATCGTTCCCCA
Organism: Flagelloscypha sp. PMI_526; assembly: GCA_021399455.1. Taxonomy (NCBI): domain Eukaryota; kingdom Fungi; phylum Basidiomycota; class Agaricomycetes; order Agaricales; family Niaceae; genus Flagelloscypha; species Flagelloscypha sp. PMI_526. The sequence continues at coordinate 655,261 of JAJTUO010000011.1, read as the reverse complement.
CTACGATGTGAACAGTCGTAGAGCTCATTCAGGTAAGCTTGGGGCAGTCATGTACTGGATACGGTCCTTCTTCTTGGAAGAGCTTTATAAGCGACTTTCTGTTATGTTCCCGGAAACTGGAAATTGGTTAACAAAATCTGATGAGTGCGCACCACCTTTTCTTTCTATACGGATGTGCTTACAAGTTGACTAGGATTATCCACGTCGGAATTAATGCCACGATATAGACATGAATGTACTTCTTACACAGAATATTATAAAGGCGTTATTCTCTTGAGATCCGCTCAACTGAAGAGGGATGATGTTGTGTATGATGTAGCAGAGTGAACCCTGATCATAGACACCTCAGGAAGTCGCTTGGTATTAATGAGAACGTCTTATCTGTCGAACCTTTCAAGTCTGAATTAGCCACTTTAGACTGATTTCCCGACGTAGGAGGCAGATTTTACGCACGACCGACTTACTGACCGTACTAAAATTTAATCCCCGATGAGCGTCCACTATTTAGTCCGTCGGAAGAGTAGCTTACATAAAATCTAATATCATTTTCCCAGGAGAACTTAGATTTACCCGTGCGAGGCAGTACGGACCGTTTGCGGGGTGTTCATCTTTGCCCTCGATGGAATCACTCAAACTGTGAAATGTTTTGTGGAAATGATGCCTTGGTTTGCTAGCTAACCACTGCACACCATTTCTCCGTGAATATCCTTCTTGTGTTTCGCTGGAAGTTGGCTTGAGGAAGTTGAGAGGGCGAAATTAACCCATTGCGTGCCATTCATCTTGCCTCTCTCTCCACTGAGGGAATTCTGGTTGCCCGCTACCTCCGCCAGAAGCCAAGTCAAGAACCATCCTATCTTGCAAATAAAGGACCCAAGACTTGGGAACTATTGTCGCCATAATCATGCGCAACAGACAGCACATCTACCAGCGACCCAACGGGGATCTGTTCTGAGTCGGCCATCCTTTTTCCAGCTGTTCCAGCTCACACATCCTGCCAAGCTTCAACAGATGCCGTATGTCTAAGGGCTAGGTTAGCTCATGGCAACCTCACCCATTCCATTTGACTTGCGCTTGGCCTCAACATTCGAGGTGGAGACGCTAGCATACATGTTTCTCTGGGATGACCATCACAACTTGACAAAGACTTAATCCTTTCCTCCATCTACGGGTCGCTGTGCGCGTGCGTCACATACCCGAAAGGAAATTTGTGGATGTCCATCAACAGGCCCAGGTTTTTGCTCAAAAATTAAACACAGCCGACCCCGGGCACACGATCCCACGACGACCAGTATATAAGCCGCATACAACTATGCCAAGACCATCTTTTCCGTCGTTGGTCCTCCCACTTCTGTTTTTCCTCCCACATTCCTTTCCTTTCGTTCTTTTTGATTTAGTGTGCGCGTGCGCCCACTATCTCCCAGCTTACGCTTGTTCTCGACCCCGCTTCCGAATCCTTTGGTGATTTCAACGCACTCGACGAACTTTTATTTCTACAAATTCAATCATGCCCTCCGCTGCACGCACTCTCGTTTTATTTACTTCCGCACTCACTGCCGTGAACGCGTTGAATGACTGGAACACACCTTGTCTCGATGCCACTTGCTCCTTCGACCTTCCTGGGGATGAGGGCACTGCTACTGGCGCTTTGAAGATTGTGAGCATTCTCTGAATATTCTCTTTATGGCCCTAGTTTTGACATATTCGTCAGTGGTCCTCTAATGGTGGGCGATCATGTTTAAACGAATGATGGAAACCTAACAACTTCTTTAGCCGATGCCATTGCTGATATCACAACAGCAGCAGACTATGAAATTATTGGTATGTAGTTTAATATTCTTTTTAATGTTCCAAGCATTGCTAAGGACGAAAACTTAGGCTGCGATCCCGCGGCCCTTGAGCAGGAGATCAAAGTCGTTTGCAAGACTGAAGATTCCGAGAAGTGTGCCAACCTCTTCAATGGAGGTGGTCCTGAAGGAAAGGTTGCCCGTCTCCCTAAGGATGTATGTGATGACCGTGTCTTATACTCTCTTCACTTTTCTGACTTGTTGTGGACAGTGCGGTGCCAACGCGTTCGCCCACATTTCTCGCTCTTGGGATCCCGTGGATCAAACCATCCCAGCTGATGTTGCTGCAAAACTCACTCGCCGTGACGGAGTTGCTCCTTTAGTTAAGGGTCTTGCCATTGACACGAACTTTGCCTCTGCTGATGCTCAAAAGTGAGTTCTTGCCTTGTTCATCTGTGTACCTCTTCTCACATTATGCCGTAGATTCGGTGTTGTCAAGTTTGCCGTACAGGGTGCCAATATCCAAGGTGCCGGAGTTGAAGCTGCTGCTGCACGCCGCGCGCTTATGGAGAGAGGCTTTGGCGACTTCTTCAAAGGCATTGTCGATACAGTTGAGGCTGGTCTTGATAAGATTGGCGATGGAGGTATATAAATCCTCTCATTCTGTGGATTGAGAAACTGAAATCTCTTTACAGTTCAGAAAGCTACCAAGTTTGTTGACGATGCCGTCAAGAGTAAGATCCAACAGACATCGCCGCAACTTTATGACTGACCACTTTCAAGGCTTGAACGAGCTCAACGTGAACGATGAAGTTACCTTCCCACCTATCACCTTCGATGAATCGAAGAACCTTTTCAGCCAATCGGTTAAGTGTGGACCTGTTGACGGCAAGGTCTCGGTTGACGTTGCTGCTAAAGGTTAGCTTATTCTCATAGTGAATATTTTTTGTCTCTGACCTCTCTCTAGCTAAGGCCGTTGTCACCGTAGGCTTTCGAATATTATGAAAGCCGTCCTATTCTGACTTTTTTTACATAGGTTGGTGTCGCTGCTGCTGGAACTATTATTCCACCCAAATTCGAAGACTTTGCTCTCACGACAACTCTCGACTGCCGAGCTCAACGGTAGCCTTGACATGAAGGCTTCCGCCTCCGGTACCCTCGACTCTGGCAAGATCACCATCTTCGAAGCCGGTATCCCTGGACTCGACTTCCCTGGCATTATTTCTATTGGTCCCTCTTTCAAGGTACTGCTAATGAAAAGTGCACAATGATCCCCCAGAGTTAATTTTGTTTGATTCAAGGTTGAAGGCCAAGCTACCGCTAAGCTCGACTTGAACTTGGACATGAACGTTGGAATTAACTACAAAATCAACAAGGCCAAATTCGTCCTTCCCCCTAGAGACGATGATATCTCATCTGCTTTCTCGATTGGCGAGACCCGTGAGTCCTGGACTTTTGACCTTAAACATATTTATTGATCGCACCTCCATAGCCCTCAAGCTTTCTGCTAGCCCCAATGTCAAGGCCACTGGTACCGTCGCAGCTCATGTCATTCCTTCGCTCAACCTCGGCCTTAATGCTATTGGTGGTGTTGCGAAGGCCAATGCTTTCATCAACTTGGATGCTAGCGCCAACGCTGCTTTAACTCTCGAAGCTGCTGCCTCTGCCGCTGTGACTGTTGATCCCACTCCAGCGAACGCTGTCGAAGCTGCTCCTGCTGAGGCTAACGCTCAGGCCGCCACTCCTGCTGCCGATGCCGCCCCTGCCGCTGATGCCGCCCTCCGCCCCCGCCAAGCGTCACGCCCTGTCGCGCCTTGAGCAAAGAGAAGTTCAAGTGACTCCTGAAACCTCTGCTTCTTTCGGTGGATGCTTCGATATTTTCGCGAAGCTTGACGTTGGTGTTGGTGTTGAAGGTACGAGCATTTTGTTTCTTACCGCTTCGGTCAAGTTATACTCATCGTTAATGATAACCTAGGCAAATTCTTCGGCTTCTTCGATGAGAACTTCAAGAAGTCTATCTTCAGCAAGCAGTTCGACCTCTTCAAGAAATGCTTTGGTGACAAGGCTCGTCGTGCTCTCCCCGGTCTTTTGGCTTCGACCGGCTACCAATCTGGTACTCGAATGGTGAAAGTTTCGAGAGCCACCATGATGTTCAACGGCAAGAGGGAGCTTGTATGCCCTCTTGGTGGTGTGAACGCTGCCTCGTCCGTAGTCGACTCCACTAATGCTCTGGCTTAATGTGTGTGTTGAACGTGATCTGGATTTGTTTCTGATATCTATCGGGTTCTTGGGAGGACTCAACTTACTACCTGCTATTTCATTACGGATATATTATTGGAGGAAATTTAATATTGATACCCGAAACTGTGCGTGTGAAAGAATATCAAGTCTGAGAGTATCAACGAAAATCATGCAGTGGTGAAATGGGTATATTTCATGGAGATGGGTCATGTAAAACAGCTAACAGATATCTATCATCTAGAAGGTGAACGGGGGATCAGCAGGAGAGGCCAGTGGAATGGGATGTAGGTGGCTAACCAGGAGAGATCATGATTTCGTGTCTTCGAGTCCGTATGCGCATGAAACGGATTTCATCCTATATAATAGATCAATATCCAAGAAAAACACGTAAATCGCCAAGAGTCATACAGAGTCCGTTTCGCTACCACTAATATCCTCGAGACCCTCATGTACCGTGTCTACAATCTTGCCAATTACACCTGCATATTTCTTTCCTTGTTCTCCTTCGAAAATGACTCCGGAGTGTCGTATTATGCTCAGTGGTTCACCCCTTGCGATGAGCATGTATCCAAGCACGGAGCGATGTGAGGAGAGCAGAGACAATGTTCGTTCCAACTCAGGCGACATCCCTGCTGGTGTCGCGCTGGAGGAATGTTCGGCATTGGAGGTTGAATGGTAAGAAGAGTTCAAAGTTGACTGAACACAAGTAAGGTAGGATGGCGTTCGAGAAAGTGCTCAGACTGACCATGACATGTTGAGTTCAAGTCCTAACAAGAGGCGTTCATCTTACTCTTGACCTCCATGATCCCACATCACGTCTCTCTCGACATACTCTAGAATCCTCATCCATTCTTTCGCTTGTGTTCCTTGTTATGCACTTCCAGAAGTCGCCCGCCAGATAACCCTTCCTCTCTATCACCTCCTTCCCTCTCTAGGATGCCTCCCGAAGTCTTCCCGAGGGTAATAACCATGGAGAAGAATTTTACCTCGCTATTTTCTCGAAATATTGAAGCCAGCTCGCACAATTTTTTGTCGCCTGTAGCATAAGAGACACCAATAGCAGCCTTTCATGTTCGACTCTACCTGTTTATTCCAGTGTACATCAAACAGAGCTTCCAAGAGTTTTGTGGTACGTTGTCGGGGCTGTCATTTGTGTCGGCTCTTGCGTCCCGCGGTGTATGTGCCGGAGATTCTCCTGCTCATAAAGGCTCCTCGAAAGATTTCTGGTCAAGTCCGCCTTCACAACATGAGGCTCAGTGTTTCTGTTGCACTTGCTCTTTTGAGCGCCTGGTCTGCTCGTGCTCTGGTCCCCATTCCCCGGGAGGTCTTCGAATATTCGGGCTATACTGCGGACCAGCTCTCCGAGTTGCTTCAGCTTGATGTCGCTGCGCCCTCGGCGGATTGCCCTCAGCCCAATACGACAACGAAAGGTGTCATCAAGGGTCCTGAAATTCCCACTGCCAAGGAAATTTTGAAAAGGAATTCGTTTGTCAAAAGGTTTTTGTCCTTGTTTTTGTGTTTCCAGACAAAATATTGATCCAACTTTCCTTTCAGGAAAGGAACTAAACTCACTCTTCTCGATGAACCATTACTTTCGTCGGGCCTAACATTTATTGGCTCGGTCTTGATGAAAATGTTATTCCTAACCCATCTTATCCGGCCAAATCTCGTGTCCTGGAAGCCATGGCTGTCGTGAAGGCAATGAAAGGCACCACCATTCGCGGCCATACTTTAGGCATTTCAGTCGGAACTCCACTCTCATTGGAACCGTCCCTGAACGTTTGGAACGAGGATGCTTTTGAATCTATTGACTTCGCCAGTAGGTTGCATCTTGTGTCTAAGTTCTGTCCATGCAATTATTTTTTCATAGTCCTGGCCGCTCGAATCTATGGACTGAAGCTCATGATTCCTTTAACTGATAACTATAACTGGTATCATGGGGGAAAATATCAGTTTATTGGCTGGCATGGTATCCCGTGGAGTGGGACAGGAGCTGACATTCTTCCCGACGATGTTGGGTTCGTGGATTTTAGCAAATTTCATTGTTTACCGTTAGATTTACCTTTGCTTAGCCGATACTTCTACAACACTACAGAAATCGTGGACAGCTTTAAGACGTATGTCACAAAGTTGCTCACAGTAAGTGATCCTGTTTGCCCCAATTCATATGCTTATCCTCTAACAGCATGTGAACCAATACACCGGAATTGCCATTAAAGATGATCCCACTATCGCCCTCTGGGAAACTGGGAACGAACTCGCCTGGGGTAGATGGAATGATGGACCAGCTCCACCTGCTTGGACTAGGGAAATCGCCGCTCTTGTGAAAGGCCTCTCTCCACATCCACTCTTTGGTTCGTGAGCGTTTATGTTTGGTCAGCGTATACTCTTCTCACTAGATCTAACAGGAGACGGGACATATGGTATTTATCAAGGAAGTGGCCAAGTAGACGTTAAGGAAGTCGACATTTTGTGAGCTCTTTCATCTTCAACCCTTCAAATTCATTAGCCTAAATATTGTTCGAAGTACTGATCATTTTTATGGACCCAACATCACAAAAATGACAATAGGCATTGACGCTGTTCCATGCTGTCGATCGTGCATACCTTATTGGGGAATACGACTGGACAGAACAAGAAGGAGACGACGACCTTGATTCATGGCTGAGCTCTGCCCAAAAGCAAGGAGCCATTGGCCACTTTTACTGGTCCCTCTTCGGCAAAGCGGATAACTGTTGTGATTATGTTACCCGCCTTAACGATCCATATGCGCTTTTCTATCTTAGGGACGAGAAAGCTGTTGAAGGAGGAGGAAAATTGACCAAATGGGCCGCGAAATTTCAAGGATCTGAAGGTAAATCTTTGCATTCAACCTACTTATGCTTCCATTCGCTGATATAAAGCATTCTATAGCCCCAAAGACTCCACCTGCTGTTGCGTGCCCTCAGAAGGTTCCTGGAGTGCAGCAATTGTTAGGCTGACTTCTGTTTTGAATCATTAAAATTTGAATCCAAAGACATTTTGCTGTTAACCCCCATTCCTTTCGTGCGTGACCAATAAAAATCTCAGAGAGGGCTGCTCAGGTGTCTTGTATAGAGCCTCCGGAAAGCGAACAAAATAAATATTGTGCTCCGAAGAGCATCCACTCTGATCACATGTGTCATCCTTGTGCAGGGGCAATGCTAATCTTCTCTGTATCGTTCCAATTTTATCGTGTGGCACTCCGAAGAGGCCAAGAGACAACAGGTCTAGGACGATACTGGCCAGTCAATTGATGGATTGTCCTGAGGTCGCGGCTAAGACTTTTGAGGTTTCAAGTGTGATACTACCACCTTACCAGTACTACATATTATAGCGCATGATAATTACAAGCACCTATACTGAAGAACCAAAGCATTACATACAAAAATCATCGGCAATGTGACCATGAGGAGCAAGTAGGCCTACGTGCCGGGCGCCTACCGTAAGAGAGCTTCGCTCTACCCGCCACTACGATGGTCAAGGCCAGGCCTTTAAACCACTCCCCTTCATACTCAGCGCGTTCACTCGCGTCATTCAGAGGACTCCATTGAGGGAGAAGAACGGAAGGGGCTACTTTCGGGCAAGGAAGAGTTAGGTGTAGAAGAAGACGACGAGGACCTTGACCGCCAGTCATGGTCTCAACGCAAAATCGTCACAGTTGCTGTTGTCCTCATTATTCTCCTTCTCTCTGGTGCTCTTATGCAGCACGTTGTCGTTCGCTATCAAACTTATGAGCATCCAAACCTTTCATTCCACGGCGACTACATTCGAAGCAATGGAACCCACGATTTCAAACGTACGGTGCTTATTGTTTCTATTGACGGGCTGCGAGCAGACTATCTCGATCGTGGATTGACTCCCCATCTTCTTGACATTGCAAAGCAAGGTCTTCGAGCAAAGTCCATGGTACCAATATTCCCTGTATGACTTCCATGTTGTGATAATTCGTATTCACTATTGTCTCATGCTTTATTGACAGACTCTTACATTTCCTAATCATTGGGCTTTAATGACTGGGCTGTATGCAGAAAGTCATGGTACGCCAATTCCTTTCGTTCCTTACCTAAACTGAATGTTAATTGCGCCTTTAGGTATTGTTGCAAATGTAAAATCTCTTCACAATTATTGTTTGTCAAGGACTTAACATTTCGAAGAACTTCTGGGATCCCGTCACATCTTCTGAATTCCATTACAATCTGAACGAGATTGCTTGGAAATCATCGTGGTGGCTTGGGGAGCCGGTGAGCTTCGCGGTGATTTGTGGTCGGGACGATTGCACTAACTGCTGTTCTGTCAGATGTGGGAAACAGCCAAGAAAGCTAATATCAAGACTGCGAACTTGATGTGGCCTGGTCCTCCAACAACATTAGGTGGTGCCTCGCCCACATATTTCGTTCCTTGGCGGGTCAGTCGCGTTCAAACACAGGTAGTGGTACCTTACTGATGCTGGCATGGTCTTAGAATCATGTCCCACTCGATGAGAAACTTGATCAAATATTCGCCTGGATTGACCTTCCACTTGACCAAAGACCGCAATTCATCTCTGCTTATGAGCCTTCTCTCGACCAAGCTGGCCACAGCTACGGACCTCTTTCGAAGCAAGTAAACGTGAGCTCTTAAACTCAGAGCTCGTTGCCTGCTGAAATTTACATGTCTATTTAGCATACTCTTGCGACCGTCGATTGGTTTGCTCGTGACTTGCACGACGGACTCGTTGCAAGAAATCTTACGGACATTGTGGATATTGTCTTTGTTTCTGACCATGGCATGGCTGACACCTCTCACCCAACACTCGTTTATATGGACGATATCCTTGGATCGGATGGTTTATCTTCCATTGAACACGAAGATGGATGGCCGTCAATGGGAATACGCTTCATGCCTGGCACGAACGCAAGTCATTATCTCCAAGTGCTTGAAGAACAAGCTAGCAAAAGCAACGGCGCTTTCGAAGTCTTCACGCACGAAAATATGCCAGAGCGATGGCATTTTTCTGGCAACGAGAGGATTGCGCCTATCTATGTGGTACCCAAGCTTGGTTATGCGTTGACGACGAAAGCTGAAGGGGATACGGGGATGAGCAAAGGCAATCATGGATATGATAATACCAATCCTTCAATGCACGGTAACTTTGACCTCCTTCATTCCTGTTTTTTATTTTCTAAAATGATTTTTAGCAATGTTTGTCGCTCACGGACCATTTTCATCTGTCGTGAAAACTTTACACCACCAGAACGCTCGCTCCTGGCTTACGCGGCCGAACAAAGGATGGCACTCAACAGCGGACGATATCTATGTGATGGAGAGCTTCCAGAACGTGAACATCTATAATTTGGTCATGAAACTGCTTGGGGCAGAGGAGTATGCTGCTCCTACAAACGGCACAACAGGCTTCTGGGACAAGTATTTCTGATCTACATACCACGGACACATTTTTGTAATGCCTAGATCGTTTTAATCCTTGGAGTTATTTGCACATCTCGACGCGTACAAAATAGCTTTGGTATTCGACAGCCTTAGGTTAACTTGGTCGTGTGCACAGGGTAAATACAATTCAGCATTCCATACTCAATAGCCATCAGCATCGAAGACAGTTTTTTCGTGATTCACAGGAATGTGATCACCGTCGGCTGTAGGAACGTAGGCAGCATCTGGGAGACCGCTTTCATCTAACCCTTCTGCTGCCTCGATGATCTCGTACAACCGAGACGCTACCTCAGGAGGAGGTACGCGTCCAGAAAGAATATCCTGTGCAGGAACGGGTGATCCATAGAATTCTCTATTTGCATCTTTCCGTTCGATGAGGACAGTTCCTTCAAGAGACAGACCTGCGAAGAGACCTAAGAGGAACAATGTTCGATCAGAAACACTTAATAAGTAAACGAATGGAATGTAACACACCCTTCGACTTTGAATACGAAAACATGGGCGCAGGATGAGCTAAGCTCGCTTGAACGCTACCACCCGTCCCAATGGGACCCGCTGCAGCACTTATGTTGCCCCCAATTGTCATATTCCCACCCAACCCAAAGGCCCGAACGGCATCCTCACTATTGAGTACGACAACGAAGTCGGTGATGTCTGCTCCTACTTGAAGACCCCAGCCAACGCCGCCTGTAGCGATACAGGATGGAGCAGACCAAGAGCCATCGGGGAGACGGGCAATGACAAGACCAGATCCTGCCTTCCCAGAAAATACAAAGCCTGCCTTGAGTACTTGGAATATAGCAAGTCCTTATTAAAATCACGAGCGAATGTAAGACGAAGATGCAGATGCAAAGGATGAAAATGAAAAAAGAGCAAACTTGCCTCGTGCGTTATGAAGCACGGCTTTGGGTATCGAATTGAGTGCAGACTCAGGTCGTTCAGGGTCAGCTGTATACATTCACAGCATAAGTTAATGGGTTTCTTACGACAGAGTCCCCGGACGCACCAAGGAAGCTATCGAGGATCTTGGCAGCTTTCTCTGCTTCACCGGGGAGCGTGAATCCTTGGACAAAGTTTCGAGAATGGCTGGCCGCCATCACAGAGCCTTCCTGCATGAAAGCGGTAGCTTGAATCCCAGCTTTATGCGCTCCTCTACGGAATTTGTCGAGCAAGCCTTCAGCCATGATTTACAGTGTGTGGGTATGATGATGATAGTCGGGATCAGGCAATCGTGTGGCTGACATCACTGGCATCTTGTTCATTTGGTCATCCAGCTTTTCAACCTTGAAGACTATTGTACTCCAAAATATGCAATAATGTACAAGAAAGTGCGTGGTATATCATCAATGCGCGTTTTGATCATCGCCAGGTATCGTGGGTCGTATAGTCCTCTCCCTCAGATGGCGCCAAGAACGAGTAGTTAGGGTCGGATGCCCAAGTAACAGCCCCCGAACCATCCTTCTTGATGTATTTGTACTCGATAGTGAAGTCAGGCGGGACTTGCGCAGAAGCTACAGTAGAGAGATTCAGTACTATCAACCACAAGCAAAGGAGAAAAGAACACACCAGTCCATGTTGGGTAGGAGTCGCTGTTCATTGCAATGCCTTTGCTCGGGTCCCAGTTAGATAATCCGTCAACGTTACCAACAAGGTAGATGTTCTCTGATGGTGATTGTGAGTAGGGTTCATCAATGTCATTGTAAGTGCAGCTTACGGCCAAATACTGTCTCAGCAACTACATTGAAGTTGGCAGTTATCCTTGGGGCAGTGTGTGTTGCGCACACGGACGGGGGAGTAAGATCCTTAGCGCCCCATCCAGGGTAGACAACATTATCGCGTGCAGCAAAAGCAGTCAGCGCCGCAGCATAAGACCCTGTAAATATGGTTCAAACGACAATTTTTATGTCAGATACCAAGACACTCACAAGTCAAATCTGCAGCACTGAGTGGCACACCATCATCCTTGCCAAATTGTTCAGCAATAGCACCATTGTCTGGAGTGTATTTGGCTACGATCTCAAGGAAACCGTCTGCGAACGTCTTGATGGCTGCCGTCAGGGTCTTATACTCATCAGAGCCAGAGGCATAGGTGCCAGTAGCAATAGTTGAGGAGAACTGCTGGAAGAAAGCTTTGGAAACATCGGTGACTTCCAGCGAAGCTTGCTTGTTCCAGACATAGAGCGCTTTGTAAAGTTGTTCTGCGACAAGGGTGGTAGTAAGATACCATGGCTATCACAGATATTAGAAATCGTGTATTATCACGCTAGAAGGAAAATACTCACGTTTCCATTGAAGTACACGTCTTCTTTATAGCGGCCGGTGGCGACAGCCTCATTAGCAGCTTTGCCAGAATTGATACCATAAATGTCTCGGAACGAGTCCACGTATACCTTCAGACTGGATAGTGCTTTGGCAGAGCCTTCAAAAAGAGGTTAGCTCATAGCTTGGGGTTATAAGTGCCCACCTACATGGCTGGAAAGTAGTGTCGTCACATCCAGCATCCGGGTCGTAGGTGTGGATAGAACCAAGTCCAGAATTGGCGTCGATTCCAGAGCGGCCGCCACCAGTGTTGGAGGTGATGTATCCCGAGTTTGCATTCCAGTATGATTGAAGGAAGCAAAGGACATTGCCGGCTTGCTCGTCGTAAGAAGAGACGTTTTGGGTTTTGCCGATCTTGTTCGCCAGTGTAGATCCTTGACGAAGGACACGATGTTGTACAGCCGTAGTGAAGAATGAAGACGAAGAAACTTCCTCCCATAAGTCGAACCTAGAAGAAAGGAAAGGATGAGACGAGGAAGGAAGAGGAAATAATAAAAGCACACACCCAGTCTCGTTCCAATAGTTGACAACATAGTTGAGATCCTTGCTGATCGTAGGCCAGAGTGTATCCTCCACCCATGAGCCATTGTTGTTATCCACTAGCCAGTTAGCATAGGAAATAAATGCCGTCGCCCGAAGCGCTGGCCCGTCTGAGCAAGAATGAGTACAAATTTAGCCTCATTAGCAAAAGAAAAACCGTACCTCGCTGCGGTCGTCCCCAAGGTCCAGTAAATGCTGTGCCATCGATTTCGAATCTAAAAAGTACTTCATGAGTTTAAACCGTTTGAAGGCTCTATGATACCACATACTTGGGCTCTCCAAGTCCGGAGGTGCCAGCCTTACCACTGGGGTTGTCGAAATTCTGTAACCCAGTGTACGCACGAATAAATTCGTCAATAGTTGGCCTTAGGCTGTCATCTTGGCCAGTTGTGAATCTAACCACATCGTGAGCGGGGCGTCAAAAATTATCATATTCCGCACAGGACTTACTCGTCGATGAGGTGCTTGAAGACCAAGCTCGAATCTCGGACCCAGGTGAAGAGGTAGTTGGGATTCTCAGTGCTTGGACTTGCGATGACAATTCCTGGTGCAGCTCCAGATGCTTTGGCTCCGTCAGGGCCAATGTTTGCAAGCAGCCCAGCCTAAAAAAATGCACAATTAACTTCTTGGTTTGTAAGCATGATCAAAAGAGTATAGAAACCTTAGCAGCGGGACGCTCCTTGGCGATGTAGTCGTCGAGATTCTGAGAAAAGACGGACGCAACGAACGGAAGAAGAGAGACGAAGGCAGCTTGAAGACGCATTTTGGACAAGGGTATCGAGGGAAGAGTGAGATTGGTCGTCCATGAAGCAGACCATGCGATTTTATAGGCGTCGGTGATCATTTGCAATGAGATGCCTCTTGCGTATGGACTGTCCATATGCGGGGTTGCTGATCGAAGTTCAGGTGGCGGGTCATTTCAAGCGCTTGGCAGTCGGAAACGATTTTCAAAGCTCTTATGAAAATATATTCTCAAGTTTTCAAGCCAGAGGGAAAGGAACGATGCACGATTGGGTTCGCAGTCATAGTCGAGAAGAAGGCAGCATGCTGCGTTTACCCCACAGACCATCATAAACCCACATGGATCCTTGTTTTCCCCGCCCTGACATTGGCTCGTCGGACATTCGGGCACAGCGGCTCCGCGTCAACCAACTCTAAAAAGAACAGTATACATTTTTCACATGCTAAAAGAGATCGGCAACCATTCAATTTACGAACTTGTCCTCTGTCCTAAAGAGTATTCATATAATTCACGACCAACTGCCTATCCACAAACTGGATCCAATCCCTGCTGCATCGTTGACAATATGAAGTGATGACGGAGGTTGAGAGAAGACAGCGGTAAACGGATTACGCCAGGGATCTTTGGTTTGTGGCGGTAAAAGTTGATCCCCACTTGTCAAGGACCATCCACGAAGCCGACAGTCGCTGCCAGCGGCAAAAAGAAATCCTCCATCTGTATCGACAACAAAGCCCTATAAAGGAGATTCGATGTGAGGCACCCTAACCTCTAAACTGGACTTACCAGTTGTTCGTGCAGGTGTATCGAGTCCTGGTGTCCGGAAAAAGTCCTAATCGGCTCAGAGTCGCGCAGGAATCGTACGTCGAAAGATGCTAACTAGAAAGAAGTGGGCCAAACTTTGGCTAGAATGGTACAAAGACGCACTTACATATCCATCTTTCCATCCTGCAAAAAGCTGGATGATTGGGAAGAAGGGCAAGTTTGCAAACCTGGAGCCGATTCGAGAAAATCCAGACAGCAATTTCTCATGGTCTGGCTTTTGAATGCGAGTGTCAAACCTTGAGATAGTTCCGTTCCGAAGCCCTGTATACAGCAGATCCTGTAGATGAGTTAAAAACTTGGCCGATTCATTTTTTGTGATTCATACTTCGTTTTGAAGAATCGAATAAACATCACTTCGGGTGTTCAATTTCCTCATATAGTTCCGGTGTATCCACATTAGGAAAGTATACCGCTTTACCGGCTGATCCTAAGAACCTTTGGACGGTCAAACAAATTGTAGACTCCAATGACTGACGCTAGGTACACACCAAGAAACATTTTCTTTCCATCCAGCGATGAGCATCTGACATCAGAGATACTTGGAATTCCAATGATCTCCGTTCGGCTTGTAGAAATGATTCAGACGAAGTTGGGAGAAAATGAATTCAGTGCAATACTCAGGGCAGGCGAGGTCTTGAAGAATAAGCTTCGAAGTTTGACCCATGGATGTAGCACTGGAAAAGCGAGTAATTATATGAGAAACCACTGCGATTTGAGATGACTTACGCCCAGACTGACCCCGAGGTTGAAATCGAGGAAATCTAAGCCACAAGTAAAATTGACGTCGTTGGTACTAACAGCGGAGATTCCGTACAATGCCATTTCGTTGAGAATTGATTTGATAATTCCATTCCGTAAAGCTCGAGTCAAGGGGATGTCGATCATCACGTTGTGCCATCTCAACACGACTATAAAGCCAGCCCGTGTTGTCACCTAGGAGTTGGTAACGGAGCCCGTGAAAAGACAAAGTCTGCCAAATTACTGACTTATTAAGATAGCTGGAGCGACACAGAGAAGAAGTACAGACTTGAAATTGAGTGGTTTGACCGTAACATTGCACAGATTCATAGCAATGTTTGGATGTTGACGCATAAAGTCTCGCTAAGATGGCGCTTAATAATATATTAGAATGAGCTCAGGATTATTGTATTCCGAGAAACTAACTGCCTGGAACTTGTTGAATGAAAGTTTGGCCACTGAGTCAATGCAAGGGACGGAAAATCCATTGGTCGTGTCCTTTTACGTTTTCGAGGAGGTGGGTCATTCACAATTGGCATGTTCTGTGCTGTTTCCAATATAACCGGCGGCTTGGATCGGTTTCCCAGAGGGAAATAACGGTTTACAACAGCGTCATAGTAAAATCCCGGAATCTCCCTGGGAGGCATTATGAAGGAAAGAAGCAAGAAGTTAGGCGCCGTGCAGATCAGCCTGAGAAATGGCATTGATGTCATCACAGAAGTACAACGAAGTAAAGTAACAAGGACTCAAGGAAGGCAAGTATTCAGCTACTTCTCTGCAGATGACTTGAGAAGAGCAGAGCCATAACAATCTTTTGAATATCGATGTTCCAATAACCTCGACCTTTGTGAACACGAGCTGACTTGACGAATGATTCCCCACTGCTCAGTCTCAATTCGACTCTGGCTTGTTTCAAGTTATTTAATCTCATTCGACTTTGTAGTTACCAGCTATTCTCAAATAATTACAATACATTACAGAAATAAATTTAACAGCCTGGAGAACTTAAATGCTCTTGAAACTCCACACATCACCATGCGGCATTGGCACCGTCTTTATTGGTGAACTGGTAATCTCCGGTTGTAGCCTTTGCAGACATCGGAATCGGGTCTGTCCATTTCGAGACGGCAACTTGAACATGTGGAGCAGAAACGGCACTCCTTCCGAAACTGCTGTTATGACTTTCAGCTCCGATTTGAGACGATGTCGGATTATGGGCTATGGTGAGGCGTCGATTGAACATGACCTGCGCTTGCAGATAAGCACGTTTGAAATGGAGGGGAATAAATTGAACTGACCATCATGTTGTTGGCGTAAAGCTTTGATACAGCATCCGTAAAGACCAAAAACCATGGTGGCGCAACGAAAAATAGAATGACAATTGCGACAGCGGATATGGCTATGAATCGTTAAGCATATGTGGGTGGGCTATGAATGGACATTTGAGCCAAATACCTGTTACTGTGCCAGTTTCTACAACAAGTTTAATGATCCTGGAAACTATAACATCAGACTTTTGAACGCCAGTCTTCATGCGGCTGAGCTAAAATGGATTGAGAAATTGGTGGTGAACCAAATGCAATACGACTCACATAGAAGGATAGAATAACCGCGATCAATACATCGTTTACAGCGGTGGTAATGAACCATATCTGAGCAAAGGTGTTAGCTAGCATCCAAAACAAGCTCAAAGTCATTTACTAAAACAGTGGTCTCAGTCTTCAGTGAAACTTCAGGCATTGTGAGTTTGGTGGAAATAATTCCTTGAGCCAATCCACCTGAGGGAGTGGTGTTGAACAGCGAACAAAGAGTCAGAAATGAGGAGTTACCTCCTGTTGCCACAAGCGTCAGCTTCAGGAATAATTAGATCTAATTCCACAAAAGATCAAGGAGCGACATACAACCCAAACGAATCCAGCCAGGATCCACGATTTTGAGAACTGATATATCCGCCAACCTAGGAACGCTTGAACGATTCCGCCAGCTTGATGAGACGTCAGCGGGGGGTTAATGGAACCGTGTGGGATAATATGAGCTCACTCAAGGAGGCTACAGATGGGACAATCAATCAGTTTCGAAGACTTCGACGAGTGACCAATGAGCATACTTAGCACAGGAATCGCGAACCAAGCGAGGCGTTGCTTGTCAAGAGCCACAAGAGTCCCAAATTCTTTCGCATACAAGTCAAACTTGTCATGACATTGTATAACCGTTTGTAACATCTCCAAGGTAAAGACACCGTAAACGAGTGCTTTGAGACCCGGTCGATCGTTCGGAAAGCCGATATGGTACAGGTCTGCATGGCCACTTGGTCAGATTGGCATCCACCATGATCATTGAACGACGTACAAACTAACAAGGAGTGAGATACTCTCGGAGGTATCGGGAAAAGAATGGACGTTTACCTTGCACCATAAGAATCCCGCTCAGAATGAGGTTGAACATAAACCCAAGCAGCTTTTAAGTACGGTTAGAATTTGAGAGATACACTTAAGTATTACCATACAGGTGGACCAGCACTATTAAAGCGATCAGCACGATGTAGTTCGCGGGATGATAGAACATACATGGTTACAAGAGGAGGAGGAGGAGGGGCTGCCATTATCACAACAGAGAAGTTGAGAAGGAGGAGGGATCCAAAGAAGGGATACTAAATGGAACGCGGCAGACTGCATGCCCTGCCTTTAAACCAAAGTTGGCGTCAGCGAAACATTTCAGATCACTCCCCAATTACCTCAAGCGGTTATCGTTTCTTTGGTGGAACTTTTCGACAATGTAATAACCCACACCCGCATGCCGCAGGTTGGATAGCCATCGTTCTTCACCTCTCCCCTGCACTTGTTGACAGGAGTGAATCGCGAATCTTTTGGATGCTGTCAATTTTGAAGTCTGGAAGCCCGAAATGGCCATCAATTGTTTGGATACGGGAATCTTGGTCAAGGCGAAACTGTCCCCCTTAGGAGTGAGGATAGAAAACGTAATGGGCGATGAAAGATAAACATCAAACCACAATGGATTTATCCCTGACTCGAGCTAAAGAACTGAGTGAGTCACCTCAAACTTCAAATCCTAATCGACGTCTCATTGCAACGCTGAATGGTGCCACCTGTTTAAATTTAACGAGATAAGTAATGGGGTGCTTGTGAGCAGCTCCAAAGGTAGAGCAACACATTTTAAAAAAAGAATGTTCCTGAATAGGTAACCCGTAAAAACGAATTCTGCCGGTTTGAGATGCGTCTTTTGGTAGGAATCGTTTGCATATGAACCAAATCTTCATCAAAAACGCCGAGGTTTTCCAAGCAAAAGAAGTCCAGTCACCGAATATGACGAATGGCAAGACGCAGTTTATCCCTACCTCGCGGGCAGTGTTATAGCTCCAATACAAGTGGAGAGGTACCAATTGGAGAGTTAATTGAGCTCCTCATAGACACACAGTATGTTCCTGCTGCTCCCCATTCGATTACTCAAAACATCAAATGTCAGCTCTCGACAATTGTTGAAAGACGTTGACGGCCACATAGCATAATCACAGTGATGTTTTATCGGAGGAAGACGGAAAGATTTCAAAACGGGATTCTATGCAGAAAGCGAACGTGGCGGTCACAAGGAAAAGTGGTGAGATGGTTACGCAGCCTGAAACCAACAAAAGGTCACTACATTTATCACGTTGGACGCTAACACCGTGTTTTGTACTCATGAGTAGATCCCGGTGTCATATAATTAGTGCATTTGGTAGATATGATATGGAAATCAATGCCCGTTAGTCGGCATTTACCACGTTGTTCTAGTCCTCAGAAACATTTTCAGCACCAGCACCAAGAGTCATTTCGTCAAAGTTATCAAGGAGTTCATCGAGATGGACCTCAGGGAAATCAGCTTCATGCTCCTCTTCTTCGGGGTTTACCTCCGTAGATGTAGTCGGAACAGCATCTACCTCCATTGCAAAGTGGGCCTTCTTCCCTCGGCGACCACCTTTACGCTGGGGTCCTGATCCTACATCCATCGCCATGTCTTGACTTGGATCTTCAGGCCCATCTGCCTTGTAGAGATTAATGGTTCCTCGCAGTTCAGGATCTTCTTCAAGGTCCCGAAGGAACAATTCGTAGTCGTCATCGACTTTCTTCTGGTCTCGTCCACCCATTCGTCCAATGACACCCCGACCGCTTCCTGTTTCACCCTCTTCTCCTTCTTCTCTACCAATACTTCGCAGTCTCCAACTACGAGCTTTGCTCTTTTTCCTTCGATTCGGATACGCTTTCTTGACAAGGACTACCTCCGGAATTCGATCACTCGGAAGTGCTGCGTATGCCTCAGAGTTAAAGTTTGCATTTGTGAGGAAGTAGCCCATAGCGGTGTCACCAGGTTGGAGGAATCGCCCCTAGATGCGTTCGAGTATGGAATATTGCGAATTGGAGCCCATGCCACCATCAAAGTCCATGACTGCATCGTCTTCGTCAGGGTGACCAGTTCCCTGATTTGACTTGAACGCCCCAGCCAACGCGACTTGTAGCTTCAGCAGGAACCCATTTGCCTTTCGCTCGACTGACGCTCAGGATCGATATCTAAAATGGTAAATTCAACCAAGTCAGACGCATGGGTCAGGCTATCCACGGGACTTCTCCAGTATATCGTGCTGGGCAATTCCGCTGTCTGTAGGGTTGCTGGGTCAAGGAGCTGTAAAGAGCTCCCGACTCTGGTACAAAGGACCAGAGGAGAGATGTTGGACAGTGACCGCGCCTGTTTGAGAGGTAGACAGACGAGGTCGTCCTTACACACGGGGACGATCTCGACGGAATATGTGAATTTGTAATTGGCGGTATTGGTGTGTGTGTCTGATGAGATCAACTGTTCAGAGCCTTTGGACCTATACAACGATAAGAAATCAATAGAGGAGGGCTGTAACTTAAAGAAAAAACAGACTTTATTGGGACTACACCATTCAAAAACTCAACCATTTTGATAGCGTGGCTTCGTTGACTATAGAAAAAGTCCAGGCCATCACGAACCTCCTTAACAGCAATGGTATCTTTTTGAGCACCGTGCTTTAGGATTAGTTGTTCCAGGTATAGGAAGGTGCGTTTATGGGAGACCTTCTGACGGACTTGAACCAGTGCTTTCCACGTATTTTTTGCAGCCAGACGCGCACAATCTGGACATTGCCCATATTGAACCAGATATTCGATCTCAAATGTTTGTTCCAGGATCGTGTTTGTAAGAACCTTTGGAAAAGTTTTTAGTAAGGGTTTGATGCAAAATTGCTAGTCTGACAAACCTCTTTCTGAATGGTTAGAGACACTCTCAGTCGTTTGGAATGGGGTTCAGTCCAAATAAAATGAGCATCCGTTAATCGAACTTTGTTCAAGCCTTTTAGTTTCTTCAAACAGATCGCAAGAAGCTCAGAGGATTCGGGTCTTGCAATGGTCCATGCTTGGGGTGGCGAGAGGAATCGTTCGCAGTTTCGACAATACGAGACTGAAGTTTGTTTCGGAATGCCCTCTGTGATATCGAACACTAGCGAACTACATAAGTTTTGAGGTTAGTTCTAGGAAGTTGTGTGGATGACGGACGTATTTCTAAGGCAAGCGACACATCGATTCGCCGAGTTTGGTTCAATGGGTATTCCTACCATGTGTTTGTTGGGACAAGGACAATACATCCTTAATAGAAGCAATGCTAACCACAATCAGCGCACAGTATACGATGTATCGGTGCAGAAGGAACAAATTCCATGGTGTACGTTTGTGAGCAAGTTAGTAAGGAGCACTGGTCACGGTCCCGAAATTAAAATTCAGTTGATGAGGCTCATTTATAACTCGATTACAGTTCATCTACTGGCCGCTCATCCGATGCTTCATCGGGCTGACTCACCACCTCTACAACCTCTTCCTTCGATCCCAGCCAGCACATTTGTATCCGCTGCGGCCACCCTTGATCGAATAAGGCCAGCTTCAGCCAGTTTCTTGGCGAATCGCGAAATCTCAGAGTCATATTCCTCCCACTCTGGAATCTGCCTTGCTCGAGCCAGTTTTGGCTCTTTCTGGAATGCAAGTCAGAAAAAAAGTCAAGGAAATCGAAGGAGTATCAACGGTATTCCTCAAATTTCCCAGGCAATCCCGAGAAAGAAGCAAGAAGGCTGGTGATACTCCCCATGGGATAGAAAAAGTTCATACCGTCAACGGGTTTTGACAAAGATCAATAGTTTTAGCTGTGGTAGGTTTGCTTCAAAAATCTGGAGAGAATAGCGAAGCGGAGAGTCTTACCACGGTGCAACCGATCCTTACTACACCAGGTTTCACACTAGGCGGTGCTTAGTGTCAAATTTCAGCGACGAAGAAAAGAGAGTTTACCCAGAGCCAATCTTCATGCAAAGAAAACTAGGTGAGGCAGTCAGTTGCAATCTAACTAGCAAGTTGACACGGGACGTACGATAGGAACTTGTCTTTGGAGATTGTTGGGGAGATCTAACATAGCTCAGAACAAGTGGGGCAGCAGATAGAAGTATTCTCACCTTGGTCCAAGTTCGCAAGGGAGTTAGGGTCTGCTGAAAGCTGTTGATATTGCCCACGAAGCATGTCCTGCCAAAATGGTTAGAATTGGAGAATACCATACAGGGAAGCTATTACCCCAGCCGCCAGCTAGAGGAGAGAATATCAGAATCATTCGTTGAACAGGATGAGGAAAGCTCGCACCTGACGGAAACGAACGAGATCGACAACGTAGAGAGCACTGATGTGGTAAGGCAATCCATGAAGGAAATCCTTCCAATAACCCTGCTTCCAGAATCTGAACCCTTCCATATCATAATTGTCGTCGCCCATAGGGGTGTAGCCATAGGGTGCTCCATGTAAATCGAGGTCTACGAGCTCTTTTAAGTCTGCGCGCACAATTTGGTCGGCATCAACAAAGATGACTTTCTTCAAGTCCATGGGGAATAATACGTCAAGGAAAAGAATCTTGTACGCCCAAATAATTCTCTGCTTCTCAGTCTGTGCACGAAGCCATGTTGGCCATTTGTACGTGACAAGCTCGTACTTGAAGTTGTATTCTTCCGCAAAGTGCGGGATAAACTCCTATTAGGGACATTAGTAATGGTCTATTGAAAATAAAGAAGCTGACCAAAAAGGATGGAGACAGGAAATTTTCAATAAACCAGAATTTCACGGTGTGCTTAGTGTTTCGGAGGACACTTAGAATCATAATGGATGCGAAGCGCTATTAACCGTGTGAGACCAAAATTTGCGACCAGGTTCACACAATACCTCATATAATAGACCGGACGCAACGGTGAAAATGTTGATCTCCGCTTGGTCCGAATCCCTCTCGATATCGACAGGTTTGTTGAAGAAAGACATCATTCTAGAGTCCGATAGATCAGAAAACGCAAGTTAGACTGGGAATGTGACATACCTTGAAGTGACATCTTCCAAAAACGTAAGGTCTTCCTCTTCTTCCCCAGCGTCCAGAACATCAGCTTGTTCCATGCCAGGCTTCCTCAGCAGGCGCGGATATAAAGTAACACCTTCAAAGCTAGTCACAGTAATCTCCTGGCCGGCAGCATCGACAGTTGGGCTGTCCCATCCTTCGTTACCAGCGCTTTCCAAGCTATAGATATCCCGTGCACGACCGGATCGAATATCCAACTTGAAAACTCCTGGGCGGGCCTTGAATTGCAGGTAACCCAAATTTGCCATTACAAGTGTATCGTCAACGAAATGACCATCTCCGCTCAAGAGTTCGAGCTGTACACCGCGTGGAGGAGCACTGGTTTCTGTCTCGCGAGCATGGCCTTCAACGACGATATAGTCGAGATCGAAAGTGGCATCGACACTTTGATCTTCTGCGGACAGGTGTTCCAGCTGAATGTTGTCCAAGTCATATAATGCCTCCCGCGGCCGGACAAGCCATGACGTAGGAACATCCATCGCTAATGTGTAGATGGGTTCGGTGGGCAAGCCTTCAAAGACAGCTTGAGATGGAATCTCATTTCTTGAAAGATATTGAGTTTGTGTATGGTACCTTAGTGCAAGGTGAAAATCCATACCCGTTTGTATCAAAGGTGAGTGCTGGTGCGATATTGAACTGGTAGAAGCGTTTCAAGGGCATCTAGTGGAGTAATGAGAGTTGTACTTATTAAAAAAATAGAACAGAGCATGCCTCTTGGGCCGGTCGGGGGTTTAGTTTGATTTCAATGAAAATGTCTGGAACATTGGATAACCACTGCCGAGTAATTCTTTAGTCGGAGTGTTTTTCTTAGCTACATCAAATTCTTACCTCAATGAGACTCATCCATTTCTGAGCTTTCACGCTCAAAGGGTCGACCATCGCAACTACGTGGTACAGAGATGTGGTATTGTCACCGAAAGTAAATGCTCTTGCAGGTTGTGAGTGGTCGGAAGATTCAAGGTCGACAAACAGACATACGTGTATTTGTTTGCAAGGAGACGGTAATGGCGACCGCGTGGTCGTTGAGGAGCATCAAATAAGCCAACTTCGCTTGGATCTTGAAGTTGAATAGATGCAATTGTGGACGACGCCGTGGCGAGAAGTTGACCCTGATTCCCTGTATAGTGTTAGAAAGTGAAAAAAAAAAGGTCAGACACCATATTGACTCACAAGTTCGCTTCAGTCGATTCAGGATGAATTTCCTGTAAAGCCTTTACTATTGGCTCTGTTCTTCGCTGATATTCAAATTCGACCAAGAATCTCAGATCGTCTGCCAAAAGTTTCTGCGGGTCAACAGGCCCAATAAACTGAGATGAAATTAGAATAACATGTGAGTCGTTCTGATTGATGAGAGCTCACCCGACCGTTGACAAGAAGTCCCAGTTGCCCTGGTTGGAAGTTCAAAGCACCAGAAACTCTTCTTCCCATACTAGACACTTTACGATACACCACAGAATCGATACTTGCTAGAGAGACGCCTTGTGCCATTGTTTGGAGTTTTTCCCTTGCTTCAGGGTGACTGGCTATTCTCCAAAAGTAAATCAACAATAGCCAGGAGCTCCTTAGCGTTGACTTTATGCATTGTCCTAGGTGAATGAGATGCGAGAAATACCAAGGCAATGATGCCGTGCGTTCGACAGCAGAATCAAAGTTAGCGGAATTCTGAAGAACGCTCAATCGGAACGGAACAGCATCAGTTTCAGCCTAGGAAGCGAATAAGCTACTGTCTTGGGTTGATTTACGAAACCTACAGTCAGCGCCGTCAGTGCTGCACGCAGTAATTGAAGCCCCTTCGAATCGGCAAAATCGCCAATGATATACAGCGAAATGGGTTGCTGTCGAGTATCACCTAAGAACAAAACGTTAATAAACGGCACTTGAAGATTGAAATGAGCTACTAACCAGAAGAGCTCAAAAATACAGCATGGTCTGTTCTCAAACCAGTCACCTCAACAAGGTCGGGCAGGTTGGCAATACGAAGAGGAGCAGAGGGCGAAGGGAGAATATATTCGCTCCTCCTTTTACTTGTTCCAGGGAGGTCATAGAAATAAGTTGCCATCTTGTCCGCATCATCGTCCGTGAGCTCGTTTCGGAAAACCTAGAAGGGTAGAATATGAGCACCTCGAACATGAAACTATAGAGCACAAGGAATACCTTCTCCTGCAAATATTGTAATTGTGAACCAACTTCAATTTGGAAGTTTCTCATGAAGTCATCGTCCAAAGGATAATATTTGCCATTAACGAAGGAGTGTCCAGTCACAGACGATTCTTTGGTGGCGTCGAGACGCTTCACATAGGCTTCCATCTGCTCAATAGGAAGAGTAACACCTTCGCCAGTGAGAATTTCATCAAAACCGAGAACATTCTCAGGGCGGTCGTCTTCATCTAGGTTATTGACAAGGTTGGTATATGCAGTGCGCGCTACGCTCCAGTCAACGAACATTTCCTGGTGGCGACCAGGGTGCGTTAGACTGTGAAATCTGCAAACCGCTCAGTTTTCAACAAAGAATAGCTAAGAATAAGCTAACCTGCTTGACAAACTGGAGCGTTTCTTTGGTTCCTAAAGTTTCTTTCATGTACGTTATTAGTCTCGCCATCTTCAAACCTAGAACCAGTCAGATGAAAGAAATACGCCAAAAAAAAGAAAGGGAAAACACTTACCATCTTCATTATCGGTGCTTGGAACTAGACCCCATCGGAAGGGGTAGGCTCGCTCGATAATACTAGAGATCGTGCCACCAAGAAGATTAAGGGCGGGCATTTGTGACAAGTCTGCTACCAAGACGATGTTGAACATGTTCAACTTGACCTGATGGAATTGGCCAGGGTACATCGGTCGTAAGAGCTAGTAGAAGGTTAAAATAGGACGTCAGCCAAAGACCTTCGACTTACCCCACGAAGGGTTGCTCCCCATCCCTTCATACTTCTTGTCTTTCTCAATATCATTGAACCATAAAATTGCATTCCCTCCTTCCAGTCGATCGCTAGGCATCATATAGGTTATCAACGACACCACCTTTGCCACCGCTGGACTCTGCCAAGGTAGGATGGGTCAACAGCTCGATAGCCTTATCTGGAGTTGGCAACAATCCAGGCCCGACAATGGAAAGAATGGCTTCTCTTTCTTTCTTCAGCAGACGGAGAAATCCAAGAGGGCTGATATCCTTATCCTGCACCTGCATTCCATTGAGCCACATGATGGTGGTACCCGACACCAGCGTGTTCGCTGTTAACAGCTAGCTCGTCTGCGATAGATGCATTGACCTGAACGCGGCGCGCGAGAGGTGAGGCATAACGGGGAAAGTTCTGCGCGAGATCCTTCAGAGTTCTGAAGGGGTCTGAAGAAGAGCTGATAAGTTGTGTAGCTTTCATGCCGAGTTCTGAAAAAAAAAAAAGCCTGAGAAAGAATTATAGGGCGATTAACAAAGTCTGTACCCTTTAGTTCTTCTGGTGTAAGAGGCACTGAAGCATCTGGTGCTTCCTCATTGATGGGGAAAGTCTCAAGCAAGTCTAGCACAACATCCACCAGGGGCTCATCTTGTTGTTCTGCATTCGAATTTTTGTTTAGAACTAGACACGAATTCAATACCCATAAATTTCATCTAACAGGGGAGAGATAATCCACTCACCTTCCTGACGGGTATTTCGATCATCTACCGCCAAATAATCGGTCTTCTTTAAATCCAGAGACACTCCATATCCAGACAGATAGTTTCGCGGCGAGTCTTCAGTGTGACGGGGTGGTGTGGGTCGAACAATGTACTCTACGTAGGGTACCTCCTTACTTGCCGCCTCGTACAGGTAGGTATGAAGTTCCCGGAATTTCTGTGAAAGCAAAGGTCCATAGAGAATTGCAGTTCGCGGTGGACGCTCGAGAACGCGTTCCGTGGAGGGATGGATATGGTCGAAAGTGAAAATGTTGGGTCGTACGTATGCACTAATAATAAATGAAGACATTTAGGACATTGAAAACTTGTCGGGAGGGATTAAAGCATAACGTACCTGGCACTTTCGTTTGTCGAACCTTCGCCAGCTTCGATAGTTTTGTGCCCAGCGACTTGAACCAGTGTTTCAATGTCACAGATAGTAGTCCCATACCAATCTACCCAAGCTTCACAACCTTCTTGCTGACTGTCTGGACGAGCTGCATGGTGTTCGAAATAATCAAATGCTGCCTGAATCCTCGGTGTCGCTGCAGTGTAACGCAAGGTTCATTTCGACAGCCGCGAGGGAGCCCTGTTTAGATAGGAGACCGTGTTCACGAGCAAGTTGTAAGACGGCATAATGCAAGGCTTCGGCAGTGTCTTCTTCCGCTCGAGGTAGGACGTCGGGATTCGTGACCAAGTCGAGGAGAGGAATGAAAGAGTCAGGAGTCTCGAGAGATATAGTTTCTCTTTAGATATAAAAATGAGCAAGTGCAGAGAGAGGGGGAGGGCGAATATTATGAACATACAAAAGTTCGAAGAGGAACGGAGGTGCTTGCCACGACGACCTTAAGGACACCTTTACGGGTGGAGACACCGCGGAAACAAGAGGAATTATTCCCAGAAGGCTGAGACGCATTCTGGTCAAAAGACAGTAAGACTTGGCATATAATCGAGGTGGTGGTTGGAACGAAGCGCGTCGATGGGGACACGTTGGTCGAGGGATATTCGGCTATATGTGGGTTGGATACAAATTCGATTCAAAAATTGCAAGATAATAAGCAGATAAATGATAACGAGATTGTAAAAAGCAAGGAATGGCGTAGGCAAATATAATAGGTTTTATAGCAAAACTATACCAAACTTAGAGCTTTTTAGTCGCCCCTTCGTCACTTTCTGGATGCTCATTCACAGTAGATACGGGGCGAGCCACATTCATGGTACCGTAACTGAATACTATCAGAGGTATGAAAGAAAGGCAACTAAAGTACTTACCCAGTCATGATCCCAGGTTGGGGGACTACCGAAAACAGGTGAAGCTGGACCGAGTAGAGAGCTACGTTCGACAGAGTTGCTTCGGGAGGCACTTTGGGAGTACCATTCCCTATAGCAATGCTGTTTTGGCGAATCGAGCGCTCGACAATGCTGTTTTAACAAGTTCAGTCCTAAAAAATGTGAAAAAAGTCCAATCAATAGAATCCACCCTCGCATCACGCTTGATGTAGTCATTCTCCTGGCCTTACGTTTGCTCTGATTGTCCTCATATCGGTCCGTTTCATCGACAATTCTCTTCTGAGAGAATTTCCTCAATGATATCTAAAATAATCTAAGATCATGGAATTAAGGACACACAAGAAGGTGCTAACCTTCCAAAGTGATCACGCCAATCGCACCGCCAGGTTTTCCTGGAGTATTAGAGATGATCAAGATATGAGCACGACCAGTTTGGCTAAATCCTAGAATCAGCAGGTGTTCATTGAATAAGTAAAAAAGGCGCGAACAAATAATCAAGCGCTTGGAAGCAGTTGATGGAAGGATCTGCTTCAGGTAGGATAGAGAGGGTAAACGCGGAGACCGGAAGGCCTTGTGACGGGATCATATGTGAGGAGCTAAAGGAATGGTAAGTCGTACCAAACAAAAAGACACACAAATGGCAAATACCTTCTTGATGAGTAGCAGGCCAGTAAACGCGAGTGGGTTGTTAGGTTCATGTACTGGGAAACGAGAATACCCAGAAAGTAAACTGAAAATTATTGAGCACAATAAATAAACTGGAGAGTTCTCAGACAGACATTGCAGTCAACTGCGTGGTGATCAAGAATAGTGTCGCTAGACAGTGCAACAACATCCTTCACAGAGATCTCAGACAATTTCAGCCCAGTAAGAATAATCATGGCCGTACCCTGAGGGGAGTCATAATTTCTTCGACGCTCTTGTTATTAAGCTCCAAGACACCGTTAAGAATGTTGATTTCATCGTCTCGGAGAGGCTCCTCGCCAGTACGATGGAACTGAGCCAAGTTAGTTACCTAGTCATAAGCACGGAAACTCACATACCTGCAAAAAGCTCTTCAACTCTGCTTTCTTATATGTAGTCTCACTATGAGCGCCCAGGACCCAATCAAGTAGCTTGGCAATGGGCCAAGCGATAGGCGCTATGGATATGGGTCAGAACACTCTTCGCGTGTTTAGAATATAACATACCCATTATCCACATCAGAATGAGAACAGCAGGTGCACATACCGCGCCAACGGTGAGGCCGTACCGAACACAGACCGATTGAGGAATTACCTCACCAAAAATGACTAGCTGGATTTCAATAACGATAGCTAATGCGAGCATGCTAGACTCACCAATTGCAACCGTAGAAATAACCACGGCCGCAACACCGCCACCGATTGCAGAGTCTAGAAAGATTGGGAGGGATTCGTTGACAATCTGAATGGCACACGACTGAGTTCTGGCATAAAAAAAAGTGAAGGCCACAAAATTTGCGTACGACGTTTCCAAGAAGCAGAACAACCAAGACCCAATGACGGCCTTTGCCAAGCAGGCGAAGTACTTCATAAACGAGGAGTTGGAGCGATGGTCAACCTCGATCAATGCGCGAAGAAACGGACCTTTCTTGGCGTTCTCCCGCTCTTTTTCATCGTCACTAGAGGTAGCAAGGACACGCAAATGCAATTCATCTAATCCCATTAACCCTAGCGTAAGTCTGTTCGCAATAGCATTAGATTAGAAGGTATGTGCCTTAACATAGTCCAAGCGAGAACTGACCCAGCAAAGATACCGCCGAGAACGACAAGAGCAGCGCTCAACAATATTTTGAACCAAAAGTCAGGAGAACTAATATCTTCAGGCTCTTCAGGTGCTTCTCCATGGACGAGTTGGCTACGCAGTAGCGGTGTGGCACGCGTCAAAAGAAGCATAAGCGACGAATAGACTGTTCGCGCTCCCGCAGTACCACCACGCATCATATATATGAGTATGAGAAGGAGTGACGAGGATTTGAGCTGGCCCAACTATCACCCAGGAGCTGGGTAGATGAGGGTAAGAAGCAAGGAAACTAAGTTTGCCAAATTAACTTAGCGACTTCTCCTCACTCTGCTCTCCTCGGAAATTCCCATTATCTTACATAACCATTTCCTTTTTATCCTACCATCCTGCCAACAAGGGCAATTCCATGCTTTCCCTCAATATACAGTAGATCTACCGTTCCTTAAGACTTTAGCGCGCAGTGCACGGCGTTCAAAGTCCACCGATTCAGAACTCTGGTCCGACGTTGCCGGGCGCACAGAAACGT
The DNA here is from genome assembly GCA_021399455.1 of Flagelloscypha sp. PMI_526. Lineage (NCBI taxonomy): Eukaryota > Fungi > Basidiomycota > Agaricomycetes > Agaricales > Niaceae > Flagelloscypha > Flagelloscypha sp. PMI_526. The sequence goes on along the minus strand of JAJTUO010000011.1, from coordinate 625,955 downwards.
GCCAGTCGATACCTTTGAGCGTATTTCTCATTTATTAGACATAAATTTGGATTTTACAAATAACAGGAAGGAAACCGAAGACTTTGTGACTTGCAGATTTGTACTCTACTTGTACTTGTACAAAGCAAGACAGAAAGAGGAAAACATTTCAAGTGATTGGTTGCCAATTCCAATCTTCTAAGGCTGCCCATACAATTTACTCTAGCATGATACAGCTGTTGTGGTAAAACAGCCATAGTTGGCAGAACAGAACGAGATTCCGGAGTGGATCTGGGAACAACGGTCACGCCAAACTTCTTACAACAAGTTGCCAACCACCACCACCACCATCACACCGAGTCCGAGTTCTATGGACCCACTCAGATACCTGCATGGCATCTACGGCTTTTCCGTTTTTTCTTTAACTTTATCACCCTCCTAATTGCAATCCCTTGATTGACGTGCTTGTTTATTATCAACGCGTCCGGTCGAGCAATAGTCAAATAGACAAAGTGTGGTGCTGAAGCACCTCCCAGTTTCTTTCTTTCTTTCTTCGCCATCTTATGACTGCGATGTTTCATTCCTCTCATTTTTTTCACACACCCCGTGCTACAGGGGACATGCACGACACCCTTGGTATTGTTTCCAACTAGTCTTCCCATCTTGACTTTTGTATTGAGCTTGAACCATTGCCTGCACTCAGGCGCAGTTCAATTAGGGAATATGATTCAATGTGTGCTCCTCGGGATGCTCACTACACAAACATACCAATACTTTGGCGAGTTCAAAGGCGATTCCCGGTGGCTCAAAGCAATGGTGAGTTTCGTTCCGGCGGCTTGTATCATCTATACTAATGACCTCTCACGTAGGTTGCTACAGTCTGGTAAACCCCACATTTGCTCCATATACACTTTCTATGAGGCTTATTGTGCATATGCATAGGATATGTGAACTAGCCTCATCCGCCTCCATCGACCGAGCGGTGTATGGCCTGCTTGTCGTCGGACCTGGCGAATCTCTCGCGGCAAAGAAGCCTCCGACGTCTCTCTTTCTCGGCTTTGTCTTTTCAGGGATATCAACCGGAATAGGTAATCCTTGCATTACATTTCTCCTGTCAATCTAAGGTCGCTTCTAGTCCAAGGCTTTCTTGCTTGGAGAGTGTACAAGTTCTCGTGAGTAGTCTTACATTGCTTGTTGCTCAGAAAATAAGCTATTATAACTAGGCGTTCATGGATTCTCCCGTCCGCCTGCTGGATTCTAGCACTCTACGGTTTTGTTGCCAATATTGTGGCCTTTTCGACGGCATGGGCAACAATTAACGGAGATCTCCTGTTTTCCAGCTGGCTGTTGATCTATAGATGGCTGTTGCTTAGTCTTCTTGTCGCCGGGCTTATAACAGATATAGCCATCGCTGCTGCACTGACTATTTCTCTTTCGCGCTCGAAATCTTCGGATGCGACTTGGTAAGCACGAACTTTCCTTTGGGTTAGTCCGAAAGCTATGCATTCAATGACGATTAGGAGCGTCGCAGTTATCGATAAGCTGATGATTTGGACTCTCCGTATGTGCATCTTTATGTTCACCTCGTATCTGATCTTATAGTTTCATAGAAACGGGTATACTAACGAGGTAGGATCGATGACAATTTTCTCCGAAAATTACTTGTATTGATGTTAGCTTTCTTATTCTACAGCGTGCTTGGAGCTGCTGTGATGATTCTCGTATGTCACTTTCACAATCTGCTCATAGAATGCTCAGGTTTTGCAGTTCCTTGTCTCTCCAATTCAGTGTATTTTCCATCATTTTCTTTTTTTTAAAAAAAATCACCGCTAATGAGTTTCCAGGGTATTGGATGGCAATCTTCATATTTCTATCAAAAGGTATATTCACGCTTTCTCTATCTATGTTATTTTAACTTCTTGTCTTAGTTTATTCTATTTCGTTCATTGCAGTCCGTTCTTTTGCAAAACCTGAGCGTTACCTCTCTTATTAATCTTTATAGATCTTACACGGACGTTCAACCCTTCGAGAGATGTCCACACCAGCAGTCAAAGGACTAGAAGACGCATTGGGTTCTGTGAATCCGGTATGCGCTCCGTCCACATGTCTTCTGAAGTTCCAAATTCATTTTATTCAGAAAATGCGCCACTCGACAGCAGGTGATCTTGTGAACTTCGAAATGGCAGGCTCTTCGACAAGCCGAGAGAATTTAGAAATGAAGGTATGGGCTCAATCGCCTTGCTACCTGGAGTCTGCTGAATCTTCTCAGGTTCAACCTCGGCGATTTCCGTGAATTTACCTCGACCACAAATGCCCGCAGAAGTTTTGAAGTGCAACTGATTGTTGTCTGAAGACAACGTCAAGCCTTGAATACGTGCGGATAAATGTGTATACCCTTCATTTCTATTTCTCTTATGAATTGTTTATTCAATGCTTGCCGTGCAACATTTTAAGGCGAAGGTGGCATTTTGAACCCAAGATGGCTTCTTTGAGTTCACACATTGCGAAACTTCAATTACTTATGCAACTGCTTCAACCATTGCATCAAAACGGATGCATTTTACCCATATTGAAGGTCATCAAGAAGCCAGGATCTAATTCAAATTATCCACTCTTTTTTGGAGTTGACCAAAGGTACATGACGATATCACGTATTATCACGTACCTACCCGTTCCTGCCAATTCCGTTCCAGCTGTTTTACAATTCCCCAAATCCTCCTTCGACTCTTCATGGCTGCCGAATGGACAAAGCAAGCGTAGACAAAAGTGGGGAAATGAAAGTCAGGTGCGTCGAAAACGTGGTCTGTGGGTTTAGCCGTCCAAGTGGAAAGAGCCAAGCGCGCACCCTCGATTTCATCGTCTATCAAGGAACAGGGAATCAACCAGTGTAAAGAGCCATGAAGAACCAACCGTCGAAGGATCAAAGAAAAAGTGACCTCTTGAGTAAAAAAGTTGCGGAGTGTCTTGCAGGTCGAAGACAGCTGGAATATGTCCAGTAGCTCCATGTAAGTGGCAACATCAAGCCATATCTCAAACGGAAGCTCAAGATTTGAGGTGTTTGGAATTGTTGGATCCTGATACGATGTAAATGAGGGAGAGCGCAAGGCTCCTGACCAACTCGGCTATCTAGTCATGCATTAGTTAAGGCTGTAAACAAACGCTACAGAAGGAGCTACTTACAAATCCGGGCCTTCGAACATCCACATCTGAAAGACATCTAGTAGTGCCTCTCGAAGGTCTTTATCACGTAGACCTTCAGTAATCGACTGCTCGAGACTAAAGACAGACATCCTTGAAATATCTAACCCTCTGTCAATAATGGAAGTTTGCATTTGATCTAGAATGAATATTTAAATATGGTTTTGATCGGATAGGTTATTATTTACCCCATGTTGTGTCCATGAGTCCGTAATCTATATTGCAAAGGAGAGTTGGACTGCGCGTTTTGGGCACAATTAGCTCCAAAAATATTTCCCAGAACTCCCTTTCAGTCGCAATATGTTTTGTAGGAAGTACAATCCACGATTGAAGGTACGCCCACAAACGGTGGTCCATGAGCAGGTCCCTAAGTCTCTTAATAGGGCGCTCATCACCGTCTTCACTCCAACCACCGTAGAATGGGGCTCCGGAGAAGAATCCCTCAGGATTTCCACCACCGCAGACTCCAGACAGCATACAGAAAATGGCAAAGCAACCCATCACGCAGAGGTGAGGCCTCGAGTGAATAAATCCCTGGAAGGAAATGTCTTTTTAGCACACGGTGACACAAATGCAAACAATGTAGAACAACACGATTGTGTCGTGACCTAAAAGGGACCGCGACGGCGAAAAACGCGAGGAAGCGCGAGCGTTGAAGGCGACCAGAGACGGCGATAGTACGAAACAAGGGAATAGATTACAGGTTATATGGGAGCTATCTAATATTACAACAACGAGGACCAAGATCCTAACTCTAAAAAACAGGAGGATAGATTTATGCGAGAGGACTTTAGAGTGCTATTTTCGACATGAAGGCACAAATCAAACTCAGGCTCGCTCCAAGTTCAATCCAGCTTTTGAGGTTTTGACCTCAACTCAGCTCAGAAAATCTCTAGCGCCAAGTATTGAACCATGTCGTTCAACGGACTTTGTTTCATCTAGGTTTTTGTACCTTGCAACCTGACGGTGCAAGAAGCAACTCAGTTGTATCCAGACCACCATGCTACCATCTCATGAAAGATCTCCCCCAACAATCGGTTACGTACAGTGCGACGCAAGGCTCCTTCCGAGTCTGTGTTGTCACACTCAATCATTTTTGCGTTGTGCAGAAAAGAATGTACGATTAGCTTGCGTGGGGTAGGAGGTTAACCAAGATGGCAAAATCCAGGGATTAGTCATAGGTATAAACAATGTGATATCGCAAGTCCCGTGTCTTGTCTATGAGTCCAAATGGTCTATCATTTACGCGACCACCTCATCGTCGTGTATGGCTCCAACGGTTTGACTGCTTTCACCTTGGGTGCTCCCGCCAAAACCAAACCGATCCCTGAGGACGCTCGAGGTAATCTCCAGCTCGATGGTATCAAATTTAGCCCGATGCGCCTCGTCCTGCATAAAGATGAGCATTCGAGAGGATACAACAGCTGTGAGCGTCAGAGATAATGGGATAATGGTGTACATATGTATCTGTGAACATTGTGGTTTAAATAGTGAATAGACTTGTAAGAAAATGGAGCCGCTCACAGATGCAAAATGGGCCATGAGTGAGTTGAGAAGGCCCAAGGCTATCATTCTTGTAGGCGTTATTGAACTCCCGGAATGTTTGATTTTTGAACACAAAAAGACTCACAAAGCAAAGTGTGCTATAGACTGCCATCGCATTGCAGAGACCAAACGAACGCCAACAGACCGCTGGAGCGGCGAATCATTTATCTCTTTTGTGAACGCCCAGAAAGATACAACAGCAAGTAATATGTTGAACTGCTGTCGTAGGGATACTGAATATAATTAATCCAATCAGCATCGAGCTAATCGAGCCGGCATGAAATAGGCATACAAGGAAAATCCAACTTCATATGCAGCTCCTCGTTCAGCCGTGATCACAGCGCACATTGGGGTACCAAAAAGTGATTTTGTCGCCACTGAGTCGAATCCAGTGAGAAACCTGAGATCATTAGGACAGAGGAAAAGTTATACTGGTCATGGATTTGACAGAAAACTGTGTCACCGTTACAGCAACAATAATGGATGTAAAATATCCGCCGTAAAGGATATATTTAAATGTAGACTTGTTGCCGAGAATAGTGAGGGCCCGTCGTAGTAGAACCGCCTGTGGAATGAGCGTTAGGTCTACCAAGCTATTTTTCGTCGCTTATGACTGCTCACCTCCGCGAACGTAGTTTGTAAGAATGCTAAAAAGGAATGAAGATGAGATATTTGATTCCATAATAAAAAGAAAAATCACTACTAACACCCAGTCCCAGCCAAGTGTGTCTGCCATAACACGCCTTAGCATCAATTAGACCATGCTATTTGTTGAAAAGGAGAACAACTAACAACTGAGAGGGAAAAGCAACACTCAGTTACTGGTAACTTAAAAAAGAGAAGTAGCAGAGAGTAATCTTACAACTAAACAAAGCATATGAGTATAGAGAACCACGCATCTGTAGATGCTTACCTTGGGGCTTGGACCAACAAACACACCGAGTACACCCAGTATTAAATTGATCACTACAAAATAGCGATTCTTAAATCTGTTAGCCTTTCACAATCGCACAAGCGCAACTTAAAATCTTGTACCATGAAGTAAAGAAAGGACCCTGGTGTGAATTTTCCTTTCTGGTGGGCTCCATTGTAATGCTATTTAATATAAATTTATGCAAAGCGCACCCAAAAGTACTTATACTGCGGTCACGATGTGTGAAATTTTGTAGGGCACACAGAACACAATATAGCAAGAACATACCTCGGAAGGAAAACATAGTAAAGTGTCCCAAGTAAACCCGGCGAAAGCTGCAGCTAAGGACAAGAAATGGCTTCAATAATCCAATGGCAATGGTAATATAGAAGGGGGGGGGGGGAAGGGCAAGACAGTCTGAACCTACCGAGGGCGTATGCTCCCGACTGCCTCATGAATTCGACAGAGAGTAACGATGACAAGTCAAGTCCTGGGGGAAGCGCAGGAATCGATCCTCCAGGTGGACTAGCCATACCAAGCTAGCAGCAAGAAGATGGAGGAAAGGAATCGAAGATCGTCTCGAGCCACGGTGCCCCCACGAACGCTCAAGGTCCCTGGTGGGCCCTGGCTGGATGTCTGCTTATTTCAGTCTGTTCCGCTGATTTTTTTTGAGATTTCTTTGGTTCAAATGAATCAAAGTACCGGCTCCCATCATGAAAAAGAAGCCGCCTGCCTATAGGAACCTCGCTTTCGCGTCCTACTCCAAACCCTGGAATGCCTGCGCCACCATCGAGAACAGCCAAAAACACTCCCACATCGTCTTTTCCTCGTTTGTTTACATGACAAGCGGAGAAGGGACGAGTGCAAAGGTACAACCTAGAAAGAGAGAGGGGGGACTTTCGAACAAAGAAGAAGAACATCCCAAGTTAGTGGTCGTATGGATGCAAGATTCAACCCTTTGCCAGGCGCGCGGTCGCCGGTGACACAAGTCTAAGCTTCTGCGGAACCAAGTATTGGCCGTCTTCCACACCGGGCATCTTCATCCACATGCAAGTGTAGCATTCACCTACTATCTAAATCGGACTTTCCGTCTACGAATCCTTGTTCCCAAATTCTTATCTTTCCGAGGCTCCGAGCTCACGGCTTAGCCGTCTGCTGTATCAGTGCCTTTTAGGAACTCTGTCCGATTGGTACGCATCCGCCCAAGTGCTTCCATTGCAACTCGGGCTCGTAGCGGTCCCTCTTTTCTGTCCAAAAGCGTGACGGAACAATCCTTAAGCTAATAATACAACAGACGGCACTCGCCCAAAGCTTAGAGCCAACTCGAATTGTTTCACATACAACAACATATATAGTATGGCTATATAGGGAATAAAAGATATACACTCTGAGATAGGTAAATGGAAAAAAAAGGATAGTGAGATATGCAAATGTGGTTGTACAGATTTTGACCTATGCGTGTAGTTTGTTTATTGACCTGTCATCTCTAAGTCTAAGCAACTCCGCCCCAGCATTTCTTAATAGACTTCCACTGGCAAAGACTCTGTTCGAGTGGCTAGAGTCAGCAACAAGTTTCTTGTTGGGTCTGGTCGTTGCCGTTGTAGGTCGTCTCTTTAACTCATTTTGCCCAGAATTAAGAATGTGGCGTTCCTGGTGGAGGATATATGACTAGGAAATATAGGTGAGAAGGGAGGAGAGAGAAGAGAAGCTTAAAAGGACATACACGAGCCAGAAGGATAGATTCCACCCAGGCCTCGCCTTCTTCATCTTTACAACAAAAGGTGTGCATGTAATCGTTCTTGTCTTCAAAGTACGTGACTGGATCAACACTTTTCAAAGCAAAGATGTAGGGTTTAGGCGCTTTTTGCTTGTGCGAGGACAAGGTAGAAGACTGTTGGGGTATACACGTCGAAAGAAGTTAATGAACAGAGGAGTTCTGATGCCGCCTGCTGGTAATAGTCAGTAAGCAAAAGAAAGAATAAAAAACTGATAAAACGAACCCCATCCTTTTTTGCGATCCACAAGCCGTGTTCTCTCAGCTCTAACCACTTCTTGTTCCACTTCCCTTTCTTCAATTCCCATTCTACCCAACCTTTGAGGACTGGGCTTGCTTCTGGGACTCGCCCTGAACTGAGCAACAAGCCGAATGTATCGTGCATACGTACGAGGAATCCACCAACGCCTGCGGGCTTCAGGATCTCAAACGGACGTATTGGGCGCTCCATTCCCAAGTCTTGAGCCTGCTCAAACAAGACCCACTGACCCAAACCCACCCAACCTTTGAAAACACCCTGGCTCTCCAAAAACGAAATGAGGTTGGAAGCGGTCATGCCTGGGGTGACCGTGACAGACTGATAGCGTTGCATGTCGCCAATAAACACACGGATCTGGCCGTGTCCGTCAGACGCTGCCAAGGAAGGAACAGGTGGAGGCGGTGCTGAAGCCTGTTGCTCAATTTTCTTGAGCCTAGACGAGCCGCCAAGAGAACGTTCTCGTCTAAGTTCAGCAACTTTCTCTGCTTTACCGGACATGAGCGCTTTAATCATTTTGTCGTCCATAATCATGGATTCTGGAGCAGGTCTAGTATGCTGTGGAGCATTCAGGTTCGTAGGAGGCGCTGGAGTCATATGATGGTTGCTTGATGATGTAGACGGACGTCTTGCAGATGTCTGGGTATCCTCACTACTGCGGCGGACCGTTGGAAGCGGAGGGGCAAGTTCGTGTCTGGTGGGAGCCTGGGAACGGGTCACACTCATCGACCGTTGACGAGTATTCGAAAAACCTGCTGATCCTGATTGATGCTGCGACGGCTGACGGCGAATAGTCCGTTCGCGGTCTTCAAGGGCCGCAGTAGAATATTCCTGAGGAGACGTAGGAAGGGGAGGGACACGTTCACGCGACGGTGACCCGGGACGCGACACTGACTTGGAACGTACACGTGTGTTTGAGCGGGCAAGTTCAGGGGATATTCCTGTAGGAGAGACGGCAGAGCGAAGTTCATTGAAACTATGATGGTATTGTTGTGGGGAGTAAGGTTGGGTCTGAAGGGTCAACTTTTGTTGCTGCTGATGCTGAAGTTGAGCAGCCTTAACAGTATCGTGCCAGACGGAACGGCCAGCGACTGGACGGAGATGCGAAGGGGCGGTTGGGGAGACCGCAGAACCATTGAGTAGGTTAGCTGCGGCCGCCTTTGCTCGCCTTTTCTCTGCACGTTCTTCTCTAACTTTCTTGCGGATCGACTTTTGGGCGGTCAAGGCTGTAGGAATCGATTGAGCAAGAGGGACATCGTCGTCGGAGCTTTCCGAGTGCCAAGCATGTCGTGTATGAGGAGCACCATAGTCATCCTCAGAGCTCGAGCTCGAAGGGCTCCGGTATTTCTGCTCGTGCATCCAGTCTGAAACAATCGAGTTTGATGAGTTTTTGCGCTGACGCCCACGCTGGGTAATTGCTTGAGTGAGTGTTGAGTGCAAGTTTGAACTCTCGGCGCCTATTGAGTCGTCTGCGAATGCCAAGCTAAAATAACCGTTTTCTCCGCTTGACGACGAAGACGAGGTGGAGGATGACCGTGAAAGCGGAGGTGTCGGCGTTGTCGCTGAAATAAGCATACTGTCGGCGCCCAAGTCATCTTCGAGGTCGTCCCATGGCTCAGAAGGTAGTCGCGCACCAACATGACCTTTGGGCACCTTATAACATTAACTAACTGAAAAATATTTTGCTATAAAGCTTACATAACATACCTTTTGTGTTGGTATTTGTATATTCATCTGGGCCAAGGAGGATATGCTCGGTAACGACGGCCGAGGACGGATGGCTGGCTTGGAAGATGCACGACGAACGCGTGATACACGAATTGTAGCATCCTGGTCTACACCGGTTGCGCTCCCATGGGATTTCTCAGGCAGCTCCAGGCCAGAGCCGGGTTCGCTCACCGGCGATGTGGGAGGAGACTTTTGACATTGGAATGGATCTTCGTCAAGCAAGTCTGAAGGTGGAGGAGATAGACTTCGATGGCTGTCTTCAACGGACGATAGAATGTGTGGTAGGTGCATCGTGCTTGTTAGAGACAAGAGAGAGAGCTACGCGAGGCACATGAAAAAGCAAATTCGACGCGAAACAACTTTAAATTATTTGAAACCCACGCGACCACGATGATCGCCATCGACGTCATATTTCCCTTCGTGTGCCGTCCTCTCTGTCTCGAAATTCCCTTTCTCGTTCCTACTGCTGCTTTCACAACAATATTTCGTATATCCTTCGCAATTTCAATCCTCCCTTAGCTCAAGATTGAACCTCAGACATTAGAGCAGTCTTTGTCTCAGCCCATCTGCATCCGCGATTGTTACCGATCTCAAGCTTCTTGCCCTCAAAAAAATGAGTCGCTTCCGAATTTAGTCCTTTCAAAGCCCCCGATTTTGCAATGCCGCCGGCAGCGAGGCTTCCATCAGACAAGAGAACAAGGCAATCGAACATCTGTGAACCAGTGAGGGTGCATATAGGAAAAGTGTCGGATTCTACAACTGGGCGGCTGTCGCAAAGCAAATCTAATAGCAGGACATGGAACAAAGGAATTATAAAGCGTTCTCATAGAAACTCTTGTGCGGAAATGCTGTTTTTCTAGTCTGCGATCTATCGTCGGTTGTCGCTAAGGCAAGGGCGCTGAAACAATTTGGTCTGCCGTTTTTTTTGGGTTATGTGTCGTACTCGATTGGTTTATGACTCTGAAAAACTCGATAACGACAGGCCCTCTTGGATACGCATCCAGGCGCACGAAATGAACTGAGACCGTGATATCCGTCACCGAATTCGACATTTGCAAAATCTGAGTTTAAAAAGTGAGGGATACCCGATTGACTTCTTAAATCTTGTATGTACATAATGAGAACCCAAGCGTTAAAACTTCACTGCTGGGGGAGTCAAAGACTGCGGAGCAGAGAGGGATGTAGACACAGCCACAATGCACAGTCAAAAGCCAGAGAGGCTTGCATCTTCACATCATGTTCTTGGAACTGAATCGAATACACCTTCCTCCCTGGCTTGCAACCATCTTCAATGCATTCGAACTTGCTTTTATTGTTTCATGCATTACTGTCCTCCGTCTTATCGCGCCTCTATCCCTTGCGTATCTCGCGTTTTCCCTATACTTATGGAAACCTGTTTGGACTATATGGCTCCTCATACCCTCAATCCCGGAGGCATTTTTCTTCCTTTTTGTGTATCTCCCTCGACGAGAATTTCTTCAAAAGGTACGTTTAACCCCTTAACATCTCGATTTTACCTTAATGTCTTCTTAGCAAGCTCGACACCAACCTCCTCCCCTAAGCAAAGATGAACGAGAAGCTCTGTTCCAACGCTGCTTAGCGTACATCCCTACCACCTCTCCCTCCCTATTCCCGACTGGTTGGTTCCTACCTCCGGAAGCAGTCAACCGCCACAACGTCCTCGAATGGCTTGCCTATGCTCTCTTCGCGAGAAAGCTCGAAAATATTCAAGAAGAACATCAGATTGAACTTGAAGGATACGCCAATAGACTCGAATTAGCGAGAGGAGAAGCGTTTCCCGAAGGACGCGCCCAAAAAACCAAACTCATGGAGCTGTCATTCCAGCGCGTCCCCATGTGTCATAGACCTTTGGTGTGGTATCTGATTATTGGAATTGTGGACCACTTCTCCGCCATTAGACTGTTGCTTTTGGGATTCCGCCACTATGTCCCCCCTGGAACGAAGAGATGGAGAACATTCCCCTTCCGGCTGTTTACTTTATTTTCGAGAACTGGAAAAACAGGAAATGTTTCTTTTTGGCATAGACCTGCACCAAGTGATTCCGTAGAAGATCCAAAACCAGCTGTTATGCTCTTTCATGGCATTGGGGTGAAGCTTCTCCCTTAATTTTTTTTTTAAAAAGAAGACTCACCAATTTACGTAGATTGGAATGTTTCCTTACGTTCCATTCGTGGCTTCTTTGATAAAGAAGTCGCCACAACAAGACTACGTACTAGTCGAAGTACTCCAGATTAGCTCGCGCATGGCTGGTCCGCTACCCGCTCGAGATAATCTCCTCACGGACATTGGCGTCATCATAGATTCGCTTAATCTCAAACGCGTCATGGTGGTAGCCAACTCATTTGGCACACTTATTGCCTCCACTATTATCCGCGCGCAGAATGCTGCAACGCTGAATCCTGAAGAATTCCCATTGCATCGGATAAAGCAGTTTATTTTGGTGGATATGGCTGCCTTCTGTTTGCATCTAGGAGATTTAGCGAGGAATTTTATGTTTAGGTCACCTGGGTGGGCTTCTTACGAGTGGGTTATTTGGTATTTTTCGAGTAGAGATGCAGGTTGGTTTCCACCATTCTCTTTTCCTCGCCGCTTTTTTTTTACTGATCCGTGTACATAGATGTGAGTAGGACATTGAGTCGACATTTCTTTTGGCATGAATTTGCCTTGTGGAAGGAGGACCTGCTTTCCTGAACACAATCCTTCGACGTTGGGGAGACGCGTCGCTGTCGTTCTTGGTGGCAGGGACTGTATATTACCTGCACCTGAGATTAAGCGATATCTGACTGGACGATATGATGCGTTGGACCATTGGTTGAGTGAGAATGGGCAGCTCGAATTACTTTGTGAGTGTTTTCAAATTTGTCTGGAGGTTCGGGATTATGGACTTTTTTGATTTGTAGATTTCCCTGAAGAGGATCATGCGACTATTTTTACGGATGGGCATCGGGATCCTTTAGAGGATCTTGTAGAGAGATTTAATTCAGAGGCCTAAGTAATGAGGTAGATATTGTATTAATATATTGTGCTAATCTTGTGTTCATGTACCTATTCAAGACTAAATCGCTTTCTCAAAGGCTCCTTGATTTTGAAATCTAACCATCCGTTTACCTCATCATTCATCTCGGATGCGATACCTGTTAGGGTTACTTCTAGTTCGGCATGATTGTCTAGCAACGGTTCAAAATGCTCCCATGGAACGTAATCAAGCTGAGAAGTATCATCCATTGTGAGATTTAACTGTATAAGAATGAGCTTGTCCGGGATAGGTTGCGAATCGGTGTCAAGCATTCTCGGAGGACCCATATTAAGGTCGTTTGAATGTATGCTGGATAGCTTGAACTAATATGAAGCCCTTCAAATACTAAGGCATTCTAAGTGCTTCATGGAACGAAAGCTTCGTGAGACTTCGAAGACTGAAAAAAAAAGGTCAGTGGCGAGATCCACGGAAACGTAGAAAAGGTGCCATAACATACGCTGAACTTCGAGAAGCCCAATGAGTGGCCACAAGACAAGGGTCTGGATACTGGATCCCAACGATTTGGACGAAAGTCGCAATATGGCTGGGCAGTAGTGCTGGCGAATGGTCCTATGGCCAAGTAGTTGACTGTTAGACTTGGAGAGGCAAGCCAATTGAGACAGTCAGATGTCAAATCGTGGCCCTTTAAACCAATAGGCAGGGATAACACCCGAGTTCTGAGAAGAATTCGTGTTTCGATGGAGGAATAGAGACCGAAGAAGTATCGATCTCTATGGCTGACACGGCAAGTATGTTGAGATGAACAAGTTGGAATACAAGTTCCGAGACCTCTAAGTAGGACGGAAGCTGTTGGTAAGCAGCTAGAATCGAGCTGACAAAGAGGTCAAATTCGGGTTGAATAGACCTATTTGAACACGATCCTCCCAGACGTCTTTGGGAATGGCTTGGAACTGGGCGAATCTGATCTGAAGAGTCGGTTATCTTTGTGAAGAGGCCAATATAAACGATAAATTCGTTTAACCAGATAGGCTCTCCAAAGTCTTGTACACCTTCTACAAGGTAGAGGCGAGTAATAGTGAGAAAGAAAAGTCGACGCTTCGCCATACTCTTGTATTAGCTCAACAAGTCTCATAGGCCATCTGGCTCACATTCTGTAAGCTGTTCATTATGCGGCGATGTTGAGAAATGCCAAGATGGATCGAGGCGAATGCGAGACTTCGACTTTTGGCAACAAATGTGCGACAGACGAGAGTGCAAGGTAGCCAAATCCCGATGAGAGGTCGGAGAGAGTTGATCGTGGGCAAATGGGTCATCTGGAAGGTGGATATGGATGCTGAAGGGGCTCATAGAGATAGTCGATGATGAGCTCGTAAAGTTCTTGAGGAAACCTTCCAGAACTGATCATCATTACATAGGATAGCGGGGAGTCTGAGCCTAGGAAAAATTAAAGATCTGGAGGAACGTCAAATATTACGAATAACTGGCTCTTCTCTTGCTCGAAGAGATGATTGTGGAGGTGAAGGTTCTACTTTGAACTTGGTCGAGGTGGGCGCTTATTAAATCGGTTCTTCTCGAACCAAAATGGCAGAGATGCTCCACTGACCCTCTCCTGCCTCGACCTGAGCAAGCAGCGTGCCCAACTAGCCGCAGAGACAGAAGCTCGATGTCCCAGACCTCATCAATCCCTCTGATTTTCTTGCCTATCTCACCAGGCTTCTCAGTATTGCCCGCGTACACAACGACCTGTTGTATCACTTTTTCGGCCCTATCCTTTTTGATATCTGTGCAAGATTTCTCATATCAGACGATGGCTCTGAGGATAAATTGGCAGTTCTCTGTTTATTGATTGAATCCTATCAGGAGCTCTACCCGTACGTGCCTAATTTTTTTTTTCCACAGATGATCTCGCGACTTCAACCCGTTTTTCTAGAATTCTACATGAGCTTCTACTTCGACCTGATTTCAAAAATGGTCTTTTAGACACTGTTTCATCGCAGCCTACAACCCAATCGCGTCTACATAAACTACTCCTCGCATATTACCGCATCCTTCAAGCTAATGGACAACTGCCAACGCTGCTTCATTGGTCGCCGTACCCGCTTTCCCATATTATCCACGATTCTAGATATGATAATGGTTCTCGACTTCTTGCCATTCACTGCTATGCACTCCAAATTGGGATCGTCGAGCAGGACCGTGCCAAAATTGAACAAGAGGTGTTTGGAGAACTCTATGGGCCGGATTGCTCTATAGAATATTCGACCCAATTGGACGGGTCACTCATTAGTCACAGACGGTTGGATTTTGCCTTGGACGGAGGACCGACGAATAGCAAACCATTTGAAATGCTTACCAGCAACCAAGCCCTATCCTTTCTTGCAAACTCCGATCTTGACTTCCGATGATCTCAGGTTTGCCCTATTTAACCTTTTATTTATCACGGTCTCATGTTTTCTGCCAGCCCCTTTACCACCAATATCCACGGTATTCTCATGTTTCGCACGCCAGGCTCCTCTTCTCAAACACCACTTATTATCACACCCACAACAACAAAAGCTTTGCAACGTATTTCCATTTATCTTGCATGTGACCTCCCTATTCTCCTTGCCTCACCTCCTTCGTCTGGCAAAAGCCTTCTCATCTCACATCTCGCAACTACGTTACGACCTACATCGACTACGCAGGTGATCACCATCCATTTGGCCGACACTTCCCTTGATCCAAGATCCCTTATTGGTTCTTATGTTAGCTCAGCTACCCAGCCGGGCAGCTTTGAGTGGAAGGAAGGTGTATTGGTTCGAGCTATGAAGGAAGGAAAATGGGTTATATTCAAGGACATCGATCGGGCGAGCGCAGAAGTCCTTGGCGTCCTTAAACCTCTCGTCGAGAGCCTCCACTCCGGGAAATGGATAGGCGGACGAGCAGAGCTAGATGTTCCAAATAAAGGGAAGGTTGTAGCGGCATACGGATTTCAGATCTTTGCGACGAGGTCCACGTTACCATATCAAAGCGGAAGTCTCCCTGCGGCGACATTCTTTGGTGCCCACAAGTTTTTTGAGGTCGGCTTCGAAGCGCCAACATCGGACGACTTGCGACTTATTATCGATACAAAGTTCCCCCCTCTCGCCGGCGTGGTTGCAGCAGGTATCATCGGGCTCTGGGAAGCAGCCAAGTCTGTTGCATCACCTGTGTCTGCCGCTCGTGATATTAGCATACGTGACCTCGAGAAGTTGTGTTCTAGGGCTAGTCGCCTGCTACCACCTTCTTCCAGCTCCATGGATGTTGACTTAGACAGCAGTCCAACCTCTCTCATTTCCACCATCCCTAATGTCTCAGTACGCGAGGCTATTTTCATTGAAGCGAGAGACATTTTCTTTGGTGCTGGTGCCTCCACTAGTGCCGGAAAGTCTCATCTGGATGCCCTCGGTTCTGTCATTGCTCAGCAGCTCGGAATTGACGACGAACGTCGAGAATTTCTTCTTCATCAGCGAGTTCCGGAATTCAGAGTTGAAAAAGACACAAATGGTCGAAATACTGCCGTCGTAGCTGGTCAGACGAGGTTATTAGCTTCACCACGGCTTAGTATGGCGCCTATCTCTACTCCTTCCCGCCCTTTTGCTATGCATCGTCCCGCAACAGTCCTTATGTCAAGACTCGCCTCTGCCATATCCCAGCGCGAACCCATCCTTTTGACCGGTGAAACGGGTACGGGGAAGACGAGTATCGTCACCCATCTTTCGTCCCTGCTTAACCGGAACCTCATTTCATTAAACTTATCACAGCAAACCGAGTCATCTGACCTCCTGGGCGGTTTCAAGCCAGTCAATGCCCGTGGACCTGCTAGCACGTTGCAAGAGACTTTTATCGAACTTTTTGGAGGCACTTTTAGTAGGAGAAAAAATGAAAAGTTCGAAGGGGAGGTCAGAAAGGCTGTTGGGGAAGCGAAGTGGAAGAGAGCTGTTGCTCTTTGGAAAGAGAGCATTAGGTTGGCGAAGGAGAGGATAAGGAGTAGAGAGGAAGGCGAGAGGTCAGTTCATAAAAATTTCAAATCGATATGTGAACACTAATATTGGGTCAGAACTGAAGGGCAGGAAACGCCTCGGAAGAAACGAAAAATAGATCATGGTGGAGAGAAAATTACCGAAGTGATGTGGACGCGTTTTGAAGAAAGAGTCAATGAGTTTGAAGTTCAGCATGTCCATGGCAAAAGCAAGTTTGCTTTTGATTTTATTGAAGGTCCTTTGGTAAAAGCAATTCGACATGGCGATTGGTAAGGTATCCTTCATGACCTCGATCGCCGCCTCACTCACTGTTATCAGGGTACTCCTCGACGAGATCAATCTGGCCAGCTCAGAGACACTCGAATGCATCTCTTCTCTCCTTCAAGGACCTACTGCGTCTATCACGCTGACCGAACAAGGTTCCTTGGAGCCTGTCCCTCGTCACCCTGAATTCCGCCTGTTCGGTTGTATGAATCCTGCCACAGATGTTGGAAAGAAGGACCTTCCTCCGAATATCCGTTCCCGATTCACAGAAATCGATGTACCCTCTCCAGACTCCGACAGGGAAACCCTCCTGAGCATTGTCCAGCAGTACATAGGTGGCCACGCAGTGGGTGATCGAGCTGCACTTCTGGACGTTACCGAATTTTATGCTGCTGTCAACAAGTTATCGATGGACCACAAGCTTGCGGATGGATCCAATCGTCGGCCACACTACAGCATGCGAACTTTAACGCGGGCCTTGACCTTCACTGCAGATACTGCTAATTTCGGACTTCGCCGGGCCTTGTGGGAAGGCTGTCTAATGGCTTTCACTATGGTATTGGAGGGAGAGAGCGCTGTGAAGGTTACGGAATTGGCGAAGAAGCACTTGCTTTCTGGCGTTAAGAATCCCAATTCCATTCTTGCTCGGGTCCCTAGCGCACCCCCATCAGTGTCTCCAGATGATTTTATTTCAATTCCGCCTTTTTATCTCGAGAAGGGGCCTCTGTCGCTGGATCCGGTCGTAGACTATGTCTTGACTCCTTCAGTACGGACTAAGCTGACAGACTTGGCTCGCATCATCCTCACTCGTCGTTTTCCTGTCCTCATCGAAGGTCCTACGTCAGCGGGCAAGACTAGCTCGATTGAATACCTTGCTAGGCGAACAGGACATCGTTTCATTCGTATCAACAACCACGAACACACGGACATTCAGGAGTATATCGGCTCATATGTCTCTGATGCATCGACTGGCAAGCTCGTTTTCAGGGATGGTTTGCTTGTTCAAGCGCTTCGAAATGGGGATTGGATTGTGCTTGATGAACTCAACTTGGCACCGACCGATGTTCTTGAAGCCCTGAATCGTCTCCTTGATGACAATCGCGAGCTTGTCATTCCTGAAACCCACGAAGTCGTCCGACCTCACAAGAACTTCATGCTTTTCGCCACTCAAAATCCTCCAGGAGTCTATGCAGGGAGGAAGGTTCTCTCCCGAGCATTTCGGAATCGGTTTCTGGAGGTCCACTTCGACGATGTGCCTCAAGACGAACTAAAGGATATTCTTCATCAGAGATGCCGTATTGCCCCTTCGTATGCCGAGAAGATAGTTCGGGTGTTTCTTGAACTACAGAAGCGGCGACAGTCCGGCCGCGTTTTCGAGTCCAAGCACGGCTTTGCGACGCTCCGTGATTTATTCCGATGGGCCGGGAGAGACGCGATTGGATATCAGCAGTTGGCAGAAAACGGATACATGCTCCTCGCAGAACGGACCAGGCGAAATAACGACAAGGTCGTGGTCCAAGAAATTATCGAATCTGTGATGAAAGTTCGCCTAGATGTGAACAAACTGTACGATTTCCAATCCCTTCCCCTTGACCACGTGGACTTCCTGGGTTGTTCCATACCGTACCCTCCCAACTTCATATGGACGAAGGCAATGCAAAGACTCTTTGTCCTTGTTGCCCGGGCGTTGCGCTACAACGAACCAGTTCTACTTGTTGGCGAAACTGGCGCTGGGAAGACATCTGTTTGCCAGGTCTTCGCAGATGCTTGTGGCAAAGTCTTGTCCTCTGTGAACTGTCACCAGAATACCGAAACTGCAGATCTCATTGGTGGCCTTCGTCCAATTCGAAACCGGGGAGCCCTTGCGGCGTCAACGCTTGTTGATGCTGTTCCTTTGTTCCAGCAACTTGGTCGGCCTATTCCTGAAACAATCGCGGACCTTGCTCTCACCATCAAACAACTCGTGAAAGAGCTCGATTTGACCACTGACCATCGAGAGCAGCTCGATGCGCTCTCTCGGCGTTTAGTGCAGAGCCAATCAATTTTCGAGTGGCAAGATGGACCGCTTATCCAAACTATGAAAGGGGGAAGTATATTTCTCCTTGACGAGATCTCCCTTGCCGATGACTCTGTTCTCGAGCGTTTAAATCCTGTCCTTGAGCCTTCTAGAACGATCGTTCTAGCAGAGCGCGGCGGCGATAATCGAGAGAGCCCCGTTGTGGTAGCGGATGAATCTTTTAAGCTCATTTCTACTATGAATCCTGGCGGAGACTACGGCAAGAAAGAGCTGTCGCCTGCCTTGAGAAATCGGTTCACTGAAATTTGGGTGCCTGCCGTCGACGACCGTGAAGACCTCGATCTAATAGTTCGACATTCGTGGAAATATGAGGATCTGAAGGTGTTTACTCCTCTCATCCTTGATTTTGTTGAATGGCTATGTAAATCTATTGGGGATCGTTCTATTGCGGGCCTTCGCGATATTTTGGTCAGTTAGCACGATATTTCTTTTTTTGCTTATGATGTCGTTAATTATTTTCAAGGCCTGGGTTAATTTTTCAAATTTCGCACATCAACCACTAGAACCCGATTGCCTCACACCTTCCCACATTTTTGTAAGTCACTGTTGTAGCTCTTCGAATATATGTTCCTGATGTCCTAGCAGCATCATGCTGCCAAGATGACCTTCTTAGATGGGTTAAGCAGTCTTCCGCAATTGTCTTCGTGGTCACCTGGACAAATTCGACGTATTATCGACGAAGCTACGTCTTACCTCCATACCGTTGTGCCAGTCGATAACGACGACAATTTCGGTCCCATTTACGACCCTACAAAATTTGTACAGCTTGGTACCTTCGCAGTGCCACTTGGTCCTAATTCTCCCTCTCCGCTGGCCTTCAATCTCCAAGCTCCCACGACTCTTCATAATGTTACTCGCGTAGTGCGTGCGTTGCAGGTCCCAAAACCCATTCTCCTCGAAGGTAGTCCTGGTGTTGGGAAGACAAGCCTTGTCACTGCTCTTGCTTCCATATCTGGCTACGAGCTCTGTCGTATTAATCTCTCGGACCAAACTGATCTCATCGACCTCTTCGGCTCTGATCTGCCTGTTGAAGGAGGTCGACCAGGAGAATTTGCTTGGAAAGATGGAGAATTCCTGGTTGCTTTACAACAAGGACGGTGGGTCCTGTTAGATGAAATGAACCTGGCTCCCCAAGCAATCCTTGAAGGCCTAAATGCTGTGCTCGATCATCGTGGTACCGTCTACATCCCTGAACTTGGTCGTTCCTTCAAAAAGCACCCAAATTTCAGGGTGTTTGCTGCTCAAAATCCACTCAATCAAGGTGGCGGGAGAAAAGGTCTTCCCAAGTCCTTTATTAACCGCTTCACTCGCGTTTATGTAGATGAGCTAACCCCAGATGATCTCCTCGCTATTTGTCGCCATCTTCTTCCTTCGATTCCATCCGAACAGCTCCGCCAGATGATCAGGTTCAATACTGATCTCAATCATACGGTTACGACGCGTCGCTCTTTTGGCAGCTCAGGTGCACCATGGGAGTTCAACCTTCGTGATGTCATTCGTTGGGGACAGCTCTTTACCCAAACCCCTGGCCTTCACCCCGGCGATTTTCTTCGCACTGTTTATTTGGGTCGCTTCCGCACACCCGCCGACCAGAACTTCGCCCGTTCTCTTTTTGAAAATGCATTCCAGATAGAGTCCTCATTTATGGATAAACAGCCACGGGTGGACATTGCCAGCGACTTCTCCATTCTGGGGCATCGTTCACTCGCTCGTTCTCGCGATAAAAATGGCGACCGGCCTCGTCTTCTCCTCAAACAACATCACCGTGCACTTGAGGCGCTTGCTGACTGTGTCCATCATGGATGGCTGGCAATTGTGACTGGCCCTCGAGAGACTGGAAAGACATCCCTGATTCAAGTTTTTGCTCGCCTTAAAGGTGTTACTCTCCATCAAGTGCATCTCAACAGTGCCACAGACACTATGGATTTACTAGGAGGTTTCGAACAAGTAGATGTTCATCAAAGTTTGAGAAGTTCCTTGGCTCTTCTCGTCGCAGATCTGATGCGGCGGCTCCGATTTGCCTATCCTCAATGGGCGCCAGAGCAATACGAGGCGCTTCAACGACTGGCCACAGTTGACGCTAGTCAGTTCAATGCCGAAACTCTTCTTCCTCTTTTGTCCATTCTCCCTGATCTTCCCGCCACTCAAAATGTCTTCGCTGCCCTACAACTCGCGAAGGAAGGCTCAAGCGGAAAATTCGAGTGGATAGATGGGCCACTTACAACCGCAATCAAAGCTGGGCATTGGTTGGTTCTGGAGAGTGCTAATCTCTGTAATGCATCAGTTCTCGACCGACTCAACTCTCTCTGTGAGCCGAACGGTTCGCTGACTTTGAGTGAACGCGGTTACGTGGATGGGGCCATTCCCATCCTTCACCCTCACCCTGACTTTCGTCTTTTCATGACTGTTGACCCACACTTTGGGGAGCTTTCGCGGGCGATGCGGAATCGTGGCATCGAAATTTTTATTGGCGATGCCTCTCACCAACTCGATGGCTCGTTGCTTTGTCGTTACCACAGAGTCTCCAAACTGCAAGACATACTCTCAATATCTCTATCCCTTGACTCTTCCCTTCGTCGGGGCATCAACGAAGCCACCTCTTCGGAATCGCTGCACAGCTCTTTTCTGGCAGAAAATACGGTACTTCAGAGAGCTCTCGAACCCCTTCTACGGCTGCCAGGTGCCGATCCGTCTTGCACATCCTACGTATCATCTCGCGTTCAGTCATTCGACTCCATACCAATTTACCGCCGAGCACGCACCGTTTACCCTAGTCTCTTGGATCAGCTTTTTTACCCTGAATCTACTGTGCGCGCTCTCTACGAGTCCTTGCGTTTGACGGAGGCGAATATCAGGTTTCTATGGTCTCAGGTCGAACCACCTCCTTTTTGTTTTTGCTTAGTCACGCTAATATTTTAGCAGAGTATCGACCCAGCACTTGGCAACGCACCCCGTAGTCTCGGGCATTTCCAACCACCCCACTCACAGCTCCATCATCTTATCTTCCACCTTCTTCGTCTTCGGACAAGTGCCCATCTTATCGTCAAGACCTCACTCCAAGTTAAGAGGCAGCTCCCACAAAAATCATCCAATAAAACCTCCCTTCGCCTTGCTGAGGTCATTAGCGCTTTATATGATGCGATTCCCCTTCTCGCAGAAGAAATTTCCGCTTCTGCTACTTCCTCAAAGGTAAACTAGCCTCAAACAAATCACTATCATCATTCTTAATATTTTTTATCCCAGCATTGGCAAGTGTTTGGTCGAATCATCCAAGTTTGCTTGCAGCTCCAACATACGATACGCCCCGAAGCTTTGGACTTTTCATCGTTGCGAGTTTTGATTAACTGGCTTGTAGAAGAAGGCATCGACCAAGTATCTGAGCTCAAGACTGTTGCACAGCATATCCAGACCTTGCAGCAAATTCTTGCTCTTAAAACAGGCCTTGGGCTGTTTGAGATTTGGCACTTATTTTCTCGCATCCCGGTCTCATTGGCTGTCGACGTCAAGGCTCTTCCTGAGCTGACAACACCGCGCCCTTCGAGTTCGTGTATTTTGCTTCGCTCAAGCGTTAACTAATTATCTCTTGACAGTACTACGAGCTAGAACCCTTGATCTTCTAGCTTTTCGACAGTTGAAGTCGCAGTCATGCGATACGGCTATCTCCATTTCTCTTCCAGCTACAATTCAAGTACGCTTCTCTCCTTAAGGAAGACATTTATACCTGAATCCCCTATCAGATTACACCTCTTCCGACGACATCTATTACCCTCCGTCAATCCATCTTCAATTCGATTCGCACAATTTTTAGTCTCTCCACCAATCGCTCAAGACTTTCTGCCGTACTTCTGATCTCTTCTTCATGATCTGGAACTAACATCCAAGCAGATCTTGCCGCGTCTTCTCCATATTTCTTGTGAAATGAGTAGTTTACCCTTGAGTTGGCTGGCATCCTTAAGGGGATTAGACTGGGCCTTAAGTGCGGACGAAGGTACATCCCTGGTATCAATCCGTGGCGTTTTCTAATGGCCTTCAGACTATACTCCCTACGTGGCGCGTGCCATCATTGACTGGTTAAGTGATATTTGGTTTGGAAATGAGGTACCTAGTAATTTTCTATCCTATATCATATATTTAACGTCTTCTAGCCGGAAGGTCCCGGGTTTCTTCTCCAGGCTACACAATTGACGACATGCGTACGGCTCTGGTAGGCATCCACGGATCGTCTAAATTGTTAGAATTAACTCTGGACCCCTTAGCTATTCCCCATCTCTCTCATTGAACTCTTTATCGAGTTTTGAAGAAGAGATTTCTTTCCAAGCTCAGACTGAAGCCATGTCTTGCGACGACAATCTATCTGGATCCGAGAAACTGACGGAAATATTGACATTCAGTCTGACGCTGGTCTGTATCTATTCCTCTACTTTAAATGACACTCATATATTCTAGTTCCTTTCCGCTTTCGACCCGACCTTCCGGCCGACCTCGCCCACTGGTGGCCCTACTTGCATCCGACTTCGCAACATTGTTTCTGCCATTAAGGATTCTAAACACCCTGCTTTCGTTGGAAAAGGGTGGGGCCATCTGCAAGAAGCTGTACGTTCAATCTCAACTGAAATGAGCTACCAAGATGGGGTGCCTTTAGCCCAATCCTACATTGCCTTTGCAACATTTGCTCTCGACCTTTTTATTCCAGATCCTCCGGTCGACCCTGCGGCTTGCGAAAAATTTACCGCAGAGACCTTACAGCGATTCGCCAGTGACCTTCAGAACCAACTCGGCCTGCACAAGGATCTCGAAATGGCCTCATCTGGCAACCAGGATAATGAAACAATTGATTTACTTCGCAACGAACTTGACATTATTTCATCTCAACGAAAACAATATGTCACATCCCACAAGCCGCGAGATCCTCTGACATTACAAAGCTTCTGGGCTGAAGTGTCCCAATTCCAACGACAAGCGCTCTCGAGCAGCCGCATTGAATCATTAGTATCACTCCTACTTGGTCGGACCATGGGATCATCACAACAAGAAGTCGTTGTCCAGGAGTCGATCCATGGGTTTCTCCAAAGACTTACAGAGGCCTATCCCTATTTTGATGATCTTCTTTTTCCGCTTCGTTTTGCACTTCTCCACCTTCGATTGGGATTACGTCTCCTCGCATCTATCTCACAGACACCACCCAACGATAGAGCAGAAAGAATCGCTCGGGCTGCTGTGACATATCCCTCGTTGCGAGGTGTAGTTTTGTCGAGCGCCGTAGATGGACCTCCCTCTGGTTGTTCACCTTTCAATCTTCTCCTCTTTCAACTCTCTGCCGCGGCAACAGCCTTAAGCTGCGGGCAAAATATTAGTGGATTTTCTGTACCATCTTCTTACGAACAAGTCTTCCGGCTTTGGTCGTTAGAAAATGCTAGGAAGGAGCAAGGGGACCTTGAGGCTCAGTCTTTATATCGGCGCAGTGTTGTATCTCATCAGGCCATGACTGATGCTGAAGTGGAAGAGGAGGAGTTAAAGGCTCTTTTTCCTTTATTCGAAGACGTTCTCGACGACAATGCGGTATCCGCACCGACCAAAAAAATCCCTTCATCTATCCAAAGGCGGCAGATTACGCAGCTCATTTCCATTCATTACAGTTTGGTATTGCCTTCTAAAGATCCACAGGTCAGCATTTCGCCATACGAACAGTCCAAGGAGGGCCTTCTCCAGGAGATTGTCGGTCAAGACGACACTCCCACCTTACGACTATCCGAGGCAAGGGATTGTGAGAGCAAAGCATACCGACTGGCGGCGTACTGTCGGGTTCAGAAGAATTCTTCTAGCGAAGTACCATCGTCTATAAGCAATTTTTATACAGATCCCAATCGTCTCGAAACCCGCAAGGCAGAGAAGGTCGTCTCGAATCTCAAAAATCGTCTGGTTGAGCTCACGGAGGATTGGCCAGATCAAATGGTGCTGCCTCACTTGATATTGTGGTGTGACAGCATACTATCCCTTTCTCTCTCTAGTCCTATCGCGAAAGTTCTTACATCGCTGGAGCTGTTACTATCGAAAACAGATGATTGGGAGAACTATGCAAATCGCGAGAACACCCTCAAAGCTTACCGACAAGCCCTCACCGATCTCATTGTCGAATGGCGGCGACTTGAGCTTTCGTCTTGGAAGGTTCTCCTTGACACCCAGGCTAAAGATTGCCAGGACGAGGTTGGATCATGGTGGTTTAGGCTCTACGAGCTTCTTATTCGTGGGTGCCATGACGCTTCAGAAGGTGCCTCCGAGGATGCTTTTGCGGCGTATCTCGACAATCTAGTGCCTCTTCTCCGGGATTACATGCGAAGCTCTCCAGTTGGACAGTTTGAATCACGTCTTCGACTCTTGGAAAGTTTCCGGTCATATTATCTCAGCTTCGTGCCCTCTCACTGGGCTACAAGAGTCGCTACTCTCCTTTTCACTCTTACTACGGAATTTCGCACGTTTCTACCAGCGGTACATGCTTCCCTTCTCGCCGCTAGAAAACCATTAGAGCAGGAAATATCCAACTTCATCAAGCTGGCAAGCTGGAAAGATGTCAATATCCATGCTCTCAAACAGAGCGCGCAGCGAACACACCATAAGCTTTACAAGATCATCCGGAAATTTCGTGAAGCACTTCGCGAGCCTTCATCCCCCCACCTTCACTTCCATTCTACCACACTCTCAAATGTATTGGACCCTCCAATCACTTCCCAACCAATGCTGACGGTTTCAGGCGAGGTTGGCCCTCTTCCCCCCGCGCTCCAAGGCGAAAATATTCCTTCTCACCTTCAACATCTTGACCAAACTGTGCGAAAGTATTACAGCATAGTCGGATCATCGATTGTACCTTTTCTTGAGCCCCTCTCTGGTGAAAATGCCGACGACTTAGCGGGCGAGATCCTCTCTACGACTCAGTCTCTTTCACAAACCGCTCTTCCAGCAGATAAAGACAAGAGAAAGAAAGCAGCCAAAGCGTTACTTGTTCGAAAGAGAAAGGCGTGGAGCGATTTGTTAAAGGAGCTGAAACGGGCTGGCGTTCCATCGAGTCTTACACCGATTTCGCTGAAACACCAGCAGAACCCGAGGTGGATTCTTGAACATCTTCGGCTGATTGAGGGCAACTTGTATGATGACGGCGAGGGGTACCTTTTGAAATGCTTGACGCTTTTGCCGAATGCCCGGGCGTCCTTAGCACACCACCACGATGATCTAAATACGAGAGAACTTCAAAGGGGAGTGACATTTATGGAAGGTATTTTCGCTCTGATTCTTCGGGCTAGAAACCGGTAAGTCATTTGTCCACACCCACCATCAGTTTCATTGAACTTGCACAGTCTCGCTGTCTTGGTCCCCGTTGTCAGAGATCTTCGACGTATACGTTCTCGATGGCAAGACTGGATTGCTCGTCCAGGATTGAGTTGGACGGCAGAGAATCTCGCTAGCCAACTTCAGGCTTTGTTGGCCGTCTGTCGCGGAACCGAGTTCTCTCTCCAGGAAGCTCTGGATGGACTCGTTGCGTTAGCAGATACATCCAAGGATCGCTCAGTATTGGAAAGTGTCAAGCCTATGCTCGAAAAGGGCCAAGTTGAGACCCGCATGGGTTTAATGGATCTGGAAGAAGTAGCAAAAAGAGTGTCCATTATGCCCGTCGCAGTGTTATTCGAAGGTACGTGAATCACTGCTTTAGTTTACACCAATCTAATATCTTTTTTCTAGATGAGAAAACAGTCGTCCATGCTACAATTCAGCATTTACGGGAAGTCGTTGCGACGCTTCAGCACCACTCGAATATGATTCCACAGACCCGGTACCTTCTTTCCCCGGTCGCACAGTGGATTGAAGACCAGCTTCCATCTTCTACCGTGGTGTTCGAAACCAATCATGACATTCATTTCCAAGAAGACACTCTTCTTAACTTGTACCTTGTCTCAGTCCAACATATCTTAGCTCTCATTCCCTTGAGCTCAGAAGACACCCGCGAAGCATACATTTCATCAAACCTTCAAAGCATACTCGACACCAGTTCAGCTCTCAACGCTGACGGAATTCGAACAGAACTTATGCAAGCATTTTCCTCCTTAGTTCTTTCCACAGAACTTTCGCTTGAAAACAAGGTCAATGCTCTGAAACGTCTGGAACCATTTGCGTCCACGCACTTGAGCCTAGTCGAGCGAAATGTATCTGCATTAGCCAGCCTTATCAGAGCATTGTCCAAACTTGGATATATCTTCTCTTCTCTCTTACTTTCGCTGGCAAAGCAGGGCTTCTGTCAGCCTGCTGATGAAGAGAAGGAGGATGGCAATGCAGATGGCTCTGTTGAAATGACAGATGGGACGGGGCTTGGAGCTGGATCAGGAGCGAAGAACGTCAGCAACGAGATCGAGGACGAGAGTCAGGTAGAGGGACTAAAAGGTCAAGATGACGAAGAGCATGAAGATAAGGAATCAAGAGAGGAAGGTGATGAGAATGCGATCGAGATGGGTGATGATATGGAGGGTGACTTGGAAGATGTTCCAGATAACGAGGAGGACAATGAACAGGACGGCGACGAGGGCGATGAAGACGATAACGACGAGCCAGAAGAGCGACGGGAAGATTTGGATGCTACCGATCCGAACGCAATTGACGAGAAATTGTGGGGAGATGATGCCGGAGAAGAGAGTTCCTCGCACGATGATAAAACTAACCAGGATCGGTCGAAACAAGATGCAGGAGAGTCAGAAGTTGTAGCGAAGGAGGGCGAAAGCAAGACTGGAAAAGACCAAGAAGAGCAAGACCCTGACCAACAGAAGGAAGATGGAGATGAGATTGCTGAAGACTTGCCAGACGAAACGCAGCCGAATGAAGCTGGAGGAAAGCTGGAGGAGCATGTCCCAGATGCAAGCGCCCTAGATCTTCCAGATGATCTGAACCTGGGCGAAAACGACGATGCTGGAAATGAGACGGCGAATGATGATGATGATGATGATGGCTTATCTCTAAACGATGCAGAAGGCTCCGATGCCGGAATGCAAGAAGATGAACATCCCACACCAGGACCGGATAATGACATAAAGCAGGACGACGAAGACAATGATATGAGAGCTGTTGGAGAAGATGAACAAGTGAGTCGGTTAAAACAATATCTGCAGCAGACAGTAATTGATTTTCGGGTAAAGAATCCGTCCGACGAGCCTCCCGAGGACTCTGCTATTGCTCAGCCAGACGTCGCATCGGGTCAGGGAGACAACACCTCTGTGCAACAGCAAGCAGGGCAACAGGGTGTAGGTGCAAGAATTGATCAAAGCACGGACTCAGGTGTCGACGCTTCTCAGGATACTGCGCAAGACACGAAAGATACAAGTCCGGGTGGTGAACAGTAGGTCTAGCCCTGCCAGACACCGAAAAATACGCTGAATTTCAGTTTTAGTGAGACACCAAAGAATCTCGCCGATTCTGCACCAGACAATGGTGCGGATGGTACCATCGGTGCTGGTGAAGCCATTGGTCGGGATGACCAGAGCGCTATGCAAAACCAGGCAGATCACTCACAAGATGCACCATCGCCAAATCCATTCCAACGAAGTCTCGTGGATACAGCGAAAGAGATTCAACAGCGATTTGACGATATTCTCTACGGTCGAGAAGATACACAAAGGGAAATCCCTGCTGACACGCCGCAACAATCAGCGCAACTTGAATATCTCCAACCTCATGAACAAGATCACGACATGGAAGCTCTCGCACCAGCAGACACCGACCCATACGCGAAGCTCAACGATCTTCATATTGCTGAGATCGACGGCGACGACAGCACTACTCCCATGGAAGTTGACCTCCCAAAGTCGATTGCCGAGGACCTTCAATCCATCAACCCCGTTTCTCGAGAATTAGAAGCACCCAAGGTTGAATTGCGAGATACGTTGGACAGCGTCGTACGTGGTGACCGGAACTCTACATCTGGCATCTCCCAAACTCAGGACGACCTCGAAATTGACTCCCAGAAGTTGGAGGTCCAGCTTCGTAAATGGCAGGCATCAGAATATGCCGACAAGGAGTTCTCTGAGAAACTATGGACCATATATAGTGCTCTAACCCAAGACCTGGCATATTCTCTCTGCGAGCAACTTCGCCTCATTCTCGAGCCCACTCTTGCGACCCGTCTCAAAGGCGATTATCGGACAGGCAAACGGCTAAACATGAAGAAGGTCATCTCCTACATTGCCAGTGACTACACCAAGGATAAAATCTGGCTTCGTCGCACTCGCCCTTCTCAACGCGAGTATCAGATTCTCATCGCTCTCGACGACTCGCGGTCAATGGCCGAATCTCATTCCATCCACCTTGCATACCAGACACTCACGCTGGTGACCAAAGCGCTCGATAAGCTCGAGGCTGGCGAGATTGCAATTGTCAAATTCGGTGAAAGCGTCGACGTGTTGCATGCTTTTGAGGATGGAGCGCTCTCTGCTCAGGCTGGTTCGCGTGTTCTCGACGCCTTCCGCTTTGATCAGAAGGCTACCAATGTGCTCTCTTTAGTTGAAGCTAGCTTGAAAGTGCTCGAGGACGCTAAGGAAAGAAGGACATCCAGTTCTGGAGCAGAGTTATGGCAGTTGCAGGTCATTATCTCGGATGGAATGTGTCAAGATCACGAGAAGTTGCAGAGTGTATTGAGAAAGGCGGAGGAGCAGAAAGTGCTGATTGTCTTCATCGTCATTGACTCTCTTCATCAGGCATCTTCGGAAGTTGAGAATTCAATCCTCACAATGGAAAAGGCAGAGTTCAAGAATGTCGATGGTCGGATGGAATTGCAGTTGAAGCGTTATCTGGACTCGTTCCCGTTCGAGTATTATGTGGTGCTTCAAAGCATGGAGAAATTGCCTGAGGTCTTAGCGGGTACACTGAAACAGTTCTTTGAGCGAATTTCTGAGGAGTAGATGTGTTATTTATTGTGTAGATTATGTCTTATATGGATGGGCTTGCTTTCGATGTAACTCCAGCTGTTAAAGGCCAAAACGAATATAGCAATAGTGAAATCTCAAAAAGATAAACATGCA
Organism: Flagelloscypha sp. PMI_526; assembly: GCA_021399455.1. Classification (NCBI taxonomy): domain Eukaryota; kingdom Fungi; phylum Basidiomycota; class Agaricomycetes; order Agaricales; family Niaceae; genus Flagelloscypha; species Flagelloscypha sp. PMI_526. Next base: position 596,171 of record JAJTUO010000011.1, on the reverse strand, counting down.
CGGTCAGACTTTCTCTTGTTGCGTACACATCTATTCAGATATCTTTCGGGCGGGAAAGTTGGGATGCGTATGGAAACACGAGTTTAGATTGGTTTTAGATGTGAGGGATGATGGTGGTCAAGTCCAAGAACACTTCAGCATGCGTGCGCAGCTGTCTAACCTTTCTTACCTCTGAACTACGATGTCGGGCGCAGAAGTGACCCACACTGTGTCAGAGAGCACTACTCCAACTCCTCAGGAGGCTCCTTCAACTCCACCAGAAGCAGCGCCGGAGCCATACAAAGTCTGGAAACCATCTAATTATTCGGGTCCAGCTCGACGTAAGCTTGCTCTCTCTAGGGGTCGCTTGATTCCCCCTCACGATTGTCTCTAGCATCTCTCCCTGACTCATATTTCCAACCCTCTTCATCGGATCTGAAGGCAGCCCAAGCTTCGTTGAGCCAAAAGAGTGCAGCTCTCAACGACGCTCCCCTACAGCTTCGCGCCACACGAGAAGCAGCAGCCAAGGCGAGATTGGAGCGTTGGCCAATAACTACATTGCGCATTAGGTTCAGCGATAGAACGCAACTAGAAAGGGAATTCAAGTCTACGGACAAAATTATAAGTGTCTATGCTTTCGTGAGACCTCTGCTTAGGGAAGACGCGCAGAAGATCAAGTTTGTTTTGTGTACGTTACTTGTCTTTTCTGTTTGACGAACTACTCATGTATGTATGTGTGTTTACAGATTCTACACCACCTAAACGAGATCTCAAGGTGTCTGATCCTGCAATAAAAACACAGACATTGGCACAATTGGGTCTGGCTCCATCGTCCGTTATTCACGTTCGCTGGCCTGATGAGAATGCAAATATGAATGGTACGCTTTGGTTTAATGTTGCAAATCCTCTGCTAACTTTCTTCGCAGCATCAACCTATGGCGCGCCCTTGCTTCCAGAAGTTCTAGCTAAAGCTGAAGAACTCCCCATTCCCAAACCCGACCCAGCATTAGCTAGGCCGTCCAATGAACCTAATGGCCCAACCTTGGAATCTGTCGGAAAGGATATTTCAAAGGCTGCAAACGATGTTATGAAAAAGATGCCAAAGTGGTTCCAGGCGGGAATGAGTGAGTAGTTCAACGCGATTGTTTGCATAAGAAGCTGACATTGTCCGCAGAGAAATAGAAATCCGTGTATTGTTTACTTCAATCCATGGAATTGTACTGGCCCACTTGAATTCGGTTACTCGTTGGCGTATTATTTGCTTTGAAGCTTCTTCTCATGGAAGTAGTTCCTAATTTATTCAGTCTAAGCTGTTGCCATTCTTCGATCTTGTTGGGTCATCTTAACAGTACTGTACTGTGAATTCGAGCGCTAAGCAGCCCAGTCTCGGGGATTCTTGAGTATCTCTACCATCTCGCTCTCTCTTGTCCCATCTCCTTCCACTCCAAGATCACTCATATACTCCCACCTCGCTGTTTCGGGCATGCTGGCAAGCACATTTTCGACCTGAATGCCAGGAGTTGCTAGTCCAAACTTTGTCCCGCGGTCGTAAACGAGATTGAACTCGATGTAACGACCTCTGCGAATGAGCTGCCACCTTCTCATCCGTTCATCCCATTCTTCTGGAGCTCGACGCTCGAGGATGGGCATGTAAGATGGGAGGAATGCATTGCCCAACGCCTGAATGAATGCAAAGATATCCTCTGCTGTTTGGGGACGCTGTGCTGACGCAGGAAGAAGGGTGTGTGGCAATTCACAGAGGTCATCAAAACGCAAACCGCCTATTCCACGGTGTTCGTTACGATGGCTGATGAAAAAGTAATCGTCTGCGCATTTCTTGAACGCGGGATATAGGTCTGCACCGTATGGATCACAAACATTTTTCAGCGTCTTGTGAAAATGATTAAAGTCTTCAGGAAACGCATAGGACGGAGTGAGGTCCGTAATTCCTGAGTTTATTTTGGGCTCGAGGCGGGAGAGCCAAAGCTTAGATGTTGAATTCGCTTACCTCCGAACCACCAACTCCGCACCTGGCCGGGTGACTCGTGCTCTGAGTTCTGTGTTATCTCGAAATATCTATAGTTCGCATGTGCACTAGGAACGTTTGGGCTTCTCGGATGGATGATAATGCTGATACCGCCAGCAAAAAAGGGCAGCGGCTCATTAAGATCAGGACTCCACTCAACAGAACCATGTTCAGTCGCCATCTGCCTACGAAGGGTTCTCAGTCAGGTCAAATGTCAAGCAGCTTGGGATTCGCAATTACTTGACTGCCTGAGGAGGAAGCTTGCCATAAATCGCCGAGATATTGACAGCGGCTTTCTCAAGAATGGACGACGAAGACTCGGAGGAAAACGTACATGCTCGTCCTCTTCCGCCTTCTCCTCGACTCCATTCTTGCACGTTAAATGCTGGCGCGGAGGCATCGATGCCCTCTAACCCGCGAACGATGGTTCCTTGCAGGCTTTCAATGTAGTCCACCACTGCTTCCCGCATGGACTTCGTCATGGTCAAATACAAGCTTCAAGATTCACCAGCGCCTGACAGGCCGAGCGTCTCATGCAATCTCGGGCAAGAGCTACTTTGAATTGTCGAACGCCGTCATGGATAAAATACTTTGTCTTTTCAACTTCCGGTCACTCGCGCCACAACCAGTGTCTAGACATTCAATCACAGCCGATTTTCCTCATGCGCTATTACCTCCAAGGTACCAAACAGCTTAGCCCGTAAGAAGATGAAAAACTAGCGCATAATAGAGTACTCTGGGTAAGTTCGGGAACCTGGTTTATAGTGGGAGCCTATCAGCGCTTAGGCTACTCCAACCTTAGCCAAACATAACAGAGCTGTTTTTGAATCAGCCTCTCGAAGTGCCCCGGATTTGGGAGTAGAAGCAAGCTGGTGATCCCGTGGACCACTATAAAGTCACGCTCAAGTTGTGCAGGTTCGATTGAGTTGTTTCCCTCCAACCGACCATGGCAGGCTCAAAGCTCCCTCCTCAAGGCACTAACTATATCTCTGTCATTCATTCAACTCTAACGGGAGTCTTTATCGCCCACTCATTTCTAATCCTCCTCCTCCCTCTTGTTGGAGCTCTCTTTTACTTTTCTTCGAGGAAGAGCAGAACGCGACCCATCTTCTTCCTCAATCTCGTAGCAATTGCTCTTGCTTTCATTGCGGGTGTTCTCTTGGATTACCGTGGTGTAAGCTCCTTTATCGCACGTGGGCGCGGTCGCTTAGCTGACACATGGCCCACAGCTCCGAACAATCCTGTCACCTGAAAATCCCCCGCCGGTCTCAATCAATCTTGCCGTTGGTGTTTTGGGTGCTGTCCAAAGCATTCTTGTCGACGTCATTTTGTTGCTACGTCTGATAACGGTATACCCAAGAGCTTACATTGGTGGGGAACGGTTCCTGGCTTTAATTGCACTTCCTGTCACTCTGAAAGTGGGAAGAGTAATAAACCTTCTCATCTTCATTGTGAAGCTAGCCGAAAACGCTCACGATCCGGTCGCTATCTCTCGCTTCTGGATTCAAGCTCCATACTTGAAGATTGAGTGGTTCATGCAGCTGTTTGACAATGCGTCTGTATTTTTGCGCTTGGCGTTAGTTCCTATTCCTTACCCCTTGTCAGTTACGCCTCTGGCTTCTTCCTTTGGCGTCTTGTGCTGCGAACTCGCGAAGATCGCTCTTTCTCGGCTCACTCTAACTCAAGCGGTAAGCAAATATGGTAAACCACATCTCTAGTTTGCGGACTAAACGTGTCTCAACAGTGTCATTTGTCGAGAAGGTCAAAACCCTCATTTGGATTGCTGCTACGAACTTCGTGATTCCATGTGTTTTCTCCCTGGCTCAGTTGGTCATTGTCTATGAAGAAGTCAATTACGTCATTGTCAACGACATCGTTCTTGTCAACACGATGTTAGCTGTCTTTGGTGTCGTCTTTGCCACTATATGGGCTGGGACCACACACAAGAGGCAAGAGGAGACTGCGTCGGCTCCGACCGACAGTAGCGACGGTCCCAACTCTCCTCGAGGCGATGTTATTTCAGCCATGGTGTTCAACAGCAGGGGCGCAACAAACAGTCAAACTCAAGGAGGAGATATAGAAGCTGGGGATTCTCAAACAGACGGAGAAGAGATCTTGAATGAAAAGACCGCCAACATCAAAGACAATTAAATGATCCACGAAGCTGCTGTATGTATTATATGTAATCCATACCCCGTTTACAGCATAACAGCCGAGTTCGCCTTTGCGAGAATGCTAAGTTCCAGGAAGCGAACAGAGACTATGAAGGCGTGGCGCTCTGCTCCTTGGGAATACCCAGCATTCCTCGCCCGAATGCGTTCGCGATGGTTTCAAATCCTCCACCTTGTTTAACTTCTCCAAGGAACAGTTCATGCTGATCTGCTAACCACTCGTTGTTCCTCTTCATCTCTTGAATGAGACCGTGTTCGCTAGCGCACAAAGGACAATCAGGTTCGTTTGGAGGTACATGACTATAGAAATTTGTTAAGTATTGCCCAAGGACAAGCAAAATAGAGGTGGAAATGACTCACTCGGCGTGGAAGCTGTGGTGGCACATAAAATGAACAACAGGCAAGGTTAAAGGCGCTTGACATCCTGAGCATCTCGTCATGTGAATTTGTTGCGGTCGGTCTGGATCTGACAAGGCTGCAACTTGTTTTTGCTTCGTCTCAGTATCGAGTCGATTCGCGGCTATCCATTCCTGGTCCTGTTGCGTACCAGTCAGCATACGTGTGCCGGCCTGTTCGATCCCAATCCCTTACCGTGGTAATATCCGCCCTCGATGTCTTGATCTTCTCGATCAGCCATTCCTTAACCAACCCAACGCTCGCTACGTTATTCCTGCTTAGCACCTGAATAATTCCTAGAGGCGGAATAATCTTCTCCCTATCGACGTAGTCCAAAATCTCTTTCACCTCTTCCTGCATTCTGGACAACAACTCGGCACTTGATGTCAAGTGTCTCAACACCAATGGATATAAATGTTTCTGGCCCTCCTTTGGTCCATACAGTTTGAGGAATTCAACAGCCTTTGGAGCACCGGTTGGATCTTGGTCTTCGACGTCGCGAGCGATGTAGAAACGGATGATATCTTCGTACATTCCCAACTTGCCCCAAAGCAGCACCAATCCTTCTGTATGGTTTCGTGTGGAGCAGAGGATAAGGGCATGCGTGGAGTCATATGGAATTTCAGCACTCCGAAGAATTCGTAGAGCCTTTGCTCTCAGCGTAGAATCTGCTTGATCGTCCTCCGACAAGGTAAGGTAAAGGTCTAAAAGAGTATTCCAAACTGCAACTTGCTCCTTCTTCTCTGCTTCTTCGTCCAAGGCTGGCACAGCGGACGGAGGAGGCCCTTTCGAAAGCAACGTCTCATCGACAGATTGACCCCATCGCCGCCAAGCAACCGCTTCCAAGAAAATTACAAACTGCTGCATATGATCTACGAAGTGCGCAAAGTACACTCGAGGAGATATTTGCTTTGCAGGTGGAAGAGCAAAAGGGCGTGCTGTAGTAGGCGTGCCAACTCGTAGAGTCTTGGCGTCTTGGTCAAGACCTGACTGTTGATTAGGTATTGACGAGTCTGTTTGGTCTTGAGTAACGTCACTGGTTGACGATGGAGCAGGAGGTGGGGATGGAGTGTCGGGCCGTGAATCTGGAGGTGTAGCTACTGCCGCTGCGGAAGAAATAGCGGGCGTGATAGCTATAGGATTTTTTATGGCAAGGTAGGAGAGGTATGACGGTGCACCGTTCGGTGCTGCTGGTGGGGGCTGCTTCGGTAGATCCTTCGGCTGGGGAGGAAGAGTACCTGTTGTCGTCGTGCAAAGGTCAATCAATAGCTGGGTAGTCTCCCCAGGAAGGTGAGCCAGCATAGCTCGACCATATCTTGCAAGATTGCTCTCAGCCTAAAAAACGGAATTTATTAACCAAAATTTGACGGGGAGGCGAACACTCACAGCATCTACACCCAACTTCCGAATGTAAGCTAAAGCTTCTGCATATTTCCCCGCATCCTCTACTAAAATCCTAAGATACTCCGAATGTCTGTGATACTTCTTCGCCAACCAGCCGGCGTGATCAAAGTATCCTGCCTGGCGACAAACGCGAATGGCTGTGTCCAAATCGAATGGAAGATCCTCTTTCTCCTGGTCACCACCTTGCATGCGGTTGATAGCAAGCAAAGCCGTTGACCGCCTGGCCTCGGTCTTGATGAAGCTATCAAGCCGCGTTACATCTTTTAGCTTGGTATACGTATTCAAAAGAAGCGTAGTATGATCTGAGTTGGCAAGGCCATAATTGTGCAACTCCTGAAGATAGGTGACGAGGTTGTGAATACGCTGAGCGTCGAGGAATTTGCGGATGACATAACTTGGCTGAAGATGACCTATGGTGAGGACAAATTCAGTCATAGACAAGTCGTATTTCCCTGTCGAGTAGAGAGAATCAGCGTAGTGTTTGTGAATGTCGGCTACGTGTGATTCTTCGAGGCGCTGGGTGCGGGCAAGGCTCAGAGCAATACGATACTGCCCTTTCTCGTATAATAGTTCCAGCTTTTGAGATGTGGGGAGTTCATCGAGGCAAGAGAGCTTGAAGAAGATTAAAAACAAGCATAATTCAATCAAGAGTACTCACCGAGCCATCGTTCCCTATAACCCAAAGCTTGTCCCACTGTGATACAATCTCTCGCACGCCTTGGTTGAAAGCGCCAGTGTAAGCCACAAGTTTATTCTCTAAATCGAGAATTGTGATCTTTGTGACGTCTGTATCTTGACTCGGCCCAGAGGCAAATGTACGAGCAACAAAATTGCGAACTGTCGCGCTTGTACTTGCCGCTGTAGCTTGGAGTGGTGGGCTGATGATAACGAGGTAGTTTGCATGCGTGTGGATGGCAGTTTTCTTTCCTTCGTAGGCGACGCAGGTACCTCTCCCATCAACTCCCATTTTGTAAATAGCTTCTTCACGAGCAACGACCATGTCCTTGTTTCTCCACATGTCCATCTCGCTACATCGGAGGGCTGAACCGAGTTCGTCTACTGTCACAGCACGGTTGTTGGATGAAGATGACTTGACACCAGTAACTTGATAAGTCATGACTTGTGATATTGTGACAATGAAGAGATAGAGGTGGGCATTGTGAGGGTCGTGGTCCTCATCAGAAACAACCGCGGAAGAGGGTTCACGGAAACCCAGTCCAGTTATGGGCTCACCAGGCTGAGCGTCGTGCAAGATGGCTGTTGGCTTTTGCAGAGCGGTAAGAGAATGAGAAGGGGATTGGAGGGATTGGCTGAGATATTTGTAGAGAAGGACTGTGCCGTCTGTCATTCCAATAGCTAGAGCTTGAAGGTCAGAAGCCAGGGAAATTGTTGAGACCTGTAAATGTTCAGACGCGTCTCTGAAGGGGCTGAATGAATACGAACAGGAAATGGACGAGTGGTATCTTTTGTCTGAACTTTTACGGAACGTAGAAGTGTAGGAGAGGCTGTAACTTTATCGGGTTTCTCGAGATCCCATATCTTGAGCAGTGGCTGCTTGACTGTATCCTCTTCTCCCAGAGTGACGAGTTTGCCGTGTCGCTCAGCCATATGTGTTACACGGCCATTGACGTGGGCTATCCAGCTCAGATAGGGCTCGAAATCTCGGTTGAGGACATGAAGAGATCCGTGCAAGTCTGCAACGACCACTCCAACGCTGGAGCTGCATATTGTCGAGAGTTCCGAGGTCAGCTAAAGGTATTCAATATAACGGGTCAGATATTTACGAGGAGGAATACCTTAAAGATTTCTGGACCAGTCTCAGGATTATTGGTGTCCTTGACAGAATGTACATTGAAGAAGGTGAATTGCCGCAGCTAAACCCAATTAAGACGAGTTTCCCAAATGACACAGGGCGGACGTACAGAAGGTGCTATACTCGCTGCCTTGGCTGCAGCCGATGCAACTGAGGACATGGCTAATTATGGCCCTTCGAAGAATTCCAAAGTCTATAGCATCCAAGAAATAGAACGTGATGGCGAGAGCAGAGAACCAGAAGCAGATGCGCCTAATTGATTCTTTTGAACTCACCTCTCATCATGAACGGCTCCCAACCCTCGTCCGACCCTCCACAAGCACCCAAGCTCTCAATGGACGTATCAGCCTTGCCAGTGTCTCACATAGAGTCTCTAAAATTCAAGGTGTCCCAGATTCACAGCTCCGTTGAAACTCTCCGCCAGGCTAGCCACTTTTACTCCCGCCGCAAGTTCCACCACTAATAAAATCGCAGACTATTGAAATGGGTGGCATGCCTTACATGCTTCCCTGGCCAGAAATTCTAACCAAGTACAACCTTTTGATCTCACAGACCACCAATCTCCAGGTCGCTCTCCAGACGCTCTCAGGCCCGACCTCCGAGACGCCTAACTCATTGATGTTCGAACATCTGGCTTTACATCCTGGCTCATCTATGTCTGACTTTGAACTTGACACCCAACTCATCCCATTATTACGAACGCAGCAAACAAACGATGTCCTTACGGAAGAGAACGCCAACGTTCGGCGAATCGCAGAACGATTACCCCACACTCGCGGTTCCGTTGGGATGCTTCACGAAGGTGGTCTTGCTGCCCAGAAAGAGTGGTCTGAGGTCATCGAAGAGTGTGCCACTATTCGAACAGCCCATGACAGTCTCGTCAACCGCGCTCAGCTTGCCGTGAAACTACTCAAAGACAATTATACATGGAAAAATTGGACAAGCATTGTTGAGGAAGCAGAGCCGGAAGAACTCCCTGATCAAGACGTCCAGATGGGAGCTGCACTTGACGAGGATCTCGAAGCACTGTTTGAGGGTGAAGGTGACAACCAGACCGAAGGTGGAAGCACTCCTCGAGATAGTGGCAGTTCGGGTCCTGGCACACCACTTGCTACAGTTCCAACTGATACGACCTGAATCATGTACGTTAGTTCTGCATTTTTGTATTTGAGGTCCCCACCTACATTTGCTCACTTTGAATCTCTAGCCGCTTCGAATGGCAGGATACATCCTCGCAAAAGCAGTTTCATATGCGTATTTTAAAAAACACTGCCTTGACGAAGATGCTCGGAACTTTGGACTGCCGAAACGACCCGAAATTTTGACAGTGAATCCAGGCATTCTTCGAGCTCTTGTCCTCTCAGGTTATACAACCCTCTTCATGGCCGAATAGTATGGATTCCATCGCTCCAGCACTCCATTTTATATATGCTTAGATGTGGAGGCATTCTCAAAGCCATGTCTCCAAAGCCCAGATTCGATGACCGCGCCAGCCACTCGTGGGCATTCATAGGCTACTCGAAGTCGTGGCCTCGCAAAATTGAATGATTGTGGATCAAGGAAAGTAGTGCTTAGAAATTGACAAGTCGGATAGTTCTGCAATAGAATTTGAATAGTGTACAATTCAAAATGGTCTGTCAAGTCACCGGTCACTTGAACGGCAAGCTTGGCGAAACAAAGTTTGACCTTGAGCTGATGTTTAGACGAAAATGTTATTTTGCCCAGCATATTCCAGACACATAAACTTCGTCACTTGTCGCTAGACACAAAACTTTGTCTTCATGGTGCCTGACGAACTACTTGAGTGGTACAGTACAGGGATATACAGCCAACTCGTTTTGGACAGTCCTGATGGAATCCCTATTCCATCTAGGGACGACGCCTTTTTCTCCGACATGGCCTCGTATACCTTCGCGTGGAAGCTGAAAAGTAATAGGTTCTAAAAATGGAATTTTCGGAAGACGCTTTTTGTTCCTCGATTCCGTTGGGTATGACGTAAATATGTTGAGTCCGCAATCCGACACGTATCGCGAAACACTTTGATCGAAAGTCACAAAAAACCACAGTCTAGACAGGCAGAAAGATTTTTTTCTTTAAAAAACCCATTATACGAACAAATGTTTAAATACTTGCAAAACGAGGCCAGGCAAAGGAACTGCGGGAAGCAAAGGAAGACAGATCCAAAAATGAGAGCTGGAAGCTATCTCGGATTTCTTCCGCCTATGATGGCCTATTTAATGCAACGTCCAGTTAATTCTTGACTCTGGTCTCCCATCTTCATGGTCCTACTCGAACGATGAAACCAGTTGAGCCCGACGAGAAACGCGAGCCTGAGCGACAAGGACCGAGTAAGATTCATGAACTCGACTTTGGAGAAGTTCGTATACGAAAGCGAGAACATTGGTGGCAAATCTGGCAAGTTTATTTGCTCAAGTTTTATCCTAGATGACTCATAGATTATCTTACAGGGTTCCATCGGGTGAACCTCCTCCTCCCCCTCAGTCTCTCGACGATGCACCGGTTCGTATAACTTGGTTTGCTTGCTGGACTCGGTGAACGCCTTTGAATAGATCTCACGTCTTGTAAATGCTGGTATCTTATCGCAGTTGACTTTTGCTTGGATTAATGATCTTATGGTGTGCATTCTGGACATTTCCTCTCCCCTTCATTTCTTCATCTGAATTTCAGGTACTGGGATATCGCCGAACTTTACAAGCCTCAGACCTTCCAAAACTAGATGAGCTGAGACATGCTGGATATTTATCTGACCAATTAGACACGGCATGGGCCAAACGGGTAAAGAACGCAGAAGAATGGAACGCAAAGCTTCAGAGTGGCAAAGTGGCTCCTTCATTCACTCTCAAACTTCGCTGGTTCGCGCGTTCAGCTCTTCGAGGGGGTTCATCTCGACGAAAGGAGCTGGAGGACCAATGGAGAAATTCGTCTGGGATGAAAGAACCGAGTTTGACGTGGGCTTTGAATGATGTCTTTGGTCGAAACTTTTGGTTGGGTGGCCTGTTGAAAGTTATTGGTGACCTTGCCCAACTGACCGCTCCTATTCTGCTAAGAGTAAGGTTCCATTTTACGACATGTGAGCCGGCACTTACAGGCTATGCAGGAAATTGTGAACTTTGCAAAGGACAAAGCAGCAGGTGAAGAAGACGGTAAACTTGGCAGAGGCGTTGGTCTCGCTATCGGCCTGTTTCTTTGTACCGTAACAACAAGCATTTGCCAACATCAGGTTTGACTAGCGTTTTAGTTTTATATAGGAGCTAACTTCTACCTCTAGTTCTTCTGGCGGTCAATGTTCACTGGATCTCTCGTCAGGGCAGCATTGATCAACTCCCTATACAAGCGTGGGGTTTCGCTCTCTGGAAAATCCCGCACCGAACTTCCTAACTCTGTCTTGGTCAATCACTTGAGCGCTGATATTAGTCGCGTTGAAATGGCCGCACAGTGGTTTGTGAGTTGCGACCTGAGCAATCCTTTATTCGCACTCATTCCAAGTTATGATAGCATTCCCTCTGGACTGCACCTATTCAATTGAGTGTTTGTTTAATCATTCTCGCAGTCCAGCTCGGACCATCTGCCCTTGTTGGCTTCTCCCTCTTCTTTCTCCTCATTCCCGTTCAACAGCGAGTGATGCGGTTCACGTTCCAGACGAGGAGAAAAAGTGTCAAATTTACAGACGCTCGGTCTAATATTTTGTTAGAAGTTTTCGGTTCGCGCTCTCTCTATCGTTCCTCCACCCGGCATTGACTTTGAATTAGGCTCAATGAGAATCATCAAATTTTTCACTTACGAAAACTCATTTCTGAAGCGTAAGGCTTTTTTCGGGTTTGGACCTCCCCCTCTAAGAGTATCATCTTAGGTATTGCTGCTATTCGCCGATCTGAGTTACGAGGTGTCAGGAGGATTCAAAATGCGCTTTCATTCAACATAGCGTATGTGTTATGTTATCGCTGAGATTTTTTCTATTCTGAGTCCTACAGTTTTGCCTTTTCCACTCCAGCATTAGCAACAACAGTGTCTTTGGTCACCTATGTCGCCGTTACAGATGTTCCCGATGTAGCAGTCATTTTCTCTAGTGTCTCGCTCTTTGGACTGCTCCGTCAACCCATGATGTTCCTACCTCGCGGTCTTTCTTCCAGTGCAGACGCGCGCAGTGCCCTTCAGCGCTTGAAAAAGGTATTTGAAGCGGAGCTGCTGACGGAGAATCTTTTGGAGGTGAATGACAATTTTGATGTCGCTGTCAAGGTCGAAAGAGCAGGTTTCACCTGGGATGCACCTCCACCACTGGCAGAAGCGGTTTTACCTAAGAAAGGTTCGAAAGGGGATGGTAAGCCTCCTCCAAGGGCAAAGGATGTAGATCCGGGTCCCGTCTTTCAACTGAGAGACATTTCCATGTCGCTTGAGCGAGGCAAGCTAGCTGCGATTATCGGCCGAGTGGGGAGCGGAAAGGTCAGTCAAGTCAACGCCTTGTTTGGCTTGGATCTAACATATTCCTATAGTCTAGTTTATTGTCGGGATTGTTGGGTGAGATGCGGCGCACCGAAGGACAGGTCACATTTGGAGGGAGAATAGCGTATTGTGCACAGACAGCGTGGATCCAAAATGCTACTTTGGTGAGCCTTGAATTCTTTCCGAGATTTACACGCCCCTAACTGTAAGTAGCGTGAAAATGTCTTATTTGGACTCCCATATGATGAGGACCGTTATTGGGCAGCTATAGAAAGCTCATGTCTTATTCCGGACCTGGAGCAGCTACCTGATGGTGACTTGACAGAGGTATGTAATTGCCTTGAAAACAAATATTGTCCCCTGGAATTCCATAGATTGGCGAGAAAGGAATCAATATTAGTGGCGGCCAAAAGCAGCGGGTACGTCTTTCTCCTGTGCGAAGGAAATATTGCTTGATGATACTCCAGGTCAATATCTGCCGCGCTTTGTACGCGAATGCCGACATTATTCTGTTGGATGACCCTCTCTCGGCCGTGGATTCACATGTTGGCAAGAGTCTCTTTAATGCTCTAGCCGCTCTTCGTGACAGAGGTACTACCGTGATTCTTGTTACCCATGCGCTTCATTTCCTGTCTCAATGCGACTACATCTACGCTGTTTCCAATGGTCGGATTGCAGAATCAGGTACCTATGCTGAGCTCCTAGCGGCTGGCGGAGAGACCGGTGCGTTGATCAAAGAATTCGGCGGGAAAGAAGGCGATTCAGATGAATCTGGACTTGTTGGCGCCTCAGGTGCCGTCGAGCGAATAAAGAAGAAGAGCGCTGAGAGGAGTGCTAAAGGCACGGGAAGGCTCGAAGGAAAGCTAATTGTCAAGGAAACCAGAGAGACTGGAAGTGTTTCCTGGGTTGGTAAGTGTCAAAAATAAACATTCCATTATTACACGTTGACCAGCCAATAGTCTATGCGACTTACTTTAAGGCCGCGCGGGGATGGGGAACTTTGCCAATCGTCTTGATAGCTGCTCTCGCTTTCCAAAGCGCCTCTTTGATCAGTAACGTTACACTTACTTGGTGGTCGCAGAAGTTCGCTATCTTAACTTTATCCTTGTGTATTTTTATTGATGCTTTATTAGTCCTTTCCATTGGCCATTCTGGAAGTACGAGGTGCTTTTTGCGACCCTTGGTATCGCTCAAGCCTTTTTGGCGTTGGCTCTTTGTGCAGCTATCGACATTGGTTGCGGTAAAATACATTACCTCCAAGCCCATTTTTTTCTCATTGTCACTTAGAATTGGCGTCACGCAATCTTCATCGTATGGCTGTTGAGCATATTTTCCGTGCTCCAATGAGCTTCTTCGATACAACGCCCACTGGACGGACAATGTCTATTTTTGGCAAGGATGTAGACACAATGGACAACCAATTGAGCAGTACGTACTCTAACGTTGTTTGTGAACAAACTCTGATTTTTTATTCTAAGTTTCAATTCGCTTTTGTTAGTCTCACTGCCCGTTTTGTCCTTGCTTGTTTCTCAAATTTCTCTAGTTATTCTTACATTAGCGGGTCTTCTCGGTGCGGCCATTCTCATCACTATATACGAGCATTATTTCAGTGGGTTTTTTTCTCTCTTCCCCTTCGAGCAGAGTTTTCTAACCTTGACAAGTTGTTGTGGCTGTCGGCATTATGATCATTTATCGTTACTTCGGCGCGTATTATCAGGCGAGTGCCCGCGAAATGAAGCGACTTGGTGGGATGCATTTTATTTGCAGGTTGTTTCATTCTTACCTGATGCAGATGCGATGCTCCGCTCACTGCTCTATGCGCACTTTTCTGAGTCTTTAACTGGTCTTCCAACAATTCGTAGCTACAGAGCTATCGATCGGTTCATCTCAGACAACAAGTATTACATTGACTTGGAAGTGGGTCTCTTGTATTTGATGATTCAAAGCGCGCGAACTAATATTTAATAGAATCGTGCGTTGATTTTAACGTATGCAAATCAACGATGGCTTGCTGTTCGCATTGATGCCCTAGGAGCATTAATGGTATTTTTTGTGCGTGATAGAATGTAATCTGGAGTCCCACTTTTCCAATGTGGTATTAGGTTGGAATCATGGCAGTTACAGGAGTTTCCGATGCAACACCGGCAGAAATTGGTTTGATTTTGGCATATACGACTCAGTTAACCCAAGCATCAGGCATGATGACACGACAGAGTGCCGAGACAGAGAGTACGTCTTTTAGTTTTCCCGAACAGCCAGAATTTCACCTCGTTATCAGATTATATGAATTCTGTTGAAAGATGTAAGTCTTTATTTATTTATTTTGGGTTGGATTGAGCTGACCCATTGCCAGTGGTACATTATAGTCGAGTAGACAACGTCCCATCAGAGGCTCCTTACGAGAAACCGGACAGCAAACCACCGCCGGAATGGCCATCAAAAGGGAACATAGAATTTAAAAACGTAGAAATGCGTTATCGCCCTGGTCTTCCCTTGGTCCTGAAGGGTATATCGGTCTCGATCCAGGGAGGACAACGAATCGGAATCTGTGGAAGGACAGGCTCTGGGAAGAGTTCGTTGACACTGTCCTTGCTCAGAATCGTGGAATACTCTGGTCTTGTTACTATTGACGGAGTGGATATCTCTAAACTTGGATTGTTTGACCTCAGATCCCGAATTTCGATTATACCTCAGGATGTACGCTCTTCACTCTCATGCTCTCGCAGTCAGTTTCTGATGCAAGTGCATAGCCTGTCCTTTTCAGTGGAACAGTTCGCGAGTCCTTAGACCCTTTTTCAAATCACGATGATGCAACCCTATGGTCCGCTCTCCAACGGGCACACATTAAATCCTCTGGAGACGGCAACGGCTCTGACAATAGTCGTATCACTTTGGACACACAAATTGAAACGGATGGGACCAACTTGAGCGTTGGTGAACGTTCTCTGTTGTCTATCGCAAGAGCATTGGTGAAGGATGCTCGCATTGTCATCCTTGACGAGGCAACGTGAGCAGCATTGCTTCTGTGCTATATTGTTCCTAAAGTGTTGTAGCGCTTCTGTGGGCCTGGAAACCGACAAGAAAATTCAAGAGACGATTAGTCAATTCCATGGCAAGACGCTTTTATGCATCGCTCGTCAGTATCAACCCAGGCACATCTCCATCTCAAATACTGAAAGAATACAACTAGACCGGCTTCGAACCATCCTGAACTACGATCGAATTCTCGTGCTCGATGAGGGGGAGGTGGCGGTACGTTTCCTAGTTAGAAGTCTCGCCCGCTCTTGACCATTCGACAGGAATTCGACACCCCCATGAATCTCTTCAACCGAAAGGATGGCATATTTCGAGGTCTTTGCGAGAAGTCGGACATTTCGCTATCTGATCTTCAGGCGGCTCGTTCGGCTCAGGACATGCAGCTTTGAAGGTTCTACTGCGGAGAAAGACAATGAACCTGTGCCCGGCGGTGCACAGCTCTTTACACGGGACTCCCGAAAGCCCAAAAATACTACAACTTAGATGTTCGTGGTTGGTGTGGAGAGGAAGATTGAATATTTTGCACATAGACGATATAATTGAATAGCTTAATCGTTACATACATACATACAAAGAATGTAGCAGAGTATGCCTGTTAAATCAGGGTCTTACCCTCAAATTTGTGATGCCGCGCCATTCACATCACAAAATGGGCAGCGCCCAGCACAGAACCAGGCCAGCGCCAACGGGATTTGCTCCTTTCTTCTCCCCCTTCATCTTGCTCTCCTTTCCTCATTTTCTTCTACGAGTATTCACGAATGCGGTTACCGTTAGAGTGCACTCTTGTCCTATTAGGCTTTACACTGAGCGCAAATTGCCTCAAACTCCATGCTCAAGGTCGTCGCCATCCGTCTTCGTGGTTGGAGGACAGGTCCCTGCATGCCCGAGCTAACGTTGTTGGTCTCAACAATTCTGGAGACATTACCTATCATACCAACGTCAATGTCGGAGACAAAGACTTTTCTTGCTTAATCGACACGGGTGAGTTGCAACTATGCTTGGTTGGCTCCCGGCTTAACATCCTTCAAGGCTCAAGCGACCTCTGGGTAGCTGGGTCTCCAAATAATGCCAAAGATACGGGAAAGACTCTCCAGATTAGTTATGCTATTGGTAAAGTACAAGGTACATCTCCTATCCCCTTTTCCCTCACTCGGACTCAACAAACTGTCCTAACTTCAGGCAAAATTAAGTCAGCTCAGGTCAAGTTCGGAGGATACACCATCAAAGATCAAGCGTACCTTGAAGTCCCCACTGACAAGACCAATCCGGTAAGTGTGTTGTGGTCTATTTCAGTCATTACGAGCTCAAACGGCCCTCTTAGGATGGTACCGGCCTCGTTGGCCTGGGACCCAACACTGGAAGCAACATCTGGAATGCAATCAAACCTGATACAAGGGGAATCACTCTTCTAGACTCCATCTTCGCTGAAAACAAGACGACTCCCAATTTCATGACCGTCATATTAGGCCGGACAGAAGACCCCACAAATCCATTCCCAGGTGACTTTACGATTGGAGAGGTTCACGAAAATTACACCGGGATTACCAACCAACCTAAGCTCGAAGTGACAGACGTGCCAGTTCGCGAGCAAGGCGACCAGCACTTCCAGATCCTCCTCGACCATGGTGGGATCATTGGTCCCGACGGTAACGGTATCAATGTCAAAACAAAGGTCGATGACACCAAAGACGACTATCAACCAACCGCTATCGTTGACACCGGCTTTTCGCTCTCGCAGATTCCTAAATCTGTCGCAGAGGCAATCTACTCTCGCTTCCAAGGCGCTGAGTTCGTCAATGTCTCTGGCGTCGGTGAAACCTGGATTGTGCCCTGTAATTTGGAGGTGAACATTACCTTCACCATTGGCGGACAGAAAATCCCAATCCATCCCCTTGATGCAACGTTGGATCCAAATTTGCTTGGAACGCAGACTGTGACTAACAGCCAGGGTACCCCCTGCTGCATTGGCATGGTTGGTTTTATCATTTTTCTTTCCTTCTACGCTCGCTCACAGGTATATGCAGTTCCAGCCCATCACATTCAATAAAGATACCTTCGATGTCATCCTTGGCATGTCGTTTTTGCGAAACGCTTACACTCTCATCAATTACGGTGATTTTGCTGTAAACAACAATACCAAGACTAAAGAGGATCCATACATCCAAATGCTCGCTGTCACTGATCCTGCAGAAGCCCACGCCGAGTTTGTGCAGCTTCGTCTTAACGGTGTCGACACAACTGGTGACATCCAGCTCCTCCCCTATACTGCATCAAGCAGCAATGATGACCCTAAATCAGTATCGTCAGGGAAGCCGAGCTGGTTCTGGTACGTGGTCATTGGCGGCGCCATAGCCGGTGGCCTAATCCTCATCGTCTTTGCCTGGACCATCTTCCGAAGGAAGGCCAATCGCGGCCGTGGCAAATATGCCAAACTCGATGACCCGTATGCTGGAGGCGGGGAAGTTCCCAGACGATCTCAGAATTTTGACATGCACGCTATTCCCAATCTGTCATACAATGGTAATGGCGACCGCCCGTACGATCCTCGTGCGCAAGGCAGAACGAGTACCGATTCTGCTCCTCCGTACGACCCCCATTCGTACAAAAATCCTTGGGACCATCGCGACTAAATATTCGTGGGTGACGAGATTTGTACTTTGCCTCCCAGTTGGCAGGGTCGGTTTCATTTCACCCTATGATTCCTGGGTTATGGTGGACACAGGTTTTACTCTCGGACTCACTCTCGGACTTTTACACTATCCATTTGCATAACTTGTACCCACTCCATTCGCTCTCTTTTTGGTTGTTAGTGCATTGACTCACACGTCACTTTATTACTTATTAAGCATATTTCCTTTGCATATCCTCTCAAAGTGCTAGGATTCAGTTACGTTATTCTGGCCAACTGGAATACGCCCTTCTAGTAAATGCACCTTCCTGTGGCCTCACGTTTGATATTTTCAAGGAACAAGCTCCGGTCGCCATGCTTTGTGTCATTTCTGCTGCATAATTGCCAACTGGATAATCACTTCGCTTCTTTCAGGTTTATCCCCTCATTATCTACGTGCTTCTTGTGGATTTCCAGCTGAATATATTACAAGATAAGTATGAACTTACACAGGCAATCGCATCACTTGATTTTTGTCCAAACGTTGGGCTCCTCCGTAATACTTTACAGGTCTTCTGAGCTGCATATAAAGGATCACTCGCGACTACCACTGTTTCGAACGTTCACTTACAAGGATGTTTGGTGCTAATGACTTACAACTTGACAGAGCTCGTATGCACAGTGAATGGTCCCTCAGGCCCTATCGAAACATGGTCGTCATACACCCAATGCAGAATATTATGCCAATTGATTTCTTGTAATTCAAATTTACGAACAACTACATCCAGATCACTCGAACATGTCGGCAGGAAGATGGAATGCTTTCAAGAGTCCCTCCGTCACAGCTTTACTGTCCAGCTTTGCCTCCTTGATTCTTCCGTCAATTTCATCACGACTCCTCGCAACCTCCTTTACGATATTTGACCATTTAATTTGCTTCTCGTTCTCGAGCGCAACTGGTAGGAGAACTCCAGACTTCTTCCGAATCACGCCATCCACAATTACAGTCTCCACATCGCGGATGCTCGAGTGTAGGACAATGGCAGCAACTGGATCTTCAGTGGCAGCAGAAAACATGCCTGGAGAAGTTGCATCAAACACAACTAGATCAGCAATTGCACCTTCTTTGATCGTGCCCGCATTTATCCTCAAAGCTGTCGCTGCCTGAATCGTAGCCATATTGAAAACCTCCCACGTCTTCAAGTTCAGCTCGTTTGGATACTTGCCCCGGGACGCGAAGGCGTTGCCAGTCAATCCGCGACTGGACTGAAGCAGGAGTCGCATTTGACCGACAATGTCACCAGAGTAGCAACAGTTACAATCAATGCCAATGGTGAGATTCTTACGAAGCGCCTTGAACCCTGGTTCGTGGATAGGAACAACGGGCATTGCCATTTGCAGCTCTGTAGCTGGAGTAGTAGAGATGTGAGCACCAGCACTAGTGAGGAGGGAGACCTCAGATTCAGTTGTACCCGAGGAATGGCTAAAGATCCAGTCGGAGGCCAAAACACCGTGCTCATGTGCTTTACGTATCATTGAAGCGCCAAAGAGGTTGCTGGAGTCGTGTGCAGTCAAAGGGAAAAGTTTGAGACCTCGAGCCATTCCAATGGACTGCTGGACAACTGGTGTGGGCAAGAAGAGAGCGTCGAATGCAAAGCCAAGAGTGACGCGCCCGTTAGGACCAAACGGATTTTTGGTTGCGAGTTCTTGCAGTTGGGGAATCATCCAGTCGAGGGGAGGGTCACCAATAGCAAACTCTGGAGACCAGGATTTGATCTCGGGAACCATTGTATAGCAGAAGAAAGAGCGAAGTCCAGACTCGACTGTCGCGTCAATGGCACGCGTGACTGTAAAGTGTTAGGTAGTGAAGCAATCAAAAGGGGCTACAAACCGTGCGCCGGAGAACGCGACATATGTGCATGATCTACGACAGTAGTAACCCTGGTAGATTGGGGGTGAGCAAATAATGGGATACCAGCGTATTTGAACTATACCCAGCATCAATAGATTCGAGGGCAGTCGACAACACTCCCCAATAAACGTCTTCGGACGTGAAGAAATGAGACATCAGGTTTCCTAGAAAACCCTTTGAATTTATAGTCACGCGCAAGACTTTAAAATTCACCTCTAACCATGTAATCGATAAGGTTAGAGTCGGGGAAGCGGCCTTTGAGTTGACTTTGCCACATGTGGTGGTGAGTGTCGATAAAGCCAGGAGATATTATTTTGTCAATGCAGTCAAGCGTAACAGTAGAATCATCCAACGGGGCAAGATCTGCTCCAATAGAATGAATCAGGCCATCCTTCACCAGGAGATCGGACTTGAGAGCTTTGGGGATGTCGTTCTCGTCATGGACAATGAGAGTCCCATTCTTGCAGAGAATACTGGAAGGCATCGTGGAAGGTGGGACGAGGTGGGGGGATAAGAGACGGGATCGTTAAATAGTGCCCGGAAGACTTCCGTTCAGTGTAAACTGTAATGTGACCACTGCTTTGAATAGTCATTACACTCAGCTAACAAGTGGCTTCTACTTCTCCCGCCTTAATCCTCAAGGCGCAGAGATGCTGAGAATCTTGGGATACTTAGCCGTGAGCTAGTCAGCATTCTCACGTTCTACAGGGGAAACAACCGCAAATGTCGGCATCCAGAGACCATACGAGCTTTGTGACGTAGCTCGTATATGTGAGTTTCAGATATTCAGCCCGCAGTATTCTATCGGAAGTGGTCAGTTAGGAAGAAAGCGGGAAGCATGTGCTAATCAAACAAACGGGAGAAACAATTAACCTCGAAATACTACAGTAACTGAAAGCCTAGGTTATGCAGAGGAGGATGGTCGTTCCGGTTAAAACTAGTGAGGATTTGAGTACTGTCGACACGGACTCACGTATACAAATGTGCATGTGCTGTTGGGTTGCCGTTGACGCTGAAGCAAGAATTCTACGAGAACACGTCTTGCTAATATCGCAGTTAAAAATGGAAAGAGGCTAGAATTGGTCATCCTTTTGAACGTGGTGAGCATTTTTTCGGGAGAGGTCAAGTCCAACATCGAAGAATCCCTGGACAAGTCATCCTGCACTGGACAAGCGTCACCGTCGTGACGACGAAAGATGCAACTTCCCGCTCTGATGATGGCCCACGAGCATTTGCCTCAATCTAGGACGAGTCGTTTCTCAAGTCGAGTTTTATATTTCCTTTCTCTCTCTCCCATGTCTTCTTGTGATTGCTTTTTGCTTTCTTTGACAGCATATAACTGCAGCCAATCTACTTTGCCCACTCCTTCCCATCAGCCTAGAAGCAGCTTATTCTTGAACCTGGTTTCCTTGACAGTATTTAAACACCGACTGCGTTCATACAACTATGGGTTGAATTGATTCTTGTCTCTGTCTCTTGTTCCTCTCTTCCTTTTTCCCTTCATTGGCACATCGCGCTTCGGATCGTCCTGAGGACATGCGTTTCTCTTTTGTAGCCCTTGTTCTTTTCGTCGTTGCTGGCCAAGTTTTTGCTCAGACTACTTTTTCCGTTCTTGTGGGTTCCAATAGTATGGTATTATCCCAACCGGGGAAACGAAAAACCTGATGGCACCTTCAGATGCTCTGACATTTAGTCCTGAGTCCGTGAACGAGGCAAAAGTGGGAGACATTATTAGCTTTAGTTTTATGAGTGGCTCTCACGTGCGTTATTCTCTCTTGCATAACCTGTGTAGTTCTTATCATCGCTTAGAGTTTAACTCAATCTACATTTGCTACGCCTTGCCAACCATTTGAAAACGGGGTTGATAGTGGTGTTCAGCCCGTTGCAGCGTCCTCTAGTCAAATCCCACAGTTCAGCTTCCAGATCAACAATGCAACTCGGTCAGTCTCTTCGATGCACGTTGTTTTTATATGATACTCAATTTGGTTTGTTCCTAGTCCTCTATGGTTCTATTGCAAAACCGGGACCCATTGTAGCCAGTCCGGGATGGTTTTTGCAGTTAACCCAACGACAGAGCAGCCGTTTGCGGACTTCAAAGCTGCTGCCGTTGGTGGAAGTGGCTCATCGTCTGCAAGCTCAGCTTCACCCACTACATCATCATCTCCATCTACAGCTTCTTCGTCATCTACGTCATCTTCAACTCCTTCCACATCCGCTAGTGGTCAATCAAAAGGGTCATCCTCAGTATCGCCGGCTGGAATAGCGGGCATAGTGGTTGGTATCATTGGAAGCATTCTTTTACTCATGGTCGGTCTCTGGCTCCTACGCAGACATCGAATCAGAGCGCAGCGTGATTTAGCTGCTGTGGAGCAGCAGGACTTCATCAATGGGTATGCTGCTAGTCTTCCAACTGCATTGGATTCCAAGCTTCGTGAGGTGAGTGCGCACTTGAACATCTAAATTGGATAAAACTAATATCTTTTTTCTTCTCTTCAGCAAAAGCAAGATTCTCAAGGACCTGGTCCCAGTACCCGTCCTGCTATATCATCTCGCACTCGGACTCCTAGCACCACTCGACCCTCTCGTACATCCGTTCGGCATGAAATTGACGCAGGACCGGTTAGCCCTCAAGGCACCCTCCCTCCACGATACGGAGACTGGACCAATTGAATTGAACGTTTGAACATAATTTGATCTTGTACCTATTCACCACGCTTACTTGTATGGGTGACCGAGGAGCATTCGGGGATATGTCTGTTCATACATAGCTTTAAGGGCTTCTCGGGGCCAGGCTTTGTCAGGTTTTTGTGTGGGGTCGTTTGAGGCAAATATTATCGGTGCCAAGAGATGGACCATTGAAGAGTCCGAGAGAAGGCTGCAACACTAGTTTTGTTGGTCTCTGTAGTTCTTTATCAAATTTGTCTCTTGACGTTGTTATGGGAAGGCTGGGGAAGCATATCACGTGGGCGGCCCAATAAAAGCCTCAGCAGCCTCGATCAATGTACCCTGTCTGTCTTCTCTTCCCACCACTGAGCAGCGTATGTCGATGGCCCCTCTCCTTTTTTCAATGTATCAGGCCATCTCTGACCAGATTTAAATACCAGGCTCCACTCGATTGTTCCTCTACCTTTCTTTCTTTCCCCCTTGCCGTTTACGCACCAACCTTTTTCTCCTCACTTTCAACCCAACTCGTTCAGGAAACATGCACTTCACTACCGTTACTGCTGGTCTTTTGGCCATCGCCAGCCAAGTTGCTGCCCAAGCTACCCACCAGGTAGCTGTCTCTGACGCCCAGAGTACGTTGTCTTCCTCAGTGCCAACCGTAACCAAGTCACCAACGGACTCTGTAATTAGACTCCCTCAAGTTCATTCCTGATTCCCTCACTGGTGTTGCTCAAGGAGATACCGTTGTGTTCACCTTCATGGCTGGAT
Source organism: Flagelloscypha sp. PMI_526 (assembly GCA_021399455.1). Taxonomy (NCBI): domain Eukaryota; kingdom Fungi; phylum Basidiomycota; class Agaricomycetes; order Agaricales; family Niaceae; genus Flagelloscypha; species Flagelloscypha sp. PMI_526. Next base: position 572,933 of record JAJTUO010000011.1, on the reverse strand, counting down.
CTCACGTATGGCTCATTCCTCCTTTCTCACACGTGGTCTTTCTCACCATCTCCGCCCGCAGACCGTGACAGAGTCCTCGTTTGCTAAGCCCTGCGAGTTCTTGGCAGGCGGCACGGACAGCGGTCCCCAGCCTGCGGACAGCTCCAAGGGTCAGATGCCCCAGTACAGCTTGACCGTTAACAATGTCACTGCGTGAGTAATCTAGTCTCGTTGTCACCTTTGCCGACTCGGAACTAATTGTAATCTATCAGTCCTTTGTGGTACTACTGCAAGACCGGAACACACTGCAGCAAGGGTGGTATGGTTTTCAGCATCAACCCGACTGCCGACAAATCCCAAGAGAAGTTCAAGGCTAATGCTGTCGGTGGAGCCTCTGCTTCTGGTTCTGCTTCTGGCAGCGCTGCCTCCACATCTGCCACTGGCTCCAGCGGTGGCTATGGCGGCAACGGTGCCATTACTTCCAGCCGCAATCTTGGTGCTGTCCTTCTCACTGCTGCTGGTGTTGCCTTCGGCATGATGCTGTAAATCGACTGTCGTCCTCCAAGATTGAAAGTTGCTTTCCTAATTTTGTTAAAAAAATATACTTTGTATAGTGCTAGCGCTACAATTGTATTTTGTGTACCTTATCCGTCCTGGAAACGAAATCAATTGAAATTCTCCGTGTACGGAGATTTACGTTTGGTTTATGTGATCAACAGAAGCTCACGATGGCGCTTCTCTCCACGATAATCTCGTCCTGAACACTCATGGCGTCGTTTTTCAAGTGAGTTCGGGGTATCGCTTTCCAAGGATTTATCTCATCAATTTGTTTACTTCCAGTCGCAATAAAGGTGCTCAGACGAGACAAAAGAGATCACCCTCTGCAAATGGTCGAAGTGGCGGGCCACCGACGCCAGAACCACCAGCTGAAGCCGTGGCTGCCAATGGCAAGCCTCTGTATCTCTGCAGTCCTTTTGTGGATGCTGCCCTTGTTAAGGGTAACTTCAAGACGATTGTGATGTTGCCCAAATACTGCGATATCATGGAGTGGGTAGCAGTAAACAGTTGCGTCTCCACTCCTTCTCCTGTTCAATAACGCTGACTCTCTTTCTCTTTCTTGCGCAGTGTACGACTTTTACACGAACCTTAACGAGTTCTATGGAGGTATTGCAGAGTGTTGCACACAAGCCTCTTGCCCGACGATGTCTGCTGGCACAAAGTTAGTTGTTTTGGAGCCAGCAACGATCAACCTGTCCAGGCTCAACGTGTTGTAGCTTGAACTACCTTTGGACAACCCAGGACAAACGGCAGCTGTCTATGTCTGCATCGACGTACATCGACTCGGTCATGTCATCCATCCAAACTCTCATCGAAGACGAGAATGTCTTCCCAACCAAGTCCAGTTCGTCTATCTTTCCCCTCCTCATCTCCTCTTCCTGTCGACACGTCACTTAAATCATTTTCCTTTCCAAGGTGTCGGATTTCAGCAAAGTTTTCCAGCAAAGATCCGCTATGTGTATCGCGAACTTCTGCGTGTCTTTGCACACATATACTTTGCCCACTATCAACACATCTTGCATCTTCGTTCAGAGCCTCACTTCAACTCCCTCTTTGCTCATTTCTTAGCTTTCGGGAGACAGTATGACTTGTTGGATGTAAAAGACATCAGAGGTGAGACTAACGCGCCGGTTGGTGTCGGTCAACTCTGGGAACGATGGAAGGAAGCTGGTCAGTGTTTCTTTGGTCCATCCATGATCTGTGCCACTAAATTCCGTTTTCCCAGGTATCCTGACTGAGTAGATTTCCGCTTGTATGTTTATCGTGGAGCAGGATTATGAATGGGAATGATAGTATGATCGGAGTGGCTTGGTGGATTTTTTAACAACTTCTTGGATGGGACAGGTGAATGCCGCCTGGATCAAATGTACTTACACGTTTTCAAACACATTGTCAATCTCCTCAACCGACCGCGAAAGCCAGTCTCTGAGTCGAGGTTTTTATGACTATGCTTCCGGATGAAAGCTGGGAAGAATTAAATGAGAGTGTAAGTACGGAGATGATAACATTCCATGGTCTAACCTTGAAACCATACCCAGCCTCCGTATTAAGGAGAAGGTGGGTATGAACTATGAACTGCAAGAGTTCAGATCACGGGCCAGGAGCATAGAAACCGATAGTTGATCTCTCTGCTGCAGATGTTGCCAAAGCTGGCGGCCTAGTATGATTAATTGTTAAAGGAAGAATGTTTGCCAACCCGTCAATTCGACGGCCTTGCTGCAAGTAAGCTAGTTGAACTCACGCAGCCAAAGGAAGCCTAAATGGATCGACTTCAATAGTAGTTTGGGACGTCTGCTTTCACCTCTGGATTATTGAGAACTCATATTCAAATCTGCTCTTGAGAAGCGTCACTGAGTTTTTGGGCGAAAGCGTGAAAGGTCACAGCTTCTCTAAGTTTCTCCATGTCTTGTACCCTACCAACGCTTCTAAGAATCAACTTATGGGCATGGTTTCGTTTGTATCGTAGGTTGGAGCTACTGTAAAAGGACAAATGATTCAAATAAGAGAGTAATACAAGACTACTAAGGAATGCCGATGGAGTTTAATATACAGTGAGTACTAAGTTGTCCCAAAAAAAAGCATCTGGAAAGCCAAACAAGAAAACAGATGAGTCCGAAATATCATGCAAAATGTTCTTCGATTCAATTAGCGTGCCCAATCACCATATTGTGGGGGGAGGGTGCTGTTCGCACTGAGTGGACCTGCGTCAACTTCGTGCCGCCTTGGTGTCTGACGAGTTTTTCCACTAGAGCTTGAAGCTCCCAATGAGCTAGGCGGAACTGGATGTGATCCAGAAGATAACTTGGACTAGGGGGGTGGCCAATGTCAGCCGCGAAAAAAAAGGTAAGACTTTTGAAGTAGACTCACATGCGAAAACGTAGAACTTGGGCCTGTAACAAAACTAGAAAGGTCGTTTGAGGTACGCGAGACCATGTAAGGTTCTACAGAGTTATGTTGTTCGTGATCATCTACAGCTAGCAAGTCCATCTGTTGGCTCATCTTCCGACGGCGGCGCCTGCGCCACAACCAGAAGGCTAAGATTGCTAGAATGAGGAGAGCAACTACGCCACCAACAATACCGCCTATCAACGCAGCATTGACCTTGCCATTTGAGCTGGGTTCTGCGTTTCCTGATAAGTTGGATTAGCGTAGTTAGACTTAGAGGACTCTAAACGAACCAGTTTGAGAAGGGCTATTGGGTATGGTTGTTGAGCTTCCACTTGGCGTTAAACTGATTGCTGTAGCTGTAGAAGTAAGATGTAGTATCAAGGGCCCTCTGTCTTCAAGATGAGTCGACTTACTCGAATCTCCGGCCAAAACCAAGACGAACTGGTCGAGTGCTAGCTGTGAATTCCCCACCGGTGTCCCTCGATCGTCAGCCTGATTTCGAAGCACAAGATTGTGAAAGCCAGCTGTGCCGAAATCTTTTTCGTACAAAATTACCTGAGCTTTGCTCAACCCAAATGATTCGGTGTTCATTGAATTAAACGTACGGGAGGGTTGTGACCGTCGTCCGTCGAGTTAAAACCGTCAATATCAATGAAAACCCTAGAAAGCTTTGGCTTTAGAAGGATTCTGAAGCGGGACAAGATGGCGAACGTACGGTGCTGTGAGCTCGCAGTCGATACAGATTCCGTATTTGCCTAGTATAGTTATTCAGAATCAATTCTTGGGTTCCTGCATTATGATGTGTCCACAGACCTCCATGGGAGCGCTTGATGCCCCAAATCTGGATTCCCTTCGCCGCAACTATACATCTCATGAGTTCTGCCCCATATCAAGTTCTGGAATAAATAATACCAGGAAAATTCATTGTGACGTTGGCATTCGGGTCATTCGTGGTGGAGATTGTGCCAGATTCAGAACCAGCCTGATAGACGGAATCATGGAACCAGGCGCCTTGGTATTTGAGTTGTGGATCGCGGTCGTCGATGATTTGAGGCATTCCTCAAGTCTTTACGGGCCAAGGGCATAAGCGCAGGAAGAAAGTGAACGTAGTAGGCGCCGTCAGGCTGAAAAAAGGCTGACAAGCGCAATCGAACAGCCAAGCGGGAGCAAGAGCACTGCAGATCTGCCGTGGATCGATTTTCTTGATTTCTCGTCTCTGCCACAACTTTAAGGTCCCAGTAATCACCGCAAATCGTCGAATATAGACTAGTAAATGCGTAAACGAGAGGCTGACAAGGGCAATATCAATATGAGTTCAAGTTGGAATACGCTACATGCCGCCCATATCCAAGTCATAAACAAGCTTTCATTTTACTGGCAGGAGTAGAGTCTTGTTTAGCACAGTGGAGTCGAGTACGTCAAAGCTCAGACAGAAAGTGGTCCTTGAAACGTTGATGGCTGGAAGTAAACCTGTTCTGCTTACACAATCCTCGCCCTAACAGCCTTGTGCTCAAACTTAGACACGCACTCAGACGATCCTCAAATGTCTAGGACCTCCGAGGAGCGAGTTGGGGGAAGATCTTCGAGAACTAAACGGACTCGTAAACGCGACGATTCACCTCATCCTACCCCCGAGGCTTTGCGTCAGGGCCTTGTACGGCTGCCTGACCCTGCGAATCGTGACATCACAATATCTGCGCTGTGCTTCAATCTCATTCACAGCCGCTATGAATCAAAGGAAGACAGGGAAACCTCGTTTGTTGCAGCTTCTATTGAAGAGCGTTTTCCGTTCAGATACAGATGTTGGATCGGCGAAAAGCACGCATGGGAGTATCACCCTGTTGCTGTTCCATTCAGGTTTGCCTTCAGCAGGGCACCAAGACAAAAGGATCATAGTCAAAGAATGGACCAATCTAGCTCTTCGATACATGGACCATATTTGCGCATCTCGGTGGATGGCGAGAATGTATGGACAGAAGCTTTCCAAGAAGGTTCTGACAGTCCAACAACTATCGATCCTTTAGACGACGCAAGAGCCCTAGATGAAGTGAGAAATGCTCATTAATACTTACACTATCCTCTTTACTTCCGCCTAGATCAGATTGCGTCCCAAAAATGGTCCCGTTTTTGTATGGACGAGGCAAGATGTAACGGAGGACAATACCGGATTTCGACCCGACTCTTTTGCCCGAAACAACACAGTTATGCTCAACGAGAAAGCTATGTACCACCAAGCTCCCAATTATGCTGGTCAAACTGTATTTCAAGAAGATGAATCTGATGGTTTTGTTGTCCAAGAAAACAATAGCCTTGGGCGGGTCTCGGCGATATTTTCTGCGATTGGAAATTCCCCACTATGGGAAATAGAAGTTGTTCTATGTTCTTTGGTGTGTTATGGATTTCGCTGTTCGGATGTAAAATGTTTTACTTTTGTTTAGCGAGTAGACGAAGACCATTCGTTCCAACATCCCTCATTACTATGTCATCCAGAGGCGCGGGAAAAGCTTGAAGAGAGTGGATATATTTGTGAAGTAGAGGTTACAAGTATATTTCTCAAAGCTGAATTCTTCGATGACCTTGGAGACGCGGTCGAAGCTCGGCGCCTTTCACGCCAGGAACAAGCTGTTGTTTCTACGAACCGGGCGGAACTTTCCGAATATCCAGAGGCAGGTTTAGCACAATAATCTAGTGATTTTATTGGAATGCAAAATTTTATCCTTGCAACGAGCTCTTCCTCGTGCCAAGCCTCGAGAGCGGCTGCCGTTTTTCGAGGAGGTCAGTTTCGGGCCATGTTATATTATATGGTGATTCTCCTAACGTGAATCCCAAGGCGCTATATAAGTTCCCACGCCACCTGTCAATTTCTAATTAGTACTTGCTCCGTGAGACTCGACGGAGATTGTCTTGACACATGCGCTCACTACTTATCTTAAACTCTCATCCATCGATTTGCAAAATATTTGGTTTATCTTATTCTGTGCCCGCAGGAACAAACGCAGCGCTTTTTCATATTGATTTGGTCATTTGCTCTTCATTCAACGGCAGCTCGGAGCTAGACAGTTCTGCTGACGTATGGGGATCGTCCAATCCTGCGAACTTGCCTCATTTCATTTTTTTACGACTGCAGGCACTGAACCTGTCTCCACACGAAGAATGGAGAAATGGAGAGTCTTTACTCGCAAGTTTTAGGATATCCCTTGAGCCAGGTTTGAGCTTGAAGACAGTAGCAAACCGCCGTTGCGGCCGCTCGGATTTTCAAGGAGGCCAGTTGTAATTTAAAAGAAAGTTGCATGTTCTCGACCTTACTACTTATGATGTCTTTTGAGACAGTGACAGGCGGCCCGGTCACCGAAACAAGAACACAAAAAGACAATAAGCACATACATCTCCATGGAGCGTCTCATTTTGTTTGCAGTCAGGAAAACTCAACACTTGGCTCCGCCGATCAACACATGCACCTTCTCTTGTTGATATCTGAAATTACTGTATGGCTATATACTCTGTTCTGCAGACCTTTTCAGTTGCGCGTGCCCAACGTTTCCCCCCCCCCCCCTCAGTTTGGTCTGACATGCTCTTACTCTGATCTCTGGCCTTCATTTTTTGCATCTTGAGCACCTTGCATACCAGAATATACTATCTTCGCGTGCAGGACTGAAAGTGCCTCATTGCCACCGCACTCTCTTTCCTCAGATATCCATAGCCCCTCTGATACCCTCACTCTTCTCCCTTCCACAATGACTTCCTCAAGGCCACTTGACGTTTCTCTCGCGATCTCTTTCGTTCTTGCTCTCGCAGCATTTTATGGGTTCCGTCGTAGTCATAAGCCTCGACGCGTCCCTCCCGGACCTGCCCCTCTTCCAGTTCTTGGGAACGTGAAGGACATGGACCCAAACCGACCCTTTCTCAAGTTTCTTCAACTGGGAAAACAATTCGGTGCGCAGTACTCTTGTTTTCTTACTCCCTTTTGACGTTCCCAACCTGTAAACTAGATTCTCCTGTGGTTTACCTCAAAGTTCTTGGCCAAGAGATGATAATCATCAACGAATATGGGGCTGCACGAGACATATTAGGAAAACGTGGGTTGCGTAATGGCAGCAGGCATGATTTTCTCTTAACATTGCTGAGCTCTTCTCTCTAACGTCTATTCAGACCTCCCATGACGATGGCTAGAGAATTGTACGGAATTGTTCTTCAATTAAACCTAAACATCTGTCTCACTTGATGACTAGTGTGGGCCAGTGGTGGAATTTTTCCACACTGCCAATTGGACCAACATGGAAGGCTTGTCGAAAAGAAGCCGACTTAGTTTTACGCCCATCAAATCCAGGGTCGAAAGACTTCAGGGAGTTGGAAGTTACCAAGATGGACGACATTCTGGAGCGGCTGCGCAAGACACCAAATGAGTTTGTTCAGCACATTCGGTTGTAAGTAGCACATTTACATTTGCATTGAATGACACTTGCTAACTGCTCATAGCTTCACGGTGTCGCTGATGCTGGAAATTGGTATGTCATGTCGTTGACTCGAGCAATTCATAGACTGACCAAATGTCAGCTTATGGAGTCGTGATAACTGATTCACATGATCCTTACATTGCCACTGTTGAAGGAGCTATGGATGGCTGTGAGTACATTTCCGAACGCTCGGTTCTTTTCTTTTCTGATTTTACCCTTTTTCCGATCAGTTAATGCTCAAACGGACTATCCGTTGGTCGACATGTTTCCATGGCGTAAGTATATTTGATAATTAAGCTTTGAAGAAAGCTGAAAACTGATACGTTATCTTTTTAGTACGATACTTCCCATCATGGCTTCCGGGAATGGACTGGAAAACGAGGTCTATCCAATGGCGTCAAGATAATAGCGATACTCGAGAGCTTCCTTTTGCGAAAGCGCAAGCGGCTTTTCATAACCAAGCCGAGAGTGTGTCGGTCGCAGCGAAATTCTTGAATAGGCGAAGTAATGGAGAGCTTTTGAGTGAAGACATGATCAAAGACGTTACCGCGACCCTCATTGCCGGTAAGTCGCCTCAGCCATTTGATGAATCAGGAATGCTAAAATTTGTGGCAGGCGGCACAGATACTGTTCGTTTAGATGTTTTTGCCTATTTCTTATGCTCAGTTCCATCTAGGTCACCGCTATGCTTCTAGCCTTTTTCATGTTCATGAAGACATTCCCTGAGATTCAAAAGCGAGCACAGTCTCACATTGACGACGTTCTTGGATATGGACGGTTACCGACATTTGACGATCGTGGAAGTCTTCCTTATATCGAAGCATTGATGTATGAAGTTTTGAGACTTGGAGCCCCTGTTGGCACAGGTGAGTCCTTCATTCCACCACTGGGCAATAGTTTAATATCATTCCTATTTCTCCACAGCCCCACATCTGGCGAGTGAGGACGACATCTGGCAACATAATGGCGAGACGTACCTCATACCAAAAGGTAGTTTCATCCTTCCGAACATGTGGTGAGTTCGTTCGCTAGCCGCCGTTATGGATCACTAAAGTTCTTTCTATCGCTAGGGCAATGTCTCGAGACCCGAATATGTACGATGATCCAGAGAGATTCAACCCTTCTCGATTCCTTGCCAAGGATGGTTCTCTCAATCGTAACTCGAACTTCCCGGACATGATTTATGGATTCTGGCCACGGTTTTGCCCTGTATGTGACGCAACCTCCGCGTTTGAGTCAAATTCTGACAGCCAATGCAGGGTAAATATATGGCAGAGGATGTACTGTTCATATTCATGGCCACAGTCCTCGCTACATTCACGATAGGTCCTAAGGATGGAGACAAGGATGGGGTGGAATCTAATGTTCCTGACCTCGAACAACTTTGGAAGCCCGGATTTATTCGGTATGTTCTAAGCCAATTTGCTCATATATATCACTCAATTTTATGTGCAGATATCCCAAAGATTTTACCTGCGATATTATTCCGCGGAGCATGTGAGGATGCATGGACTACTTTAATTACTGTAGCTTTACTTACTATGATTGTCTCCGTCTCCATAATGGAAGAGACATTTTTCCTTCCGAGCCTTTCTTGCATTCGTTTCCGTCTCGGAGTGATAACTATTCATCGTCTTGTGAAGTCATCATTTAGGCGCTGGCACCTGCTTCTTCCGGAATCCGTCATCGAATCTTCGTCGCTGAGGATGAGTGGTGTAACTTCTACATCCTATGATGACTTCCATGCTTCCTTGACTTCGTTAGCTCTAAAGGCTACGCGCTCTGCGGCTCTTCTACCTGGAGAACGGGATCTAGCATACTCTTGTTCTGTTGACTCCGACTTTGCGCAGTCCTTGAGCCAAACAAGCAGTCGGATATTGGGTCTTACAAGTAGGCTTATTGCTCTTGTGGACAGCAAGGGGAAGGGAAAGCAAAAACTACGAGAAGAAGATGTGGTAGATAATTTTGCAACTTCAATTGTTGATGTTGTCGATGTTCTTTTAGAAGGCACAGTTAGTCGTTGTTTTACGAGAATAAAATAAATCATGCTAAATTTTGTAATTAGGATACTGCATTAGACGTTGTTTTGGGCAAAGTCAAAGAGCCAGCCATCTATGTAAACCCAAACGCCCCACCTCTCCGCAATTCACGCGCATTTCCTGCAAAAGCAACAAACACGTCCTCAGAAATTGAGAAACCGCAACTTCATTTTCTTGCCAAAACCAAAACCTGGAAGCACACCCCTGTCTCGAAAGTCCCTTATCCCGAGCAAACTTATCGCGCTTCTTCACCAGTTTCTCCACGTCCTTTGAGTGAAACCCCGCTTCATCTTATTACCTCCGTCACGCAGTATCGTGAGATGCTTCCCAAACTCCGCGAAGTAAACGAAATTGCCGTAGACCTCGAGCATCACGACTACAGGACGTATAATGGCATTTTGTGTCTCATGCAAATCAGCACTAGGCAGGAGGATTTCATCATTGACCTCTTAGATCCTGAAATTCGCCTCGAAATTGGGGACGGAGATGGACTGAGACAAATCTTTTTAGATCCATCCATTGCGAAAGTGAGTCTGCCGCATACGGTTTTGAATCGCCCTGAATAGTTGTAGGTCTTTCATGGTGCAGAGCATGACATTTACTGGCTTCAGAGAGACTTCGAGCTTCATATAGTGAATCTATTTGACACCTTCCATGCGTCCAAGGTCCTTGGTATGTTTTATGTGCTTTTTTGCATGGCCTCACCTCTGAATGCCTCTGTCATAGAATTTCCTTCCCATTCGCTATCTTCTCTCATGCAACTATATTGCTCTATAACTCCGGACAAACAATATCAGCTTGCTGATTGGCGTGTTCGGCCACTTCCTCGACATCTGGTTGACTATGCGCGAAGCGACACCCATTACCTTCTCTATATATACGATGAACTTCGCAATGCACTACTTGACCGTGGTCGTGCCACTTCTCCATCTTCCTCCCCATCTTCCAGCTCTTCGCGAGAAGCTTCTCCAGACACTGGCAGTAAGAAAACAACCCGATTTTTACGTGATGTTCTGAAACGTTCGCACGCAACCGCGTCCAAAGTACAGAGTTTCCGAAGCTCTGACTCCGGAGCTGGACTGGCGAAGAAATGGAACAAGCCACTTTGGGCACTGTCTTCACCGAATGGAGATGGCGAAGATGAGGGTAAAATCAACCTCACACAACTCGTCAGAATGCAACGGGAGGTGTATATCTCGCTGTTCCGTTGGAGAGACGAAGTAGCAAAAGATGAGGATGAAAGCGTTCGGTGCGTGTTTGTTTATCCTATCGGTCTTTGGTGCTTAACACCGTTCGCAGATACATAATGCCTAATCACCATCTTTTTCAACTCGCAGAACATCCTCCGGCTTCCCTTGCGGATCTGTTACGGGCTTTCAGTGGCTCTGGTGCCTCTGTTGTTGTCAAAAAACGCGCGGAGGAGCTACTCGGAGTGATCAAAGAAGCAGTTGTGAGAGGAATGGCCGTGCCTACGGCAAGCGAGCGAACATCAAAGCCCATGATCGACTCAAATGCCCTGCCGAACGTAACAGTCACTTCGAATGAGCCTGAGGATGCAACGCGGCTGTGGGGAACCCTCACCACTCAAGAAAGTATTTCTCACATGTCGACGCTGCTAGGAGAAAAGCGCTCGACGAAGCCATTACATTTTAGATCCGATACGGCCTCATCTCCTTCATCAGTCGTCAAGGCATCATCGAGTGTTTTGTTTGGTAAAAACAAGCAAAAGGTGCCTATGGTTCGTTTTTTCTTCTTTCAGCATACTGTATTTGCCCATGGGACTAACGCTGATGCCAGGGGGGCGGGGCAATGGCCGTAGACTCTACAAATTTCCAAGACATCGTCTCTCGAATTCACAGCACCCTCATTGTTGTCCCTTCAGCAGCTCCTACCACAGATGCCGTCCCACCTTCCAATGCTATTCCCGATACAGGCGTTCCAGGTATGGTGGTTGAAATTCCGTATGTTCCTGCTGCAGAACGGACGACCCTCATCCAATCCGCGTCCGACGTTTCAACCACCGATCTCGTCAAAGTAGGTATTGGTCGTAGTACTAACCATAGACGAAAACGCAAGTTTGCTGGAGGACAGGTTGAAGAGTATGATTTCGCAGCTGAAGGCAATATGCTTGATAGCAAGCCAGTAGCAGAGAAAGAAAGTAACAAGAAGCGGAAGAAAGACAAAGGGAATGACAAGACAATAAAGGGCAAAGGTGTTGACACCTCTGCCTTCCCAAGACCACCTCAGGCAAGGAGCGAAATGAGGAAAGGGAATGTCACAGGCACGTTTAAGTAGACGAATCTTATGATAATGACTCGCTCCTTGAAACCCTTGGGTTAATGTGATAGTTGAGCTACGACCAAGATTTTCTTCTGGCGTCTAAACTTGCAAACCGATGAACCAATAATGGAAGTTAATCATGCTAAATACAATACAGGATGTGGTGAATGTATGACAAATGCACATGGTAAGAGAGAAAAAGGAATGAACTATCAGTAAACTACATGAAAATCACAGACTGGTCGACGGAGGTGGCCGTTTCAGCTGGACTGGGCCTGGTGGTGTAGCAGTCCCATCGGGCTTTAACCTCTTGGCTAATGCACCATCGTCACCCCCTTGAGCATCTGACTCTCGAGGCCGTTTTGTTCCAGCAGCGCCGTTGATCGATAGTCCAACTCCTCCACTCGTAGGCACAGTCTTTTGGGCGGCAGGAGCTCCACGACCAACTCCCTGGGTTGCTCCTCGAAGAGCAGCAGCCGCACCGCGACCAACACCGGCGCCACCTCGACCGCGACCTCCACGAGTGGCGGCAGCTGTTTGTGCAGGAGGTGTTGGTGCCGCAGCTGCTGTACCAACAGATTGCTTGCGCACCGGAGTCTGCTTGGGTGTCGCAGTCGATGTAGATGGACTGGCCACCGGTGCAGCTGGTTTAGCTGGGGTTGCAGGTGCACCCGCCGGTCGCGCTACCGGAATGGCAGGGGCAGGTATCGTGGCAAGGACTTCGGACGAGACGTGCTGCTTAAGCTGGTCTGCGTAAGCTTGAAGGGTCGATATTTGACCCTTGAGTCTAACGATTTGGGAATCTTTAAGCTTGCCTCTAGTCCCGGCTTCCTGTCGACCACGTTCGACAGCAGCTTCGATCTCTGCAGCTTGTTGTTCGGTCAGTTCTTTGACCTTCGCGTCAACAGCTAGTTGGACCGCAGCGGCCTGGTCACCATCCGCAGCCCCAGTAGGAAGAGAAGCCTTGGCTTGGGCAACAGCAGCATCCACAGCCGCTTTCAGTTCCGCCTGATGAGTAACCGTCAGTTCTTCAGCTTGTTTCTTAAGCTGCTCGGCATGTGCTTTGACGAGCTCCTGGGAGTCGGAAGTTGATGAACCAGCGATTGCTTCTGCAAGCTTCTTCTCAAGGTCAGTCTTGACCTTGTTGCTCTCAGCTAAGACCTTTTTCTGTGGACTAGGTCAGATAGGTGTAAACGTTAAGGGGAGAATGGAACATACGACATGTTCCTTGAGCTGTGTAACGTGACTTGCTGCTTTGGTCGATTTGGCAACTTCCTCCTAAAGAAAAATAAGATCTGTCGGTTTTCATTGTTAAAGGAAGGGCCCACCGTTAGCTTCGTTTCAAGGGCTGTGATCTTCGCGTCTAACGCCGCTTTCTCCTCATTTGACGTCCCGACCATCTCTCCAGGCTCCGTCGTAGAAGTAGAAGCACTAGCTGCTGCAGCTACCAAGCCTTCCTTGTCCTTCACAAGCTGATCCCTTTCAGCAATCAACCTGTCTCTTTCTACCTTGATGGCCGTAAGCTCGACATCCGATGACGAACTTTGCGTAGAATTGGCAAGGAAGCTTTCCGCTTGTGCAGCCTTGAGAGTTTCGATCTCTTTTTCGAGTGTCTCGATCCTTTCTTGTAAGGTAGCCTTCTCGGCTTCGTGCGCTGCTCTTTCTGCAGCGTGCGTTTCGGTTCGTTTGCGCGTGATTTCATTGTTGCGTTTGCCGATATCTTTCAAATACTCAACTCTCTCAGTAAGCTGCATGAAAAGGCGTGAGTAGTATATCGAAAGGGAATAAGGAAAGGAAAACCTTGAGTTCTCGCTCAGCAGCTGCAGTTTGCTGTTCGTTGGCAAGCACTTCTATTGTAGACTTGCTCTCCTTAAGCTGCTGAATTTCCTCCTTTAAGGCTGACATCTCCGCAGGATCAATTCGGTCATACTTACAGAGGGGGATAAGCATGGTAGAATCCCCAAGAAAAAAGAGGAAAACAAACCTTGCTTAACAACTCCCTGTTCCTCGTCTGCCACACTCCCTCTCTCTCTTGCAACTCCTTCACAATTACCTCCTTAGCCTTTACACCAGCTCTCAATTCCCTCACTTCCAATTCGAGCGGCTCCACTTTGGCCGTCAGATCGACGACTCTTGCCTCCAGCGCCAGGGCTTTTTGCTCAAACTGAGCCGCTTCCGCTCTCAGCGTTGCATTCGATTCTCTCAAGATGTTGAGTTGATTGATCTTGTCCACCAGTTCCGTATGGGCAGTGCTAGACGCTGCAGACGAGACAACCTTTTCACGTTCCTCATTCAAAACGCGCCGAGTATCTTCCAAACTGCGTTCAAGATGCTCGATTTGAGATTTAAGCCGAACGTTCTCTTGTTTGGTGAGTTCGACTTGAAGTTCAGCAATCTCTTTAGCTTTGCGAAGGTAAGCAACGACACTGCGGAGGTCTGCTGTTCCTGGGTGGTTGGCGCCATCAGGGGTAGCGTCGTCTGTAGTGGATGAAGATGAAGCAGCGTTAGCAGCTGACGACTGGATTCTGGTAGCTTGGTTCGTGATGGTCTCAAGGCTTTGATGGAGAGTCGCATTCTGATCAGAAAGTTCCTTGACCCTGCAAGGCTTTTAGTTCATTATTCTAAAAGAAGGCGTGATGACGAGAACATACCGCTGCTGAACTTCAGAAATCTCCTTTTCGAAGACGCCTTTCATCTTGCCCCAGGCCTCTTCCCCATCCTTCAATTTAAATTCTGATGTCTCAGCACGTGCCAAGTTCGCTCGAGCCTCATTCTGAGCATCCTTGACCTGCGACCGAATGGCATCTAAAGACCGAATCGTATCCGCATGAGAGAGTAGTTCAGTTTGATACTTCTCTTCAGCAGCCTACAAGTTCCGTCAATATGAGCGAAACAGAAAAAATGAGTTCAAAAAGCCAACCTTAATCCTGCCCTCCAGTCCTTCAACTTCTGCCCTCCTCTCTGTTCGATCTCTCTCCCCTTGCTCACTCCCAACACCCAAATCCGCGATCGCACTCTCGAGTACTTTTTTATCCTCCTCCCACTTAAGCTTCTCCGCTTCCCACGTATCCCTCTCCTTCCTAATCTCCCCTTCAGCTTGTTCAAGTGCAGCAGACAACCCAGCAATCCGGTCTCTCAATCCAGCCAGCTCTGTTTCATAAGACTTGACTTTCGTGTCCATCTCAGAGCGGAAAGCATCGGATGTTTCGTTGAGACGCGTGAGCGCTTCTTCAGATGCCTCGGACATGGACTTGTATTGAGAGACGGTGGACTGAGCAGTAGCTAGGTCGCGCTCAAGGAGGGTAATGCGGGTTCGAAGGTCAATGAGTTCATCGGTGGGGTCTGAAGATCCTACTGCATGAGATGAGGACGAGGAGGAGGTTCCGCGGAAGCCCATGATCTTTTTAAAGTCTTCCGCTTGCTCTTCTGCGTGCTTCTTAGCTTGTTCTGCCAAAGATAAAGCAGTACTAGCTTTGTTGAGTTCTTGAGTCTAGAAAAACAATAAACAATCCAGAAAGTGAATCCAAGAAATAGTGTACTGACCGCTTTCTCTAGCTTCCCACTGAGCTCGTTGATCTTCACGTCCCTCTCGAGCGCGCTCACGCGATCTTTCTCCCCTTCTCGCTCTCTCACATCTTTCAACTCCTTCAACTCATCGTTGAGCCTGCTGGCCTCTCTCTCATACCGCCCTCGCTCGC
The DNA here is from genome assembly GCA_021399455.1 of Flagelloscypha sp. PMI_526. Taxonomy (NCBI): domain Eukaryota; kingdom Fungi; phylum Basidiomycota; class Agaricomycetes; order Agaricales; family Niaceae; genus Flagelloscypha; species Flagelloscypha sp. PMI_526. The sequence continues at coordinate 557,537 of JAJTUO010000011.1, read as the reverse complement.
TCTCCCAGCTGCTCTCTGCACTCGCATGCATTCTCTGCACACCAGTGATTAAATCACTGAGACTCTCTCGCTCTTTGCCTACCCGCCGGTTCTCCTCTTCTAACCGGCTCTGGATCGACTCGAGCAGTTGGATTTGGGCTTTGGCAGAAGCAACTTGAGATTGGGACTGGCTGAGAGACGACTGGACAGTGCTCAGCTGAGATGTGAGGGTATGTACTTCGGTGGTCATGGCCGTATGTTGACTGAGCAATGTGTGGTATCGGCTTTGTAGCGCGCTGTGTTCGGAAGTCTGGAGCTGATGTTGTTCTTGGGAAGCGCGCTGTCGTTCACTGAGGTACTCAATTTTGCTCTCTGCTTGAGCAAGTTTAACACGGAGAGATGAAGCTTCGCGGGAGCGAGAGGATGCTTCCTCTTTCAACTTGTCACTATCTGTTCCAATCTCCGCTTTGTACGTCTCAAATTGGAGCTTGGTTTCAGCGAGCTCAGCAGCGATAGTGTCTTCTCCGGGTGCACCATCTATGAGCATCTGAGTTGAAGGTGTCGCAGATGTGGAGTCGGAGGACGCAAGCTTGAGGCGATGAAGGAGAACGTCTCGCTCCTTCACATATCCGGCAACAACCTTCTCCCAATTACGTTTTTGGGCGTCCATTCGCTCTTCCATAGCGATCATAGCGTCGTGGGCTTCCTCCACCGCAAGCAGCTGTTCCTTTTCCACATTCTCTTTCCACTCTTTCTCTTCCGTCTCGAGTTGGGCAGCGAGGTCACGAGTGACTTTGAGTAGCTTCATGTTTTGAGCTTGAAGGTCTGGGATGGAAGAATAGAGGACGAGGGAGGAGGTGATGATCTGGTCAACAGATGCATTCTGAGGGGGCGGAGGAATATCTTCGTCAGGAGGGAGGGAGGGATCCTCATGCCGTGCGAGGATGCGAAGAAGACGCTGAATTTGGGCTGAAGCGTCCTGGAACTGTTTCTCACCGAGAGCCACCTCGTTCTTGCTCTTCGCAAGTAGGTTCTTGACGGACTTGAGGTCCGCCTCAACGCGCTCCCGATCCTTCATCACAACTTTGAGCTCTTCAGCAAGGTTAGCGCTTTCTGTTTGGAGACGTTCGTACTCATGGCGCTGCTGGCTGAGAACGGGGGCGCGCTCTTCGATTTGAGCTAGAACTGAGTTGAGAGTAGATTCCATGCGGTCGTACTCGGCGCATTTCTGATTGTAGGTCTGCTGGAGGGCTACGTAGTCCGAATAGATCTGAGTGAAAGACTTGCCAGACTTTTGAGCCTTCGATGCAATGGCAATGGCTGGAGAAAGGGACTGCATGCCTTCCTCTGCTGGTGTTGGAGCTTCACGCATCTTCTCCACAACGACCTCGAGGCGTTGGAGACGTGCTTCGGCATCCTGGCGGGCACTACGCTCATGCTCAACCTCTTCACGTAGTCGGCTTTCACGTTCTTCAGCTTTGTCGCCGACACCAGTCCATTCGCGTTCGATGGCTTCCACGAGGTCGCGATGTTGTGCCTCTCGGTCCTCGAGCATGGACACTAGACGCTTGAGCATGACCACCTCACTCTCAAAGTTGGCTTCCCGCTCAGCAAGTTGCATGCTCACGTCATTCTTGGCATTGAGCGCTTCGTTGAGCTGGTGTTGCAAGCTGGCGTGGGTGTTTTGCAAATTTTTGAGTGAGGTTAGGGTAGCAGAATGTGTTTGCGAGAGTTGGTCGTGCTGAGACTGAAGGGTGAGCAGCTCATTGTGGGTGCTTCGGCGTTGATTTGAGTACTCAGTGGTTTTGGTGGTTAGGTCGTTAGTCGTTCGATCAAGTTCGGCCTTGCAAAGTTCAAGCTGCTGAGTGAGAGATTCGATGCGGAACTAGAAAGAAAAGGATGATAAACAAAAAAAAAGAAAGGACAAAGGGAGATGAACCGACGAACCTTGGCACTGGTGTCATTTGAGCGTAAATCTCTCAGTTCCGACTCCTTAGTGGCCAAATCGGCACGTGTCTCCTTGACTGAAGCACGAAGATGAGCTAGCTCAGTGTCTCGAGAACGAGCATCTTCACGGAGTCGGCTGACGGCTTTGACGAGCTCGCGCTTCTCGCTTTCCACCGCCTCAACTTTGGCGTCTTTGTCTTCACCACCAAGAGCATCATCTTCAAGATTCTGGATGCGGGCACGAAGACTTTCGTTTGATTCGCGAAGAGCATCTTTCTCTTTCACGACAGTCTCGAGTTGACCCTGAACTTCCAGTAATCTCTTTTCGACTTCTTCCCGGCCCGTCTCGCGTTCACTTAACACTTGCTCCAGCTCCACTACATGCTTCTCACACTCTGCTGTCTTGCTCTCTAATTCTCCTTGAATGTCCTGTAATTCGAGAGTCCTGTTTGCAAGCGCGCGATACACGGTGACAATGACCTCCGGAGTCACTGTGGTCAAGTCAAAATCAAGCCCAACTAGCTCGACATCCAGATCATCGGGTAGAGGCACGGTGAGTTCAGAACTTTTGTTCTCATCGTCATCCGGCGCGACCGCTTTGCCTTTGGCCTGCCGCCGCGTTTTCATTGTTGTCGTGGAGGTGCGCGGGCAACCTTTGAGACGAGCGCTTAAGTGGTCAAAACTCCGCATTGTTTGGCATTCGACTTCCATGTTCGGGCCATTTCGTCCGAGTTCCGTAGCCCAAGGAGGTCTTCTCTGGTACTCACAGTCAAACAAAAGGACAGAGAACTACTGACCTGATACCTTATACAGGAAGATTCCTTGGCGACTCTCCGACACACGCAAGGCAAATGTCCGGTCCAGGCTCAAAAACGTCGACGCAGTTATCGATGCCGTCAGAGCAAGCGGAATTCAATGCCATTCACTCGTTGCGTTGTCCTTACAACTTCTCTAACCCCCTCATTCTCATTTAACATATATAGGACAAAGCATTGCTCCTCCCAAAAGAACATGAAATGCATCCACGAGACAAATACACTGTTTATAACAAGAGTTCGAAAGGGTATAGAAAAGGCATTCACAAAGTGCCAAAGTTTACTCGTGTACGTCCCGTTAACCAGCACCTAGTCCTAAGCTGACAAGAGTGGAATCAGATTACACACAGAGTTAACCCTAGAGGTTTCTAATCATACCATTATATTTTCAACGGCAAACTTTTCCTGTTAATAATTCTGCGCCTTCACCTTCAACGCCCTATGCGTTTGGAACCCATCCCCTTGCTACCTTCAAATTTCTTCGCGTTTCTCTCCTTCAAGGTAACGGTCACTCGCTATCACCTCCTCTGCCGTTGTTTCTCTTCATAACGCGATACATAAACCAGGCCTAACTACCTTGACAAAGGACCCTGGGAAAAGCCGACCGCTTGCCATTCTTCAAGTTTAACTCGGAAATCTTATTGGCATCACTGGTGTTCACTTAACGGCTTGAAACTTTTTATTCTCAAGGACAAGATCATTAAGAAACCTTATTCGAGTAGAAGTGGGATGTGTCCTTCAGGTAGAAGTACTTCGAGAAACTATGCTATCTAGATTCGAAATAGAATAGCTGAAGGGAAAAATAATGACCCAGCCGGTTTTAGCAACTCAGTACTTCGCCAATCCTACCGTAGAGATACTCGCAACATACGCCATGCTCATTTTACTTCATAATAAAACAGCTCCACACCTTCATATCCTCCTGGATTCAAACGATCTCCGATGGGACCAAACCGAGCAATAAGGCATAGCTCAGAGTAGTATGGTTCTGGAACTAGAAAAAAAATATGAAAGAGATATATGCTCGACGAGAAGTCATAGCGTACGTCGCCTAGACATATAGATGCCTTTAAACTGGGAGTGTTTATTTCGTGGTGTCACCCAAGCAATTTCTTTTGACCTAAGGTAATAGTTAGCGCAAGAAATAAAAGAAGCCATAATTCAATTCTCACTTCTCGCCAGTAAAATGGTCGTCTTCCCACGGCTGAGTAATATCATGTACATATTCTCCATTCTGTTCTCCTTGTAACCACGATGTAAGAGTGTTCATCTCACCATCATAGCAGTCACGAGGAGGCGACGAGAGAAGTACAGCTGCAGGAGGTTGATAGTCTCCATAACAGTCTTGTTCCTCAACAAGGACTTTAAGAGAAGCGGGGATCCCAAGCTCAGAGCAAGCCACTTGAATGACGGAATCGCTACCTTTGAGTTGGTTTTTAAGATGATTGAAACACTCGGTGCGTTTAGAATCCAGCCCATCAGGGTGCTCGTCCGGATAAGTGTACTGGAGACCAAATCCAAAGAGGCCACCACGCGGAAGAAATGTCGGGTCATCCAAAAGACCCTGTAAGTAGGTTTTCACTTTCTCTATGACATCGCGCGAGGCCGATGGGATATTGTCAATGTCGGAATGAGGCTTGGCGTAAAATAAGTTGTACGTGAGCGAGACCTGGTAGCCGTCCGTAACAGTAAGAGTATTGCACTCCACGTCAGATAGGAAGCACGTATATGCAATCTTGTCCGTTCCAGGTTGTGCTTGTAAAGCATGTGCAACATCTATCGTCGCCTCCTGGTTATCATAGCGAAGAGCCAGCCCGCCCCCAGTGTGCGTAGTAGGGAAGGTAACGACAAGCGTACCCAAGGATTCCGGTAATTTTCTACTGACGTCTTGAGAGGAAGTAGTTACAGTTTGACCTTTGGGGTGGAGTTAATCACTATAGCAACAACACCAAAAAAATTGCACACACACCGAATACATTTAAGCTCCAAACCTCAGCAAGTATCGGTTTCTCTGCCGCATGGCCACTAAGGAGGTTTGACAAAGCCGCAGATAAAATACCAGTTGACTTTACGTCCAAGAATGACGCAAACTGAACTGAACCGATGTCACCTTTTTCATATGCAGAAGCTAAGTTTTTCAACGTATCTTGTGGAACAGATGAATTTAAACGAACGAGACTGAAAGGAAGAAGCACAGTCGCTCAAAGCAGTGAAAAGAAAATTATGGCACTATGACTCGCCTTGGTACCCGCGTGTCTTCACGGAAATGAACGAGGTCAAGACACGTTGAGGGGACATTAAGCACTCCAGATGTCCAACGGACAGGATTGATGAGAGATTCTCGCGCGAATTTAATGCTCTGTTCCTGCTTGGGTGCAAGCGCGAAGAGTTTTCCTCCGACTTCATGTGCCAAAGGCCAAGGTATCCCAGGACCGTAAGGCCTCATCCGGGCAACAGCAACCGCACAAAGAGAGGACGGGCGAACCATGGTGGTAGTAGTTCCGGAACAAACGAATGAATAGTGGTCAGGGCTGTTGTATAAATTGATGTGGGAAGCTTCAAAGTGCAGAGGTCAAGCGCTCAAGATGATTTGTTCTCTCGGTCATTTCGTTTTCCTTGTATTGTTCCTTTCAAGGAGCACAAGCAACCATGTTAACAACAGAAATCTTGAGTGTGATATCGTTTTCTTAGCATTATTGTCCAAAAAAACTGCTTCCAAGACCAAGTAAACTATACAAGTGGCTGTTTCCATACAAGTATAAAGCTATATGATATAAAATTCCAATTCCTCTGATACCAATAGCAAGTCCATCCAGTAAATGATTACTGTTATGATTGTCGTAGCGTCTGCCTTCTCTCACTTCAGAATGACTCCTGACGTCTTCTTGGAATGATATTACATTCAAACTCTTTAGGATATCTGTACCAAACGTGTAAGCTGCTGGCAATAGAAGGAGTCTAGATAACACGCACCTTAGAATACCAGGCTCCCACATTTGGTCGAACTGCGTTCCAGTCAGGCTGCGTTTTGTAGTCACATTGCCTGGGTCCTTGGGACTTATGCGCAGTTGAGCGAGAACATTTGCAATGAATATGAAAATAATATCCTCCGCCATCCACTTCCCCTTCAAATGAGTGTCGTCAGTTTCAACAACGTCATCAAAGGAAAGAAGACAGACTGGGCAAGCTTTGGGTCTGAACCCATAAATCATGTCTGGTAAAACGACATTCGGATCCATTGTCCCTTGGGAATCGAGAAAACGAGTAGGATCAAATATATCAGGGTTTGGATAAACTTGTGGGTCTCGAGTCATTGCCCTGCAAAAGGGGTGAGTTCTGAGACGAGGTGTATAAATAATTACACACCAGACATTTCCAACAATTATAGTACCCTTAGGAATGAAGTAATGATTGCCATTGTGTTCCCAGAGGTCATCTTCAGATGCCATTCGGGGTATGTCTAGGAATCAGTCAGGGAGTAGTTTTAGCTGGGAGAAAAATGGGGGTATGCCTAATGGTACTAGAGCAAGGACTCTCAGGACTTCGTACATGACCGCCTCTACATATGGCAATTGGCCACGATCCTCAAAGACTGGTAACCGATCGTGGCCAACGACGTTGTCGATTTGCTGTTGTGCTTTTGCCTGAACATCAGGGAACAAGGTCATGCAAAGAAAGAAAGAGAGAATGACGGATGTTTGCTAGAAACAATGAATATCGCCGCCTGCATGGTACGGGAGAAACGCTATTAGACAAACCGTATCAACGGCACCTAATATGAATCCCAACATGAACAACAACCCTCCAGGAAAGTAAGTCAAATACTCACCAAACACAATCGTTGTAGTTAGCAGTCTTATTACGTCTTCGTCAATCGCGTCTCCATCTTTTCTCCTTTGCAAAAGCTCTTTCGCAAGAGATGACATCCTTCCACGTGTGGATGGTGACTTCATGGCCAAATCAAAAGGAATATCAATAATCTTGCTATTCTCGCGACGCCACTGCATAGAATCCGCTTTCCACCCCATCCCAGGAATCCACGAGGGAAGGTAGCAGACTTAACCGGACAATTCAATTGGTGGCGAAAGGGAGGGTCGAATAACTTACCCCAAGGAAATATGTCCACAACTGCACGAGCCATGGTAGCTTCCTTCGCTTATTGAAATATGGGGTGAGCAACGAGAAGGTTGGTTGGAGCAACAAGAGCTTATGTTACCTGATTCAAGAGCCTTTGCTGCATAGTCCACCAAATTATCTTCTAAGCCTCGAATGTTGGAGCCATATGCTTGATAAATTAAAAGAGGGAAAATGTGAGCATAATAAGAATCTTACCAATCTCTAGGTTCAACATAGAAGTAAAGCTACGCAAAACGTCAGCGTGCTGCTCAAATTCGGAGGAGTTTAATGAAACGTACTATCGACAGTGTTCCCGAAACTTTTCCGGAGATTCCTTCAGTTTCGCAATAATATCCCCAACATATCGCATCTCTAACGCTCGGAATTCTTTGGCACCAGAGGGGCGTAGGAGAACCTCAGCTTCCTTTCGACAAGGTTTCCACAACGGATGCGAAGATGGTGACTTAGATCCAAACGCTCCAGCCACATTGTCAAGCATCCACATAAGTGGTCTGTCGATTTTTAATGAATTGTACGTGATAGATTGAGAGTAAAGCCACACACCCAGATACGTGATTATGTCGACCACCGCTTAAGATTTCACGCGCTTTGTAGTAGCTGTTAATAACCACAGTGTGTTGACCCAAGATAGATGTGTGAACAATCGGAGAATCTGAAGATCATCAAGAGGAGTTAAATAGGGAGCGAGAGAGACCACTGCCACACATACTCAGCTGGTTGCCAAGTTCCGTATAGCTAATCCATGGCTGCTTTGGGTCAATATCTCCAATATTCCCAAGCAGAGGGAATGGCGTAGGTCCTGGTGGATACTGGCGCCTACGATGGAGAAACAAGTGGTAGGCAGCTAGCGAACCGATGACAGCCGAACTAAGTATGGAGATTAGCGTAGCGTTCGACGGAGACATGGCGGATTACAGTAGGGAGGGGTATTATGCATCGAGTTATAAGGGATCTACAAGCGATACGAGGCAAAGATGGGTCCTGACATGGACGGATGCGCCGGAGGCTGGAGCAACCATAGGCACCAAGGGTTAATTATGGACGACTGACGGGACCATCGTCAAGCGCTTCTATGGTGGGACGTGATAAACACGGAATCCCGAGATAACGCAAGCAGTGCTCTTGGCTAACGAAGAAGGAGGAAAAGAAGGTCATGAGGCAAAACTTATAAATTCAAGGTTCAAAGTCCCATGGAGGCGATAGCCCTCAGCTACGAGTGTTTGAGGTGTGGCTTGACCTTGAAAGTCCGATGATAAATGAGCAGTTGGAGGAGAATCTTCATGTATGGAATAATGAATAGAAGCACGTTTGCCAACTTGGGAGCACTTGGCCCAAAAACCTTGACAATTCGTGATTTGAACGGTACTGACGAACCCGATTGACCAATGAGAGGGATGAGAAGGGAAGCATTAACGCTTCGGGAAATCTTGGCAGAACAAGGGACGTGCTGTTGTGTTTCTCTAGTACATAAGTCATGATAAGTCTGCTAAGAAGCACCTACTGACCTGAGCCTGACCTGTCAGTAACAGTTCAAAAACGATTGCCGAGCCGAAATGAATGTTTTCGGACAAAACTTCGGCATCCAAATATCGTCACTCCTACAGGCGTTCAAACGGGCCGCTGTCCTTGAACGGGGGAGGACAAGTAGACAAATTCAGTGCTAAGGCGGTTGAGGGTGACGGAATGTGACTCCGGAATAAATATAGTCGTTGGTTTGAGATGCTGAGGGTTTTTACAGCATACGGATATCGGAAATATAAAGGAGCAGATTGAAGCCAAAAGATGACATGACCGTCAAGAGCAAGTGGAGGTGGTGTGCGCCTGTAGCAAGTTGAGTTTAATTCAACCGCCATGAGTAAAATTCTTGATTGGCGAGGTCGTGGTCTAAAGCTTGACACTCGAGCCGACTTCGAGCCTTTGATCAAGGATGTTGATCCCGCTACGGTCGAAGAAATCCATCTAGGTGGAAATACCCTTGGTGTAGAGGCCGCTCAAGCACTCGGAGAATTTTTGCAAAAGGCAAATCATCTCAAGGCCAGCTACCTTCTCTCACACTTTTCCTATTATCGCTGTTTCTTATGTTAATTTATATAGGTTGCAGACTTTGCTGACATCTTCACCGGTCGACTCATTACTGAAATCCCGCCTGCCCTTGTTTCGATCTGTTCTGCCCTCAAGGACAAGACGTCTCTTGTAGAGCTTGATCTCTCAGATAACGCTTTTGGTGGCCGTTCAGTAGACCCTATAGTTCCTTTCCTTGTCGAAAATCGTTCCTTCCAGATCCTCAAGCTCAACAACAATGGTCTCGGTCCTGCAGGTGGTTCAGTCATCGCCCAGGCTTTGCTTGATAGTGCGAACGCATCCAAGCATGAAGGAAAGCCTTCAAACCTCCGTGTTATTATTTGTGGGCGGAATAGACTGGAAAATGGGAGTGCTTCTCTATGGGGACAAGCGTTCGCTGCCCATGGCTCTCTAGAACAAGTCAGAATGCCTCAGAACGGGATCCGTATGGCTGGGATCACTGCCATTGCAAATGGACTAGCGAAAAACGCGTCAATAGAATATATCGATCTTCAGGACAATTGTTTCCTCGAAGAAGGTGACCTCGCGGGCTTGACTGCCTGGAACGATGCTCTGACGAAATGGGAAAATCTCACATTCCTCAATCTCTCAGACTGCGTTCTTTCAGAAGAGGGGGAGATCCCCATTCTACTAACCAGTCTTGCGAACGGTTCGAACAAGAAGCTGCATACGCTCCAGCTCCAGAACAATAATCTTGATTCTGCCAGTTATGAATTGCTCGCCAGTGCGATCGAAACTGGAGCTGGACTTGAGACGTTGATGAGCCTCGATTTGGAGGACAATGACGGTCTCGAGGATGACGAGCATATCGCGACTTTGTCTAAGGCGCTGAAGAAGCGCGGCGGCAAACTGGCAGTTGGAGACGATGATGAATCTGAGGCCGAGGAGGAAGTGGAGAAAGAGCCAACCCTCGTAGATCAGGCAAGCTATCTTCTGCTCTCCAAACTATGTTACTAACGTCTTTCCTAGGCTGCAGATGCATTGGCGGACCTGGTCAGTAAGATTAGTATCAAATAATTTGTATTTTTTTCTCTCCACAATATACTAGTGGCACTCATAGATGGAAGCACATTTACAATTACTTGACCTCAACCCCCTTAAGATTTTGCTCTTTGCAGACAAATCACATCCGTCATTGAATAACCTGACTAGGAATGTGAGAAGCTGTTCAAGTTGACTTATGTATGCTAAACACGTTCATTGTTCAACATCGATCCGCAGAGAAGAACAAAAATGGGCTTGCTATTGCAATGAAGAACTTGATCAACTACAACATTGAAGAGCTCAAAGGAGTTGAAAGAACAAATTCGCCAAACGAAACATCTCAAGCAGCGGAAATGGTGACAACAGTGTTTCCGCCACCTTGCGCACCTCCCTCGATCGTAACCTGACCAGGCTGTAAAGATGTTATTGAGAGGTTTTGGTAAAGCTAGAAATGGGAATGAGCTTACACCACCGCACTGAGCAATCAAGTTGTTGAAACCAGCTACGCCTCCATGCTCGAGTCTACCTTTGCTAATGTTGATGACTGATCCATCAGTCGTTTCTGCAGTAACCTAGGGAAGAGTTAAGCCCGTCTAAGACAAACTGGCGACGAATAGGGAAAACAGCAACGTACTGTGCAGCCACCAGACGTTGCTGATACGCTGGGAACATTGGGACGGAGAAATTGGATAGCTCCGGCAATACCACCAGGGCCGAGGCTCAGTAAAGCACTGCGGATGACGTTTTGTAGTGAGTAGATGCATAAAGCGGAGGAAGGAAGCTGAACCTACACATTGCAGTCGTGGCTACTGAGAGCCGCACCACCATCACAGGTGATAGTACCCGCAGCAGCACGGCCAGCATTGGCACGGTGACGGAGAGGGATGAAAGCCGCTTCCACCGAGAAAACCATGAGAAGGAGAGTAGTGAGAATAAGACGGAGAATGGACTGCATTCTGGCAAAAACTAGATCGAAGGAAGAGCTAGATTGAAGATGAGAATGGCGAATGGGGCTGGCCCTTAGGATTTGACAAAGAAAAAAGAAAGTGGGGGGAAAGGAAAGAAGTGAAAGATGGGTTTCGACGTGGAGGCGCGGAGCCTTTTAAAGGACGGAACAGGCAGGCTTCTTTTGTTACTAGGCACCTTGTCGGCACCCGGCGAGGTCAAATCTGCACTGATATTCTACAACTAAAGCCCGACTAAGACGCCGCTCTGCAGGCTCAACACTTGAGACCCTGCGGCTGGGAAGGTTATGAGACTGTTAGCTGACTGACGGCTCCTCAATTTCAACCGATACTCATTCCCTGCCCGGGTTGAATTCTTTATGGAGCATTTTGAAGTTAAAACTTGGACGAGGTATTTCGTTCAATCCGGGTGGTTTCCGTAGACCGAGGTGCTGTATGATGAGAATGAGAGGAGAGTTAAAAAAAGGTCACCTAAGTGTCAAGAATCCTCGAGAGTCAATAAGGACGACTCACGTTTATAATGGCACTAGGCAAGCCTCCAAACAGCTAGTGTGCCCCACTAGCTCAATCGGCTAGAGCGTCAGACTTTTACGGATTCTGTAGAAGTCCATCTGAAGGCTGCGAGTTCGACCCTCGCGTGGGGCTAGAGGTTACCCTTTTTTGCCCCCCCTGAAAAGTAATCTTTTTGCTCAAATGTCAGTCGGAATATCACAATCGGTGCTTAGATATTAAAATTTCACTGCCTAGATAACTACAGGTTGAGTTTGGTTCTTGGATGACATGTAATACTAGTTTCTGCCAATGTACTCGTCCCCACCAAAAGTTTCCGGAATCGGCGCTAGTCTGCTTGTTTTGGCTCCAGGTCTTCACAGACCCATTGGTCATGGAAACCATTCACAATTTACATTAATGGATAGGATCTTAGTTATTTGGATCACCTAACTTTTATCAAGTCCCCCAATTGAATTTGCAACAGCCTCAGTTTTGCAATGGGCACATGACGGATCTTTGGCCCATATCCGTGTGAAAATGAAGTCTCCCGCCCCATAGGTGGCATCTGTAGGCTAGATATCAGTTTTTTGTCGATGATAGAAGCTACCCCGGGATGCAATAACCCCACACTCAGGAGCTTTCCTGGAGGATGGACAAAATCTTCGGTTTTGAGTGGGTCGCCGCACTCGGGTTTTTCCCTTTGAGCGGTATGCCGCGGTTCCATCTCATTTTTGTAACTCCTCCTTATTATGCAACTATAAGTACTACTTGTTTCTCCATTATTCTTCCTCCCTTAACTCAGGGAGGGCATTGGAATTTCATCGGAAAGCTGTTTATTGCTCACTCCACAGACTAGTGTTGTCTCGACGATGAAGGTCGTACTATGATGCCTGGCCAGTGTTTTTTATACCATATTACCTATTTAAAAATAAAAATATCAGTAGAATTACAGATCCCTACTGGTAAAGTGATGTTTATATATGCTGACCGAAAGGAATGGAAAGAAGACGTGACTATTCCCTAATAATGAAGATAGCATGGTCATACCCGATGGGCCAAAAAGAATAAGAAAGCACATATATACACTAATTAAAATACCCCGTACAACAAGGTGGTGTGGATGAATCCGAGGACCCAAAACAAGGCCAGATTCCGGAAACTTTGTGTGGGGACGAGTAGGACCTGAAGCAACGCAAAACTCCAGAAGTCACCTAGGTTCTAAGTTCTGAGCAAGGCTTTTATTAGAATCTTGAGCTACCACACGTTTATTTAGACATTTTAATGCGATATGGTGGTGAACGGGATGCAGATGGTACATGTTCGGCGTTCACCAGGTGCGTTGAGGATGGAATTTTACTTGAGTCGATTTGCGCACAGCTGCTTGAGTACAAACGAAATCATATTTACTTCTCTATGAGCTGATCGCAGCAACGTTTCCTGCTGTCGCAGCGTTAATGGCACCATTCTGGCTACCCTTGTCCCTCTCAGCCTTTGCAAGAGTGTACATTCCAGTGACAATAACCTCATCTCTAATCTGCTGGGCCTATCCAAAAAATTAGTCCATATATGAGGTGTAAATGAGGGCAAGAATGCACCTCTGGTGAGAGCTGGAAAGACATAGCATCCTTGTGCTTGAGGAATCCATTGTCCCCTCGGCTGAAAGTGGCCACCGGGTGATGGTCACGTTCAAGTTGCATATTTTCACCATGCCATTTCCACTTGTATTCATAACGGTTGGAGGCTTTCCAGTGTTCGGATCTGAGATACAATTATAAGTAAGGTGGCAGAGAAGACGGCAAGGGTGAAAATTATACGTGGAGAACATCGACTCGCGTTTCACCTTGATCTTGTATCCATTTACTGTAACGTCATCCCCGTGCATTGAATGGAATTCAACTTGGCCGACTTGTTGCCTCCCTAAAAAGATATTGATTAGGACACCGTAAGAGACAGAAAACCTAGACACATACGTTGGACATCGTAGAAATTGGTGGGTGACGATCCCATGAACTTGGATTTGGTCTCAAGTTGGTATAGAGGTTGTCCATTCTCAAAGATGAGCATGGTGTTTTCGAAGTTACGTTCGCTGAGGAACAGGTGCATGAAGCCGTTACTCATCTTGGGCTGTGTGTGGGAGGAGTGGGATGTTGGGTTGAGATGGAGAGATGGTGGGTGGGCGGGTTAAATAATAGGTGGCTTCGGAAGCAACCCACAGATTGATGTGGGGTTGGGTCGTCATGATCATCGCATTATGTTTGGCTGCGACCGGAGCAGTCTGGATGTATTTGATCAAGAACGAAGGTTCTGAGGGAGGGGTTTAGAAGGTTTGGGAGTGGCTGTTTCCGGCGTGATACGGATGGAGGTAGAAGAATGAGTACCAGTGAGGGGGGCCATAGAGTAGCTGCCGATCGATCGATACGAATCCTACTACGTTGATAGAATTTACACCGACACAAGTTGTTGAATGCCGACGGGCGGATGGGCATCTTCGAAGCGCTTCAAACCAGTACCTGGACGAGAGTGCTGGAGTATCTTGACAGAATAGTTTAACAGAGGATTCAAATATTGGTCGCACATATGTATGCACGCTGTCTCATGCAGTGCGGAACAGTTGAGCATGGGATATGCCGTTGAGAGGATACAGGAACGAATGCCGGGAGAAGTGACTAAAGCTAAAACATTTGAACTTACCACGCAGATAATAGAAATGAATCCAAAAAAAGAAAGAGAATTACAGAAGATAAAATATGCTTGCGATAGGCAGGCTTTATAACCGAAGGGAGGGCCGAAGAAGAGGAATGTTGAATGCAGTTAGTAAGAGGAGGAGCGAGCTCGGGTCAATGAAAGCATAAACATGCAGGGACGAACACCAAAGGTCTTATAGTATGGGAGCGATTACTCATTTTTCTAGCCATCCTATCCTAGGATCAAGAGCAAGGCAGAAAAGGAAACAACATTTCGGACTCAGATCACTGTACGTAAGCTGATGCCGGAGTCACCTGGTCGTGTTGACACAATTCTATGAGCGCCTGAGAAGCCTCGTGTTGGCGAAATCCCCCATCATCCTCATCCTGCGAGACAGTTGAGCAGTAATGGAGACTGCCAACTCTGAGCCGGCGCACACAACGTCTAGCGCTACCGATGTCTTTAGCCTCACTGACCAAGTTCTCTCGGATAAGCTGCAGTTTATCGAAGAGGTAAGTTAACGATGTCGAGCGCGTCGTGGAGTCGCTGAAAAGTGCTAGGTTGGTTTCGGCAACTGGGGCAGCGTATGGCTAGCCCAGAGAAAGAACTCTAGTGCCGACGACCAGGTTACCAAGAGCCATCCCGCCGGGGCAAAGATGGCCGTCAAGCTCGTCCACCGGTCTAAGACACCCACCACAGCAGCACGCGTCAAATCATTGTACGCACTCTCCCATATTGTTCTTATTCCTTTCTTGACACTCACCACTCATATCCAGATGGAACGAAATGAAGATCGTCCGGACATTCAAACACGAACCGCACCCGTCCATTGTGCCATTTTACTCGTTCATCATCACTCCTTCCTATGCGCTTATCACCATGTATGTCTCCAACTAATTGACACGTCCCTACCACCCACTTACCTCTATCAGGGCCTATTTGCCGACGCTGGTCCCGGTTGAAGTTGGTGAACCCAAGGCAAAGGTCTGGTTCGAGTCCCTGCTCTCAGGCGTCAAGTTCCTTCATGACCGTGGCGTCGTACATAACGACATCAAGTAAGCTCCATTTTTTACGCTCATTTTCTCCCACTAATATAGGGACAGACCTGCCAACATTTTATTATCTCCAAAGAATGTACCCGTTCTCGTCGACTTTGGTTTCGCAGAACGATATGACATGTCATCTGACAAGGCCTTCCACAGCAATCTTTCCTATGGAACGCCTGAATATTTATCGCCTGAACGCGCTCGTGGTCTCCCCCACGATACCCGCAAGTCGGACATTTGGTCGCTCGGTGTTACTTTCTTTGAAATTCTGACGGGCCGGACCCCTTTCGAACACTCTGATGGTGAGCAATTCACAACCAAAGAGGATCTCGAAAAGTACTGGGCCAGGACGGTAAGTTTACTGTTCCCTTTTTTCACACTGGTTTTCTCATTTCTTTTAGCTCAAGGGCAAGTGGGTAGGCGAGTGGACAATTTCTCCTGGCGTTGAGAAACTGCTTCGACGAATGATCTCACCCAATGCTGACCTTCGGTGCAATGCCACTGACGCGAGCTTGGACGCGTACTGGAAAACCCCTCTCCCTTCACCTCAACAGCTACAAAAGATTTCCAGTGTCTCTACTGTTGTTTTCGAGAAGGATTCTGCCAAACTGAGAGCCGCAGCCACACCCACGCGAACACGGGCAAACAAGGAGAATCTCGTTTCACCTCCTGGACTCGATGCTAAGTCGCCGAAATCCGCGACATCACTGAGGTCTTCCAAGTCTCAACCCAAGGTTCTATCTTCATCACGGGGTTAGCTTTTTTTCCTTATGAAGATTTTCCTGCTAAACAACTATCTTAGTACAACCGAAGGGGCGTGTCCCAGTGCTTCTCACAGAGCTTTCTCCCATCAAAGGCTCAGCGCCTTCTCCCAGGACGGTTGCCAAATCAGCCTCCTCTTCGGCTAAAGCTGCTGGAAAACCCCGTGCGGTCGATGGTCGCAAATATAGGGACACTAACCTTCCGCCCACGCCTCCTGTAGAGCGCGGCACCCATGTTCGTAATCCTCGCCCAGCTCACGAGCCTTCAGTGTTAGGTCATCGTCGCCATATCAGTCCTGCTGGCGCTCTAGCTGCGACTGCACAACTGCAAAAGGAACGAAGGCGATCACGAGACATGACTGTCCCTTCTTCGAAAGGCTCCCAATCTGCAAGAGATCGCGTTAAGGACTGGGAGCGTGAGAAAGAAAGGCTGAGGGAAATGGCTCGGCTGGAGGAGATTGAGAAAGAGAGGGATGTTGAACTGCTCAAGGAGCAGGAAGACGACGATCTTGAGGATCGCAGGATGGCAGAACGAATGAAGAGGGCGAACGAAGCCCGGATGCGCGCGACAACACGGTCCCCTCCTCAAATTTCAATGCCACCCGAGAATGAGGTCAAACCCGCTGCAAGTGTTGCCTCTACCGAAGTTATTCCACCCGTTGAATTTGCTGCGCCTCATCACGTACGTGCGGAATCCTCTGTTAGCTTGACTGGATGGGAAGAAGAGAGGGAGATGATTCAGCAAGTCGAGAAGCGACTTTCTCAAGTTGGCTCTAGGTTCTTCGAGTCAAACTCCATGGAGGACGGTAAAACGGATGAAGCCGAACGTCCTTACGGTGGCTGGACTCCAACTCCACCGCCGACAGTCGGTTTCGGCGGTGTATCAAGTCCGGGTATGTTTTGCTGTACAGTAATTTTTTGTTGCTAGTCCTCATTCATTTATAGACCTCTTGAGTAAGAAGAAGAAAGAGTCGACTGGTTCTCCTTACCAGAGCTTCCGACATTCAATTCGGCGGTCTATCGATATGGGGATCAACTTCTGCAAGGCGTCTGTAACTCACTCGCGTCGTCCGTCTGTACAGCAGTCATCCTTTGATTACCCTGTGGATGGCCATGGTGTACAGCGGAAGGAAAGCTGGGAGGATGAGGCATTATCACAAGCTGCGAACTCTTCTCTGCCAGTCATCCGACATGCAGTTCACAACGAGCTGGTGGCTAATGATAATAGAGCCGATCGGATGATGATATGGTTGAAGAATGTTGAGCGTGAGTTTCTGCCTCTTAATCTCTACACCTTATCTTATGTTTGAATTACAGAGGTTGTTGAAGATGCGCGTCAAAATTTTGCTGCCTCAGCTGCAAGCACTGAACCTCATAAACTTCCGGCTCTTCCTCACCCTCCACTCTCTCGCACTGCTTCTCAAACTCGGAGCAACCGCAGCTCTCGGCTTCCTCGAAAAATTTTGGCTGCCAATGAGATCTTCGCAGACGAATCTATGATGGCTGAGGGCTTTTCATCATTCGTCGATGCTGTTGCCAGCCCACCTCCCTCTGCTGTAAAAGCCACCTTCGATACGTCAGTAACATCGGCAGCTGTCGAAGGTCGAATCCAAAAGAGGATGACATTCTCGTCGGGCGCACTAGAGCGCGCGCTAGAAGAGGAGGAAGGAGAGGAGCCGAGCAAGAAGAAGGAAAAGAGCAAGAGCCACGGGAATCTTTTATTGTCAAGACAGATTGCGTCCATGGAACAACTTGAAATGGAGCTCAGAAAAGGTTTGTTCATTTCTCTTTGTTTGGTCCGCTTTACTAATTTAACTTTTCAGATGCATTGCCCACCTCACCTATTGCAGCCATTGACAGAAGCCTTTTCATCGCGACGACGCCTAAAATTTCGATTACCACAACGGATGATGAAGATTTCGATAGATCTCTTCAGCATGTCGAGCCGTACCCACAACGCACGGTTGCAGACCCGGCGCTTGTCGTTCCAGACACACCACAACGTCGCCAAACTGAAGGTGTTTACGATCGTTTCCTTATGGCTACCTCCGGCGTTAAGCGCGTTGGTCGTGGATATCAATCAGAATTCTCTCGCAGTGGCGGCCTGCCATCGAAACGTGCGACCACATCTGGCAAGACCATGGGTCATGCTTCTGCACAGGAAAACATTGCCCCACAACGCAAGTCGGCTGAGGATGCGCAAAGAAAGTACCACTCTGCGAAAGCTGTCCGCCGGAAAATGCCTCCTCCTGTTTCATCAGAGGATCTGCTGCAAACACTGGCTGCTGCATCTCCTTCCACTGCACCCTCTGATGTGGATGAGATGGGAAATATCGTTGTGTCGACTTATTCTGGTCAACCCAGCAACCCATTTACGGACAGGACGAACAGCGTCAATCTTCCGGCGCTCGGCGTGAAGAAGAACAAGGACTCAACCTTTGTAAAGAAAGCGTTGAATGCTGGAAGGACGGTCTCTAAGAGACTCTCGAAGCTGGCTTAACATGCAGAGGTCCATTGACATGCTGAGCATGTGGAAACCTGCTTGCCGGTACTTCACCTTCTTTCCTTGACCACCCCATTCATCTGTTCCAACTTTCCGGCACAGGACTTTCTGATTGCTCTGCCATTCCCGGTTCCCTGATCCCTTTCATCTCTGATCTATCTCTTTTCAACTGTTCTACTACCATCCATTAACCCAAGTTACTTAACCTTGATCTACTGATCGTCTAGCATCTTTCTCACTTTCATCTTTTTCAATCTTCCATCTGCATCAATTCATTGTCGATTTGGCTTTGATACTTTGCTATATGTAACTGACTCTGACTTTGCTATCATTACGCTCACGCATTGCTATGCCCTTTTTTCTACACATTTTCTTTCACGTTGACTGTCAAGACTTTGCACGATATCGATGTACCTCGTCCTGGATTATTTCTCCTCATTCCTCTCATGTTTGTGACGTTTTTCAACGACGACGAGTAATCAAATGTTCAATACGAATCCCATTCTATTCAGATTTCAGTTCTTGTAGGCTCAAGTCGATGAACGGTTTGCTGCTTGGACATAAAATATTCAGAGTATTTCCTGGAAAGTGACCTTCATGCCTAACTGTGACATATATGCCAAGTCAATAATCGCTCTATCATTGGTTTCTTAGTCTAAGCAGCCCCAGTATAGAATCGAAAACAATTTTTGCAGGCCGTGTCTCCTCTGACATCCACGGGAAAAACACGCCACCTATCAATGCTAGAAAGCCAACACAATCAAAATCATTATCCATAGCAAGACATTGAGAGACAAACCTGTCCTCGTCCAGGCATCCACAATTAAGTTCCCGCACCCAACCAACCACGTCCAAGTCCAAATAAACCCGAGAAATCCACCGATTTTCTTCCCTGTCGTCTCTTCCCACCATTTTTCCAACGCAACAGGTATTACCATGAGTATGAAGAAGCCACTGACATATATGAACTCGGCGCCGTTACCCATCCCCCAGACACCAAATGTATGCAGCAGGCCTGAAGTAAAAAAGGCCGTGAAGACCATAGACAAGCGATACCGCGTCGGAAACAAACGGGCGAAGGTGAGGAAAAGGTACCTAAAAAGCTGGTGCCATCTTCGATTCCAGAATTCAGTGACAGACAAAGACAACCACGGTGCTTCAAAAAGAGGCGGCCATTGAGATGGAACCTGGCGGAAGATGAGGAGAGCGATGGTCGCGGTCTGTAGGTAGACAAATTGGATCATGCAATAGATAGCGACTCCTATAGACATGGAAGAAAGGTGAGGTTGACAGTAACTGAATAACAAGGTACAAACCAGAGAGGAAGGTGATACCACTGGCTCTCGCACATCGTGAAATTATAGGTAAGGAATCGTCAAATATCGATGCTCCCTCCGTGGATAGTGTTCCCGGCATAAGCCATTGCAAGTAAACGTGAATGAGATCGAAAACGAAGATGTGGCATATGCTTGAAATAAAGCAGCTCAACGCGAATGGGCCACGAGATGATCGCTCCACGGGTTGACTACGCATTCGATTGCAAGACCACTCCCAGTTCAGACCTCGGAGGTCGAAATAGAGGTCCGCGGCGTTCTTTAATGTCGAAGAATTTGGTCGAGGTTTCTTAAACGGTTGACTTTGCGCAGCCCACGAAATACTTCTTAGCGATACAGTGGTCATTGCCAACTAAATGAGAAACATAATTGAGGTGGCAGGATGTGGATGCGAGAAAGAAAGAGCAGCTAACCGTAAACGCTTGGTTAACCCAAACCATCCTTTCATTCGAAAAGCTTCGCGCGACATCCAGCGTAGTACCAGCCCTCCAAGCTAGGCATACACAGACGAATCCAAGGGCAAGACGCGTGCTGTTCGACCCTTCACATAGAACAAGAAAACCAAGTAGAAAGTTCAAGAGCAAGGGTGGTATAAGAACCGCCATGAAAGTGTGGGGAGTCAAATCAACCCTGTCCTCGTAAGAGGGAGACCATTCCGACAACATGACGGTCCGAAAAAGAATTAGGCCGCATTCCTGGTGATGGCAGTACTCCAAGGAGGTACGCTGCCATCATTATAGTTTTTGATCGCACCTAACTCCGCTGAAACTTCCATGAGCCAGAGTCCTTCTCGAGACAATGTCTGGCGATCCAGCCGTGCGCGGGGCGGAACACCTCCTCGGAGCTCGATTAACCACTCAGGGTTTACGAGGTCGACCAAATTCGCTCCCAGTGGCACCCCATCTCCAAAGAAGAACGAGATCATGAATGTGCTCTCTGTTGCCCGGAGTGGTGGTTTTGGAGACGATGGTGATTCGTAATCCAATTCCTTTCTATTTTATTGCTTGTATTTCACTGAAATTCGTCGTAGTCTAAAATCATCAGCCATCCAGGATAAATACTGGTCACACATTGCCCCGCAAATTCCACCGCTACTGTCCCCTTCACCTCAGTCAACGCGTGCTGAGGAAAAAACATCTTTGCTGATAAATATTCGCAAACTTCGTGAAGGAATCCATTCTTCCAAACGATGTGACATCTTTTCAAAAATGATAACATCGACCTCCCTTTTCCTTGCTCTTCTGTTTGACGCAGAACGTGACCTGGACGCGTGCATGACCAATGTTCTTGAATCCTCAGAGGATGGAAACGCACTTTTGGTCTGTCTTCTCGTCTCCCTAGCTCTTGGTGTCTACCGCTTCCAGTCTGCTGTCAAGCCTCGGCGGTCTGAACTGAGTAGTTTGCTTGGGCATGAGCGATTCACCTGGTTGCTTGATGTCTCCTCGTCACTTAACCAGCGCAACTACTACCGCCTTTCCACGTTGCTTGATGTCGTACCACCCCCTTCTCTTGATTTACAGCTGCAAGCAATGTCAATTTCATCCTCTTTAACAAGTCCACCTCCCGATTTGCCAAAGTTAGCAACAGAGAGAGCTGTTACACGAGTAAAGAAGTATGCTTCTAATCAAATAGCTTGGCCCACAATCAATGCCGCATATCGAGAACTTCATCTTCAAATGGAGTCGGAAACACGTCGATGGGTGAGCCAGTCGCTGTCGCTTCCTGAGACAAAAGTGTCGCTTGAAGACTGGCTCTCTGAGATGCAAGCATCTGGGAAAATTAAAGCCAAGACAGACATAGAAGGACGATGGATGATTTTGAAGACCCGCTAGTCTTTACCTATTGAGACGAGAAGATTAGAGGGATTCGTACATACATGTATGTAGCAGGTACAAATATACTATTACTCTAACAGCTCCTTGGGGTATCACCAACGTAACATAAAGTGTAGGACGGAAGTCGATAGAAACTGAGGCAAATCTCTTGGAATTTCTAAAATTTCCTAATTCTATAGAGCCATCAAAAAAATCTACTGGGCCCATGGAGCGCGTGTTGACGACATTTCTTGGTTGACTGGCCGCGATAACACCTGCCCTTGCGAAACAGGCTGATCTGTGGATAAGCGCGGAGGATCCCACAGAAGGACCCCCCCAAGAGGAATATGTTGCACAACCACACGTTTAGAAAGCACTTCAGCCTTTGACAGATTAATTGAAATATTCTTCCACAAAGATGAAATAGAAGGGGCCTACATCATACATTTTTCTCATTCCTTCGTTCACCTTCCTCCAGGTCTTCACTCCAGAAGCGATGTTATACAGTTGAGAAGAATGTTCATGGAAAGGGCCACTTTTTATCTTAAGTATCCTTCGAACCATGAGATGATAGAGTGAGAGTATAAGTGGCTCGTCAACGAGAGATTTAGTTTTTTGAGCAGCGTTTGCTTTCTTGACAAAATCGAGAATAGTTTCGGGAGGGTAGTCATCCTGCAGGCACATTTGACTGCTTCCAAATATGTAACCGATGAAAGATGAATCGTCCAAGCCCCAAACGCCTATAAGATTCCTTCAGCCCGAGAACAATAATTGAACAAATGGAACGCGCCATGAGAACCAGCAGGCTCAAGGTTATATGCATCTTGTAGCGCCCAAGTGACGCGTAGATATCGAGGGAAGAGATAGAGCGGAATAGCGATAGCATCATTGACAAGATCTCCGTCAAGAATATGCTCGTTGGTCGAGGAAATATCAAAGTAGCCAATCTGTGCAAGGATGCAAAGAAACATCATAAATGCTGTTTCATGCCCAGTTCCGTAATCCATTCTGGTATGGTTTCCGAATGATTCGACGAGATATGGTGTGAGATGTGGGATGACGCTGTGCAGCTTCGAAGGAAGGACAGTGTGAAGAATACCTTCAAGTTTCTGGACAAAGAGCTGAGTATGTAGAGGAGAAAAATGGCTTTTCAGACAAAAGTGGGTTCACCTCTTCTAGCCTAAGCCCCCACTTCCTGAAGCTCAAGTTGCCAAACCTTTGAGGAGTGTCCATAGGAGGTATATCCTTGATCCAACCTTCTACTTCATCCAATAGTAATTCTTCTAGTTTTTTCACGCTCTATAGCCTATAATAAGACGCAGTCTCCCTTCTAGCCACAGTAGTTCAAACCTCAGAGATTAGACTAGACGCGATCTTTGCTTCACGTTTGCCGCGGATGGCGGTATTAAGCGTAAGAAGGAATGCATTGTACAAGTTGTAACCAGAGGTGTGTTTGAATTGGTTAACGTCCTCGTCGGTGTATATCTTTTTTGAGGGAAGAGGGAGCGAGAACAAGGAAGAGGACATCACGATGATCGAAGTGGGACGCAGGTTTATTTCAACAATTGAGTACGAGTCAAAATTCCTAGTGCCTCAGGACGGAACACATATGTGTCTTTAGCAGTTACTTAATTGTTTCCCTTGATCCCACGCCCTCCTTTGCTGATCATAAATGACTTCAGGGCTCATTACAATCGTATAAGGTGAGTGAAGTTATAACTAAATCGAACAAGGATAAGCTCTGAGGTTTGGAAACGCGTTCAAATCATATAAATGAGCTTTCCTGCCAAAAATGTCACTAACTCTTTGAATAACGCGGTCAAGTTCGTTGAAATAGGCTGTTAGTAGCGATATTGATACCCTCCAGTGTAAGCAGCAGCATTGGAGCGATCGCCAGAAGGCCCCAGTGCTGCAATCAGACAAACATGGGAATAGTATGACGCTTCGTAGGCTGGAAAGTTAGTTAGCATGAAACTATGGAAAGACAGAAAATACAAACGTTCGTTTCCATACGCAGTGTAGCGAATTTCACAACTCGCATTTGCTGTTTTCTCGGTAATCCAGCAAATAACTTTGGATCTATAGACAACTCGTTTGAGTAAGAGAAGAAATGAGGAAACTGGGAGAGGTACTGACGTGCTATGGAGGCATTCGGTCTTCATGTCATGAACCCACTCACCGTGGTATTCATCACGAAGATAATACAGAATGGAGCGTGAAATTTCCCCGCTTTCCCAATTCCTCGCAGAGGAGATTAAAATTGCGGTAGATTTTTCCCTGTGCTCGTTTCGGTCCTCCACTAAGCCCTTGAGAGAGACGGTTAGTCCAAGCTCCCTGCATGCTATCTTGATAGCAACATCGCTGCCTTTGATATAGTCTAGGAAGTCGTCATATTGTGTATTGCCACAGACTGGGTAGCTGAAATTGAGCCCGAAACCGAGAAGTCCACCATCTGGTAAAAAGGTTGGGTTGTCCAAAAGGGCCTGAAGGTGACTTTTGAGAGTCTTAACTTTTTCAGAAGATGAAAGCGGGCTTTGTGGGTGCGGCTCAGCATCGTAGAGATTGTATGTCAATGTGACTCGGTGGCCGTGGACCACAGGTAAAACTTCATGCTGCACGTCGGAAAAGAAAGAGATCCATGCGATCTTACTTTCACCATCATGTTCTTCGAGTAGCTGAGAAGAATTGAATAATAATTCCTGGCCACCGTGGTTGAGGGCAAGCTCGCCTCCTTCATGAACAGTAGGGAAGATGATGACGAGAGAACCGAACATTTTCGCACTCCGTGGCGTGTCTTTGTGTGGGCGAAAAAAGGAACCTTTCCCTATAGAAAATGTTATCAGTGAAAATCGGGCAAATAGAACAACCATGAACGCTCAACCATATACATTGAGTTTATAAAGCTCTGCGTGGACGTGCTCGTTGGGATCACGGCCGAGCCCAGAGACTGCGGCAGCCAAAACTCCAGTATTACGAACATCGAACAATGGAGAAAAGCGATTGTTGTCGAGTTTTCCGGCTTTGCGATATGATTCGTCGAAAACATCCTCACCCCCTTTTCCGAAGGTGGCAGGCTCACACGTCTCGGTCAATTGATTTAGAGCAGAAACTGATATCCCTTCAGACAAATGCACAAAGCTATCCAACTTCAGCTGGGAGCACTCTATTTAAACATGAAAGGGGTACTGACCGTGCATTGGCTCCAGCCTTGTCTACATAAAACACATCGAGAGAAGAGGGGGGCACGTCAAGAGTTCCAAAAACCCAAGGATCCTCTTCTATAATGGATTTTGCGGCAAGAGAAATGGTGTCTTGAATATTGGTTGACATGAGGGAGCAATCGAACAATCGGTCGCTTGTCCTCGTATATTGGAGTCAGACGCGATCACAAGACACGCGGAAATGTTTGAAACATATTCTGTTTCCTCAACGAGTTCTTGGGCTTGGTGGTAGCCGAGCCTCATTCACTTGGATTCCTGGTAGTTATGCTCCTCTGCCTAGTTTAGATGCGCGATGGTTCAGCTGTGACCTTTTGATACATGCAAAAGAGTGAAAAGTCGAGAGGCATATTTTGTTATCAATGAGAGACGGTGAGCTAGAACGATGTAC
This sequence comes from Flagelloscypha sp. PMI_526, assembly GCA_021399455.1. Lineage (NCBI taxonomy): Eukaryota > Fungi > Basidiomycota > Agaricomycetes > Agaricales > Niaceae > Flagelloscypha > Flagelloscypha sp. PMI_526. The sequence continues at coordinate 532,384 of JAJTUO010000011.1, read as the reverse complement.
AGCCATCGTTTGTCCAGGCTAAAGGAAACGAGATATGAAACATAGACCAAACACAACGCCTCGTCGTAAATTCTAGGCAGAGACTCACGTTCATCTAAGAATGCCTTTTATTGAATGGTTGTATGACATTGTACGAAGCGGTGGTGCGCTTGTTCACACCCTCCTCGCTCTATACATGGGCCATCTATTCATTCGGTACTATCTTGTGCTACCGAAACGAACAATCAGTTTTATAGCCAGCAAATGAATTATCGTCGTCCCCGTCTGATTCAAGCAGAGTTTCAGTCTGAGGAGCTGACTGACATTCGACAAGTTGTTTGTGTGGGCCTGTTGTTTCGGTATCCTTGTTGGCTGGAAACGCTCGATAAATTTCGAGGATGAGGGAAGACTTTTGGGTAATCTGAGAGACGAGGAAAATCGGCCTTTTCAAGCGCAGTCAAGTTACGGGTGGTGAGAGGATGTTTAGAGCAAGTTATTTTTGTTGTTGTTGTTGAGTAGCGCCGTGACCAGTTTTGGCGCCAATCTTTGGTCCCTTTGAATTCTATCACAACGTCGTTTGAAGACTTCCGACGCAGGACCCAAGTCTGACGCCCAAGTTGGCGCGTCAAGGCTATTCACTTCAATTCAAGCGCTTTTTAGATTCTCAGACCAGGCGTGATCTTCCTTTTACCCATCTAGCGCATGTTCTCTTACCGCGGCATATCTTCACTGCTCTCTTCAGGCCCTGCTCGTGTACTCAGGTTCACACCCCCACGATGGAATATTTCTATTAAATCCCAACATTTTCCTCCGCTCTATTCGAAACAAGGTCTAGGCACTCGAGGCAACTTTCAGTCTCCCTGTAATTGACAAAGTTTATCATTCCCCTTTCTAGGTTCTAAAACCTTCCAGCCACCCCCCAACCTTTCTTCGCTTTCCACATCATCCGCTACTGTCCAGCGAGCTATTTCTCTCGCTCGAGCATCTGTCATTCACGACGACCCTTGGGTTTTGGGTACTCTGGATGTGCCACCCACCGCTCTTGATCTCGTTCTTTTTGACCAAAACACTCGCGCTCCAACATTCGTATCCAAGTATTTTGGGCACTGCTACGCGGCTGACTCTCTATTAAATTTGATTAGTCTTGTTCAGCTGACTGAGGATGCCCCCCATGCTGCACTCGACCAGTTGGCACGCTTTTGTGACCCAGCAACATTTGGAACAAGTGGCGAGGGTGTCTTCAACGAATCATACCGTAAGGCTGGCCAGCTCGACAAGACACAGTTTGCGACTCTATTCGACATCAATAGTGCAGGAATTTTGGAAAAAGTGCTCCCCAAACTTCTTCGTGGCCCAGATGGAATGAAACCAGTTTCTGCAGAACTCTACAAGCTGAACGTCCACGGTAAGTTGCGTAGCGTTTTATCCTATTGTCTCTGCATCTTTGCCGAATTATCTCGTCATTTAGACAAGGGATCATCCTTCCTTCCCCACAAGGACACCCCAGGAAGCTCCCAAATGTTCGGATCTCTTATTGTCACCTTTCCCACTCCCTACGAAGGAGGTGCCCTGGCTCTGCGCCACCGAGGCAAGGAAGCCGTATTTGACATCCCAAATATACTCAAACAGCACAAAGGAAGCAATAAAGTTGCTTACGCTTCCTTTCTTTCTGATGTTGAACATGAGGTTCTCCCAGTCATGGAGGGGCAATGTGTCACATTGACGTACAACCTTTATTACACTCCTGCACCCACAAATGGATCGACACCTTCATTGGAGAGTGCAGCGAAATTGAAGGACAACCTTCAAGTCCTTCTTAACGACCCGACATTCCTTCCTGAAGGTGGTATCTTTGGATTTGGTCTCAACTTTGCGTATCCTGCTTATGCTGGTATGAAACTTGATTCGCTTCTTGACAGTCTCAAAGGTTGTGATGCGGTGGTCAAATTGGCCTGCATTGAACTCGGTCTTCCTGTGTCTATGAAAGTTTTGGTTGATAACCAGGATGCCGATTGCAACCACCAGGACGACTACATAGGATCAACTCCTTCTGTTCTACTTTCCTCAGCTGAGTCATTGGGCGATAGAGTGATTGACGAAGATTTTATTCTATTTCTCAATAACCACGAGAATGCCCAACTCATCCACGAAATGAATAGTGAACCAGCGATTATCGAAGGTGCTGGGGAGAGGTGGTCCGTCCTTTCTTCTTATAATATCCTGTTAGATTGATATGCCTTGCGAAGGTCAAAGGAAATCGTCTGGGTTACTCCGCGGAACAGCTATTCCAGTTATAGAGATAATTACATTGCATACGGGAATGAAGGTGAGCCTTGTTTAGCGTTATCTGATTATAATGAAACTCGTACCAGCCTACCCTGGCAATTACTATGCGGAAGTGTGCCTCGTCGCTGAATTTGGTCCTCACGGGGATCGCGCAAATGCCTCTGCGTACAATGGAAATGAAACCTGTGAAACCGGCAAAGAGTGGTGGAATCAGCCATGAACATGACCACGGTTGGTCCTTTACACCGACCGTGTTCAAAAGATAGATATCCGGCTCGATACGATCCACGACGGCAGTTCTCAAGTTAGGTGCTGTTTAGCACCGATGTACCTCTGAAACAATCTGAAGCGAACTCAGTTCTAAAACTCTCCATATACGAATCTTAAGGTGCAAGATCTAGAGTTAAAGACCGTTAAATGATATAAGATGGCGGAGAAAACAAGCAGATCGGACATGGAATCGCCGAGACTTCGTACCTGGAGTAGGGAGGCTAATTTGCCAAGACTTTCCGCGAACTGAGACTCTACCTACTGGGGGATGAAAAGAACTAAAGAATGCTGTCTGCCATCTGCTACCGTGGAGAGCTATCTTCACGAGGCTGCTTGCATTGCCGGCTTTTATAATTGTATCATCAACGTCGATATTGAATAACATCATCCTCTGGGGAATCGAGAGTGAGAAATAATACTCTTGAGATTCGGAGGTGAGCTAGTGACAATAATAATGCCACACTACATGCGAGCTTGCCCGTTGATCCGTCCACTCACCTCACTTCAAGGGAATCGACGAAAATATCTTTGGTTTAATAATATTCCATATTCAACGCTTGGAATATTCTGGCATGACGGTCTGCAGCTGACATGCCAAGAACTTGAAGAAGTGAACAAGGTGCGCCATCAAGTATCAGGTTCAGATGGGATCCACGAGAGATGGTACCCTCCTGCTCTTCTTTTCCATTTTAGGCATATCAAGTCATTATGCTACCTACACAGGTATCTTGCACGAGACCGAGCAGAGTTCGTACTTTCTTTCAAGATTGATTCTTAGGAACCCGTTGCGCATATAGTGAGATAGTTCGGTCTAGAAACGAACGCGACTGATGACGAAACGACCATTCTCGCTAATTTCCAACTTGACTCCGTCGGTCTCGTTGTTGTTCCCATCTTCAAAAATGACCATCTGATTATTCGTTTCTTTCTCAAATCACTGTGCCTCAGCTGCATCTTAAAAGCTCCTGATCATCCTCGGAGTTCCTTCGACTCCCTCTTTCGTTGTCCATTCTTTCGCCTGGAGCGCCCCTTCGATAAGTTTTCTCACCATGCTGGCATTCATCTCCACTCCTTTCGTCTTTCTGTCATTTTTCGCCATTGGGAGCTTTGGTCTCCCACTTCCGGCTCGCCAGGAGGCAACAGGGAAACTTGTCGTGGCTCATCATATGGTGTGTATGACAGTTCTTTCTCATTTGGAAAAGTGTGACCTTACAATCCAGGTTGGCAATACGTTCCCTTATACTCAGCAAGACTGGGCAGATGACATGGCTTTGGCTTCAGCCAATGGTATCGATGGATTCGCTCTCAACTACGGTCCTGAGGAGTTTAACAACGATCAACTGGATAATGCGTATGTAGTATCCGTGATTGAACCTTCATTTAAACTAGAACGGCTCCAGATATGCTGCTGCTGCCCAATTCCCAGACTTCAAGCTCTTCCTTTCAATGGACATGTCCGTGCTCCCGTGCGATTCTCCGGAGGGCGGACAAGCTTTACGCGACAAAGGTGAGTTTCTACATAGACAGGCAACAGCGAAGCTGAGAATTCAACCTTTGAAGTCTTGAAATACGCGGACAACCCGAATCAGCTCCAAGTGAATGGAAAGACATTCGTCTCAACCTTTGCCGGTGAATCATGCAATTTTGGTGCAGCAAGCGTCCCAGAAGGCTGGTCATCCCAGTTCTCAAAACATCCCGACCTGGACGGCAAAATTACTTTCGCTCCCGCATTCTTCATCGACCCCACTGGATTCTCTGATTTTGGAGACGTGATGGATGGCTCATTCAATGTGTGTAGTATTTTTTTGAGTGACTTTTGCTTTTGCTTATCGATGATCTTCCAAGTTCAATGGAGGTTGGCCTATCGGTCTCAAGGCTGATCAATTCAACGCATTGAATGCCGACCAAGTATCCGCAGAAGGTGTTACCGAGGGTGATGTTGGGAGTGTGATTGGATCGACCACCTCGGATGACGCGCAAAGAGCAGGGCTTGAATCCATTTCTGGAAAGTTCTACATGACCGCGGTGTCACCTTGGTTCTTCACCCATTTTGGCGCTGATAGTTTCAATAAGAACGTAAGATCCCCCCCCCAAACACATTTTCTTTGGTTCTTCTTATCCTGTTTCTTTTATAGTTCATGTTCCTTGGTGACGAGCACCGTACGTCCTTTGAAACACGATATATTTGTCCCCTCGGTTTAACTTTTATCTAGTCTATGCTCGCCGTTGGGAAAATCTCATCGCCACTCGGGACTCTGTTGATATCGTCCAGATTGCTACATGGAATGACTGGTATGTTCATATTCTAGCAAAAACAACCATGAACTCATACACCTGTTTACTAGGGGTGAAAGCCACTACATCTCACCAGTCAAGGCAGCGAGTGCTCTTCCCAAAGGGAGTGAGCAATGGGTAAATGGAATGCCTCACGATGGTAAGTGTTCTACCATTTTTAGCAAATGCTCACAACATTGAGCAAGTCGTTTATCTCTTCTAGGCTTCCTTCCTCTCACTAAGTTCTTTGCTGAAAGCTTCAAGAGCGGCCAGACAGCTCCTAGCGAAGATACCGTCGTTCTAGTCAGCCGTCCTCATCCTGTACAAGCCGAGGCACCTGACCCAGTTGGACGGCCCACCGACTTCGATCTGGTAAGTTCTTAGTGCTCTCGGAGTCTAATCGAGCTCACTGATTGTTGGAATTTTCAATAGACTCGTGATAAGATGTGGGCCACTGTTGTCCTCAAGGAACCCGCCACAGTCGAAATCAAGACCTCAGACACGAACGTTTTGAGCTCAGACCTTCCCGCAGGTGTTTCTAAACTTTCCCTGCCAATTGCTGCTGGAGAGTCCATGTCTGCGAACATTGTTCGAGGTGGGCAGAGCGTCGTAGAAACGGCTCAGAGCAACTTTACTTTCAACGCTACACCTCAGAGCTTCAACTTCAATTCGTTTGTCTTGGGTGCATCTGCTTGAGAAGGGGGACTTATTTATCAGTATTTAAATAAGGTAAATTAATTTATACTTTGTTGTTGTACAGTAGCATCAACATGATTTTCATGTTGTTAAAGATGTCCAGATAAGATAGTATTTTAGTTGCGATGCCGTTTGGAAGCGCCACAATCTCACCAACAACCATATTGGATGGTCTTTACTGGCTCTTTTACCCCACCCTAAACGAGCGCCTGTATCACATGTGGTGACTCAATCAATTCATGTGGACATGACTCACATATCTATTTCGTTGATGCTTCTCAGGATTTGCCCTGGATGGTCGGGAAACGGGGTACACCGAGGGAATTCCATAGCAAAAAGCCGGACTGTGGCGGAGGATTCGCAGTCGCGGAGAATCGCACCTGATCCGCGAATATTCTAGCAAAGCAGCTTTACAAGGCTTGGAGGTAAAATGTACCACAGACGCCGAATGGTTGCTCCGAGTCAAATTCAGAGGTTTGCCGAGATGAAGCGTGCGCTTGTGGACGCAGCTGTCAGTTGGAGCATCGCGGTTCCGAAGAACAAGTGCTCATCAAAATTCGATGGAAGTGTTTGTTTCTCTCGACCTCCACCGTCTCTCCTTTCGACTCTTTACGATGTCTCACTCTCCTAGCTCATCTTCTAATGGTCTGCTTTCAATACACCACTTCGTCATGATTCTATGAATCTGACACACGCCAGGCCACAATTTCCCGGACTTGTCCATGCAGAACTACGCCCACGAGCTTGCTAAGACATTGCCTCCTCCACGAAAACAAAATACTGCGTGCGATGCTTGTAGGTAGGATATTGTACCCCCTCCGAGCTTGAATCTGCTGCCAATCTATGGATTAGAGCACGCAAAGTTAAATGCCACCGTATTGCAGGGCAAGAGAAGGTGCGTGCTTTCTCTACTAATTGTCTCTACTTGCTCTGAATATTCCCTTAGTGTCAGGTAGCATCAGTAATTTCTTGCTTGCCTCGAATTTCCCTGAAATTACTCCGTTAGCATTGTCATAGTAAAGGTCTCGCTTGCACGTACGTGTATGAATGGCCCCCTTTAACAGCATCCTTTGAGAGTTATGCAGAAATAAGATCCAACAAGAAACAGCGGAGAAGAAACGCGCTACATCATCTCGGAAACCGAAACCTGCAGGATCTGGACATGTGTAATTCTTTGTTTGCTCACATTACATGACTCTTCCCAAGCTGACTCTGTACATCAGTGAATCTTCGCCGCCCGCAACGAACGACGGGTAGGTGCACATCAATCTTCCTACATTCATGGCCCTCATTTCCTGTAGCCCAGCTACGCAATCGATAGGTGAGACACCCATGTCTGGCCCACCTCCAAGCCTCCCCACACAGCCCCTGGCTGTCCGCTATGGTTTCTCTCCTCAAATTAACGTGATGACACCCGTGCTCCAAGTTTTGGAATATCTCTTTTCGCCGCCAGAAACTCTGTAAACATATCCGTTTGACTTGTGACTTGAAGCTGAAACTAGAAACTCAGCTTCTCGATGCCGATCCCAGGAACATCAAGCGCATATCTTCCGTGGGGTGAAGATGCGTACCGACTTGCTGCCCCAGCCTTCCGTTTCGAGTCCGTTCAACTGCCACCGCACTTTATTAATTCTCACCGCCTATCTAGATTTACACTGGATCTCATCGAGGTCTTTTTCCAGATCGTACACACTCGGCTACCACTTTTGTCACCAACAGATTTCCGCCGTCGCATTGCTCTCAATCCTCAACAAACAGGAGTGGATCCTCCCCATCCAGCTATCCTTGCCGCTGTCGTAGCCTGGGGCGCTAAGTATAGTGAACATCCTGTGCTCTTGAAGGATAGGAAGCGCCCCGATGGACAAAGCGAGTTGGCGAAGGCTCTTGTGCAAAGAGCCCGGGATCTTGCTGAAGGCCTTAGGGTGCACCGTATACCATCTGAAGATCATGTAGTTGCTTGCTTGCTTATTGAGCCTCTCCAAAACCGTGCGTTGTCACACCAAACCCATGCATGTCCTATCTAAAACCATAAGTAGAGAATCCTGATGATCCCGGAGGTGAGCCAGCACGAGACACTTCCCACTTTTACAAACTGGGTTGATGACCCAGGGTATCACGGTTTCTGGCTCAGTGCCGCCATTCGCCACTTGTTCATTCTGCAGGTACGTATTTGTTTGACTGTTTGCTTGTCTAGTTTTCTAAGGTTATTTGGCGAAATAGGTCAACCACAAAACGACAATGTCTCAAGTTCTGGATACGGAGAAACGGGGCACTCTTATTTTTGCTTGGTGGATGGCTCTAATTGCGGATGCCTATGCTGCTTCATACTATCGAAGAAAACCAGTTCTGGACGACGATGACTACGATATCGACTTTTACACGGCCGACTCCGTCCCTACCGAGCCTGAATCTCAAGGTTCTCAAGACTCCTCAGAAGGCCCATCAACACGTGAACAGCTTGAGGTAAAGTATTTTCTCTCTTTCAAAGAATACCCTCACAAGGTTAATCGGTCGCTCAGTTTTTGGTAGGTTGAAAGATCGCTTTATTAACTGCAAGGCGTCATTGACCAATCTACCAGGGCTATTATCGGGCCGCCCATGCACTTGCTCGCATATCCAGAACAATGGCAAAACAGCGTCAGTATTTTGTTCTTCTATATTCACATTATTATTTTGGTCCTGAGACTCTGCAACCAGTTTGGAAGCCGTCCTCGGACTCTGAAGGCATACCGCTTCAATACTTGGTTCAAGCTATGAATGGTCTGACCAGTTGGCGTACTGAATTCCTCGAGAAGGTTGGCGTTCCCAAAAACTACTCAGGTAATTGGAATTTTATGGAAGTAAGTCATTGCTCTTCGCAACCTCATCGCTTCAGCTGAATTTACATTGAACTACAGGCTGTTACATCATGTGCCAGCGATGCAACTTACCACGTCATGTGGGTTATTCTGTTTGGCGCAGTTGATGATTTTGGCATAAAGGAAGTCAACGATGTTTTGCGCGTTGACCCTTCAGCGCCTATTCCCAACGGTGAACAGATCAAGATGTTCAAGCAGAGGTTGGTGCAAGAGACAGATCATGCCGCTTTAAGGATTGCGGGTTTGGTATGACTCTCCTTAAGCGTTCTCTGATGTACCCTTAAGTCTGCCTACCATAGACAAGCGTACTCGCTAAGAATGGCTACTTGCGGTTAGATACTGCCGTAGTTCATGTTGCAATCATCGAAGCCGGGAAATATCTCGCTCGTCAAGGTCGCCGAGAAGCTGCGAACTGTATTGAAGGGCTCAAGCAATATAGCATTGCGTACGAGGAGACGGGAGAAGCGGCCCTTGAGATTCGCCGCATATGGGATGGTGTTCACAACAGCGGCGAAAAGGACCTCAACCACATGGGACCTCAGCCTAGAATCACAAGAAACTCACCAACTCTCAACACCAGCTCTGGATCTACTTCTCATGTTCAGCCTATGGATTTCCAGAGCACTGGAGACCAATTACAGGATGTGAGGAGAATGATGAGCGAGGAGAGTTTCCAGGCAAGCCCTTTTCGCGTCTCCCCCTTTCATCGCTCGTTTCTCATGTTTTACATCAAAAGGCCATGGCTGCTGAGCCACTTTTCTGACTGGCTGAATTATTTATCAAAGCTAGCGAATGCTTGTTGTTTTCACTTCTCCATAACTATCTATCTCTGTGGACTTCGCATCTTTTGGACGAATCTAGCATGTTATATATTGTTTGGTTTGGACTACTTGACCTGTGTTTAGCTAGTCTTGAATTTGCAAATAGCACTACAGGGTTTTGGTTGCGTAGATAAAGCATGAACTTCACACTGAGTCCCCGCCGACTATGGTAGGCAAACAGTTGGCCATCTACTATGAGCGTGCTCGAGGACTCAAAGCAGTAGTGAGTTTCACACCTTGTTCACGTCAGACAAGTTTAGATGTACTTGCATGATATCAAGTAGTGACTTTTTAATTGACTTTGGGAAGCCTTCTACTAGAATGTAGAGTAGAAGGAGCTGGGTCAAGGCTTCCTTTCGAATTCAGGTTCAGGGCTTGAGACCCACCTCAACTTTTCCAGGCTCCGCGCGATATCTTTTTTCCTCTCTAAAGACAAAAATACGTTTTCACCAGTTCTGCTATGGGAATTCTGTATAGTATTCTCCTTGTCCCTGGCATCGCTGTTTCCTATCTGGCTAGGAGTTCCCTATTAGTACATCACGTGACTCATCGGTCAATAGAGTTTCTAAATCTATAATTCTTTCTTGGAGACCTACTCTCTGAATAACCCTCCGTGAATGTCGGTGGTGGACCTACAATTTTTCCGACCTCATACGTACTAATATATAAATGGGAAGGATTGGCCGACATCACCAAAGTAAAGGCTAGAAGCCATTCGGCCGCGGACATTCAGATATTTCTATAGCGACTACTCAAGAATAACGAGTGTAGACACACTGAGGTCGTGACTTAGATGATCAGACTCAAGAGCTGCGGATGCGTAGTAGAACAGTCCGATATTTTCAGCTATCTCGTAAACTATAACGTTAGTTCTTGACGTGTGTTGAAGCCGTAGGATACAACAAACTTCCTAGAAAGCGCAGTCCACACTGAAACGACATGTGTGTTAACCTACGAAGTACAAAGTCTTCCGAAAATAGCATTTTGGAATATAATAGCAGGAGGACCAGGGGGGTGATGGGATTGGATCCACAGGTTTCCAGTTTCCAAAATGCTTAATTATATATGTTGTGCTTTCGTAACAAACGGACATGACAGTTTCCATTGTGGGGTGCGGCCGTGGCTCAAAGTGGGGTTGGATCGACAGGCTATGGAAACCTGGCAGAACGAGGGCTGATGAACAACTCCATAAGATAGATGTTCTGTTTGCGACAATATACCTAGGGCTGTATGAACTTATAGTTTTCGGCAAATGAGCGGGAAGAAGCCTCCGAATTCGTGAGCGTACAGCCTATGAAAGCGGAACCACACGTTTCAGCCTTCAGCGTGGCTTACAGTTTCAGGGTCCCTGGGTTCTTAATAATTTGAATGATCTCAACAGAAAAAGGTGGAGACACCTACGGTCGGTCCGACGCTGATGGAAAAAGCAGAATGTGCGAGCTTCGATGGATGCATCTGAGCCTCAATCACGGTACGATGGCCCTGTCCAGAACGTGACATAAGCCACGCCGAACACGGACCTTCAAACATACCGCCAATTGTGCACTGGCGCGCAAGGGGGATCCTGGACAAAAGATATTGAAAAGCAATTGAAATCTTCCCGCCCGTCGGTTGGCTCGGCGCAAATCACCTTGAGCTGATCTTCCTCGTTCTGGATACACGAGTAATCTAAGCACTTGAAAATACTATTTCGTGCTTCTTTGATTGGATCTCACTCTGGTTCTCGTGGAGGAACCGCGCGAGAACATCGTTTGGACAAACCTCCGATGTCACCTGCATTTTGCAACAAGCGCGCGGGTTTTCGTGCGGTTCAAATAAGTACACAAGGTCGTAGAAGTCCTTTAGAATGAGTGCAAGAGGCCTAAACGGACTAGAAATGTCTAGGCATTGAAATTCAGAAGCCGTGAAATAACATATTCGAGGCGGTGTGCAGTATCTTAGGGGGCTAGTTCAAGGCGCTGCCTCTGCAAAAAAAAGTAACGGGAATCGTGTCTTTTGGCGGGTAAGCCGGCGACACAGCAAGTGAGCTCAATGGCGTGTAATCAGCGTGATGGTAGAGGACAAGGCTTTCGGGAGCGATAGGAGTTGATTCTAAAATAGCGGTTCGAAACGCTGAGAAAATACAATCATCCTCATTTCTGAAAAGTACAAATAACCGAGGCTTGCTTCATTATGAACCCCGTATCCCTCTTGTCATGTCGCCTTTCCAGTCTCCCTCTGGAACCCCACCATTAGGAGCTGAAGCTAACTACTCATTCTACAACACACCTGGGCCGACCTTTTTCCCTGCCAGCCTTCCTCAGACACAGACCTCGACACACCCCACAGACACAAATCCATTTTCAACATATTCTTTGGTGAGTCTCTTGAATATTGTCGCTTCTATATTAGAGGTTTTAAAGATGAGCGCCTAGGAAACCTACCCCACACCAAGCTTGGCTTACGCCTCCCATTCAACGCCACACATGTCCCCCCTCGTTGGCTACGAACATCCTCCTCTTCCTAATAGCGATCCTAACCCTCCAAGCACATCTGATAGTCATTCACAAAGCCGCCACTCGCCGTATCCACAACCCCAAGCTCCTCGGTCTCACGGTGGCATAACAGAGCGCTCGTCCGATGACCTCAGCTTCTCCTTCGTAACACGCCGGACACATACGAAAAAGGCGTTAACGGCACACGACAAGAAAAATATTTGTCTTTACGCAGGTGAGATACTTAGTACCTAAGAACAAACCGGTTTGCTTATTTATCTTGTTAGAACGCTTTCCTCAGATGCGTCAAGAAGACATTGGTTCGTCCCTCGCTTTCCTCTATTTATCACCTGGTTTATGTCTCTTTCAGCTGGTATTTTCTCCGTGGAGAGAAGTACTGTAAGCAAGATTCTCAAAGATAGTGCAATGTGGCTCAGCGCGCCTCACTTCCCGAACAACACTCGATCATATAAACCCAGGTAAGCTCTCTGAAGCAACCACCTTGCCCCGCAGATTTTTCATCTATTCATTAGAAAGGCTAAATTTCCAGGGTTGGAGGAGTTGATGATCCCTTGGTTGGAGGACTGCAAGACGAATGGTATTCCGATCACCGACAATGCTATCAAAGACAAGGCGAACCAACTCAACCATGACGGAACAGTTGCTGGATCTGAGTTCAAAGCCAGTGGTGGCTGGCTAGAGAACTTCAAGCGTCGACAGGGCATCAAAGGTGGTCAATATCGTGGCACCCAAAATGTGGTGCTCAGCAATGGACATATCCAGGAGATTCCTGTCGAACCTCTCAAGGAGTCAGTCCACGGAACAAACGAAGCTCTCCTTCATTATCCGTGGGATCTACGCCGCGCTACTGTGGACCACCCCGCTCCTCTTCCTGACTTTTGGGAACAAGAGGCTGACGATCTTGGACTGGATACCACAGCCGACAGTGACGATGGCATGCCACCTGGCGACTACTCTTCTCCTTCGACTGTCGGATCTCATCACTTCTCACCACACATAAATCCCTCGCTTCCGCGTTCATCCGTATCACCATCGCCATCTTCTCACTCGTCGCATCCGCTCTCAACATCGGATCAAGGGGATATTAACCTCCAAGATACCTCGTCTTTATTAGAACCACCAAGGGCAGCTCCAGAGCCCATCAATACGCCGTGGATTACTGCTGCTGCGAGCCACCAGGCTGTTGAAAACGCGTTATTCCATGCACCGGGCGAGAAGCCGTATCAAGGTCCCTTGATTCACGATGTTTCTGGAATTCACCCCGTAGCCTATGCACTCTCAGAACCTGATCCCTTTGTTGGCGGTGGAAGAACCACTCGCCCTGCTATGTCTACTCTAGAAGCGAAAGAGGCTCTTGCTAATCTCTGCCACTACCTTGACGTCCATGGACGGTCTAGGAAGCTCTGCAAACGCTCTCAACGTGTTGCGTTTCAGGAAGTTTTCGGCAACATTGTGACTTACATGCATAGTCGCGAGCTTTCTGGTTTAGAGCCTAATTGAATATGTGACATGACCTATTATGAAGGATTTCCACTGATTTTTTTTTTTACATTTACATTTGCATTCATCGATATTTAATCATCTGTTTCCTTATCATCTTCATTTGGCACTCTCACTGTATCTTTATTCACTTCGCTTTTTGCTGCTCATCCTAGTTCCTTTGCATTTTGTATTGGACTGTATCCTTAGATTTTCGACATTGTTCTATAACCGTTCATTCTGCTATGATTACTTAGGACCATTATCCTGCTATACTCTTGAAACGCATGCTTTTGTTGTCTCAAGCTGTTGTCCCGGAAAGGATACAGATTCCATTTGGGTTTGGGTGACCGTGGATCAAGGAGACAGTGTAACTCGAGATAATCCAGGGGACTTATTGTTGCTGAAGTTAATATAAGGCCGTTTCAGAGGTCTTTTTGTGGGCGTAATTATGCAGGAGCGTTATTGTCAGACGGAAACAGATGCATAGAGTACAAGGACTCTGCCAGATTTTTGGCGAGTGCGAAACAAACTGAACTTCTTATCGCGCCAATGCTCTCCCAGGGGCTACTGATTCCAAACGGTTCGGATTATTTGAATCTCACTGGTGATCTTCGCGCGTCTCGGCCTGTTAGATCCCCAAGAAGCAAGGGGAACGGGCCGAAGTCACCAGGCGTCACATTCACGTGAGGATGATTAGCGGTACCATCGGGAAAACTCGGTATTATGGCGGTATGCCCCGAAAGTGCAGAGTACGACTCAGAGAACCATGAAGTACAGAATGGTTATATCGCTAGCAAAGTCTTCTTGCCAGACGGGCTGCTTAAGCCCACCCATAGATTAACCTAAGTAACATGTGTGTAAGCAAATACATGGCTAGCTACTCGTGACCACTTCTTTCAAGGTACCACCTTACCTTTCGTGGTCTCGACTTTCAAGGCAAGGCCCTGCTTATAGAAAGCAACCGGAACTGCCGTAGACCAGTGATGTTTCAGGCTTGCAGGGGAAGGAAAATCCCGGGCTCGTACGGAGGCCCAAGGAAATTAACGATCATTACCATTATATAAGGCAACCACACCCTTGTCCTCAAGCTATCATCATCTACAAAGCTCTCAATGCTTCGCGTTGCATTCTCTCCGACATCCTCGATAATTGCGAGAACTACTCTGCTTCGAGCACCTCGTATTATTCCTCGATACATCTCAACATCACCCTGCTAAGCAGAATGAATTGACGAGTCAGGCAGCTCAAACTGCTACTGTTTCTGTTCATCGCAGTATGAATTAAATCGAAATAAACAATTTCTTTTTGACCTCATTGGTTTTGGTAGAAAAGGCACATTCGAGTCAAACACCATATCTGACAAGCTCTGGTCCTGAATCCACCACTCCCGCGCCCCATGGAACCGGAATCCACGGTGATTGGGTCCTCTTTCACCCCGTGTACTCACAAGAAGAGTTGAAATCGGTCGAGGTCCTACATCAAGAATGTAAGACGTTTTCCGATAAGCTCGCATTCCGGCTTGTCAAGCTAGCACGGTGAGTTTTACTTGTAGAACAATAAACACGTTTCTAAATGTCGCATTATCTGCTTAGCTGGGGTTTTGACATCGTGTCTGGTTACAAGCACAAGCCTATTCCCCCTGGGTCGACTATGACGATCGACGAATTGAGGAAGGGAGGTTACATTTTGAATGAGAAAGGTTGGCTGGCAAGGATCTTGTTCTTGGAGACCATTGCTGGGGGTAAGCTTCAACCACGCGCATTCCTTTGGTCTGGATCCTCATGTTTATTACTGCAGTCCCTGGAATGGTTGCTGCAACTGTACGTCATCTTGTCAGTCTCCGTCTCATGAAGAGAGACAACGGGTGGATCCACACGTGCTTGGAAGAAGCTGAGAATGAAAGGATGCATCTCATGTATGTATCAACAGTTTTCGGCTATCCCGTTGGTTGATGTAATCTTTGCCTCAGGACATTCATGAATTTGCGAGAGCCCGGTATTTTCTTTAGGGCACTGATCCTCGGAGCTCAAGGTGTCTTTTACAACTTGTTCTTCTTGATGTATCTCTTTGTTCCCAACGCCTGCCATCGGTTTGTTGGCTACTTGGAGGAGGAAGCTGTCTTCACCTAGTACGTTGAAGTTTTTTTCAGTCTTTCGGATTTTCGTTGACCTTGGTTTAGCACTTATTGCATTGATGAGCTCGAGAAGGGCCGTATTCCCGAGTGGTATACCTTATTCCATACGACCTACGGATCACTTTGTTCATGCTGTTTTTCTAGGACCAATAAGCCAGCACCTCAAATTGCAATCGATTATTGGCGCTTGAAGCCCGAAGCAAAGATGCTAGAAGTTATCTACGCTGTTCGCGCAGGTATGCCTTACCTTGGGTCTCAGGATAGAAGATTTCGTTGCTAATCCGAAATTAGATGAATCCACTCATAGGTTCGTAAACCACAGTCTGGCCAACCTCAATACAAAGACAGATGTGAGTCCCTTCTGTCTCCGAGAGCCAGGGATGGATACCAAGGGCAAAACCATTTCGTATGTTCGCGTCCGGTCCGAATGAGCTATCTCTCAATTTTTCATACCAGATTTGATCGCTCTCAATCCTAATACTTGGGTTAAAGAATCCCATGAGATTATTCAAAGACAGCAAGAGACTGCTGCGCAACAAGCGAAGCAGCCGTAATTACTCTACACTCCTTGAATTCCCTTCTTCCCTCTTACACTCACCTGCATATGACCTTGGACATTTCAGTTATTATATATACAGTCCTGTCAATTATTCTGTAGTACCATAGACACACTCCTCATTTTTTTTAGCAAAATGATCGCCAAGTGCGAACGTTTATGAGGGTAAAGCGCCAATGACGTCTCTGCATCAAACCACATTCATCATGCGTTGAGTCGATGGGGACTGGTTCTAAAGCTGCTGCTGCTGTTGCCGCAAGCTCACAGGCGGACAGTATTTCACCTGAAAATCTGCCTCCTCCTCATCTGCACCGTCGGTACTTTATTGGACCCCAACCAGAGAAAGCCGTCGCCCAAGTTATACAGGATTCAGTCGAAGGGGCTCCTGAGCTCACACGCTATCCGTGCTTTCTTCTCTTTCAATAACGAAAACGAGAATGAGGAACTCGATTTAAACAATTCTGAAATCTCTGGATTTCGAAAACATGTTGTGGACGATGTTTGGAAGCAGAGTCCGTGGGGTCAGTACCTCATTGAACGCAAGAACTCGAAGCATGCTCCCTCAGCAAATGCGTCCAAGTGGGTAGGCGAGAGTTTCAGAATTGGAACTGTAGGAGATGCGAAAGAGAATTTTGATTTCATTCAAGAGACCGAGCAAGAACTGCGAGAGAGGATGTCTGTCCAGTCGACTCGGAGCTCTTCCAGTGCCAAATCCCTCATTACGAAACTAGCCTCAGCCCCTCTTCTTGCCCTGCCAACTATACCCGAGTCTATTGAACGCAGTCAGTCTGAGCCTGTAGGTTCCTGTCGGAAGGGAGTCTCTTGCTGTGGAACAACCTGCGACTCCGACCTCTTCAACTCCTCTCATCTCCAAATTTGACACTTCTTCCTCCTCTTCGACGCAATGCTTCCGCCCCCTCTCGTCGAATGGCGGAACGGAGACCCTCAGCTATGGCAAAGAGCGAGACCGACTTGGTCTCTTTGCGAAGGAAGGGGAAACTGAAGCTCATTTCGCAGAAGATAATGGTGTCGGTCCTTCATCACGCGAGGAGGAGGAGGAGGAAGGAGAAGTATTGCCCGTCCTCCCGTCAATTGTGCTGGAAAGAGAAGGCACTGATGTTCAGGGGACTAGTGCTGGTGCCACTGTTTCGACCAACCTCAAACCCACTACCGATTCAGATTTTGGCGGAAAGAGGATGTTATTATGAGAGGTACGCTGTTGTCATCTTCTTATTAAAATTATATGCTTAAATTAGTGTTTTAGATCGAATGCTTGTGCGCGTAAACTATACAAAGCGTGAAGATCTGCCGTCCGTCTTCGACGATGCTCAGATGCGAACCTTCCGTGGGCTTGACGTATGAGGATTGGGCAGAATTCATGGTCGTTTGGAGAAAGAATCGAATCGAGCTTTATGAGGATTATGTGAGAAGACTTTCCTTTTTTTTCGCATGTTATTGTCACAAAACTAAATAAAAAAAAAACAGAGTTTTCGTGCTCAAGAGTGGGTTCATGGCCATAAACATCTTTCTTATGTTATTCCTCTACGCTGTGGAGAGAGGGGTACTCCGACAACCGTCTCGCTCTTCTCCTTTGTGGACATGACATTTTGCTTGACATGTCGTCCGACCAGCACTTCGTCCCTTCGATCCTCGTCGTCTATTCAAAAGGGAGAAGCAGGGAACTAATATCTTCGTCATGAAGGTCAAATCTCGTTCACGTGCAGTAGACTTGGCTATGGCAGCTCTGGTACTGCTCGCTTTGCTACCCAAGCGATCAGACCTGTGGACTCAGTATTTTATTTACAGGAGGTACCTTGGCGGGACGAATCCCCACTACAATTGATCTCCTCAGCCCCAGTACTCGAGACTAAGGTCACTATTAACATTCCCAATTTAGACCTGGAGGAGAACTTGGAGTTTGTTGGGTTCGAAATTGACTCGAGAACACGTCATTAAATTGTGTACCGAAGCGCTGATGGCTCATACAGAGTGGAAAAGCTTGGTTGGGCATCAATTAACACTAGGGAAAGAGTTGGAACTAGCATGGCGAATGGACACTACGCTCGACTGGCTGTGGCTTGACAATGACATCGTTGGTGATATTCGGCCTTGGGTGGTTGTTTGTGGACTTGCCTTTAAGCAGGTATGTCGCTGTTTCTCCTTTCGTGGCAGTTCTGTTCTCAAACCCATTCCAGTCAACTATGGCAGCACAACTGGAGATTCGACTAGGCGACCACTTTCCAACATCATTTCTCTTAGAGGATACCAACAACAACCCCAGACGCTCCAGACGCATATCTGGTCCTCCCGACCCTCAGCGGCCAGAGTCACCCGAACCACTTCGTCGGATACAGGAACCAGATTCAATCGAAGGTTATCTCGATCGTATAAAGCCCGCCACGCATGTCAAACAACAGGTTTACCTTGCTGTTCACGAAGGTTTCCTCTGTTCAATTCACGCCGCTCACGCACACCCTCCTCAGCCTCCAGTGCCTCCACCACCAGGGGAAGATCTCGCAACCTATACTTTCAAGTTCAGGAAAGCAGGAGGTATCAAGAGGTGCTCATCAGCTAGGTCATGCACACGCTGTATGCGATTTGAGGAGCGTAGCCGCGGTTAGAAGAGCATTCCAAGGTTTCCTCTAATCCGACACATGATGAGCGTGAACCCGAGCACAGTCACCCGAGTTGGCAAGACCATTGGTTGGCGGAAGAACCTGTTGAGGAGGACGACATGGTTGATGAAGGTGGTGAAGCATTGTTTGGAGGCCCATCCTGATAAGAACCACGCAAGAATGAGAAGATCATTCGAGTTGCTCTTGAAATCTGGTCATGTTATGCGATTTGAAGGTGAGTTCAACTCTCATTGGTATCATGATGATATTCTCTTCTCACTAATTATCGATAGGCTTACTCGTGTAAGACAGCTCTCGAATGGATAACTCATCTCCGCTCTCTTATCTTTTACTGGAAGCGTCGTCATGTTGTTGATGCGCGAGAGGAAATGGACCTGGCAAATACCCGGCGAGAAAGAGTCACGCCCAGGGTACATGTTTTCCGAGATGAAGAAACTATGCCGCCAGAACCTCCGCCTGATTTAAGTGCGCCTATGCCTGCGCTTGGCACGTTATACAATTGGTGTGTATTGGAAGGGTGTAAGCCGGTGCTCAGGGTGGGCAAGGTGTATTCAAGAAGAGGGTTGCGTGGGCAATTCAAGTAGGTTTTCGTCACTTGTGCTGTGCCAGAGCGGCTATTAACCACTTCTCCTCAGGTATGTTCAACTGTTCCTCGTTCGAGGCGAACTTCTCCGTTTCCGGATTGCACCCAAAGCGCCGTTTCACCATGCAACCTCAAAGAAGATCAGTCTCCTAGATGCATACGTCTGTTCAGGGTATTTTGCAGCTATTGCATTGCCTTCAGGTCAATACCGTCCCAATGCTGAACCAGACGCACGTCGGTATCAGGATGGGCTCGAAGCAGATGATCCAGACGAAGACCTTCTCTTTTGCTTGTGGTATCGCTCCAAAGGCCCCCCTGCGAAAGAAACTGTCGATGCTAGTTGTTCTATTGAACTAGACGATGGCAAGGGAGGTAGTAGTGGTGGACCTATTGGGTCGGTTCCGAGCTTGTCTGCAAAGCGCAAGTTGATATTGTTTCGGACGAGAAGCAAGTTGGAGCGAGATGCTTGGTGTTGGGCTATTAATTGCGAAATTGAGAGGTTGGTGAGAGTGACAAAGGACAGGGAAACAAAGATGAGGATGACTGGGACTCTTGCGCAGATTTCTTGATACCATTATCGTAAGGCTTTTGGACACTTTGTCTGGGTTTTGAACGACACGCATCTCTTCCATTCTATTATACCATCACCTGCATAGGATATATAGGATCTCATATTTGAATAATTAACTCTTTGGCTTCTTTCCACTAGAAGAAACAATGTCAAAAGTAAGAAGTGAATTGCATGAACTCAACATACCCATATCGACTGCGAGATGTTCGTCTATTAACCACAGCACCAGTATCGAGAACTCCCCTCACAACTTTGTAACTGAGAAATGAATACATGAGTTCATATTCTTGTGAGCTAACGAGAAAGGAAAAGCAACATACAGCACACCAGGTACATCCTGAGCACGACCTCCGCGAACCATGACAACACTATGCTCTTGTAAATTGTGACCTTCACCAGGAATATACGCCTGACACATTTCTCCAGTAGAAAGCTTGATTTTAGCAACTTTCCGCTTGCCAGAGTTGGGTTTTTTAGGACTAGCTGTGAAAACCGCTGTACAGACACCCTTTTTCTGCGGACAGTTCTTTAGCAAAGGTGAACGCGTCAGAACGGTTCGTCGGAGTTTTTTCTTCTTGCGTTTCATGGATTGGTTCATTGTCATGAGAGCGGGTGTTGTTACGTGGAATTGGCGCAGATGGGAAAGGATTGGAGAGGATAGAGGAAGTCGAGACATAGGTTGGTGAAGGAGTGAAGGAGATGCATGACGAACTGCTGCTAGACGTGGAAGAGCAGTTAAGTATGTCCGAGAGAGTGGACCTAATAGCATGGTGGAGCGGACGAGAGGTAGTAATTTAGGCGCCTCGCGTATCGTTCTTCCGACGACCACCACTTCCAAGGGCCCACTTATGATCACTTTAGGACGCTCATTTCTTCACGTTTTTCCATTGGCCTAAAAGAAATCAAGAGCTTGACTATTTTGCTTTTACCAACAAATTGCGAACCTTGTTGGACCGTAAAATCTTTTTCTCTTGGTCGTACCTTTCGCTTTGTCTCTCAGTATGCGAAACCGCACTCCCTTTGGGGGTATCGCGTCGTCCCATAGCACACTCTTGTTCGTGGTGGAAAATCCTCACCTCAAATTAGTCAAGTTGAGTTCTAGTGATCTTCTTTAACGACCTTGCTACACATTTTGCGCTTTCATGAACGAATCTCATCTTCATGTAGTCGCCTCCTTTATTGGTGAATTCAATTCACCCTTACAGATATAAGATATGCGTGCCTCGAACATCCGAAACATACATTGGCCTCCTTCAAGACGACAGCTCTCAGTCCTCGTTGACGGGAGAGGTAAGATAATGGCAACTGTGTGGAATGCCCAAAACGATCCAGTTTTTCGTCTCAGATTCTGTGTCATTGATAATAAACTAGCTGTGTTGACGTTGAAGGTATTCCTCGATACTACTCCTTGGTATTGAAATACGAATGATCATTGAACCGAAATCTTGTTAGATTATCCTATAAGTACTCCTCGATTGTATAAGTCAACAATATTATAGATGGCTATAATACTGTAATTTTAAAAGCTATCGGTGTGAATTGCCAACTCCAGTCCTTTTCATGCCCCATGTCACCATGTTCTAAAAGTTTTGATACCTTGATACGCCGAAGTGTTGGTACGATCCCCATAAGGACCAAATTCAGCGATGAGGCACACTTCAGCATAGTAAGTGGCAGAAGAAGCTAGTATGAACTATTAGTTAAATATACATAAACACTGAAAAGAACTTACCCTCGTTTCCGTACGCGATGTAGTGGTCTTTATAACTTGAGTAATTGGTACGCGGAAGAATCCAGACAATCTCCTTAGACCTTTACAAAGTATGTGAAATTTAACAATCTAAAATCAATGGTCATAAGAGGGAAAAGACGTACCATATCTCTCCAGCTCCTTCGATAAGCCCTGGTTCACTATCCATTTCATGAACGAATTGGCCATCGTCGTACTGATTGAGAGAACAAAGAAAATCTCCATCGATCAACCCCTCGCCCATCGAGTTAGCTGAAGGAAGTAGAACAGTGGGTGTTGGCCCCGTGTAGCAAGAATATTCGCCTTCAATCAAAGCTCTCAAAGACACGGGAAGACCGAGTTCAGTACATGCCAATTTGACAGCTGCGTCGCTGCTTTTGAGGTTTTCAAGAAGAGACTGGAATTCCATGCCGACGGAGACAGGATACGCAAAGTTGAGACCGAATCCAAAGATACCACCTTGAGGGAGGAACGTTGGATCGTTGAGGAGCGTTTGGAGGTGCTTCTTGAGTTCTGCTACACTATCCATCGAAGGGGTTGTTTTGCCAATCGGAGGACTGGCGTAGTAGAGGTTGTATGTCAATGTAACGCGATGACCTTGGGTAACAGGGAGAACCTCATGCTCGACATCGGAAAAGAAGCAAGCGTATGCAACTTTATTGCTTCCCTTAGTGCTGCTTTAACAGGACTAGGGAGCATCGAAGACGACCTCCTTGCCTTGGTGGCGTAGAGCAAGGCCGCCTCCTTCATGCGGGGTAGGAAAGACAACGACAAGAGAGCCAAACATTTGGGAGCTTCGCGGAGTGTCTTTGTGTGGACGGAAGAATGAACCTTTGCCTGTATATAAATAGGTCAGGCAAAGAAAAGAAAGCAGTTAGATGAGAACGTTATGCAAACCCACCGTACATATTCAACTTGTAAAGCTCCACAAATACAGGTTTCGTCCCATCTGGGCCACGCAGAAGTTTGGGAAGCGTTTTATCTAAGATTCCGACGCTGTTGGCATCGAATAGAGTAGCGAATTGTGTCTTGTCGAGTTTGCCAGCTTTACGATACTGACTCATCCAAGACATCCTCGCCGCCTTTCCCAAACGTAGCTGGGTCGCAAAAGCGTGTCAGATGATCGAGGGCAGCGGGAGCGGCATTTTCAGTGAGCTGAACAAGACTAATAAAATGTAATAATGAGCAAGTCGCATGATAGTCCCAAAAATTTGGGATACGAACGTTGGCGCACGAGTGTTCTCGTCTAAAAGAACGAGATCAAGAGCAGTGGGCGGCACTTCCAATGTTCCCAAAACCCATGGGTCGTCCTTGATGACACATTCACGAGCGAGAGAGATGGTTTGCTGGACGTTCGTGGCTGGTGTGGAAAGCGAAGAAAAACGGGAGATTTGACGGGAAGTTTTAGAGCCTAGAAATGAGACTTGATAAGTGTACAAAATTTGTCAAAGACTAGAAGAAACTGAACGCGGCCGGAGAGTGCCTAAACCTTGTTTCGGAATAGAATCGAAACTGGGAAGGAACATGTAGGGATCTGGCTTCTAGCCAGTATTTAGAAATATTTCGCCGTAGGGGTGCGAATCTGAATACACTGGCAGGTGTTGGCAAAAAGAGTGAGGATACGCCGCGGTAAGAGAGCATGCACGCGACGGGCGAAAGACAGATCGCGAAAGCAATTGGATCAAGGTGAGTGACTGGTCCAAGAAGCGGCCTGTTGGCAAGGGCGAAGTTTGCTTGCGAATCCATGGGATATTCTCTATCTCGTAGCTTAGTATTCCTGAACGTTAATGGATTAGTGTAGTACACGAGAATCTAAGCAGGATAAAGCTGAATACACGCACACGTGACTTGGTTGAGGTTTCAAAGACTCAGAGATCGCTTAATACTGAGTATTCCATGGCTATAAGCACCTATTCGATGGATCACACCAGTTCAAGAACGGATCAAGAATTCTGTAACTGCTGGCCCAACTCACTGGCGGACAGATATAACTTGCCCCCAAACATCCACCACCCTTAACTTGAACACACTCGAAAGGGCGCCAGCCGACTCTCAGATTTCCTAAAGGTCTCAGATCCTCCTCCTGAACCTTGTCAAGCCTACCCAAGCCTCTACCCAACTGAGAACATCAGAACAAAAACCAGCCCACACAAAACTTGTCGGACGTCGGTTACGTCTTCAAACTGAATCTTTGCTCAGAGCACACGGGGTCGACGACGATTCGTTCTCTGGCTATAACACCAATAGTCTGGTTCCAAAGTGCAAGAGCATGCCTGAATGAATGGATGGACAAGGTCTAGTGTGAAGATGTGCATACCTTCCACCATCAGGAGCTTCACTGTTGTCAACAGGTGCAACATCGCCTACATTGTTGCAAAATCATCCAGTATTGTGCATCTTAGACGAATGAGCGTGATTTTGAGACTAGGATTTCTGAAAAAGCGTTTTATGAGGCCTGTGTTTCGTATCTCGACCCTTCAACGAACAGCCAGGACAAAGACTTTGTGTCGTCCCAGCTCTACCATGTTCCCTTATTATCTAGCTACTCTCTCTGGACATTTTGCCCTTTTTCACCTACCAGAATGTCACAACGTACCCATCACACGTCTAGACCAGGAGGAGCGTGGCTACCAAGGGTCCAAGTGAATGAGGCGAAGCTGCAAGAGCAAGTTCAATGAATATAATCAGCTGCACATGATCATAATGAGTCTTATCTGAGTCTTGTTGTGAGTCTTGCGATCGCTTCCGACCACAATATATTTGGACAAGCGACCGATTTTTTTGATCGTTCACCGTCTCTCTCTCTCATGTCGACCCCTATACAAGACATCGTTTCCCTTGCTGCAAAATCTGTCGTCGAAGAGGATCCTTGGGCTTTTGGAACTCTTGATGTACCCTCTCCTGCTCTGGATGTGTTTTATGCAGACAAGGCTGGAGCCAATGCACGGTCAGTGCCCCTTTTCATGCTTGAGTAGAGTGTTTCCAGCTAAAATGAGCTAGCTTCGTGCATTTGGCTGAAGGGATCTCAGTCTCTGCTTTGGATGAATTGGCCAAGACTTGTGAGCCTGCTACCTTTGGAAAAGGGGGCGAAGATGTTCTTGACGAGGCCTATCGCAAGGCCGGAAAGCTCGACAACACTCGCTTCGCTCCACTGTTCGACGTTAGTAATACCGGAGTTTTGGCTGCTGCAATCTCTGGGCTTGGTCGTGATCCTGATGAACGAGTCCATGCAGAGCTCTATAAACTTAATGTATATGGTTAGGCATCCATCATTGATATATTTGTGCAAGTTTCGCTAATATTGGCTTCTACAGGTGAAGGTTCATTTTTCCGCCCTCACAAGGACACACCACGAAATGAGAAAATGTTCGGTTCTCTCGTCGTTGTCTTCCCTACTGTCCACGAAGGCGGCGAGCTTGCTCTCAACCATGGTGACAGAAAAATGTCATTCGATTCCTCTCAACTGCTCAAGGAGCACGAAGGTGAAAATAAAATCGCATGGATCTCCTTCTTCTCCGATGTGGAACATGAAGTTTTGCCTGTGACCCGCGGTCACCGAGTCACCTTGACGTATAATCTCTACGATGTTGAACCTCACCCACAACTCTCCATTCCATCCTCCGAGAAAGTCGCGACGCTCAAAAGTCACCTTCAGACCCTTTTGGACAACCCAACCTTTCTTCCCGAGGGTGGACTCCTCGGTTTCGGGCTTAATTTCAGCTACCCAGTCAGCAGCAATACGCCATACAACAACTTTTTAGACCATCTCAAAGGCAGCGATGTTGCTGTAAAACTAGCTTGCATTGGGGTTGGACTGACTGTTTCTCTAATGGGTCTGGTGGACGATCCAGACCCGTACAGTGAACCTGGATATAGGGCCGCTTTAATCTCCTCTGCCAGAAGCGAGAAAGAAGGATTCATTTTAGAGGAAGAGGTCCTGGATTATATTCGTCAAAAATACCGAGGTATATTTGTTCATGAGATGGGGAGGGAGGAACATGATAAGAAGTCAGCACCTTTTTCCCCAGTCTTCTCTTCTTTTTTTCTTTTCCTCTTGACCAAACGATTTGTCTATAGATCTAAACCCATTTGCTGGATCACTGAGAAAACAGCTAATGCAAGCGTTGAAATTCACTACACCGCGTATGGAAACGAACGTATGTGCTTTCTCCGTCCTTCTCTAGCTTTGTGCTAAATAAATTTCCAGCGGCTCAGGCGTCATACTATTCCCATGTTTGTCTTATTGCCGCCGTGGGTCCTCATGGCGATCGTTCAAATGCAGCTGCTTTTGGCAATAGTCGAGAGCCGGCTTCAAAGCGCCGCGGAGCCCCCGGAGCGCCCAGGAAACGCAGAAAGACGAACACGGACGCGACGATGTGACGGTCAAAAGAAATAATTACTACGTAAAAAACACATGAGATGCAAATACTACAATGTCCAACAGTTGCCTATAAGACAAAAAGTTCACCGCAGGCAACATCTTAAAGTTGATCTAGATAGCAAAGATTATTTTGATGCCTTGTGTGCGCTCTGCAATCTCGGTATTGTGGCATGACTGGTATGTCCTTTGGTGAAGCTCCCCAACGCCAAATGCTCGTTCTTGGCGGACTTCGTCCAAAATCTACAAACGCAGCCATTCTCCTACGGTTAGGTTATGAGTACCTACAAGGTTGGTCATGATTGGCTATATTGAATAGGGTATCTCAAGGTTACAGCGAGAGAAATCGAATCACAAGTGGTGTTCAAGGCGCGTATTTCAGGTCACTCCCTGACTAGGAGACTCGGAGAATGTCTCCGTTCACGGCAAGTTGTAGCCAGATTGTCTGCTTATATATAAATGTATTCTCCATGCTTCATAAGTGGGAGATGAAAGTCCCGAAAATCCGATCCTCAACTCGGTTTCTTTACATGACTATCCCACGACTCGCTCTTGAATTATTTTTATATGCTAATTCTCAACATTTTGACATAGACGGTCATGTGGCCTGACCGAATTTGGATTGTAAAGTACTCAGAAAGTAAGCTACGCATAAATCGAGGATTGATACCTGTATGAAGCTATAATAGGATTTGGGTAGCCAACGCTGATCATGCTCATGATTCATGTCACCATTTTCCGACAGTTTTGATACCTTTGTAGGCCGAAGCTTTGGCACGATCCCCATGAGGTCCAAATTCAGCGATAAGGCACACTTCAGCATAGTAAGTGGCAGAGGAAGCTGGTATGGACTGTGAGCCAGATACAGATAAACGCGAAGGAAAACTTACCCTCGTTTCCGTACGCGATATAATGATCTTTATAGCTCGAGTAATTGGTACGTGGAAGAATCCAAACAATTTCTTTAGACCTATATAAATTATGTTAAATTTGACCAGCAGCCAATACCTACCAAGGAAAGGCCTTACCATCTCTCCCCGGACCCACTGATAACTCCTGGTTCACTACCCATTTCATGAATGAATTGCGCTCTGTCGTACTTATTGAGAGAGCAAAGAAAATCTTCGTCAATCATGCCATCCCCCATCGAGTTGGCTGAAGGAAGTAGAACAGTGGGTGTTGATCCTGTATGGTAGGAATCCTCGCTTTCGACCAGAGATCTCAAAGACACGGGAAGACCAAGTTCAGTACAGGCCAATTTGACAACTGCATCACTGCCTTTGAGAGACTCAAGAAGAGACTGGAATTCCATACCGACGGAGACAGGATACGCAAAGTTGAGACCGAATCCAAAGATACCGCCTTGAGGAAGGAACGCTGGGTCGTTGAGGAGCGTCTGAAGGTTCTCTTTCAGATTCGCAGCACTCTCTGTCGAAGGGGTTGCACGATCGATCGGAGAACTAGCGTAGTAGAGATTGTACGTCAGTGTGACGCGATGACCTTGGGTGACGGGGAGAACCTCGTGCTCGACGTCGGAAAAGAAGCAAGCGTATGCAACTTTACTGCTTCCTTCGTGCTCCTTGAACAACCTGGGAGCGTCGAAAACAACTTCTTTGTCTTGGTGGCGCAGAGCTAGGCCACCTCCCTCGTGGGGAGTGGGAAAGACAACGACAAGAGAGCCGAACATCTGGGAGCTCCGTGGAGTGTCTTTGTGAGGGCGAAAAAATGAACCTTGGCCTAAGGATCCGAATATTCAGACAAATAAACTCGAAAGCTAAATGAGAATGCCGTGCAACTCACCGTACACATTCAACTTGTAGAGCTCCGCAAACACAGGTTTCATCCCGTCTGGGCCACGAAGAAGTTCGGGAAGCGTCTTATCCAAAATTCCACTGCCATTAACGTCGAAGAGAGTAGCAAATTGTGTCTTGTCGAGTTTCCCAGCCTTGCGATATGACTCGTCCAAAACGTCCTCACCACCTTTTCCAAAAGTGGCAGGGTCACAAAAGCGTGTCAACTGATCTAGAGCAGCCGGAGTAGCATTTTCGTTCAGTTGAACAAGCCTGAAAAAAAGAGTAATAGTCAGCGGCAGAACAGTCTGCTCAATAAAATAAAACGAACGCGGGGGCGCGAGTCTCTTGGTCGAAGAGAACGAGATCATGTGCGGTGGACGGTACCTCAAGTGTACCCAAAACCCAAGGATCGTCTTTGATTATAGATCCTCTAGCGCGAGAAATAGCCTGTTGGACAGCGGCCGACATGAAAGGTAAAGAAACGACTTGAAGAAGGGCGAGTTCATTGAAGCAGTTTTATGGGAAACCGTTTATTAGAAGAGTCATGGATATGACTTATATGACTCTGATCTGTGCCGCATGGGCAAAATTGCAAGTGCCAGTCGATCAAAAGGAGGTTGCTTGAAAAACATTTCACACAATAGTCGCAGTCGTCAATAATGGGGCTTGTGGAGTATCAGTGCCATGGCTATTGATTCATTTAATAGGGTCAAAAGAATGAACAGCATGCAGGTACCTGACTTGTGAGACCAAGAAGCGCAAGGTCACATCGTGACTCAGTCTAAAGTTCCCCTTCGCCATCACGTGCTACTTGTTAGCGGCACTCGCCATTCACAGGGGGGAAGATTCCGTTCTCGGGGCTGTAACGAACAAGAGAATTTGTGTTCCATGGTATTCATGGGCTGATTTTTTTCTGTTATTCTGCTTCGTTTATTGTTCGCTCCGCGGTAGTTTCGGAGACGGTCAATGTAGTGACACAACAGCCGGCGGTCATTGCGTTTCGAGGATGCAGCTTTCGCTGCATATGACAGAAGTTTTAAAACTAATGTCAAGAGGAAAACAACAGCGACAAATGTGGAAGATGCTGTGAACGTTTCTATACATCTTGTTCCGAGTAGAGTTGGATTTGCGAAGGAAATCGACTGAGTAACGTTATGGTTTGCGACGGGGACTCAGTGTCATTTTACTGAATGGCATATTAACCTGGATACATTAGCAGGTAGCCTGGTGAAGGGAATGAGGATCTGCGTCAAAGAGGAGGAGGGGAATTTTGATAAAAGTGGTGAGCAAAGGCAAATCGCGACTTGGCTTCGAACTACGGCTACGACTTTTGCCACCTCTCCTAGCATTGGGTCAGTCTTGCTCTTCCGCCAAGTAGTTCTCGCTTCAATTCCTAGAAATTTCAGCACCACCACTAGTGTCTTTCGGGTCCCATGCCAAGAGCCTGTTCTCCCCCTCTCGCAGAAGACCCTATTTGGGCATTGATAAAAGCATATGAAGATACTTGTCATGAACTCCACGAACTGCGCGCACAGAGATTGCATCCCTTCAGGCGAAAGAGACTATCCTCGAAGCCAAGCGAAATTCGATGCACGCATTTCTTGCCCGGCCGGCCAAAGATCAACTCTTTACAGCGTTTGACATAATGGGACGCATATTCGAGTACGCCGTTCATTCAGCTGCCAGGAGCGATAGAGGCGCGCTTTACTGCGAAATGGTTCGAGAGGCAGACGAATACCCGGTTGTGGATGCAATTGCAAGGGTCTGTACCGTTTAGAGGAATACTGCCATACGTGTGCCCAGTCTCTGGCAGAAAATCAGCTTCATCGGAGAGGACGACACCCCTGAGGGTGATTTTCCGTGCGTGTCTTTTCGCCTCCGTTCCTGGCTTCGACGATCCTATCCACTCCCTCTGACGATCCATTGGACTGACCGTCAATCCGTGCTTTCAAACGAACCGGTCAAATGGATCAAATCCTTGTTTGATGCCCTCGCTGCTCAGAGTTCTCGCTGGCAGACTGTGGAACTCCGGATCCCGTTTCCCCAATATTCTTCCTCTTTTCCGCTTGACCTACAGAATCTCAAACATTTATATATCAACAATATAGGAGAAGACACTATTCCTGCCCTAGGAAACATGCCTTCACTTCGAAATCTAGCACTAGCTGCATATGAAACGGTAATCGAAACAACCTTCCCCTGGCAGCAGTTGACTACCCTTCGCATTTTTCATGGAATCCATATCCCACGTCCTGTCTTACAAGCATGTAGCACTCTTGAGCGTCTCTATGTAGAGTTGGATGTCGAGGATCCTCCATTTCTTATCGACCAGGACACAGAGTTGCCATCCCTCCGCCATCTCACCCTTCACTATCCAATTATGCATGCGCAACTGGGTTGCCTCAATTTGGGTTTTTTAGACAGCATGACTGTCGATTACATATCCAGCGACCTTCCTTCTATCCAGGAGTCGGGAGAGTTTTTCGAACGGTCTTCCCGTCTGCAGATCCTACAAGTCAACTTTCGAGAACTTGAACCACAGGATCACATTTCCTTCTTCTCAGTTTTTCGCTCGCGGGCAGTTCGCATCCTCAGACTGAAACTGGATCATGTTTTGGGACTTGACGATAGTAGCGTACTGTTAAGCCTGTTGACATGTCTCACGACAAGCTGTCTCACCCAGAACTTTTCTGCACTCAAAGAAATCCACCTCGACGCTACATCCACCGATGAAGAACCCTGCGCTCTTTCTATCGAGTCAATCACTTTCACCGCCGTGCGATTGGCATCAACGGCTGACCAAACGTCCTCTCCATTGTCCGTGCAACTCCACATCCCAGCCAGCTTCATAGAACCACTTTCCCATACATTCGAATCTTCTGAAAAACTGCGTGTCAGCTCAACGCCCTTAGATTTTGATGTCATTGGAGTTGATTCTTTTGTAAGCTTTTTGTGTTCCAGCTGAGATAACGTTGCTGAAAGTGGCTTTTACTAGATGGACGGAGATCTCCTCCTTTCCCACGATAGGAATATGTATCCTCCATAAACTGCGGACAATGTTTAGCAAATACCATTTTACTGTTAGAGGGCCGACCAAACTAGTATCAAAGATAAAGAACTCAATTCTCCGTATTTTGTCGCGTCATCCGTCGTTTTTTCTTTAGTTATTTCGGGATCTGGTGATGCATGCACTCACTACTGACCTGGGCTGGAGAACACTTGTTCAGTCTAGGGTAGCATTGCTTGTGTTGTTGATGTCAATGTCTATATGCAGCTTTGAGTTTTCATGTTCGAAATATTGGGACTGAACTGAGTAAGGATTTTTTTTTTCAAATACGACAGAGACCAAGAACATTCCTGTATTATCTTTTAAACTTATTCTGGCTCGCACTTGCTGAGAAATATCATCGGGTGGCTTAGTTTTTGGAGGAGGTTTAGAAGCATTACACTAAAACATTCCATTGCAGAAGGGTTGTTTGAAGATATAATCAGTCGTACTGGTGGGATATGCCGCTCAGGGAGGCAGAGAGCATGCACGTGGTCAGTATCAGGCAATGTGGCTCTTGACTTCGAACCACGACCACAGCTTTTTCTCTCAGCGTCTCTTGATATCTTGATCTCTTTTTTCCTCCCTAATCCTTTCTATCATTATTTTCAGAAGATTTCAGTGTACCCACCCAATACCTTCCGT
Organism: Flagelloscypha sp. PMI_526; assembly: GCA_021399455.1. Taxonomy (NCBI): domain Eukaryota; kingdom Fungi; phylum Basidiomycota; class Agaricomycetes; order Agaricales; family Niaceae; genus Flagelloscypha; species Flagelloscypha sp. PMI_526. The sequence goes on along the minus strand of JAJTUO010000011.1, from coordinate 501,131 downwards.
CACATGCTTTCAGCCACTTCTCTCCCAGGAGAAGACCCTGTGTGGACTCTTATAAAGTCATATGAGGAAACACGTCGCAATCTCCATAAGTTGCGTACACAGATCGCGTCCCTTCAATTGCAAGAGACTGCCTTGGAAGCTAGGCGCATTTCAGTACTCTCGATCCTTGCAATGGTGTCCAGACCTGCAAGAGATAAGGTCTTTGCAACTTTCGACATTATGGAACGTATATTTGAACATGCTGTTAGTCCAACTTCCGATGACGCGAAAGATGCGTTCTACTCTCACGCTGTTCGTAATTCGGACGCCTATCCAGTTGTTCATGCAATCGCAAGGGTCTGCAGTCTTTGGAGAGCTACTGCAATACATGCATCCAGCCTTTGGCAGAGGATTACTTTCTCTGGATGGCGTGGAGCTGCAGCCATTGATTTTGCGTGCACTTCTTTTCGTCTCTGTTCTTGGCTTCGGCGATCCCTCCCCCTTCCTTTGACGATCCACTGGTCTGACGATCAGAGCTCTTATTCCGACGAGGTCGTGCCGTGGATGAAATCTTTGTTCGATGCTCTTGCCGCTCATAGTCCTCGCTGGCAAACTGCGAAACTCAGGATCCCATTTCCTCAATACAGTTCTTTTTTTCCACTTACCCTACCAAATCTCAAGGATTTATATTTCCGTAATAATGGAGACGGGTCTGCTCCCTCGCTAGGAAGCATGCCTTCGCTTCGAAATCTGGCACTATCGGGACTAGGAGTTATCTCGCAGATGGCTTTCCCTTGGCACCATTTGACAACGCTCCGTTTTTTTGGTGAAATAAGAGTCCCGAGACAGACAATCCAAGCTTGTCTGACTCTTGAACGTCTTTACATCGATATGGACAATATCGTTTCTCCATTTCACCTCAACCAAACTACGAAATTACCATCCCTCTGTCATCTGAGCCTTCGCTTTCCACTACAGAAGCTGCCTCTGACCTTTCTCGATCTGGTTGCTTTAGATAGCATCACAATCAGTTACCGGTATCATGATCTACCTCCGTTACAGGAGTCGGTGCAGTTTTTGTCACGCTCCTCCCGTCTCAGGATTTTACAGATTGATTTCGAAGAACTTGGATTCCAAGACCACTCCCATTTCTCGGTTTTTAGCTCATCTACAGTTCATATCCTCAGACTAAAACTGACTAATGTTTTGGGTGATCCAGTGTCATGCCTGTTAAAATTCGTCACGATAAGTCACCTGAAGGAGCAATTCTCTGCACTTGAAGAAATCCACATTGATGCCACATCTACCGAAGAGGGCGCTCCTGTTCTTACCATCGAGTCGGTTATTTTCACTGCTGTGCAACTGGCATCAACGGGAGCCCAAATGCCCTCTCTGAAGTCTGTGTGGCTCCACATTCCTGCCGCATTCATAGAATCCCTTTCCCATACGCGAAGATCCATTTCGAAGCTTCAGCTCAGCTCAACGCCGTTAGACTTTGATAACGTTGGGATTGATTACTTTGTAGGTGTTTTTGTTTTCTTCGGAAATAAGGTTCCTGAAAATAACACTCCTATTTAGATGGATGGCCATTGTTTACTAGCTGACTGAAAGTATTCCTATGTCGACGTTTTGTGCCGTGGATAATGTTGTCGTTTATATACACCTTGGCATTGAAAAAGCAGATCAGCCTGGTGTGAGGACACCCAAAAAGAGCTGAAAGTTTCAATCTGTGCTAAATTTTTGACATTGCCATATGACTAACTAGGCAGTGTTCATCGGTGTTGATTATTCGGATAACAAACAAACAGAAACAACAAACAACAAAGTAGTGTTGATGGCGGGCTCGTCACAAGCGCGTGACTCAGACAAGTCGCGTCTTGGCTCAAGACCATCACCAACGATTCTCGCCATCTTGCTATGCCAGCTGCCGGATCGCGTCGTCGCACTCATCGACACGAGGAGGATATTGAAGAGGCTACTGCTACGCAAGCTGACGACCGCGAAGACATTGAACCTACCCGCGTGAAAACCGAAAAAGTGCGAGCGGGAAGGGTCAAGGCAGAAAAATCAAGAGCGGAAAAGAATTCAGCTCCTGCTAACGTGGATGAGGATGATGAAGATGAGGGAGATGGACTTGTTGACGACGAGCGGATCGACGTCAACGCTCTTGGTGATCAGCCGCTTGGTCACGAGGAGCTAACCAAGTTACAAATGCTAATGACAAGCTGGGAAAAAGTTCACAAGACTACGGGAAGCACGTACAAAGCCATCCATGAACTCGTGCCGCATATCATTGACTTCAACGAAGGCGACGACAAAGCAAAAGTAAGCCCAACTGTGCTGTCCGGAGTCCTCTAATTTGTTTTTGAGTAGGGACTGAAGACCGTTGACAAGCTTATACGTGACCTGATGGACTTTGAGGCGGAGATGCTCGTTCACAAGGATATTCTGAATTCGTCTTACCAGAATGTAGCTCAACAAGTGGAAGTGGTATGTTCTCTTACTCTTGCTGCAATAATCCTATCTGATATATTGTAGGACAATGTTGGTGAAGTGTACAATAAAGGTGTAGATGATGCCATGGAGATATACCAAAACAAAACGACACGACAAAAATACGGAGCCGCTGATAGCCAATATGCTAACTTCAAGAACGCAGTCTTTGTCCGTTTACTCCTATTTGTTCACACATTTTTTTTTACCTTTGGTAGGAAATCCAAAATCCAGGTGCTGGTTTGCCTCCCATATCCAAGTTAATCCCCAAAGGTATGGAATATTCCCTCTCTCGAAATGCTTCCAATATTCACCATTGGTTTTAGAGGAGGGAGACGCTTCAGATGACGAGGAGTTTGAAATGGGTGGAGTCGCAGCCGATTATAAATGCCAGCTCTCTATGAAAGACTTACTCGATCCAATGACTACGTTAGTTTGTTGCCTTTTTCATTTTGCACATTCGTAACTCACCTCGTCAACTTCAGACCTTGCGATCATCATTTCGATGCAGAGTCTCTCAAGATGTACCTTAAAGGGACAAGGGGAAAATGCCCAGCGACTGGTTGTGATTCACGGTACACAATCGGGGAGTGTAAGGCAGACAAAGATCTTTCCAAGAAGGTCAAGGCCTGGAAGAGACGTCAAGAGCGTGCCAGGGCCACCCAGCAAGAGGAGATGGTCATTGACTGAGAGCGGTTATTGTCGTTTTGTACTGTTCATACTTTAGTCTAATTTTTCCTGCTAGTCGTACATGTATTGCAGTTACTGTATTTTCTTTTACTTCCTTAACGTGTTGTTTTGCGTAGAGAATGCCGTGCAGTTGGTCTTGTTTGAGGACCGCCCCTCCGCTCTCTTTTGAAGTTTTATTTCATGATCACGAGTGGCGGAGCTGAATGTATTATTTGGCTGATCAACATTTCAATGCCACAAAATGAAAATAATATTTCTCAGATTCCACTCCCATGTTGACCACTATTCGTGTCCTTCGAAGGCGGCTATTTTTGGAAGGAAACACCAGAAGCGCCGAAAACTCTTGTTGCTTTCTATCTTCCATCAAGTTCCATCCTCATCATGGTGCAAGGCAAAACCAAAGGCCTTCAAGCATCATCGAAGTCATCTGCTCGCCAAAATGCTCGTTCCGCTTCCAATACAAAGAAAGGCAAGCGGACTATTGCACCGAAAAAAGCACCTCTCATTAAGCAGGCGGCTGTTCGTAGGGTTAGTTATCTTCCTTTCTTCATTTACTCTACAACATGCTGAATGTGCATTTTAGAACTTGACTGCGAAAATCAACAAATCTATTGAGAATCAAATGGTAAATGCAGCAAGTGGTGGCAAGTTGACAATAATGAAGCATGCTATGCCCTCAGAAGGGTATGTTCTCTTTGATGGATGTAATATCAACGATTCTGATTTTATTTTTGTTTAGCTCTTCGAAATCATAGGCCAAATGTGGATTCATCTACGTTTCGGAGCGTGCTGATAGGCTCTTCTTGCGTGGATAGTGAAAATTCTATCAATTGCCTCCAATTCCTACAAGCTGCGTTCATAGTTTGTCTGGAAAATAGCTTTCAATCAGATTAAGATGCGATAAAATCAGTTTAGAAGATTTACTAGGAGTGGGGTTGGAGGCACTTGGTAGCAGGATGGTCGCTCTTTGCGGTTCGTTTGGCATCTCTTAAGCTACGTATGTGTTGCCCAGAATCCTCCACGTATTTTACCTAGTAAATCTGTTTAGTTGAATCCTTACCTTCAATTACCGTTAGGTCAAACTATAACCGATTGTGCTAATCGCTACATCTCGTCGTGGTCGGAGAGGTACCTTCCGTGCACCAGGGGAGTTAAAGTTGGTTCCAAAGCAAACAACAAAATTGAATGCGTGTTTCACCTGGGAGCTCATTGCTTCACCTAATAGGTCACCGTTTCCCCCATCATGACCTAAAAAAAATCCCCTTCGATTCAGTTTATGCTTCAGGAAACCCAAACTCATGAGATCTGCAATATCTTGGAATTTAAACGCAAAATGAGAGCCTATGACCAATTGGATCCTATTATCCTCTCCGCAGCTTGACAGGCTGTGACTCTTCCTCACTCAGTTCAAACCTTACGGAGAAGTTCCGAGAGGACTCTCAAACGATTAGATGCATTTTGGAGTTCTGCAATAAGTTTGTAGCCTGGAAGCAGTCTTCAAGGCTCCTACTGTTCTGGAGGTCCGAGAGATGAAGAAGCTAGGCACCGGTGCGCAAAGAGGACTCTCTATGCACATGCGTGTAATCCGATGAATCAAAAAAAAAAAGTAGTTTGGGTCGGCAGACTTGAGGTCGCGTATGCCAGAAGTTGTTATGAGAGATTGTGACAGGGCACAACGAGGAAAGTTCACAGGGAGTGTTGAGCGCTGTCCGAACCGCCTCCTGATCCTCTACATTTCTACAACCCTGCCCTCCGCAACATACTTGTCTAACGATTAAGGGGTTCGAACGAGACCACAACGAGCCATTTCTTCATCATTCCGCGAAATGAGAATGGTATAAAGGCTCCTGGGTGAATCGTTATTCTACCAGGCTCTTGAAGTGCTCAACCCTCCTCCTATCATCCTCTCTCAAGTTTTCATTGTTTCGAAATGTCTCTTGGACCGTCTCTCGTCAACCTTGCTCGCGGGGTTCCGAATGTGGGTTCTGTGCCTTCTCTCTTGAAGAGGGAGGAAGTTTTGCTGTTCGTTATTTCATTGTTAATGGTCGTCTTTCCTCTCATTCACCATTCTATTTCGCTAGTGAGCGAGATGAGCCTCTCGCTGCAGTCACTGGGAAAAGTTCTGGAGCTGGGTCCACCACCATTGACCCTGCTATCCTTGAAGCCATCGACCGTTGGACCGGGAAGCCAGCCGGGCTGTGGAGCCCTAATCGTTTCTACGACAATTGGGGGTTAGTAAAATTTTCATTTTCTGCCACGTCAGCGGTTAGATGCTTAATATTTTATACAGTAAGCGTGAGATTGAGAGCGATCCTGTTGTCGTCGATGAACGAGACGTGAAACCCCCCATCTGGAAACCTGCTGGGGCTTTCAGATTCGGCTCTTGGTTGAATTCTTGGCAGTATGTTATTCCTTGCCCTTTTAATTCCCAGTTGTCAAGTTTTGATCCTGGTTTACAGCAAGCGTGAGATTGAGAGCGATCCTGTTGTCGTCGATGAGCGAGACGTGAAACCGCCAATCTGGAAGCCTGCTGGTGCTTTCAGAATCGGTTCTTGGTTGAATTCCTGGCAGTACGGCACTCCTTGACTTAGAAAGCTGATGGGATACTGACATCGTATGGTAGTAAGCGAGAAGCCGCCCCACCTGGAAAAGCTGGTGGTATGTTCGGTGTCAACCGCTACATTTCTGCGTTCAAGTTCGTATTTGTGCTGTTATTCTTGTTCTCTTTCTGACTTTCGATGTAGTCGTGAATTCCTTGATGATATGAAGCGCTCCACTGTAGCGGAGCTCGACTGATGATTTCATGTCTTTTTTTTTTTTACGCGTTTTACTATTTATTTTCCGATCTGTCGCTTTTCTCAGGGTAGCCGGAATAATTTACATATATTGTGATATTTACAAGTTGAAAGAATGCCACTCTCATTCTATCGCATGACAATCATCCTCTTCACCCATACTTCCCAAGTCTGGATCGTAGGGGAGATTCCAGTAGCTCACAGAGTCCCGTTCGTCACACCATCGCTCTCTGGAACCAAGCATTCACTGCTTCACGTTGTCTTCCCTGACTTCATACGGATCAACCACCCTGTAGCATCTCAGCATACACTGTCCTATCGCTAAAGTTTTTTGAGCAAATGATTTTTATCCGCCAATCAGTCACCATGTGCTAGTAGGAGACGGCTTATCATTATGCACTGGCGCCTCATGCCTATTCTCTGGTTCTTTCCTGGCGCTGTTGCTGGTTGGAATTAGCCCAATTACTTAGACTTGGCCTCTCAACTTTGGCGACTCTTCAAAATCTAGGGGGGCCAGAAACGACCTGAGTGTATAAGACCTGTTGTTGTCATATACACTTCGAGAGAAAAAATAGGGAAGGCGGGAGGTCTTCACTTTCAACCCGTTACTTCATATTCAAAGATTCCAGTCTTTGCTCAGGAAGAATCAAATATAAAAAAATAAGCAAATATCGGTCTTGATTGGACAAGAATTGTGTTTTTAAATTGATAATAATTTACACCTCATTCCATGCTTCATTGGAAGCTTCAAGACTCGAAAACCGTCTAATTGGGAAGTCATAAGTACCACAGCCAGCGTAAAAAAAGTCAGAGAATCTGACCTTGAGACATTCACCCCACAGTTTAAACGTCAATCTCTCCAGGCTGAGGAACAGCTACACCATGCTTGCCGGTGGATGGTACGATTGGGGTACCATTGTCATGCTGGCCAGCAGGGTTAAGGTTGCCCAACTTGAAAGGCCCTCCAATGGGAGTAGAGGGACATTCAATACCATTGAATCCACAAGGGATGCGACGAGGGAGGAGAGCATCATCAAGGCTGAGGTCGTCCGAGTTGATGGGCTCACCTGTAGGGGTTGGGAGAATGATGGGCGAAGAAGCTGAAAGGGTAGGGCGATGTAGCTTGCCGCCAACAGGCTTGTCTGGGCAGGGAGCGGCGTTGGGAATGCCACAAACGAAAGGCTCGCGTAGAGCGATGGGCCGGACAAGGGGAGGGCGATGCAACTTGCCACCAACGGGCTTGTCTGGGCAAGGCAAGGCATTTGGAATACCACAAACGAATGGAGTCCCAAGGGCGGGAACAACAAACGCGGATGCAGCAATAAGAGCAGAAAAGCGCATGGTGAACGAAAAGATTTGGTAGGATGAGGGCAAATTGTCCAACGAAGCAAGCTACCTGCACGGCTAGGTAATGTTTGAGAGGGATAAGGTGGTGAGGTTCGTTTGGAGGCCACAGACAAGGAATTACAGTCAAAACTGCTGCCCTTTATATTTTCCACCGAATGCAGCAAGGCGCTTCATGACTCAATGATTTGGTACTCAGGACCCAGGTTAATTAGCTGCACAACGATCGGCTAAGGTTTCAGCGGACGCAACTTTCACTTGTACGAGGCGGTTGAGAACACATATTTTCCTTTTTTGGATCACCGTGGCGTTGCAAATCTCCTGTCCTAGCTTATTATGTAATCCTGCACGGCGTATCAAAGTGCGCGCTGGGAACTTGGATGTGCCCGCTTGATTTGAACTTCGAGGATTACAAGGCAAAAGCTATGAATATGTATGAGAAGCGAAGAAACTACTATATGTAATGAAATAAACCACGAGCCCTAGAGTAAGTCGAAGAAGTCATTGGAGCCAGCTTCAAATTTTTATTAGTGAGAGAGGCATAGTTGTGTAAAACCACACGAAAAGTGGTCCCCAGGTCATTGGGTCATAACCCTTCTGTCCTGACCTTTGATCAGCGCTCAGCTGCGAGCTGAATCAACGGTCTCAGGCTTGGATTGCTAAACCTCAAAGGAGAGTGTGTTGCGCGGAATGAAGCCTGAATATACCAGTAGACCGCCCTCAGTTGCGATGGGGAGACCTCCGGTCTTCCTAAGACCGGTTGGTTTATCAACGTCAAAAAACCCCGATGTTAATACTAATGGAAGAAGGAACTTGCCGCAGACAACCAATATTCAGCGCGGCCGCCTCCTTGAAGAAACCTCAGAGTATTTAACCGTGGTAAGTTGCAATTAGTTCACATTTACTCTATGGCACACTATTGCTTACGATTTTGAGTTAGATGGACACAATCCTTTGTAATTTATGAGGACTGAGAAGTAGTTTGAATTGGTGTTCAAAACCCTTTTCTGCATTTGCAGGAAATCAACCATTCGCTATGTCTAGGGGTGTTATCAGGGCATGACCTTCGCGATTCATTTCGCGATGGTCAAAGAAGTGTTCCCTCATTGTGACATTCGCGGCTGTCGAGAGGCTTATTGTGTACGCGTATGCGCTTCTAGACCGCAAGAATGTCAGAATGAAGTATCACTTCCGTGCCATCGCGAAATGGATCGTGAGGTTCAGATTCTAATAGCATTTCCCAGGAGGGGAGAAACGCTTGATTGCCACCGTGAATTGCCTCATAAAATGCTGTCACTCTTCGGAAGAAAGAATGGGGAAGACAGAACAATTTCACTTTCAACCCGCGATATCATATCATTCAAAGACCCATCCTTTCACATAGATGAAGAATCGAGTGAGCCATTGATAAACCCCACCCTGGAGTCAGCAAGAAACTTCATTTTATATATATTGATATTAATTTACACCTCATTCCATGCTTCTTTGAAAATTTTAAGACTTAGCAATCACCTGTTTGAGGGGGGTGTAAGTATCCCACCGTGGGTAAAGAAATCCAGGAAACTAACCCTAAAATATTTAACCCACGGTTCAAACGTCAATATGGGCGAGCTGAGGAACAGCGAAACCGGGCTTGCTGGTAGTGGGTACAATTGGGGTCCCATCATCCGACAGACCAACAATTCGCGCAGCAAGTTTGCGTGCAACCTGTGCCTTGAGAAGTTCACGCTTCTGAACACCAGTAGACTCGATGTGGAAGTCAGCATTGTCGAACTGACCCTCTTGGCAAATCACCCCGTCGCAAACAACTCGAGGGAGGACGAGGTTGTCAAGATTGAGATTGCTCAAGTCGATGGGTCCGCCAATGGGAGTAGAGGGACATTCAATTCCATTGAATCCACAAGGGATACGACGAGGGAGAATGAGATTGTCAAGGTTGAGGTTGTCCAAGTCAATGGGACCTCCTATGGGAGTGGAGGGACATTCAATGCCATTAAATCCACAAGGGATACGACGAGGAAGGATCGGGTTGTCCAAGTTGAGGTCGTCCAGGTTGGGGGGTAGGGAAACTATACCGCCAACGGGTTTGTCTGGGCATGGAATGGCATTAGGACCACCGCAGACAAAGGGTTCGCGTAAAGCGATAGGCTGGATGAGACCTGGTAAATCAATTGGTCCACCAATGGGTTTGTCGGGGCATGGTATGCTATTGGGACCACCACAGACAAAGGGCTCACGTAAAGCGATAGGCTGGATGAGACCAGGCAAATCTATCGGTCCTCCAATAGGCTTGTCGGGACATGGAATGCCATTGGGACCGCCGCATACAAAGGGTTCACGTTGAGCGATGGGCTGGATTAGAGAGGGGAGATTCAGTTTGCCACCAATAGGCTTGTCCGGGCATGGAATGCCGTTGGGTCCTCCACAGACGAATGGGGCAGCAAGTGCGGGGGCAGCAAAAGCGGATGCAGCAATAAAGGTAGAAAAGTGCATGATGAACGAAGAATATTATGTGGGGTGAAGGCAAGTCGTCAAACGAAGCAAGTAACCAGCACGGCTGGATGAGGGATGAGGTGTTGGGGGATAGGCCACGGGCAAGGATTTAGTGTTCAGCCCACAGCCTTTTATATGTTCTATCGAATGAAACAAGACACTCCATCGGTAACCATGGCTCAATGATATTTTGTACTCGGGACCCACCTGGACGAAATAGTGTAGTAAATTAGTTGCACGGCGATCGGCATGAAGTTGAAGGGTAGTCGAGGCAACATCTCCGTAGACATCATGGAGGAAAAAGCCTTTGCGCAACATGGTTAGGAGCAAACACTTTATTCCGTTTTTAGATCACGGTCGCGTTGCCTCTCTCGCTTTCCAATCCTGTACGGCGGAGAACGGAGCAAGATGGAAACTTGGATTTACCTCCGTGAAGATCACAAAACAAAAATATGGATACAGTCTGCATGCTAGATGCGAACCACAAGGCCTAAGCCCTCGATTATGTTGAGGGTGCCATGCAAGGCTAGGCACAAAATTTTGTAAGAGGTGTATAAAGTTAAAGAATATAAATTTCATAAATTTATGTAGAACCACGCGAAGTGGTTGAATTGCCCAAAAATTATGAAAATCAGTCCCCAATGTTGTTCCCTCCGTCCCAGACCTTGAGAGATCAGCTGCGAGTCGAATAAAAAAGATCTCGGGCTTGGACTGCGACTGGACGTTGCGAGGAAGGGAACTTGGCAGATGGGCCCTCGATCGCGATGAGGAGACTCTGGCAAGGAGTCGTCTTCTTCCTCGGACCGGTCGGTTATAAACAACTCCGACTAACTATGAAGCCACTCAATAGACGGCGTCGTAAGCCGATCGGAGGGAGCCATGTTAGTGGCTGGTGCGATGAGCAGCTATCCCACCACCTCGTCTCGCGAAGGAGAAATTGGGATATCCTCGCCAGCCCCTGCGCCCGTTCGGAATTTGAGGTTCCGAATAGGACCAGGGAATCCGCCTCAGGGCGGGCTGTTGCGGCGATGGTGGTGGTTGGAGATCAGGCTCAAAACCCAAACTGAAGTATTTTATAAGAAATGGAAAAGTCACGTCGAGTCAAGATCTGCCATCAAAAATTTGCGAGATACCAAAGTTGGTGTGTACTGTTCAGTCACTTGGGAATGCTCGAATTCAAGGACGCCTCAGAAATTTTGGTGCAAAGAAGTGCATTTGAATTCTTTATTCATATTATCATCCAAACTCTACTCATTCCCCAGCTAGAAGAAAGTCCAGGGCCTTCTCAGAACGCTTTCTGATCTACTAACCAGAAATTCCAAGAAGGGTTGTTGCTACCATCTGGGCACGAGACGCGGATGTTCTACGTTCCTTCCGTCATGGCGTTCTTCCCCCTCACTTTTGGTTTCTCCTACGAGCGCGTAATACCAATCCTTTTGGCTGCTCAACACGATTCCAGATCGTACTGCTCCTTCAGAATAACCTTACGATCAATCACCGCGGCAACGTCGTTTGAAAAGACCTTCTCAAACTAGCCGGAAGCAGTGACTTCACGAAGTGCCCCAAAATCCTGCAGCACGAAATTCTGACAGGACGGAACAGCAATGAATCTCGGAATTTGGAACAAGCTAGATTGTATTTGTATGTGTGGCGGAAGCAAAAGAATCCACTCCACCAGAATTCCGCCAATTGCAAAGCTCGCTGCAGCTCGTTTGACCTTGCAAGCTATTTTCAAAACTGTGAAATTACATGAAGAGGTTCTCTTACAAGTTCTCTCAGGCTTTTTTCCTTTCCCCCCGTTCTCAGTATGCTTTCCGTGGTATCGCAAATCATCTGAATCAAGTCGTCGGGGAGGTCTTTTGGAACAACAGTTCTAATCGGTTTCCAAAACCAGCAAATCTTTTGCTATCACATGCGCAGTCATGAAAAGCTCGACGATCTCCGCCTGGTAGACTGAACAATGGTCTCGTCGTATTCATTTCCTCTCACCTGCACAGTCGTGCCGTTTTCCATCGTCTACAAATGGTACCAGACACAACGCGTCTCGCTGTCCCAGAAGGTGAACCTATCTTAAACCCGCCCAAGAGGACGGCATTATCAGACATCAATCATTCCTTTTCCACTTCCGTTATACGGCGTCAGCTCGCCCCGGAACTTCTTCGCGCCTGGAGTCTTAGCCTTTCACGTCTTGCCTCTTGCCATGACCTTTAGTCCATACTAACAGAAGAAAAGCTCAGAATGAGCTCTAATTCGTGTGTTTTCTTTCTTCCTTGTCTTCGATACGAATCTAACCCTCGAATTCGGCGTCCTAGGATGTGGACCCTCACACTCATTTTACTTGTCGCTCTTTTCGGATTCGTTCCTTCCATCAACGCTCTCAGCGTCGACTGGAAGGCAGACAAACACCCTACACATACTCTTGACCATATTACTGCGGTTCTCAGCGGAGGCTCCGGTGACCCGTACGTGTTTAGGAGATGCTCTCATTCAATGGCATTAACTTGTTATCCACTAGATCCAAGGTCAATGTTGTCCTCTATACCTACAACCAATATACAGGTCAAAGTTACAATATCCCCATCGCGAGTAATGTTGGTAACACCGGCTCGTACACGGTCCAAGTTCCAAATCATTATATTGGCGATATACCGTCCGGTAAAACTGAGTCGCAGTACTTGTGGGGTCCACCTTCATTGAACTTTCTGTTGCTATGCTCAAGTCATCCCTCCCAGTGCTCAAGACCTTCGCTATCGTACTCAGGCATTAAATCCTTCGAACAATCAGCCAGTTGGTCAATCGGCTGATTTTGTTATCTTTTGGAACCCCGACGATGGAACGAGCACTCCTACCAAATTCTCGTATGTCACCTCAACTTGAGTGAAAAAACCCCTTACTCAAATAGCTTTTCAGAACCACAAGTTCAAGCGGAAGTAGTTCTTCGGGTTCAAGCTCAAGCTCAGGCTCAAGCTCCAACTCAAACTCGGGCGGTCAATCAAGTTCGTCCAGCTCAAATGACAACAGCAATAAAAGCAGCGGGAGTTCCAGCTCGAACAACAATAACAACGATAGTGCTAAATCTCCAAGCTCTGATAGTACCAACAAGGACACTTCACAAGGAGTCTCTAGCATCACTGGAACTGCGACGGTTGTTGGCGCCTTGGCGGACAGGTACGCTGTTATTCACCTGCAGTCAACATCCAGCCGCTTATTCTCCTATCCAGCACCAATATCTTCACATCCACCGCGCCTGCAGTGACAGTATCTGGCGTTCTTATCCCTGGCAAAACCGCCACAGTCACGTCCGTCCTCCCAGGTACAACTCATAGCATAAGCGGAAATGCTTCTTCGGACAAGAGCATGACTGGCGCAATTGTAGGAGCTGTCGTTGGCGGTCTGGTTGCTCTTGCCCTTCTCGGTTGGTTAGCTGTTTGGTGCTGTAGAAGGAGAAGAATTGCGAGAAGACCTACAGCTGGTCAAGCCCTTTCCCAACCTCAGAGGCTTCCCGAAGCCGGGATCATTACTCCTGCTGTTTGGGCTAATAGGGGAGAAGATGACCGCGAAGAGAGGGATACTACTGTGGGAACAATGCTTGAGAAGCAGGTTGACCTTGAGGCGGGACGAAACTCTCCGCTCGAAGACGAGAAGGTTGCCCCGTCGTTAATGTTGACCGGAGACTTCCCCATCCTTAGTCGCAGATTGAGTGGAGAGACATTATCTGGAGATGACGATCATGTGGAGAAAGGCCAAGCTTCTCCTACTTCTAGCGCATCGAACCACCCCGCTCCTGTCTCATCCACACGTACATCATGGCTCACAGCAGGACAAGGAAGCTTTAGTGAACCATTCACACCCCCTCCTGAGTACTCCCGGAGGCAGACTACTAGAAGCTCAACTGGGGCGATAGACGCGGTGCTGGCAAACATTGCTTGACGCTTCACTCTCTATATCGACTCTTTTGCGGACTAGATTGGGATTGTATACCTTACTTCACTCCTTAACTTATATACAGGTCGTGGAAACTTTGCTTTGATTGTTGCTTTTTCTTTCCGTTATTGATTAACGACATTGCCAGTTATAACAACGAATGAGGTTATGAAAAATCGTGGGTATATGATAATATATAGACATCCAGGAAATAAAAAGGCAAAGTCAAAATCAACAAATAGTCTTTAAGATCCATTGCACACAAACACAGAGCAATCATGAATTATCCGGCAACCTTCACTCCATCTGACGCTGCTTCGTCTCCGCTTGATTCTTCTTCAATCTGAAGAGCTTCCCTCTCCTCGTCAGTATGCCCGTCCGTTCTCCTATGATCATCCTGCTCGATTTGGTCTCTCATATCCTTGACATCCTGATCGACTTTACCCGCAACACGGTCAATACCCGCTTCAGCTAGTTTCACGTGGACTCTGTTCTTGGACAGATGAGCGTTCTTCTTGGGTGGTCTTCTGAGACGACGGCGGGCAACCATGACGGGTACAGAACATTTCTGTAAAGAACTAAGTGGGGGAGCGAGTTAGGTGAAAAGGAATAACAAACCTGGATAAGATAGTGGGATGTTGAACCTAAGAGAATGCCCTGGAGCTGACCAAGACCGCGAGATCCAACGATAAGCATAGTAGGATCATAGTAATCGACAATGTCTAAGAACGTTATGAGTATACTGGAGTTAATTCCAAGGGGGCAATACCAAGAAGCATATGTCGCGCGTTCTTTGCGTGCCAGGCTTGACACGATATGCTGACATTCAATCGTGTACGCTGGAGCAATTGTGTAGCTTGGCGAACGAGGATGTAAGCTAATGCTTGACGCTGGGTAAATGCCGGTCAGTCGGGAAACAAAAAGGAGGAAGAGGAAATACAAACTTCCTGCTGACTTCGAAGCTTCTGGGTACGGTCAGACGCGTTAGGAATAAGAGGATCAACTGAAAGAAAATTAAATTAATATTCAGTGTCCCAAAAGAGAGACTTACTCTTGTTCTCGCCCTCGGAAATGTGAACAATAACCATTTCATCTCCGTCGCGCAGAACGGTCCCGATTCCCCACTCAACGGCATACCGAGACTCTTCGCTCATGTCACTAGCTACGACATACCGCTTTCTAGCTCTGCTACTGCCTGTGGGATCACCCTGAATTAAAGTAAGGGTACATCGGTCGCGCTTGAAATCTGGACGGGACGTTTCTAGGGGAAGCTGCTCGGACCGAAGAGTCTTCTTGCGCTTGGGATTGCGCTTCCTAGCTGCTGCAGAGGAGTTGAGTGTCGTTGGGAAATAAGGTTCAGGGGGAACGACGACGTTGACTCCTTCGCCGAGAGGATCATGTTCGAGCTCAGCTTCATTAGCTGCATCGACGCCGGTAACAGGCTCTGTCACGGCATTGCGCTCTGTGTTTCGTTCTGTAATGGGGTCGAAGATATCGTCGAGCTCGCTGTCATCATAATCATCGTCTTCACCTTCCGTTTCATAGTCTGATTCCGGGTCCTCTGTGAACGCCGTGCGTGGACGGATAGATTCTGAATCGGAAGACAAGTCAGTCTCAGACTGCGAAAGACGGATGGGTTCAGGTGTCGGTGATGGCTCTCGGTCCCGCGTTCGAAACCGTCGAAGTGAAAAGGGCGATTGAGACCTTGCTCTGGACGATGATCTGTCTCTGCGCTCACTTTCTTCCGGAGCATGCGAAGAAGATCGTTTTTGTTTATGCTGAGACAAAGAGCGCCCTCGCTCTCTTTCTCGATCCTTGTCCTTGTCGTTCGTGTGAGTCCGAGTGAGCGACAAAGAGGACATCATCTGTGCAAATGCCTGGATAATGAATAATAATAATCAATGTTTAGCTGTCAATAGAGAAAGGATTATAAACTAAAAATGCTTGCCATCTTGCTTGAAAAGGAGCCTGTTCGCTTGTGGGCTTGACCGTTGAAACCAAGTTCCAATGGTTCTCCGGCATGGCTTGCCGGGCCGCTTTCGGATGTATTTGTGTTTGACTGTCCTGAACTCGGCTGGGTAGGGCTGGAGCTTGATGTGGGCGACGTAGGCGACAACGGCCCACCATTCGTACTGAACTTGGGGATCCAACTGCGACGTCGTTGCTCCATAGCAAGAAGCAAGCCTAGTTGTATGTAATAAAGAGTGGCGCCCTCAGTAAAAACGCCAAGCCTTTTTTTGCCTTCATCCGCTTTCTCATTCTTTCATAGGCCGATCAATCTCAGCTGTTGTCCTCTAATTAAGCAGTACCCGCAAGTACTGAGTACGTTGTAAACTACATAGGTGTCCAGAAGTAAGTAGAGTAGAGAGGGGGGTTGAAGAAGGGAACACAATCAAAAAGCTCAAGTCGAGCCGTCTTTCACTTTGTCTGAGGTGGTCCTCACAGTCTACTAGCTTCAGCATCCGCTCGTCCCCGCATCTATGACTTCAAGGTTTGAGTCTGTCGAGTGTTGCTCGCCATCGGCCATCTAACAGAGATGAAGTGAGTTTATAAGCAGCCCTCCGACTCGGAACCAGTAGAACTCACCTTTTCTCGACCGGCAGCATCTTGAGAGCTACTAATTAAAACAACAGTTTTCCTCTTCAGCTGCTGACGAAGTACTCGTCAAAAGGGGGGATTCTGCAGCGAAGTAATTCAACAAGCTCACATACTTGTCCCCACCAAAAGTTTCCGGAATCGGCGCTTGTCCCCCTTGTTTCGGCTCCAGCTCTTTACAGACTCATAATTCATAGAAACCACTCATAAATATTATTAATTGGTATGCTTTTGGTTTTCTGGGCTACCCAAATTTTATCAGGACCTCCATTTGAATTTGCGAGAACCTCAGCTTTGTGACGTGCACCTCGCATCTGTTTGGACCATTCTCGCATGAAAATGAAGACTCACTTTCTTTAGGTGGTACCTGTAAGGCAGATATCAATGTTTTGTTCCTCATAGAAACTACCCCGAGGTGTAATAAGCCGGCACTCGGGACCTTCACCGGAGGATGGCGAAAATCTTCGGTTCTGAGTGGGGCTCGGTACTCGGATTATTCCCTTTGAGTGGTATGCTGCGGCCACATCTCATTATCGTAACTCCTCCTTATTATACGATGATTAGCACTACATTTTATCTATGATTCGTCCTCTCCCATCCAAGTGAGGTTGTTAGAACGCCGTTTACAGCTCACCCAGGAGATATGTGCCATATCGACTATGAAGGTCGTATTATGACACCTGGCTGACGTTTCTTGTATGATATGACTTATTTAAAATTGGAAACACGAACGAAGTCCCAGAGCTCAGCCAGTAAAGTATTATTCTCACATGATGACCGCGCGACTCTGAAAGAAGGGACGCCTATTCCCCGATAATGGAGATGACCTGGCCATACCCGATAAGCCAAAAAGAATAAAAGAAGGTCTAGATATAATATTTGAAAGACCACACCCAGCCAGGTTTTATGGATAAATGTGAGCGCCCGAAACAAGGCAGGATTCCGGAAACTTTTGGTGGGGAGGAGTATAAGGCATCAGGACCCTTTTCTCTTGTCATTCATGTCAAGAACTGAGGGAATCGGGTCAATGACAGAGCTGTGTTTATTCACCGTCTGTACAACATCAGCTATTGAGATTCACTACACAGTACAGGAAACTCTACCGCTCGGGTTCTAGCTTCTTCTGCTACATCAGAACTGGATTGTTGCATCGGAGCTTCGGTTGCCCCGGCAGCCTTTCGGTGGTCTATTAGAAAGGAAAAAACAATGGCATAAACTACTTACATTCGATGAACGTGTTTTGTTTGGCTTGGGTCGAGGTACTGCATCCTTGTCACTCTTTTGCCGCATGAGTACAAAAGGGTCAAAGTCTTTTGGAAAGTCACGTACATTCGAGAGAACAGAATTGTGCGGCTTCCCTGCCAAGGAATTTGCGGCGAAGTTACCTAAGTTCGCCTTCTCATCAGTTTCCTAGAAACGGAGGGAATAAATATGACGAAAGGGAAAGCCAAGAGAAACCAAACCTCAAACAGAGAATCGGCCGAGGGTTGAAAGTCTCTGGCAAGACTTTCCCCAGCGTCTGGTAAAGTCGGTCGCTGCAGGAGAAAAAAAAATGTTCAGTTCAACATGCCAAGAAAAACAAGAAGAAAAAAACACATGTACCCGCTCTCCGACCATCGCCTTCAACCGAGCCACAATATGATGAACGGCTTTCTCATCCTCATCCTCCTCTGCCTTTCCTTTGAAGTCGTACTTTGGTGGTTCAGTCGCATAACCCCAGTCATCATAAACAGTCCAGTCTTCCGCAACGTGACCATCCCCATTCAAATTCAACACCTTCTTCGGCTTCCCCTTCTCTTCGGCCGCTTTCAAAATTGCTGCTTCCCGCTCTTCCTTTGACTGCATGCGAGTATGAGACTGGTTAGCATCCGGTTCTTTGAACCACTTCGGGTCGACTTCTCCTGTTGTTTGGGTGACGGTGCTGGAAGTGAAGTTGAGAGAGTGCCAGAATTGGGAGACAGTGCTGAGAGTGACGCCAGTTGGGAGAGCGTAGGTTCGGGAGAGTCGACTGGTGATGCCGGCTAGTACTGTTTCCACTTTAACTGGTGTCAGTTTAGGCTCGGCTATCACATAGTGAATAGTCCCTATTAATTTATTAGCGCCAGGAAATAACGGTCAGAAATAGTTCGCACAAGGAAGTGAAGAAGTCACAGCGGTAGAGCCTCGAGTCGCTTGCTCATCGATAAAGTTGGTAGCAGTAACCTCAAGCATCTTCACTTCGTCCTTCCTTGGTCCATCAACAGGGCTAACAACAACATCAAGTCGACGTTTATGCTGCTGTGTTTCAAAGGCTACTTGAACAGACTAAAAAATGAAAAAATAAACACTTGAGGACATTGTAAGAAAACAAGGGAAGAACACAAACCTCCCCAGGGAAACATCGTTCTACTTCCTTCATAATGGCCTCCAATAGTTCGACGCATTTATTAAACACGCGTTCTCCCACAGGTGCTCCGTATAACCTTGCTTCCATCTCGATCAAAGGCAAATACTGGAATCCAAACACTTTGCCTGTGTTGTGGTAGGCGCACAGCACACCGTCCATGTTACCAATGCGAGCTTGGAAACTAGAAAGTTGGAACGACGCGTTAGTTCCTGCAGGAAAAGGATATCGTTCACGCTTCTGATGCTCACCTATACTTGAGAAATGCGGATCGGATGAGGTCATAGTATTCCTTTTCAAAACTATCTTTGAGACCAACGAGTTGCTTAAGCGGTGAGGCCGAATTTTCCTTTAGAAGAGGTCAAGGGAGAAAATAAAGGACTGATGAGATGAGATGTCGTACCATGAAATTAAGAATGTCCATACGAATAGGAGAAGTACCTCGAGTCTTGATGTCAAACACACCAGTTCCAGGCAATGAAGGGTCCACACAGTCTAACTGGGAGCGCATGACGAAGGTGGAAGACTGTTTTGACGTTGAACTTCTTTAGAGCGGCAAGGAGACGATGAGCATACATACCATAGCAAAGCGATATGCATCCCTGACTGGCTCTTTCGGTTGGGGCGGAGGAGTCCATTCCGGAGTCTTGGATCGCAAGTAGGCTTCGAATTCTTTTTGTGGCATTGTGAAGAAACGTTCAAGGACGTGACCCTGTAAACGAACACATCTATCAGGACAAAGATAAACCTGGAAGGGAAGAATACACTGACTAGCCAGAGCAAGATGTTCTTATCCTTGATATTATCGTACGAATCTGAACTATCAATGCTATATACGCCGTTCTTGAAGTTCATTCGAACAGCCGAAGGCATTCGTTGTCCGGATGTAAAATCACTTTTCTGGAAAAGAGAAAAAAATTATTTCATGCGCGGAAGAGACAAACAGTCAGACTGGGCTAACCTGATTCTTCCATACAGTGCTGAGGCTCGAAGTGTCCACATCCTTATCTTCTGAAATGAGAAAATAGATATGGCTTAACATTCCGGTCAGCGAAGACGTCGAACCCACGAAGCGCTTTTTGTTCTGAACAGCAAGCGCAAGAAGGTCCTAGAATTGGGAGGTTAAGAGAAGCTGACCTCCAGAGGAAGGCAGGAAGTAAACGTACAGGATCTTCAGAACTGGGTATAAAAGTTTGCATCCTCTCAAACGCGAAGTCCGTTACTTTGGGGATATGTTCCAACCAAGGCGTGAAGTTATAGACTTGAGACCTGGGATCGCGCAACCAATGAACTCCAGGACTGGAATAGTGGGTGTGAGCACTATATTAAAAAAGGAACATTTCTGGAAGACACGGACTTGAATAAGACGCGATTTAACCCATGAGCTAGCGTTGGGACAGGATGTTGCTTAGTTGGAGGCACCAGATCTATATGACCGAATTAGACAATGTTATTACACTACATGAACGAATTACCTCGTAAAATGGGGCCCTCTTTGTGTTCACAAAGCGCTTCGACCTTGCTCAGATACCAAGGTTTTTCATCTTCCACAGCGGCCTTAACACTTCGTTTTGCCTTTAAACGAGTTTTAAGTTCGCCGAGAGAAGGCTGTGGACGCGGTGAGTTAAATCTGTTTTCCCGAAGGGGAAGCTTGAGTCGGTCTTTAGCATTTTGAAAGTCTCTAGCCTGCTGGAGAGACTCCTTGACGCTTCTCATAACTTCTGCTGACACTTTGGCTTTTCGAATTGCATTCAAGGTCCGTTCGCCCTTCTTTATAGCATCCAGTGGCGAGTTTCCTAAATGGAGCGAGTATTCTAGAAGTCTATTCTTCCAGAGGAAAGACATGTGCAAGCATACCTCGTATTCCATTTGACTTAGAACTAGTCGAGACTTCCGCCGTTTTCAATGAAGCACCTTGAGGGGTTTAGAGATATTTGGGCACATAAATATTTTATTAGATCTGACCTCTTCGACGCGCCCTCTCGGAAATATCCGGCTTCACCGTCGCTGATTTGTTCTCTCGGCTGTTAAGCTTGTACTGGGGTCGCGGCTTGAGTGTAGGAGTTTTGTCAGGTCTAGGCACGACATTGGTGGTCTCAGCAGCCTCAGTGAAAAGTTGTGATGTGGACGAAAGAGAGCGACTGAGTCGTAGCAGAGGGCGACGCGAGGGGCCAGCCACGCTCATGAACGCGAGACCCAAAAAAGTTTGGAGGGCGCACTTAGCGCGCAGATGATACATTTCCTCTCCGACTTTCATTATCCTCACTGGTTTCAACGGTAAGGGACCCTAGGATTTGTCCAGTATTGCTATATCGTTGTCATTTTCTCAGTGTACTCCAAGCCACCTATGATCCTTGCCTTGAATTATGGATTAACCGTTATTTCCTTCCTTCATGTCTTCCCCAAACTCCTCCTCCGCCTCCTAAAAGTCAGATCGTAGGCATCATTCAGAGGAATATCACTCTAGAGGTATTTGGCAGATTATTATGTACCAAGTTGTTTAAACCCTGTCCGTCATATTTCTCTAGCTATAGTTTTCTCATCCTTGGAAGTATAAAAAAGATACAAATACTTGCTTGATCTGTCCATCTGGTTTACTTCTAAATGGGTGCTTCCCTAGATAGTCCCAATTTGCCTAATTAGCCTGACTCGGGAGGTCAAAGCGCCTCCTCGACCCACGTTTCTTTGTAGATGTTCTGCCCGAGGCCATATTTTCCATAAAGAGCAGTTCTCTCTATTTTCTCTCTCTCGGAGCAGGGAGAGACGTATGATACGGGGTAAACGGAGGTGCAGCAGGCGATGTATCGATGGTCCCGTGCTACTTCTACAAAGCTCGAGATTGGCTGAGGTAGAAGTAGAACATCCCGAAAAGCAGAATGACACCAAACATGGTATGCTGGCAGATCCAGATTGGGCCAGCATGCACAGCCTTGGGCGTTGTACTTCTCCACTCAGAAATGCAAAAAAGGTTATTATCCAATTCGACCCTCAGTGTGGAGTCAAACGTTACCGGGCGTTTCATACCACAGTCTGTCTGGCACAACGGTCCCCTTGAAGCAGGTGGAAAAGAGCTGTTCCTTACAAAATGAACGGACATCTTTTTTTGATCGTAGATCCTTAGACTTTGACAGTGCGAGCGGAATCAATTAGGAGAGCGTAGCAGCAAAAAGGGTTGGTCCCAAACCACGACGAATAACGGATGCCCCGACCATACACGGCCGGAAGCACATACTCTAGCTATGCACCTTCGTTTACATCGACAAGCAACAAGCGTGCCTCGCTACTGAGCGTAGCTTCCTCGCTGTTTACGAAGCGGTCAGACCAACCCTTGTCACCCGCCGCGTCCAATTCCGCACTCCCCGACCTCATCGAAATTTCTCCTCAAGATGCAGAAGACAACGAACGAGAGCGTCTGCGTGAGATTGCCGCCAGGGCTCTTGGTATCATACCAACTCCAGAGTTTTTCGAACCTACTCCTCAACAGGAACCAATTCCAACGACCAGTGCACCTTCTCGCCCTGTTGACCCTGTTCCCCCTTTTCCATCACACCGCGAAAGGATACCGCGTTCTGCAGTTCAGATTTCGACAGATTCCCCCTTACAGCGGTATTACCCCTCTGTAACACTTCGGATGTTCAAGGGTAAGGGGTGGAAACCGCGCCATCTCATGCTCACTCAACAACCGAACGCGCTCTGGCTTTTACACACCTTCCGTGATGAGCTTGAGGTAGAGCGGTTAGAGATTGTCCATAATTCATTTATTTCCGTCACCGACGAGCACATTGGAGGCAAGAAAGGAGGGGTCATTGCAGTGGCCGGCAGAGACCTGTCGGGTTATGACACCCTCACCGTCTGGCATTTCCATATGCCCGACCCCAAACTCGCCCAACGATGGATAGACCAGGTCAAATCTGCTGTTCTTGCTCTCCGGTAAGTCAAATCGTTTCGTGGTAAATACCTTATACCTCCGGTTATATTAACCTATGATGTTTAGGACCCTGCGGGAATCCATACCCCTGTCTTTGTCTGGTCTTTCTGGAGCATCGTTTTTCCCTCCAAATGACACTACCCCTACTGAAAACGCATCTCGCATCTCCATCGCGCCAATGTCACCAGTAGGCGACATGGACACCGTCCTTAGTATGCGAAAGCAAGGTCTTTTACAGATCCAATCTCTCTCTCCCACCCGCTCCACCTTCTCTACCAACACAGCGGATGAATCAGAGGGTCATCGTAATTCCAATTCGTTAAGCTCCAAAGCTTCAATTTCTACGCATAAGGACAGGGAGAAAGGTGCCGTGCAAGCCCTAAAAGGCTTGTTCTCCTCAAACTCCCCTCCTCCCCAGACCCCACACTCTACAGGCATGGAGGGAAAGAAACCTCCTACTCGTCCGCGAAGTCCTAGTGCTGCCACTTCCATTCGCTCCTTCCTCTCTTCATCCCATCAAGATGATGGTCCTGACGAACGTCCTCAGCGAGAAAGCAGCCTTTTGAGTGGTTGGGCACGCGCAACCAGCCCCACGCCTACTACAGGATCCAATGTACCTACAAAACGTCTGCCCATATCAGGCCAGCCTGGCAATGTCGCGACTCCCATCATTCCTCCCATAGACCGTCGCATCGCAGAACCTCATTATCACTATCCTGATGAGCCTTCTTGGTCCCCTCCTACGCAGTCACCCGTCCTCCCCCTCCCCTCTGTTCCTGTCCAGAATGATATTCCGGACTTTGTTCACCCCTTCGCCAACGTTCAAGTGGCCAGCGGCAACAACTCTGCAGCGGATGTCCTCGCTCGCGTCAATCAGAGAGCGAGCGTTCTTGCTGCATCATCTCGTCATACAGGTCTGCCTCCGCCGCCTCGACGATCCTTTAGGGCGTCAAATACGAGTGTCACAGCTCCCACGAGCTTCAAAGACGAGGGTCGTCGTATGAACGTTCTCAACAGTCCCAGCCTAACAGGACTCGGGGTCACATCCGATTCCGATTTTGCCCCATCTTTGAAGGATACCGCAAAAGATCTGACTTTTGGTCATAGTCGTGGCCAGAACCGGCACCAGCCCCCGGCTCTTGATACCAGCTCCTCATTAGCTATCCCAATTCCCAATATTCCCCCCTCTTCTGACGTTGTTGGCCCTATGCCATCATTGACCCCTCCATCCTCTGCTGCCCCTTCCGGGAAGAGCAAACGATTTTCTCGGCAAGTTGCGTCGATCGGTGAGCTACCCCTATCCAAAGGCCCTCCACCCTCGGTACCATTACCTGAGGCGCCTAGTTCGAGCTCTAGTACCAGCAGAAGCGCTTCACCAGTAGTTCTGAGAAACTATTCGAGGACTGTTACGGAGGAAGAAGACGAAGACGAAAGTTTACTTCGTTCTAGTCGTGGGTTGATGCCAGGGAATGCATCCAATTTAAGAGGTGATTCACGGTCACCTGCTCGGCCCGCAAGTGTAGCGATCAGTATTTCGTCGTGCGAACCACCCAGCGCTGAACGGTCCTCGTCGCCTATCGATCTTGACCAGGACACAGAGCAAGAGGAGGAGCAAGAAGAGAAGAAGAGTATAGTATCTACGCTCCCGAGATTCTCGGCGTCTAAAAGAGCGAGCACTGGAAGTGGCAGCGGGCAGAGCTTTGGCTATCACTCTTCACCTGCTAGTATAGTCAATGGTGGTGGAAAAGATAGGGACAGTTTGGATGGAAATGAGAGTGCCGGGACGGACAGCGCTAGTTTGGCAAGCGGAAGAGATAGTTTCGGGAACATCAGCCTTGCACCAAGCCTTACCAGGATACATCGTACCAGCATGCCACCCCCGCCACAAAAAGGACCTGCGCCTGCCCTGCCCCTTCCTCCTGCCCCAGGCACTGCAACGCCGGATACGGCTCGGAGTTCGATGGAGGAGAGCTGGAATGGGAGTTCGACGCACAATCGACTTTCTGTCATCTCGATGTCCAGCGCGATGAGTAGCAAACGGTCATCAGTTGCATCTTCTTTTGAGATGGTTTCTCACGTCCACGTGCAACGTTTCAGAGACCGCAATTCGAGATTATCGATGGTCTCTGCGCCTAAGCCTCCTCCGAGCGGAGCATTGCCAGCCGTTCCCACGTCATCAGCTATACAACCATTGCACGTTCTCTCAAATGGGCTCCCGAAAGCACCGCCTGATGGGCCACTGGCTTTTGTACCTCCGCCTATTGGAAAACGGTCGTCTTCCCCTGCTGGATCCCATTCACATCGCGAAGGATTTGGAGTTGGGAGGCAGCTTTCAAAAAGGTTAAGGATTTTGAGTGCCCCAAGCTCGTCAAAGGCTTCATCATCATCGCCTGTGACTTCTCCGACTACACCTACTCATCCTGAACTCCCTGCATCTGGTATGTCTATTTTTTGCGCGCATTTGAAGTAAAGGCGCAATTCGCTTACGTTCCTTGTAGCACCAGCTCAGCCTGCCCCCTCAACACCTACGACATCCTTCCTCCAGATCACGCCCGTAACGCCTACCATTCCTATTCCAAAAGTCCACTCTGCATCATCTCTCGCTCAAGAAGCACCCGTAGAGACCCCGTTGAGTCCCCCTCCTCGTAGATTGAGTTGGGGCAACACAAGAAATCTTAGTGTTACTGCCGACCCTCCTCCAAACGGCAGAACTGTTGAAGGACCGCCTAGTCCTGGCATTGCTCCCCCTTTGAGCGCAACATTGCCTTTGACTCCGCCTCAGGTCGCTCATGTCTCGTTGAAGGACGAGGGAGATGATAAGCCGAAGAGTACGGCAAGCAGTGTTCTTTCCCTGCGTGTTTCTGTTTGAATTTTTTTTTACCTCTAGAATATTCGTTCTCCCTGGATTGTAATTCTTACCCATTCTTGCTTCATTTTTTCTTCTGTATTGTCTCTCTTGACTTTTGTTGCATTTACTTATCAGGACCTGCACTTCTTTTCTCTTTCAACGAACTGTACCAATAGAAGTAAAATATCGGAAACCGAGGATGGATATATATCATTGCCAGGCTAATTGACAAAAACATTTTGAACTCTGAGAGATTCCACAAATTTAAACTCGTTTCAAAGAATCGTTGTTCACACATTGTGTTTTGGAACTGGCAGCTTACATCACCAGCTGGCACATCCATCTTTTCCGTCATGCTTTCACTAGCTAATCTCAAGCTTGAGACACCCTATTCCTTTCTTCAGCTCCCCTCTGAGATCATCTGTCATATATTGGGCTATCTCTCGGTCACAGATCTTTTACGAATCCGCCAAACTAGCAAAACTCTCGAGCTAGCTTCTCGAGATCGTTCAGTTTGGTTCTCCATTCTCGTCTCCCTTTCCCACTCCATCTCGATGTCAACACACTCTCAGAGATTCTTTCATGCCCATATCACTTCTGATACTGCACCAGCATTCGAAATGGAGGTACAGTAATCTACTTCAGCCTTGTCCTGTAGCCGTTAATCCACAGCTCTAAATTCCTTGTTATATAGGCTCTTGCTTCGGCTCATTTGCGATTTCGACGAATAACATCAGCTCATCAGGATGCGCATGAAGCACTTAGTCCCGTCACAACTACAATAATCGATTTGAAAGGGTTTCTAAGTACACAAGAACGCTTGCAGAACCTACGACTTGTTGCGGGTGGGCGATTGATGCTCATTCACACATGTACCCACGTTATGCTGTGGGATATTGGATTTGGAAACCCTGGAACTCATAAATTGTTGATTCAGCGTGCTCTTGATCTCCCTTGGTGTCCTGAACCGGATGATGATGCATTTTTGCGTTACGCGTTTTATACACATCAGGGCGAAGTCAGATTTTGCACTGTACATTATTCGTGGGAAAAACAGTGGGTCTATTCCCTTTTCCCATGATTATTCTCTGAAGTGGGTTTTTTTGCGACGCGTTAGGGAATCGTGCATTTCGTATTTCCAAATCAAGACTCAATCGGCAGAAGTGACGTTAGAACGCCTGGGAGGCTTCATTCACAAGTATGGAACAACTGTATACGTGTGTTCTGGGACACACGTTCTCTTTGTATATCGGGATGGTTTCGAGCAACAATGGATAGGACTTCACATCGTCTCTGAGAAAGCAACTCTTCTTTGGAAGTCAGGCACTACAGCACCACTTCACGATGTATGTCACCTCGAATTATACTTTTCTTCTTGGACTGTTCGTTCTCAAGTTTGGATTCAGATGCATTTCGACGACCGGAGTTGTCGAGCTATTCTGACCTCAACACTTGTCCCAGAGGAGTCTGTTGCGATATACACCATTCCTATTTTTCCTATCTCCCAAGATGCAATCATTAGCGCTACAGTCGGTCGTGATGGAGTCGCAGAGTATGTTATTCGCCATTCTCCTTGTGCGCTCTTCAAGCCGGAGGATTCAGGATTTGGGCGGCCAATGTCATCCTTGTGGATTGCTGGATGGAATATCCCTGCTTCGTCACCGCTTGTCTTCGAGTCTGACTTAATCATTCCAGAAGTTGACGATTCAGGTGGCAGAACTGGTGTTCGTGTAGTACGTCGGTTCGTGCGGGAAACGGAATCCGGCGAGTGGACATACGGGACTAGGCACTCAGCAGTTTACAAGGACCTAGACTGGGGCGACGATGATGACAAGCCGTACAGCATGACTCTTCCAGATGGATGGAGGTTTATGTGGTGGGAAGATGGGGAGTCTGAATCTTGTATTCGGATTCACACTTCGTCGCTCGATCCTGGCACAGAACAGGAGAACAAGAAGTCCATCGGAAGGTCTCTTTATGGAAAGCCGTATGGGAGTACGAACAGAGAACTCGCCTGGCAATTTTATTCATTCTCTCCAATGACTGGCCGGTTATGTCTACTTGTGCCTGATACGCGTCAGGTGAAGATTATGGAATACATAGATTTCTCTCTTTAATTCAAAAAACCCTTTTGAAACGTTATTAGTAGACACGGCAAAATTTAGTACACCACTGACTGAGGCGCGAGGAAATAAGTCAAGATTGAACATGTTTCACCTTCCTTTTCACACAATTTCTCTTTTTAAGACCTAACCAGGTTAATCCGACAAAAATTAACGCTCCAAATTGACACAGTTAGAAGATATAGTTATTAAAGCACGGCTGTTGTTGAGTAGGGCTGATGACAGACCAAGTCTTCCAGCACTCTTGGACAGGAACATGGTCAAACGCGGATGGATTATGTAATCCTATGTTGTTTGTTCTGAATCTCAAGTAATGTCAAATGAGGTCCAACAGCGCCGCTTCACAGAAGGCGACGCCTGATCAGCGTCGAGCTACTCCTGACCGACCACCATCATGTGTTCTTATTCTCGGTACCATTTCTCGTTGAATTCCCTCGCGCACCACACTGATGTTATGCAGATGGCGGCATTCCTGGAACTACAGAGTTCTCTCAACTGGTCATTATCGAGCGTATAGTCAATGACCTTCAATTCCGTCATGACGACGACGACGGGCACTCTGATGATAGTGAGGGAGATGACGAGACACGACTCCGTCCTTGTGATATCTTTGACTATATAGCTGGTTCTGGCACGGGCGGGTAGGTGGCTCACTTTTATAAATGAAAATAGTGCTCATCCCCCTTGACCAGAGTCTTTGCCATTCTATTCGAGTACTTTCAGCTCAGTGTCAGCGAAGCCAAAGCCTTCTATTCCAAGCTTTACCAACGGGTCTTCACGGCGCCATCGTGGATTCACCAAGACAAAGAAACCTCTAGAAGAATACTCGAAAAGTCTCTTAAAAGTCTCCTTCCCCTGGACAACCTCAATAAATCGCTTGTGAAGAAAGGAAAATCCCGCCAATGTCGAGCGTGAGTACATATCGATTTCCAGTAGCATCTAACCGAGTGACATCAACTTCATTTTAGATTTACTTGCGCAGTAAACCCCAGCAACAATGCCAGCCCACGGTTGTTTCGTACTTATCCCTCACGCCAATCCACCGCACCTTCGTGCACTGTCCTGGATGCCCTCTTGCTCTCTTTCGCAGACAGCCATCACCTTGAGCCGTATCCACTGGGAGAACCCGTCGAATTGTTTTCAGGCTCTGGTCATCGGTTCAGTAATCCCGCATCTCGTGCAATGCAAGAGATTCAAGCCGTCGAAGGCGGTAGCCGCCCTCTCTCATGTATCGTCAGCATTGGTGTTGGTGTTCCAGGACCGCTTATAGAAGGAGATCCGCGAGCTATCCTGCGTGATTGTGAGCGTGAAGCAGAGGAACTTCGTCGTCGTTGTTCAGGAACTGAGGACTTCGTTTTCCGGGTGAACGTCCAAGGACTCCAAGGCTCGCCGTGTAACTTGAGCGAGGTCACCACGCATACAAACCAGTACCTTGAAACGGTGGAAACTCGAGATCTTCTCGATCACCTCGGCGAAAATCTTCATAGGCGAGTTAGTGTGTTGACCATAGGGCAGACAGGTTTGTGTCTTTAGCTTGGTCGAATAGCTACGCTAATCCATTTTAGTTTCTTTTGTTCAGGATATAACATATTCTGAAAAGAAGGTGATGTTTGAGGACGTGAGTAAGTATATTATCGCTCTGATTCATCACACTCTGAAATATAATATCTCCTAGATCGTAAACGTGCCCTTAAAAAGATACAGCCCACGTATAATTTCAATTGCGTGCATGATGTGGGGTGCCTTGAAGGTACTCGAGAGGACATCCTCAAACAGATCGACTCTTGGGCGGAAGATATGCGGAGCCCCAACGTCTTTTGGCTGGACGGCTATCCTGGAACAGGAAAAACAGCGATTTCCATTTCTATCAAACATCGCCTAGTACATCCCATCCCTACCTTTTGCCCCATCGAACTCCGTCATCAAAAAAATTTACGGCGACTGCGTGCCAAAAGTATTGAAGATTGCGTCGAAGACAGATCAACACTGGCCTGCCCAGCTTGCTGTGATGCCAGGCCATGAGAATTCAGTCAATTCTGTTGCATTCTCTCCTGATGGCTCCCAGATTATCTCTGGGTCTTCTGATAAGACTGTTCGTTTCTGGGATGCATTGACTCGTCGACCCTTAGGCAAGCCTCTCCAAGATCATGAAAATTCAGTTAACTCTGTCGCATTCTCTCCCGATGGCTCCCAGATTATCTCTGGGTCTTCTGACAAGACTATTCGTGTCTGGGATGCAGCGACTCGTCAAACTATAGGCGAACCACTCCGAGGTCACGAAAATTCTGTTAACTCTATCGCATTCTCTCCTGATGGCTCCCAGATTGTCTCTGGGTCGGGTGATAACACCATCCGTGTCTGGAATACAGTGCCTTGTCAGCCAGTAGATGAGTTGCTCCGGGGGCATGAAGATTCTGTGCAGTCTGTTGCTTTCTCTTCTAGCAACTCTTACATTCACTCTGGGTCTGGAGACAAGCCAATTCCGGCCTCCGATAGCTCTAGCAGAAGTTTTTCTCCGGTTCTACTCAACCACATGAGGCGCGACATAAAGAAAATCTTTGAAGTTCTTGATAGCACCTCAGCCCGCCACTTTGTAGTCTGTTATCTTCTACACGATGGATGGGCTGTGGATCACCATTTGCAGCGTTTATTTTGGATTCCTCATCACTTTCATCCTTTTTTAAGTACTCCACGGGCAATCGGCATCTTGGGCAATCGTGAATTAGTTGTTCTGGATACTTCTGCTAGTCGGTTGGGAGGCTCATGGAAGTATTGTATTGCTAATAGGGAATGATAATTCACTCAGTTTTTATTCGCCCCCCCCCCCCACCCCAAACTGTAAGCTGTCGGTATTCTTGAGGTGAGAAGGTCAAATAAAGGGATTATATTTTACCCTTGTACACCTGAGAAAGGCGCTACTGTATTAAAACCATGGTGCACAAAGGGGAAAGGTTGGAGAACACAGGAAGCATTCCAAAGGTTCATTCTCGCGCTCATGTCTCCTCCACATCGACCGGTCCCAAAGCGGAACCCTACTGGTGCTCCCGCTGTTGGGCCGTCTAATTCAAAGTCAACGTCAGCTTCACCTTTCCTATTTTCCACCTTGCAAACTCTATCACCTAAACCAACATTGACTTTATTGAATGCTAGTGCTGCCATATTGATGCCGCCTCTTTGTTCCCTCCACCTATTTGAGCACGGTTTTGGAGCAAATGGAACTTCATAGAATGGACCATGCTAGAGTAGTTCTGACCAAGCTCAAACTGTGTGACAGTTCTGGCTCAAAACAGTTTATCAGCTTTATTATAACTTGAGCATATCCATATCCATATAATGGTCACCTCTGATAAGTTTAGTGTTAAAAATAATTATCATTAAAGTTAAATAACAATAATAAGAGGAAACACAGTGCAAAATCCTCACTGAGGGTGTACTATGGTGCTCTTTCCTTCTCTTTACAAAAATGGTATAAGATGTTGTAAGCTATCCATACTATTATGAACCATGAGAAACATAGGAATAATATGAAAACTCACCCAAACAATATCCAAGGCAATGCAGCTCCCAAAGAGCTGGCCAGAGCAGCGTGGGTGCTGCCTCTGGGATCTTTGGCATGGATTCTTGCTGCGGGATAGGGAATCTAAGTGTGAGTGAACGTCCCACCATCGCACCAGAGAGGTCTTGATGATGGGGAGACAGTCTCCTAGGTCAGAAATGAGATTGGCGGATCGGTTGTAGATGAATAGGATGGGCATTACTGCAGCAGAGTAATATGTTAGTATGTAAAGGCTTGTAACGTCTTCGAAGAATCGAGGTTTCTAGAAACTAGAGAGGGTGACGTGAATGTCTGCCTTCGGCCTGGTGTAGTGGAATCGGTCCGCACCAATGTAGATGAGGGACTCCTTCCAAAATATGCTACGATGTCGTAGATATCTGGTTGAATGAAAAGTGAAGGTAAGCCTGGCCAGAGAGCCGCGGTGGAGGGATATGGAGCATGGAGCATGGGGGTGGGGCATAGGGAAGAAACCCAAGACATCGCAACCAAACAAAACGAACTATTTAAGTGAAACGTTAAGTTCACTTTAAAATACGACTTTCGAGTCAGGAACATGCTCATCGGCATTCCGGAAACATAAAATCGAGAACAGCACCCCATAACAGGCGACCAAGCTATGTCAATCCGAGCACAGTCAACGTTTTTGGAAGATTCAAGGAGATAATAGTATAGATAGCAAGAATATCCACGTCAAAATCTGAGGAAAGACGTGGAGGATGTCACGGATGAGACAATAGAACCAAGTGAGCGGTGCGTAAAGGAGCGCTGGGCTTCGTCAACCAACCAGAAGCGTTGAAAGTTGTCATGTGCGTGAAGCTCAGGTAAATAGATACTCCGATTGGTAGAAAAAACCTCAGCTAAGATGGATTAAGTTTGACCAGTCCAGCGATCGAAGATAGGTCCATATCGTCCACCCTTGAAAGCATTGTCGAGGCAGAACTTCCAGTTTTTACCAAGTCCAGGAATCTAGAACCATTAAGTGAGGACTTTATTACGGGAGAATTCGGAAAGGAAGTAGCACACGTTTCGTCGCATCGATGTCCTGTGCTCAGGGAAAAGGCCGAGGGGCTGAATTCCGGGGTTCGCGATCTAATACAAGAATCAGTTGTAAACAAATAGACAGAACACGGAAGAAATATACTTGAATGATAGCTTCTTCGACTGTTAGATTTTCCTCTTCCTCGTTAAGCTCGACAGACAAGACCTAATGAACAAAGAGGATCATCACTGACGTTATTGAGTGGAACAGAATAACGCCTGACCAGTACTGAACCCAAAGAACCATAGCTGCCCTTTCGATTTTCTTCGTCCCGTTTACGAAGTTCTATTGGGGACATGACTGGGAGCTCCCCAAATGGAGTCAGAACAGCAAGATTTGCCCATTTTTTTTCGATAACACTCATTGGGAGAACGTCGGCATCGATTAGTGTGTAAAGCAACCTTGAGGGACAATAAGCAAACGCGGGAGAAGAGCACAAAAGAATTTACTGACCAGTCGTTCGTGGCAGCAAAGTTACGCCTCAATGTAACAGCGAGAAAGTGTGTTTCGCGCTTCTTGATATTATTAATAAGATCCATGGCATGCCAACAAGCGAGGGTATATGAATCCCTGATGGCCAAGGTCGGAATTCGAATTGCAAATGATGGACGATAAAAGGATCTACCCGTTGTGTTCTTGAGCAAATCTCATGATGTCTCCAATTATTTCGTTCCTAAGAAACTAATCAGCGAAATTATAAACGAAAATAAAATAAAATACGGGCCTTGTTCTTGTATTGGAAGATTTCACTCCGCCGTGCTCTCCATACATTGTAGTTGTATCTTTCCCAAGGTTGGAGTGAATATGCTTCAGACTAGAGAACGGAACACATGTTAGTGATTAACAGTCAAGCAGATAAACAGTCAATTTAGTAGTACTTACCAGATCCCTTTGTGAGATTTCCAGTCGGCTTTCTGGCTAATCGCACCACTTTATCAGCGACTACATTCGTTACCACATAAATAAGAGGGAACACACCATTCTTTTGAACAGTATGGTACTGTTCTACATCGAGAACATCGCAAGAGTTTGAGACCCTCCGATTCGGTCTTTTTGCAGACGAAACACTCGTCCTGCTTGGGTTTAGGAAGAGTCTCAAAAGGACCTCCGCCAGCTTTAAGGCGCGCCATAATATTTTCGGATTCGAGCGGCATAGTTGAATTTTCCTGAACCTCGTCACATAAACGAATATGGGAAGGGGAAAGATGAAGGTAGGAGGAAAGACTTGCAAAGCCGGCACAGCCATAGTCCACCAAACGACCCACTAAGGGATAACGCGTTATACGTATGGTCACTAAGAAAACGAAAACAAAAAGTCAAGTTCTTCCTCATTGGTAATGGACAAGAACCTATCCACCATCCCGGTTTCAAACTGCTTAAATTTGACCATGGAACAGGGGGTTTAGCTCCCAGTTCACGAGAATATCTTCCAGGTCAAAAAGAAGGTTATCGTGAAATTTATTGAGACAACACTTCTTTGAATTCGATTTCGTTCGGGTTACTTCGAAAAGCTGGACCACTCCAAGTTTTCGGAGCAGTGCCTTCCAGGGTCAATGTCATTAATATTCTTCGTAGAAAGTTAGTGAAAACGTCGAGATGAAGTAGAAATGGGACCCACAATCAATATTCCTTGACATTGACAACGGTCGTAAATGTGTCTTGGCTAGGAGGTCTCACAACTCTAGCAGATGACTGCCTATTACAACACCTTCCATATTCTTTATCACTGCTAAAGCTCGTGCGCCCGAGCTGTCTGTGTGGGAGGTTGCCTGCCGGAGGGACGAGTTAAAGTGCGTTGAGATTTGGAAGCCCATGAGTGACAGAATGGTGGAGTGAGACGCATAATAACAGAGAAAAAGAGTGCGTGAAGCAAGGTACGCGTTATGTCGAGGTTTATTGGGAGAGATGCGAAGATGCCATGATGGCAAAAAGCATGTGATGGTGATTCCCTACACCGAGTTAGCTTCTTCCGCTCATGGCTAACTCTCATCCTAAACCTACGTCTGGCTTTCTTCTTGTTGACTTTCCTCACGAGCATGTGATTCTACTTACCTTGAATCGACCCCAAGCTCGGAATGCGATGCATCCGGACTTGGAAAAAGATCTTGAAATTCTGTTGGACTGGTTCGAAGCTGAGCCGAGTTTATGGTTTGTCTTGTCCCCTCACTTGATTATAAAGGAGAAACTGGATAGTGCTATGCTTTCAGGGTAGCAGTTATAACTGGGGCTGGGAAGGGTTTTTGCTCTGGGGTTGACTTAACTGCGTGAGTTAGTCTTGAGCTAGAGCTCCACACTGTGCTCACAAGTTGGCAATCCAGCTGGGACAAGATGGGATCATCTAATCTCCAGGATGATGCTTTGAAAACTAAGAATGGTTTTGGCTCAATCTCTCTCCGCCAGTTTCCCAAGCCCATCATCGCGGCGGTGAACGGTCACGCGTTGGGTGGAGGGATGGAAATTGTCCTGAACTGTGATTTGGTCGTCGCGTACGAAGGTGCAACATTTGGTCTGCTTGAAGCTCAGAGAGGAATTCTTGCTGTTCAAGGTGTGGGAGACCTTGAAAGAGCTGCCGGACGACAGGTCAGGGCCCATTTTCCACGAACGGTCTCATTTTGTCCCTAAAAGAATTCGTTTGCAGCTGGCGTCGGAAGTACTCCTTCTCGGTCGCACCGTCACAGCACAGGAAGCTTATTCGCGCTTTGGTATTGTGACAACCGTTGTCTCAAATCCAAGCGACGTTGTGCCTGTAGCTTTGGAGTTTGCTGAAAAGATCACAAACGCTTCTCCAGATGCTATTCAAGCCACAAAGCTTGGACTGCTCATGCAAAAGAGAGGCACACTTGAGAAGAGGCTAGAGTGGGTTGCCACCAAGGAAGTCGGTAATGTGCTTAGTGGGGAGAATATTAAGGTGACTTTCCTCCTGTCTATTCCAAGAATTCGCCAGAACTCACCCTTTGTCTCCGTATTTCAGGAAGGATTTAAAGCATTTAAGGAAGTACGTAAATTTCTTATTCATCTTTTCCTTGGTCACTTCACGTTGATTTCCAGAAACGAAAACCTCGCTGGGTTAATCCAGCAAAGCTTTAATTCGTCAGGCACGATAGTTTGCGAAGCAAAACATTTGAAACGACTCTCCATGCAATTCTTAATTCCTCAACCTTTCTTCAGTCAATTGCTCTCCTGAAGCTCATGAGTGGGTAGAGCGGTCAGGTTTCGTTCTATCATTCAATCTGCTCATGGCAGTCAAGGCTGTTGCTTTCACAGATCAATGCATTATCTTTATTGGGTTAATTTTTTACATTCTATGTCGTTATCACATTGAGATAAGTTTAATGTGCCTCCGACCTTGGTTGTTAGCTTTACACCAGAGGGTGGGGAGCTCATGTATCTTTTCATATACTTATATATTTGGACATACTTTACTGCTAATGATAAGAAATTCGCAAGCATATTGTAGCTAGTTTATCCAAACCAGCATACTGAGCCCTCATTGCAAACACTAAAGGAAGAAGTCGAAGAAACTAAGGAAATTTGAGGAGGAGAGCTCCTTGGTTGAACGGAATAGGTGCGGTTTGAAACCATATTGTGCACCAAGGATTTATAGGATCTTTCCCCATTCAATTGATGGAATAAGGGCCATAATGCTTGAGTGCGTTGTTTGAGTCGGAATTCTTGAGCGCTTAATTTCGAACCTTGGCTCTTCCCTTCACAGAAGGATGAGCATTCCTCCTCCTCCCCCAGGCTTTCGGCCACCCCCGCCACCGGGGATGCCCGGAGGTAACGCTGGACCACAAGCTTCTTCTTCAAAAATGTCGCCAGAAGGTACGCTTAAGTTTTTTGTTGGCTTGCGACGCGCCGCTGAGAAATGAGCTAGAGGTGACTCAGAAGTCGTTAAAATGGGTGGCCATGCAAAAGAAGCGGTATGGAGAGAAGCGCAGAGCAGGTTATGTCGATATGGGCAAGCAGGATCTCCCACCAGAACATGTTCGCAAGATTATCAAGGACCACGGAGATATGTCCAACCGCAAGTTTCGCAACGACAAGCGCGTCCATCTCGGTGCTCTCAAATACGTGCCTCATGCAGTTATGAAGCTACTTGAAAACATCCCGTATCCTTGGGAGCAAGTTCGCGAAGTGCCTGTCCTCTACCACATTACCGGTGCGATTACCTTTGTGAACGAGATTCCTAGGGTCATTGAGCCTGTCTACCATGCTCAGTGGGCAGCGATGTGGCTAGCTATGCGGCGCGAGAAGCGCGACCGACGCCATTTCAAGCGCATGCGATTCCCTCCCTTCGACGACGAAGAGCCTCCTCTCGACTATGGCGACAACGTGCTTGATGTCGACCCTCTCGAAGCCATCCAGCTTGAACTCGACGAACAGGATGACTCAGCTATTGTTGATTGGTTTTACGATCCCAAACCACTTGTCGACGATCCAACAGCGGTTGGTGGTTCTAGCTACCGTTATTGGTCGCTTTCTCTACCTGTCATGGCCAACCTCTATCGTCTTGGTCGTACTCTGCTCTCAGATGGTGCTGATAGTAATGGCAGCTATCTATTTGACAAGCAAGCCTTTTTCACTGCCAAAGCTCTCAACATGGCTATCCCAGGCGGTCCCAAGTTTGAGCCTCTCTACCGTGATGCCGACTCTTTTGACGATGACTGGAATGAGTTTAACGACATTAACAAGGTCGTTATTCGCCAACAGATCCGCACAGAATACCGGGTCGCCTTCCCCCACCTGTACAATTCTCTTCCACGCTCAGTTCAGATTGCTCCCTACCACTTCCCCAAAAATGTCTACATTCGGACTGACGATCCAGACCTACCAGCCTTCTACTTCGACCCGCTGGTGAATCCCATCTCTCTCCGTGGCCTCGAGCCTGGCCCGGATGATGTTGTTCATGAGGATGTCGTGTTCGGCTTCGGAGTTCACGAGCTTGAGGATGAGCTTCCAGGGCATATTGTACCTTTCCTTGCCGACAAGGATTTAGAGACGGATTTAACGGCTGATGCCATTGCCCTATGGTGGGCGCCTGAGCCATACAGCCGTCGTTCTGGCCGAATGCGTCGTGCCCAGGACATCCCGCTTGTCAAAAACTGGTATCTGGAACACTGCCCGCCAAACCAACCTGTCAAAGTCCGCGTCTCATACCAGAAGCTTCTCAAGGTCTATGTCCTCAACGAACTCCACACCAGACGGGAGAAAGCCATGACTAAGAAAACCTTTTCCGTCAACTGAAGGCCACCAAGTTCTTCCAAACGACCAAACTGGATTGGGTAGAAGCTGGCCTTCAAGTTTGCAGACAGGGCTATAACATGTTGAATTTGCTCATTCATCGCAAGGTCGGCCGCTTTTTTGTTATATTATTTTTCCGAGCCTCTAACATTTATTAGAACTTGAATTACCTCCATCTGGACTACAACTTGAACTTAAAACCTGTCAAGTGAGGCCTGGTCGGTTTTTATTTGTCTTGTTCGCTGATGAAATATTTCTAGGACGCTTACCACGAAGGAGCGCAAAAAGTCTCGTTTCGGAAACGCCTTCCATCTTTGCCGTGAGATCCTTCGTCTCACGAAGCTCGTTGTCGACGCCCATGTTCAATTCCGACTGGGTAATGTCGATGCCTTCCAACTCGCCGACGCCATCCAATACATTTTTGCCCACATCGGAGCTCTCACTGGCATGTACCGTTACAAGTACAAGCTCATGAGGCAAGTACGAATGACTAAGGACTTGAAGCATGTCATCTACTATCGCTTTAATACTGGTCCTGTCGGCAAAGGTCCCGGTAACGGATTTTGGGCACCTGGCTGGCGCGTTTGGTTATTCTTCCTTCGAGGCATTGTCCCACTGTTGGAGCGCTGGTTGGGCAACTTGCTTGCCAGGCAGTTTGAGGGAAGGAACAGCAAGGGTGTTGCGAAGACCGTGACAAAGCAACGTGTGGAGAGTCACTATGATCTAGAGTTGAGGGCTGCTGTGATGCATGATATCTTGGACATGATGCCTGAAAGTATTAAGCAGAATAAGGCCAAGACGATTTTGCAGCATCTGAGTGAGGCCTGGAGATGTTGGAAAGCGAACAGTAAGTTCTCTCAGTTTCGATAACTTGAGCTTGAAATTGATTATGATTTAGTTCCTTGGAAGGTCCCAGGCATGCCGACTGCCATTGAGAACATCATTCTTCGTTATATCAAGAGCAAAGCCGACTGGTGGTGTTCGTACGTAGCGTTTCGATTTCCATCTGCTCATACTTTGGCTCATAATCTTTTGCAGTGTCGCTCATTATAATCGTGAACGTATCCGTCGTGGAGCTACTGTCGACAAGGCTGTCGTGAAAAAGAACCTCGGTCGTCTAACTCGTAAGTTCTATGCTGCAGTTGATATCTAACCATCCTCAAGAATCTTGTAGGACTCTATGTCAAGGCTGAGCAGGAACGCCAGCACGCCTATCTGAAGGACGGTCCTTATATTAGCGCCGAGGAAGCTGTCGCGATTTACACGGCTACCGTTCATTGGTTGGAGAGTCGCAAATTTGCTCCAATTCCTTTCCCGTACGCAATTTACTTCCTTTGGTAACTTGTGGTCTCACGGTGTCTCAGACCTCTTTCGTATAAACATGACACCAAGCTGCTCGTATTGGCTCTGGAGAAACTCAAGGAAGCGTATTCCGTCAAGGGTCGCCTCAACCAGAGTCAGAGAGAGGAACTTGCGTTGATCGAACAGGCTTATGACAATCCCCATGAGTGTAAGTTCTTATCTCCCGGCTGTGCTATTTCGAGCTAATCGGTTTTATACAGGCTTGTCGCGAATCAAGCGCCTCTTGCTCACTCAACGCACGTTCAAGGAGGCTGGGATTGAGTTCTTTGATACCTATGATAAGCTCATTCCTTGTTATGATATCGAGCCTGTGGAGAAGATTACCGACGCTGTAAGTTTTTGATGTGTCCCACAGATTCTATACTTATTGGTTTTGCAGTACTTGGACCAATTTTTGTTCTTTGAGGCCGACAAACGTGGCCTTTTCCCATCATGGATTAAGCCTGCTGTGCGTGCTTCGTTTTCCTCAACCTTTGATATCGTGCTTAATAGACTTTGTAGGATACTGAACCTCCCCCGCTCCTGGTCTACAAGTGGTGCCAAGGTATCAACAATCTAAACGAGATTTGGGAAACGAGCGAAGGAGAGTGCAACGTCATGATGGAGACTGTCTTCTCCAAAGTGTATGAGAAGATCGATCTTACTCTCCTGAACCGACTCCTTCGTCTCATCCTGGATCACAACTTGGCAGACTACATTACCGGCAAGAACAACACCACCCTCACCTATAAGGATATGGCTCATGTCAACGCATTTGGCATGATTCGTGGGCTTCAATTTAGTGCCTTTGTCTTCCAATACTATGGTCTGGTACTCGACTTATTGATCCTCGGTCTGCAAAGAGCGAGCGAGATGGCTGGACCGCCGCAGATGCCGAACAATTTCTTGCAGTACCGTGATTCGCAAACGGAGAAGCGGCACCCCATTCGTCTTTACTCCCGTTACGTTGATCGGTTACATATCCTCTTCCGATTCAGTGCAGATGAGAGTCGAGACCTCATCCAACGTTACCTCTCTGCCAACCCCGATCCCACAAACAACAACGTCATTGGATATAACAACAAGAAATGTTGGCCTCGCGACTGTCGAATGCGGCTGATCAAACACGACTGTGAATCTCGGTCGTGCTGTGTTTTGGAACGTCAAACAGTCACTACCCAGGAGTCTAACAACAATCGAGTGGGAAGACACCTTTGTCAGTGTCTATTCGAAAGATAACCCACAATTG
Organism: Flagelloscypha sp. PMI_526; assembly: GCA_021399455.1. Lineage (NCBI taxonomy): Eukaryota > Fungi > Basidiomycota > Agaricomycetes > Agaricales > Niaceae > Flagelloscypha > Flagelloscypha sp. PMI_526. The sequence continues at coordinate 461,110 of JAJTUO010000011.1, read as the reverse complement.
TTGTTCTCCATGTGTGGTTTCGAGGTGCGGATATTACCGAAGATTAGGACACTTGGTGGAGAGCAGTTCTCCTTGAAAGATGCTGTTTGGAACTTGAGTAATGAGCAGACGAAGGAGAGGACTGCCCAGGCGTTCTTGCGTGTTTCAGACGATGGTGAGCACTCTCATGGTTAGGGTTCTGGTGCCCTTAACTAATGTGTTTACAGGCGTTCAACAATTCAACAACCGAATTCGCCAAGTGCTCATGAGCTCGGGTTCCACTACGTTCTCCAAGATCGTCAACAAGTGGAATACTGCACTTATCGGTTTGATGACATATTACCGTGAAGCTGTGATCCACACCACCGAACTCCTCGATGCACTTGTCAAGCTGAAAACAAGATTCAGACTCGCGTCAAGATCGGCCTCAACTCGAAAATGCCTTCTCGTTTCCCTCCATGTGTGTTCTATACACCCAAGGAACTTGGTGGACTTGGCATGTTGTCTATGGGTCACGTCCTCATCCCTCAGTCAGATCTACGTTGGTCAAAGCAGACAGATGTTGCGGTCACACATTTCCGAGCCGGTATGAGCCACGAAGAAGACCAATTGATCCCGAACTTGTATCGCTACTTGCAACCTTGGGAGGCCGAGTTCTTGGACAGCGCAAGAGTGTGGAGTGAATATTCAATGAAGAGGAAGGAGGCTGCTGCACAAAACCGGAGATTGACGCTCGAGGATCTGGAGGATAGCTGGGATCGCGGTATTCCCCGAATTAATACTTTGTTCCAGAAAGATCGACATACGTGAGGATCTTTATTTTCAGTTCTTCGGTAAGCAGCTGACGTATCTTTTAGGTTGGCTTACGACCGTGGTTGGCGAGTGCGGACTGACTGGAAGCAATACCAGCTGTTGAAGCAGTAAGCCTGACTTTATTTCTTATATCGAATCTTCCGCTCATCTTTTCTCCTTTTAGTAATCCATTTTGGTGGACATCTCAAAGACACGATGGCAAGTTATGGCAATTGAACAACTATCGTGTTGATGTCATCGCGGCTCTTGGTGGTGTTGAAGGGATTCTAGAACACACCCTTTCAAAGGAACTTATTTCCCCACCTGGGAAGGTCTTTTCTGGGAGAAGCGTCTGGATTCGAAGAGTCGATGCGATACAAGAAGTTGACAAATGCTCAACGGTCTGGTTTGAACCAGATTCCTAACCGTCGATTCACACTCTGGTGGAGTCCAACAATCAATCGTGCTAATGTCTACGTTGGTTTCCAAGTCCAGTTGGATCTGACTGGCATTTTCATGTGAGTTTAAGTGTATTTTGGGATGAGGCCGCCCTATTGACTTACAATTCCTTCACTTTTCCATGTAGGCACGGCAAGATTCCAACGTTAAAGATCTCTTTAATTCAAATCTTCCGAGCTCACTTGTGGCAAAAGAGTGAGTGCAGAGTCGTATGTTTAATGTTGCAAAGTTACTCATGTGAATTCAGTCCACGAGAGTGTGGTCATGGATTTGGTGAGTATTTCACACAACGTTTTGGTTTTCATTTCTAATTTCCGCTCCTCTTTAGTGTCAAGTGTTTGATCAGGAACTCGAGCCTCTCCAGATCGAAACTGTCCAGAAGGAAACCATCCATCCACGTAAAAGTTACAAGATGAACTCATCGTGCGCCGACATTCTACTCTTCTCCGCGTACAAGTGGAATATTGCACGGCCGTCTTTGGTCACCTGACGCAAAAGATGTCCTTGATGGCACAACGAGCAACAAGTATTGGGTTGACGTCCAACTTCGTTGGGGTGATTTCGATACTCACGATATTGAGCGGTACACACGAGCCAAGTTTTTGGACTACGTAAGTTTTCTGTTACCTTGTTGATCCTTACGGTCTCATAAGAAATATCGTTTATAGGTGTCAGACTCAATGAGCATCTACCCATCCCCTACTGGTGTCATGATTGGTATTGACCTCGCTTACAATCTCTGGTCGGCGTATGGCAACTGGTTCCCTGGTATGAAACCTCTCATCCAGCAGGCCATGGCGAAGATTATCAAAGCCAACCCTGCGATGCACGTTCTCCGCGAGCGTATCCGCAAGGGCCTCCAGCTCTATTCCTCCGAACCCACCGAGCCTTACTTAAACAGTCAAAATTATGCCGAGTTATTCTCCAGCCAGACAATTTGTATGTTTTTTTTCTTGTTTGCCGTGTTTCAGTTTCGGTCTCAGTTTGTTGACCTGCTGTCAGGGTTCGTTGATGACACCAACGTTTATCGTGTTACTATCCACAAGACCTTCGAGGGTAATTTGACCACCAAGCCCATCAACGGAGCTATTTTCATTTTCAACCCCCGAACTGGGCAACTGTTCTTGAAAATTATCCATACTAGCGTTTGGGCTGGTCAAAAACGTCTTGGTCAGCTTGCCAAGTGGAAGACAGCCGAAGAAGTTGCCGCGCTCGTTCGTTCATTGCCCGTAGAAGAGCAACCGAAGCAGGTCATCGTGACGAGAAAGGGGATGTTGGACCCCCTCGAAGTTCATTTGCTCGACTTCCCCAACATCGTTATCAAGGGTTCAGAATTGCAGTTGCCCTTCCAAGCGTGCATGAAAATGGAGAAGTTTGGTGATCTTATTCCTCGTAAGCCCCCTGCTCTTACTCTTTGGCTTGAATGTTCATAGTAGTCTGTTATAGCGAGCCACTCAACCTCAGATGGTCCTCTTCAGTTTGTACGACGACTGGCTCAAGTCCATCTCAAGTTACTACTGCATTCTCTCGTCTCGTTCTCCTACTACGTGCCCTTCACGTCAACAATGAAAAGGCCAAGATCATCCTGCACCCGGATAAAAACACCATTACTGAGCCACATTTCGTTTGGCCGAGTCTAAGCTGATGATGAATGGGTTAAGGTCGAAGTTGCTATGAGAGACCTCATTTTGCAGGACTTCGGTAAACGAAACAGCGTGAATATCGCATCGTTGACGGCCAGCGAGATTCGTGATATCATTCTTGGTCAAGAAATTGCTGCGCCATCCGAGCAGCGTCAGCAGATGGCTGAACTTGAGAAAAGTGCAGCTGCTCAAAGTCAAGTTACTGCAGTTCACACGTAAGTCGATTTGAACACATTCGCACAAGTTACAGATGAGCTGATTATCTGCAGGCAAACCACCAATATCCATGGTGATGCGATTGGTGCCGTCACAACAACGAACTACGAAGCGCAAGAATTCAAAGGCAAATCTGACTGGCGAGTCCGTGCCATCTCCTCAACCCATCTTCCGTTGCGTCTCCAGCACATCTATGTATCCAACGATGATGTCAAGGACGATGCTGCCTCCTTTACCTATGTTCTCCCAAAGAACATTTTGAGGGCGTTCGTGACAGCAGCGGATCTGAGGACACAAGTTGCTGCTTACCTATATGGTGTTTCACCACAAGACAACCCCCAAGTGAAGGAGATCAAGGTTCGAATCTATATCGTCTGACATGCATCGATATTTACTATTTATTTTCAGGCCCTCGTTTTTGTCCCCCAACGAGGCAGCAACAACAGCGTCGAACTGCCTAATCAACTCCCCAAAGATGACTTCCTTCTCAAGGACCTTGAAATCCTTGGATGGATTAAGACACAGGCTCTGGAAATCTCTCACCTATCACCGACTGACATTACAACGCAAGCCAAGTTGATGTCGGACCATTCATCGTTAGGCTCTTCAACTATCTGTTTAGCTGCTTCGTTCACTCCGGGATCCGTGTCGTTGTCTGCGCATCAGCTGACGGTACCTGGCTTCGAATGGGGCAGGAAAAACCAGGACATGTCACCTAATCCTGCTGGGTTTAATCCGAACATGTCAGAGCGCGTGCAACTCCTACTTTCGGATCGCGTTTTGGGGAGCGTCATGGCGCCGGAAGGGAGAATTTGGAATTACAGTGTCGGTCACACTCAGATGTGGAACGCCAACCTGTCGTATTCGCTAGGTGTTGGACACGCCTTTAGGGTTCTGGGCAGAAGCCCACAGACCCCAGGCTTTCTTAAGCTTCGCAGATTTGGAAGCTGTAGATGACGCTGATGTTGAAAATTCCTTTGCATAAGAACGCTATACACCATGCTTTTTTGTACAATACGTTTATCTTGTAATTGTGGAAATTATTTTGCTTTCAAACCGCAATGCAGCCGCTTGAAATTTAGAGTTGAACGCGAGTCACATCAACTTTCATAAACTTTTTTTTTCTTCCCTGCTACCACCGTGAATGGTGTTATTGGCCCGGGTGCCGCCCTTTCCGAAAACAGTGCTTGGACTTGGTGCCATTTCCGCAGGATTACTCGCCGCGCGACTGGGTCATGGGGTTGGAATAAGAGCCCTGTCGGGGGGCTTTAGAACCCCGCAATTTAACGTCCTTGTGCCATTGCGTCAACGGACGCCCTTTGCTTCCTTCTTCAATCTTGCTCAACAGCAGCACACGATGCCAGTCGCTCTACCTCAACCGCCTCCCAACTGGACTCATAGTCCAGAGAGGGTTCTCAGCCTAACAAAAGAGGCAATCGCCGCATACAAGTCCAAGCTTGACAAGGTTGGAGCACTGAGTGCTGAAGAAGCGAACTTTACATCTGTACGTCCCTTATACTTGGTATCAATTGAACTTTTGTATCTAATTAGTATTCCTGTGTAGGTTTTTGTACGCGTCTTAGCTCAATACCCCCCGTGATCGCCCTTGATGATTGTTTGTAGGAGACGCTTGCCTTTGCAGAATACGAGATCGACAACATTACTGAGGTTGGTTCATTTTCTTCTCGTTCTTCTGTGTCAGAAGTCACATCTTTTCACCTTTCACAGCCTCTCGCATTCTACCAGAATGTATCAAAGGAGAAAGCCCTTCGAGATGCTTCCAATGATGCGGAGAAACTCGTTCGCGACTTTGGGGTCGAAGGCATCTATGCGACTAGACGTTTTTACGGCGAAACTAAATGCCCAGAAGAATATCAAAGCATCAGGTCAATGGGATCAGCTTACCCCAGAGCAGAAGCGCCTTGTGGACAAGCTTGTAAGGATGCCGATTTCTTTCGTACACTTAGCACCGATAAGCGTTGACATGGTACTATAGGTTTTAGATGGTACTCGTGCAGGTCTTGCTCTTGCAGAAAAGGAACGCGACGAGTTAAAGGCCCTCAAGAAGGAGCTGTCTCAAGTCTGCCTCGAATTTAGTGTAGGTTTTTACCTTTACGAGACTCGTCTTGATTGGTTGACTCTCGGACCATAGAAAAATTTGAATGAGGAGAGTAGTCGGATCACATTCACTCTCGAAGAATTGGACTGGCGTCGCTCCTGATGTCATCTCGGGTTATGACAAGAAGAAAGAAGGCGACAAAGAATGTCTATGGAGTTCCTTTCAAAACCACAGATGTATTCCCCATCGTAAGTTTACATTCCTCTTTGATCTACAAGTTATCTTGACTTGATTTCTCAGTTCCAATACGCAACCAACCCCGAAACCAGACGTCGCACTATACAAGCAGTATGAAGGCAGACTCCCCATCAACACTCCTTTGTTTGAGAAGGCAATTGATCTCCGCAAGAAGATCGTCAAGGTACTCGGATATAAAAATTGGTATGGTTTTCGAGCGTTCCAATCTTCAAGACCCACTTGATTGACCAACCGTTTGTCTTAGGGCTGAATACATTACGGAAGTGAAAATGGTTAAGCACTCTCAGGGTAGTCGTCGATTTCTTAGACGACCTTGAAAAGAAACTGAGACCTGTTGGCGAAAACGATCGCGCGACACTCCTTAAGATGAAAGAAGCAGAACATAAGGAACGAGGGACTACCTTTCGACGGTGAATTCTACCTCTGGGATTATCGTTACTATGATCGTAAAGTATGTGACATCTTGCAGGCCATATCCCTATGCTATGCTCATATGTTCCAAATAGTTTACGCAGGAGAGTCTTGACCTCGATCAGGCCTTAGTGAAGGAATATTTCCCAGTCTCCGTAGTTGTTCCTGCGATTATGGAAATTTATGAGACCATGCTGAGCGTCAAGTTTGTACCATTGGAAGGCCACGGTGACGGGTGGCATCCTGGTAAACTTTCCTTGCTGCTGCGGAGGCTTTCCCAGTCTGACATTCGACAACAGAGGTCAAACAGTATTCTCTCTGGGCGAAGGATGCCACTGATGAGAGTGGGTTCTACGGGTTCTGCTATCTAGATCTCTTCCCTCGCGAGTACGTACTTATTCTGCCTTCTTCTGCTCTGTGATGTTCACATTTTCATGTGATGACCAGTGGAAATACAGTCATGCTGCTGTTTGGCCGCTGATTCCCGCCTGCGACACAGCGAACGGCGGCAAATCGTATCCTGTCGCTGCCATGGTGGCTAACCTCGCCAAACCCACACCTGACAAGCCTGCTCTCATGAGGCACGACGATGTGGTAACATTTTTCCACGAAATGGGACATGTTTTCCATGGTGCCCCTTTTTCGTTGTGGGAAAATAATGGGCATTTACATTGATCAAATAGGCCTTTATCTCGAACCAAGTACTCTCGATTCCATGGTACCAGGTTTGTGAATATTTTAACATCCTGTGGGCTGCCTTTGACGATGTCGTTTATCAGTGTTGCACGAGACTTTGTTGAAGCACCTTCCCAAATGCTGGAAAATTGGTCAGATTTGGTCGCTACAGCGTGATTATTGTATCTAATCCCCTAAACAGGTGTTGGGAAGGCTGATGTTCTCAAGAAAATGTCGTCTCACTACGAGACCAAGGAGCCTCTTTCCGATGAATTGATCGACCGAATTATCAAAAGTCGCTATGTGAACATTGGCCTCTTCAACCTTCGCCAGCTGTTCTTCGGCAAGTTTGACATTACAGTTCATACATCGGAAGGTGTGTATTTTTGTTTCTACCGTGATCAATGATACTCATGTTCTACTAGAGAATCAGGACTACACTAAACTTTACAACGAATTGCGTGAATCGGTATCCCTCGTGAAGAACGGCGATATTTTCACTCCTGGTCAAGGTTCGTCCTTCTCTTTCTAAATATCCTCTTGGACTACTTTCAGTTTAATCGAATTCTTTTTAGCTACGTTTGGACATCTCATGGGTGGTTATGATGCAGGATACTATGGATATCTGTATTCTCTTGTGTTCGCATCTGATATGTATGGTTAGTGCACCCTCAACTCTCTTACCTAGATATATTCGTTCAAATTGTTTGCAGCTAGCCACTGTCTTCAAGGGTGACCATCTAGATCCCTCTCGTGGAGCAAGGTACCAAAAGTCGATTCTCGGACCTGGTGCAAGTCGAGACGAGCTTGATTCGTTGAAGGTTTGTGACATTATTGACCACGCGTGCGATTTTATTTGACCTAAAATCTTAGGAATTCCTGGGGAGAGAGCCGAACTCAGACGCATTCTTGAATGAATTGTTTGGAAGTCGCAAGGCGGGTCTGTAATCGATCTAGGGATGTGTTTATGTTGATAGAGTTGGTTGCCCTGAACAAGGTAACAAGATTCAAATGTACATACATGCCATTTGAAGGCTCCCATTTTTGTTTCAAATGTCCGTGGCTTTCACCGTCTCGGAGAACGTAGGACTGGCTACGGTACTTTACTCTTTTGCCGTGCATTTGAACCCCAATTTCGGTCTACTGTTGAGTTAGAGGTTCCAGAACACTGCAGTGTGGGGGGGCTACCGCGATGCTAAACCCCTTGCCCTTCCAAACTCCCTTCTGCCGATCATCTTCGAGTTCCCCTTGCTAGTGGTTCTGGGTCTTTGGGGTCCGTCTATGAGTGCGTGATTCAACGTGAACGTGTGACACAACCTCGAGTGCATGATTTTGTCACCTGACAGTGAATTACGGACTTTGTCAACTGCGCTGGTCTCTCAAGAAAAGCCTGGGAATTTCCTCAGTCCGCTAGGCCGCCCAAATGTGTTGGTAACACTTCATCGTAAATCATTGAATGGAACCATGATATGATTATCGTTTCTTCGGACTACGAGGATATCGCTGAGGCGCCCTCGACACTTTCAGATTCCAACTTTGGCAAACTCGATGGCGATTCGGCCCTCATACTTGCCAAGGAATGCATGATGTGTGCAACAATTGGAGCTTACTTGCCTTCCTCTTGTTCAGTTCAATAGAGAGCACTCGCTCAGAACTTGACAGATTACCATTGGGTGCACATGTCGGTCCTTGCGGTGATGGCTATGCTCTTTAAATTGAAGGTTTCGGTGTATTCAAGATGATGGTGAGACTACTCATTGGCATTGCTGAAGGCATAAAACCCGCCAATTGAACGATGCGGGTTTTCAGCCTTGGTCTCCTTTTGCTTGTAGCAAACGCACAGACTCCCTGTTGTACAGGTGTCTCAGCAACTACCCAACACACATCCTCATTCTTTTACTCTCATTCATTCTCGTATCATGCTTTCTCATCTCTTTTATGCCTTGGTTGCTACGACTTTGGTCTCTGCTATCCCTTTATCCGTTCGCCAAGCTTGTGATTTTGTCGAGTGTGGACTCGCTCTCGCTCCTACAGGTGTTTCTTGCGTTTCCGCCGCAGCTGAACTAGGTACGTTACTTGACCATTACTCCACTGTTTTTCTTTCTTTCCATTGACCTTGGGGCGATTTGAAAGGTGGAAATCCCTTCGCCGATTCTAGGTTGCGCCAGTCTCTGTTGCCAAACTTGGGCTGGATGCTCCTGAGGCTTGCAAACCCTGTTTGGCCCAGGCTGAAGCAGCTCTTCCTGAACCTCTAAAACCCGTTGCTGAGACGGTTGGAGGCGTTAAGGACGTTATCAATACTGGTTTGGGCACAGTCTTCGAAGGAGTCAAGGATCAGATCAGTGGATTCACCAGTCTTTTTGGACGCCAGGATACCTGTGATTTTGTCGAGTGCGGTCTTGCTCTCGCGCCTACTGGTGTCTCCTGCGTCTCCGCGGGTGCTGAACTCGGTAATGATTCTCCTGAAGGATCAATATGGCTAATGATATTCTAATTCTTTTTTATATCGATAGGTGGCAATCCATTCGCGGACTCTGGCTGTGCTATTTCTGTCGTCAAACTGGGACTCAATACTCCCGACATCTGCAAGGCCTGTTTGGCTCAAGCTGAGGCGGCGCTCCCTGAACCTCTTAAACCTGTTGCAGAGACTGTCGGAGGCTTGAAGGATGTCATCAACACTGGTCTCGGAACTGTCTTCGAAGGAGTTAAGGATCAATTTAGCGGACTGACCCATCTTTTTGGTCGAGAGGAGAATCTTACATGAATGATAGTAAAAGGCTTGGGGCTTGGTTCACTTGCTTGTTTTAAAAAGTTCATCTACATTGTATTTAATTGGAATTCATTAACCTTGGCCAATCAAACACTGCGACACGAAGAGTAAACGAATTTACTTTGAGCGACGTCCATTGAGCTTTTGGTATGTACGTTAAATACATAAAAATGGGTACGAAATCTAACCCCAAACTGTGTTTTTGTAGGGGTTGAGATACATAGATAACTGAAAGTCTAGTATGGTGCGCGGGCACAAGAAAAGGGTGAAGGTATTCGTCATAACCGTGTCTTGGTGTTCCTTGTTCTCCGAAATACTTATGCAGTAAGATCGCAAGCGCCTGGACGAACGGCACACCAATGGGGCTGGAGCGCAATAGAACCAATACCACGCTTCTGAAGTCGGTAGCTGAAAGCGTGGAGACGTGAAAGGGCAGCGCTGATGTCTTTGCCGGCTGACCAAAACACCTCGCCAATACTTGCAGCGCGTGGCCACAGAGTGTTGTCAAGAGAGTACCTGTTAGACTGTTCAGCCCAGAGGAGTGCTTGACCACCAAGCACAAGCTTCTGCTCAGCCTCAGAAGTAAGGTTGCTGAGAGGGTCGAACGAGTAGGCGTGTTGCCAACTGTTGAATGAGCACCAAGACTGACCGCCTGGGAAGGCGCCAACCCAAGCGCCATGACCACAATCGAGGTAGAAGTAGTCAGAGGGAGCGTGGATGATGTCGTAACCTTTAGCAGCAATAGACTTGGCGTTGGCCGAAGAAATCCATGAGAGGACAGCGGTGCCATTTTGAGGAAGAGCAATGTTGTGGTCGAGAACCATTTCTTCCCAAACAACAGCAGTCTTTCCAACGTCTGTGACGACCTTGGCATTTCCCAGGACAAAGTCAGACAGAGCCTGGTCTATGGTCTTGCCTAAAATAAAGGGGTTGAACAAAGGTTGAAATGAGGGAGAGAGAAAAAAGGCGAGACTCACCCGAGGCAGACAGCGAAGCCTGGGTCTCAGAATCCTCTTGATAGCACTTAGCGTTAACTTCATCACCGCCGATGCTCAAAAAGGGTCCTGTTTTGAACAGCTTGGCGGTCGCCTTGAAGAGGTTCTGAGTCCAAGAAACGGCTGCTGAATCAGCGATGCGAATCTGACCAGCCGGAGGCTCGGCAGAGTAAGATGCCCAAGGTGTCTTTTCGGGGCAGGCAATGAATTCGGGGTGAGCCTTCGAGATAACAGAGGTGTGGCCAGGAGTGTCGATTTCAGGCATGACGGAAATACCGCGGGCAGCAGCATACGAGATGACGTCAGCGACATCCTTTGCATTGTAGACTTGGCCAGGGAAGTAAGCACCCTTTTGGCTAAGATCTTCAAAGCCAGGGATGACGAGGGGGAAAGACTGAGCATCGACAATATGCCAGTGGAAGTTATTGAGCTTATGGGATTGGTTGAACTTCATGAGAGGAACTAAGTAGATAGGATATACACACCTTAGTCCAAGACATGGCATCGATAGTTCGTTTGATGTCGTCAACGGTAAAGTAGTTACGAGCGGTGTCGAGCATGAGACCACGGTATGGGTACTTAGGCGCGTCTTGGATGTTGAGGCCGGCTTCGACCGTGTAAGTCACACCAGAGAGGTCATACCACAGCTATAGAATTATGTATGAGCAGATACACGGAAGATGTGACGCGTCAAACAGACCTGCTCAAAGGTAGTCAACCCACGGAACAAACCAAGAGCAGAATCAGCAGTGAGAGTAGCCTCTCCACCACCAGCAGGGACAACGAGCGTGTAGCCTTCGCTCCTCTGTCTGAATGGTTTGACTGCCTCTTCAGCAATCGATTTCGTGCCATTACCAGTGAGCGACAGAGTCAGTTTGGTTAAGAGAGGTGCAGAAGACACCTTGTCCGCGTATTCTGAACCAGCACCGGGAGTAAGTGCAGGGAGCTTGTCTTTCTTGATGTATCCTTGAGAACGAGTGATAGCGTCCGACAAATCTCTGCCTGCACCCTTGGGAGCTTTGATAGAAAAGCCTGGAGAGAGCTTCACAGTGGCACTAGGAAGAGAATCGGAGCCAACGAGGGGAACAGGCAGTGGCCACAAGCCGGAGACTGTAGAAACAGCCGTGGCTAAAAGAGCAACAGCGGGGAGAGGGCTTCGCATGCTGGTTAAGTTTGGCTCCGACGCGAGAAAGGGGAGGAAGAGAAAGCCTGAAACCACCAGGCATGAAAGCCCATAATATAGGATTGGGGCTCTGCGCGTGATGGCGGTGGGAAGACGATGCTTCGAAGTTCTCGGATAACTCGTGCGCTCGTGACTCCCGCCTGCATGAACAGCATATGCATGACCCCGAGCCCACTGTCTGTCCGAAGCCTTGTTTAAGTGCTTATAGCCTTCTTTCCGACGAAGGCCAGTAGGTCCCGGTCGTAAACATAACTTCAAGTTCTCTTCCTAACATCTTGCCTTCTCGGGTTCTCAGCACAGCACAAATTCCTTAATTCTTGTATTTTCTGAATCGATACTAGTGCTCCATTTCTTGTGTTTCAGCCCATTCATCTTAGCTTCCGCATTTATCCCACTAGATATCGCCTCTGACGCCTCGAGATTGTCCAAGTCACGCGCGCCACGATTTTCATTCATTCCTCACGTTCATCGAGAGCACGCGCCCCTTTGTCCACTTGATATTCGCTCGTGTCGATAACATCTGAGAGGTCTGTACCTTTATCTCCCCTCCGAGACGCCCTTTGAAAGTCTTGGAGTGACCACAAGACTGAGCCTCCCTTGTCACTCTCTTTCCACCATCTCCGCTAGCGATGCGATTGGAGTTAACATTGGCTACGTTCCGATCGTCTGCGGCTCACTCTTCCGTTTGTCATTCCAATCGAACTACTCCAAGGGTCCTGACATTGCCTCAAGGAAGGGGGCAGTTTCATATTACACGATCTCCAATGCTCGGATGAGACATTGTTCACAGTTAGAATGGGGTTTTATGGTTGAGTGAAATTTATTCCATAAAACGACGATTTTATGGTCCACCAGCATGTCGTCAAGGCAATCTTACAACGCCATCAGAAGCTCCGTTATGTAAACGAACAACCTAAAACTGCCGCTTTAGGCAGGTACAACAAGAAACCCCATTTTTTTCTTCCATTTCCTGAATCGAAGCTGCTGCTATAAAGTAAAATAGCTAACATTTCTCTGTAGGTACAAGTATGACGTCCCATGTAGGAGCATAGGTGCGGCAGATCCCACTCAGAAATTATTATTGTGATCGGACGCGACCCTGAAAAACCTTTACACCGGGTTTCTTCTTGACTTCATGGTTCTAGGACTGTAAAACCTTCCCAAGCCTCTTTTCTCGGCCCTCTTCGTTCTTTGACAAGACCCTCCTTTGATATTTCTTGAATCTTTCGAACTATTGTTGACGCTGAGCGCTCATACCCCCAACATGGATACCAAGTTCGTCTTTCCGATGCCCCAGGCACCCCTGGCCCGTCCTGGCAGGCCAGAACCAGCTGTTCAGCCGCAGCCAGGAGAAGCCAAGAGTCGGGATTCAAACGCTCTTCGAGCATCTGTTCTTGACGCTGCCCTCGAGCTAGGTATTGGGAGAAACAGCACTATGACGAAGTGGATGTTTAGTAATGCGGTTGCTGAAGAGGAGGAGGAAGAGGTGAGATTTTTTTTACTTCCCACCCTTCGATATGTCGCGTATTACACGACGACTATCCCCTATTTGCCCGTAATTCAGTATCATTAACTTTGCCTTTTCCCCGATAGCCCCAGACATCTCCCGGGCTTACCTCAGGTTCAACTGCAACTTCAGAGTCGTCCCATGCTTCTGCAGATCTAATCTATTCTACGCCTCGGGCAGCCCCGAACCCTGCTACATTCAATGGTGCCTACAATACCTTCGCCGCAAGCCCTTTCATTGTCTCTGGCAATCCCACCTCCAGTCCACCCAATATTGAAGCCAGTCTCTGGAGTTCTTCGACTACAACCACTACCTTTGCCCAACCTGCCCCTCCAACAGTTGACCCACCTCAACCCGGGAAACGAAATAAGCTCAAGAAGAAGCATGGTGATGGTAATGAGAGCGATGGAGGTTACATCAGCGATTCGGCACGGAAACGGAAGGATAAGGACCGGAAAAAGAAAGAGCTTTCGGAGGAAGCTGCCATTGAGAAAGCGAGGAAGGAGCGAGAAAAAGAGGACAAGAAGCGACTCAAGGAGGAGATGAAAGTGGCAGAGCGTGCGCGAAAGAAGAGCACGACTGCACGCGAAGCTCCAAACTTGGCCGAGCTCAAGCAGTCGGGTTATGATGCTGACGGTGCGCAGCCCTCGAAGAAGGGCAAGAAGAAGCCAACCCGGAAAGCTTCAGGAGGAGATGGTTATGAGACCGACGACGGATACATGTCCTCTTCTGGCAAGAAGAAGAAGAGTTTCTTCAAACGTAAGAAAGAGGAAGTTCCCGAAGAGCCTATGCCTTCTCATCCTTCGCTGGACATACCTGCTCTCCCACCTATGCCGCTCCCCATCGCAGAACGGTTCGCCACTACTCCACTCGATCTCACTCCCGTGTCCAGCCTCAATGGTGGCACTGCACCTCCGCCTGCCTCTGTCCAGATTCCATCTGAAGCATCCTTTGGTGTCTCCACTGGCCCAACAAGTGCGCCGTCGTCGACACTTGTGGATTCAGATGACGCCGAGAGTCTTTCGTCTCATTCACACTCAACTCATTCGCATTCGACTCATTCACATTCTACGCATTCACACGGACATGGCTTAACGCAAGCACATAACCAAGAGCCCGATTTATACCCTTCGCAATACCCTGTCTCTGCACCTCCTATCGGACAAAGCATTTCTTATCCTTTCGGCCGTCCTGATGGGCCACCGCGCCCGCCTCCTTTGACCCTTCAAATGCCTGACAATAACTTCCAACGGGCTCGCGCACCTTCTCCGCAATTTGACTATAACGATAGACCGCGTCTGAGTCCTCCTAGTGGCGGTCGTAGCTCTCCCTTCCCTCCAAGCTCTGGGCGACCCTCTCCCCAGCCGCGTATGCTAACACCTGAAAGCAAGCATGGTTCACAATTAACAATCGTACCTTCGATGGACTTTGTCGTACCTTCTCCTCGCCAGCAATCCTCCAATCTCCCTTCGCCCAATCGACCGAATATTCACATTAATCTCCCTTCACCCAATCGACCGAATATGAACGATAACCTTCCTTCACCTAGTCGACCCCATGTTCACGATATGCCACCCCCTAGCCCTCCTCCAACAAGCCCCCTGCCTCAGCTGCCCTCTAGAGTGCCGCAGAGTGCTGGTCCCTTCAGCGCTGGTGGACTTACTCCTTCACCTCTTACACGACAGATGAGTCTCGATGTGCATGATGGTGCTCACCAGCGTGGTCGCACATCCCCATTTCCAACTCGGCCTGTCCAGCCTCAGCCGACTGCAGCCACTGGCAACGATAGATCCTCCAATCTCAATGGATTTGAGGCTCGTGTCAAAGTGCCTCGATATCGTGAGCTTTATGCTTTGCCGTCTCCCTCTGGTGTGAGTGGCTGGGGTTCGCAGGCGCAAAAGGGGGAGAACGCTGGTGTGAGGTGGAAACACGAGAGCGATCAACATTCACTGGGTATTGATGTTGAAGTCCCGAGCGATGATGAAGTAGAAGCCGACGTCGACGAACTTCGGTATGCGCTTATGGGTCGATTTGAACAGCCAGCAAGCGATGAGGATGATCATAGCGCCTATAGCGGAGAGAGTGCACTGGATAGGAGTCATTCTTTCAACTTGAGGAAAGCTGCGAGGAGAATGGGAGCGATGGACCCTCGCGCACAACAGAATCAAGGTCAGAGTCAGGTTTCGCGAGGTCCGAGCCCCATTTTGTCCAAGGATCCTTCCCCTACCGCTGTGCAAAATCGTGTACGATTTGCGGATCCCATGGATGGACCAACACCAAGACCTTCGGCTGAGAGGGAACACGACTTTGCTGCCGCTCGCGATCCAAGATGGAGTGAATATACGACTGCGTCTGTTTACAGCCGGTCAAGTTTCGTTGACGAAGAAAAGAGTGACGAGATGAGGGGAAGATTGTTAAATCAGATTGGAGCAATGTACGATACTAACGGAAGAGAGCGGCAGGGCCAAGCGTTCCAGCCACCTCCAATGCCTCAGAGAGGTCGCATCGACAAGTTTTGAGAACTTTGTGTTGTTTTTAGCTTGTTTATCTTTTTTTTTTCGGTTTCGTGTTCTTTATGTGGATCTAACTTACCTTACCTGTTTCTCGAATCAGAACTCACCAAACTATGTAGACACTCACTCATCCATTCATTCACATTCTTCCTAGTATGTAAATCTTGCTATCTTTGCTTCTGTCTCCATATATGTTTTTCTAAGTACTTCTTACATTACCGGCTTTAGACAAGCATTCTCTCGCTCTTATATCACCCAAAACCAATAGCCTTTTGGTGTTCATCCAATATCCAGCCGAAGTTGGGAGCTCTTGATTTACCGAGCTTGAACAGCGAAAACCCGACGACCGCATCCCTGATCAGACTCTTAAAAGAAACGGGCTGAAAAGCCGAAGAACCATTGGTGCTTAGTACACTATTCGGCTTCAGACATCTCTAAAATGAACGGACCTGCCATTGAAGAACCTTCCACGCCCGTGCTCCTTTGATCCGCTCAATCCAACTTCGAAGGCGCCTAGTGGAGATGCAACCTTCGAGATATGCTATCATAAATTTGAATGTAAGCTACTTTTACAGTCAGACTAAGTGGAACGCTACATACCGATTGCAATCCGAGGAACTGCATTTTCAAGTGGTCATGGCACGATCGGACATGTATGAGTTCCTGCGATGCAAAACTGTTTGAGAAAATCTCGGAGAACCTTTGGAAGATGGATGGACAATAGGAGGTAGAGATACGCCGAGTAAAAGCGCAAGGATCCCCAGTTCTTAAGGCCATTATAACTATGAAGTATGAGGGCTAGAGTTCCCAAGAAAGGAACAAAAAAACCCCAGCAGGACTCCGCTCCTCCTAACCAACTCGAACCAAGCCACAGAGAGGGTCAATGTCAAGGATAAGAGATGACATACAACTTCGGTTAGGCACAGAAAGGATGTGGGTTGCATAAACAAGCTTTGAAGCACCATAAACAAAGCTGCGTTCCTAGTAGTTAATGCGAGCTTGCGAGGCAATAAAAGTTTATTTGGCTGGGTACTACAAGTTCCTTTCAGAACATAAAAGAGTTTGTGACACGCGTCCGGACCAACGAATACCTCTTTCGCGATTAAGGTTGGCAGCATTCGAGATGATCGTGAAAACATGGCGGTGGATGTGGCAAGCTAAAGCAACATTACTGTGCATGTCCACGAAAGAGGCTAAGAAGCGCGACATGGGATTTGTTCAGATTGCGAACAACAAGAGGGGAAGACAGTTGCGCCCCACCCACCTGAGGAAAGACGAAAGTCACTTGAGTCACATAGTGAATATTATTCGGGTAATTTAGGACTAGACGCTTGACCGCAATGACTTAGGCACTTGGATCTTTTTGCACTGTTTCTATGTTGAGTTGACCCGTGGATGTCAGGTTGCAATCCAAACCAATTGATGGGCGAACAAGGAAAAGCGAACTCGTACGTAAGCAACTCCGTGGTCGCTACTTTTCACATGGTTTGGGATAGCCGCAGCAGACAGCAGCACAAGGTACTGGCACTGAAAGTTCGAATAATAGTCAAGGCGGGATTTCCATCCTTGTTTCATCTTGCCCGCCATGTCCCTCGAACCTGTACCGTTCAAAGTCGAGTTCCCCAATGAGCGCGTCGAGCGAATGAGACATAAAGTACAAGACTTTGAATTGCCCGACACGGAGGTTGTACCAGGCGCAAACTGGGATTATGGAGTCACAATCGAGTGGGCGAAGAAACTCCAGGACTATTGGACGAACTCGTTTGACTGGAAGGTCGCAGAGGCCAGAATTAACAAGTCCGCTGTCTATTTTATCCATTTTGGAATGGTCCCTTACTTTATTTTTCAAGATGGCCACATTTCAAAGTTGATATTGAAAGTGTCTCTGTGCATTTCATCCACCAGCGCTCTTCCCATGAAAACGCCATTCCGCTTATGCTCATTCATGGATGGCCCGGCTCATTCTACGAATTTCATAAGGTCATCGAGCCTTTGACCAATCCTCCCGCTGGCGAACAAGCATTCCATGTTGTCGTTCCTTCCCTTCCGGGCTTTGGCTTCAGCTCCAACCCTCCTCGTAAAGGCTGGTCCGTCAAGGATACCGCACGTATCTTTGACATTCTCATGAGCCAAGTGCTAAAGTACGAAGCATATGGGGTGCAAGGAGGCGACTGGGTGAGTTTGACTATGAACTCTACAATTTCATACTTCCGACAATCCACTATATTCCTAGGGTTCTATTATTTCGACGTACATGACGTTCCATGATAGCCTAAAAGCTGCTCATCTCAACATGTGTGTTTCGACCTCCCCATACATTCCCCTCTTGCTTGCAGCCCATTTCATTCTGCCCTCGTCGTGGTCACAAGGTTTATTCAAATGGCTGTATACTCCTGCCGAGTATCATGATTTTGCGGAGACAATTAACTTCCTAAAGACTGGATACGGCTATTATCACGAGCAAGCCACTCAGGTCTATTCTTTCAATGATCTTTTAGCTTGAATCTTATATTTCCCAGCCAATGACGATTGGGTACGCATTGAATGACTCGCCAATGGGTAAAGCATTGTCTATGCCCTTTTATACGATATTTAATTGGTTATTTTAGGCATTGCTATGTGGATCGGTGAAAAATACCATGCAAGTAAGTTGATCCAGTTCTGTCTACTCTTTTACAAAGCTCACCAAGGCGCCAAAGTTATTGATAAAGAGGGCGAGCTTACTGAAGATGACCTCTGTACTACCCTCTCCCTTTATTACCTTACCAAGACATTTGCGTCTTCCACAGTCATTTACTATGAAAACTTTAACTTGGTATGTACATCCTGTCTTCTAGAGTCTGCTATTCGCTCATGGGTGATGCAGATGTCCGAAAAACCGGCACGGATCACCAAACCACTGGGCGTTACTCAATTCCAGAAGGACGTCTTCGTGATGCCTCGTCGTTGGGTAAAACGTGCCCATCCAGGTTTGGCCTATCACAATCGGCACTGACAAAGGTGGACACTTTGGTGCGTTCTTATATATCGCCTGGATTCAATGAATTTCTTGCTAATTCATCGAATGCAGCTGGCGTCGAGAATCCAGAAGGATTGGTGCAAGATGTTCGCGAATTCTTCACCTCTCAAAAGGACCAATTTGATTCCAAGTAAAAAAAAACACACTGTCATTCATTCAGTATACCCGCATACCTTCCAGAGGACAAAACAAGTCCTGTACGATTATGAAAGAAAAAAGTTTTTACAAAAACACCCAACAACTCCTTCTCAAAGCGGCGCGAAACTACGAAATCCATCTTTATCCTATAAAAAAAAAAGGTCAGCAGACTATCAATCAGGAAAATCAGGATCCACAGACGGTATGCGACGGTTTGATTGTGTCTTCAAAGTCACCACGCCCGGAAAGTGAAAGGCGGTTAATTCCGCCCTTTCCGCTCCCAGTAAACTGGTTCTGGTTGTGCAAACCAGGTCGCTGCGAATGCATGCCTGAGAATCGGCTCACTTGTTCGCGTTCGTTGCGAGAGGTGTAACGCAAGGTAGAACTCGTGACAAGACTGTCATCAACGTCGGTTGAAGTGAGGCTAGAAAAAATTAGGCTAGACAGGATTAAGAGACAGGGGAAGCAACAAACAAGCTGAGGCAAGCGTTGATAAAGACTGTTGGGATATTTTTTCAAAAAAATGAGAGAAAATATTGAGGCATCAACGACGGTGACATACGTTTAGTAACAACAAAATGTAACGGAAGCCAAAGTGGTTGGCTTGGGGTGCGGAGGAACTGAGCAAGTTAGAATGTCACCTCGTCACTAGACAAACCAGCATACCGTGGCGAAGTACCCGAGTTGAACAAAGGCAGCCAAAACCCCAGGATCCACGACACAGAGAACAATTCTGTCATAAATTGCGCCGAGTCCTTTGCTATATGAAATGAGCACTTTTTAAGCAATCGAGCAAAATTGAAATTGATATACTAACTTAGTAGACATAATCTCTCTCTGATAAGCTGGTAATCCTAGGAATGAGCCATGCATGAAAGCGACGATACAGGTAATGCCTAAGCCAGCAGCTTTCATTTGCTAGATGAGGGCTTATGAGATCTTACAACAACGAAGAGGTTTGGCAATAGCTGACCTTGGCAGGTGCTGCGGACAGGGATGAAAAGGTTAAGTTCTGGTACCTGAAGCATTGTGAGGTTATCGTCCATACGTGCGAAAGATGTCCTACAGTCTCGCACTCGAGGCTAAACTAATTAGATAGGCAGAGTGTTTGGAATGTGGACAACTCACTCATCATAAAAGCAAAAGCAGCAACAGTCAGAATTGCCATTGGTACAGCGATGTACAATTTGTTGGTCTCTACAATGACAAAAGTCAATATGCAGTCTAAGGATAGAAACAAACATCCAAGCACTGACGTCGCCATACTTGATAAGAATAAAAACTAGGGTTTGGAGGTGAGCAGTATATCATATAATTCAAATAACCGCTAACAGTTGAACGACCAAAACAGCCATTGCCTATTCTAAAGTTAATGCGATACAAAGCGTAGGAGGAGAAAGGGACAGACGGAAAGGGTGTATTCCACCTGAGATTATCAGAATAAGATTATTCGGTCAACAGGAAGAAATAGGCGTACATTGGAGGCACTACAAGGGAGGTTGAGTGACTCCTCAGACAAGAGCTGAAAGACAGACTGACAGAATCATCCGAACAACATCTTCTTGGCTCCAGAAATTTGTGATAATTTGGTCGTAAGCACTTCTGAGTGTCAATACCAAGACAAGTCACGTAAGCATCAGACTTACTAGCGAGACACTGAAATAAGTGGGTTAACGCAAAACTGTTGATTGTGGTCGAAGTGCGCTCACCCAAAGCAGTAATGGCCAAGTCTAGAGCACTGGTGATGTTCTCATTTAGATGCGGCTAATCGGGTTGTGACTTCAGCAACTAACCTAATCAAACCAGCAAAGACCTTGTTCACCAAGCCTTCTTTAGGGCAACGGGTGAAATATAAGTAAGTTTCTAGGTTCAAAGTTAGTGTCAACACTTAGGTAAGGCCAAGTCTGAAAACACGTACGAAAGAAGGTAAATCCAAATCCAATCTAAAACATATCAGAAGCTGAGCTGGCGGAATCGGGGTAGAGTAAACCATAGTGAGAAAGTGACCAATTAGAAGAGCTCGATAGTTCAGCTCATCTAGACCGGAAGGAACAGAGGCATCGAGATGAACCTTCAGCAGGTCTGCGCTTGGACTGAGAAACGCCATGGAAGCAGAAAAGAAGAGAGTTGTGAATATAGAACCGTCATGGTCGTCTGGAGGTGTGACCCACGGGTTACCCGAGAACCACCATCCCTGATTTGAGTTGAACTAGCTCAACATGGCCTCGCCTCTTTCTGTTCCTTCTCATAATCCTCGTAAGCCTTATCCTTTTGGATTCAAGCAACCTTCGTCCCAACTGCGTCCCGCTCTTCGCGAAATTCGTAATGAAAATCTGAGGCGCATACTCTCTGACGACCTTTCACCACCCGCAAACCCCGAAGTTGAACGTCGGACAGTGTCTCAACCCGCTCCTAGAAAGAACGAAGGTTCCCGATTTCTTGTTTCATCTCTTAATAAACGCCCTTGTTTTCGACCCGCAAGTCTCAATTCTCGGCGCCCACTCACGCTCGACCAATCACTCAAGCGTTGCCCTCCTCCTCCTCCAGCAAAATTAAACGAGAAAAACAATACAAATCCAATCTTACCTATAGCTCCAGTTAACTCACAGCTCACGGCCCTTCATACAAGGAT
Organism: Flagelloscypha sp. PMI_526; assembly: GCA_021399455.1. NCBI lineage: Eukaryota > Fungi > Basidiomycota > Agaricomycetes > Agaricales > Niaceae > Flagelloscypha > Flagelloscypha sp. PMI_526. Next base: position 439,861 of record JAJTUO010000011.1, on the reverse strand, counting down.
GTTAAAACCAACAACTCACAAGTCCGCATCGGGGTGTATCACTATCCTACCCCATACGCTCGCACTATTGGTGGATTTTCGAGAGGCAGAACGCCGCAGGGGTGGGACAGGTCGTGAAGTTATTGTTATTTCTTCGGACGGCTTACACGTAAGTTACCGCACTTCCTGTTAGTTTTTGACCTAACGATTCCAGATTGAGGTTTATGATGCTCCACACTTGAGTACCCCTTGCTGTTTACTTGAGCCTACAACAAAATACCTTCTTGTTGACCTTCCTCACGATTACCATCGATGGTATCGGGATGCTACACGGTTGGTTGACCAGATTAGAGAGCGAACCCCAAGGGTCCGTTACATTTGAATGTTTTCTTACTTCTCTTATTCAACATTATAGCTGGTTATGTATATCGACAAATCAAAGTGCATCCTAATGGCAAATGAGCCTCAAGGTCATATCGAAATTGTTTCAGATGTTATCGATTTTACTCCATCCTCGCGCCCTAGTCAGGACAAGTCGCAAACATTTCGCACTCGACTAGAGCGTGGACCATCCCCTACTCTCGAATTTACTCGCCACAGGTCTGGTAAGAGCAGAAGCACGCAGACTTACCAACGAACTGTACCCATCACCAAAGATTCCCTTGACAAGGATATATACGAAGAACTTGTGCCCACTGCTGAATCTCTCAACAGTCAAGAACGTCTGGAGCTTCAAATTCTTAGTCGATTTCTTCGCATTTGTCGCGCCATCGATGACTTGGTTACTAGAGATGGTAGGAACGACTCCTACGCACAGCGCATGAGCTCTGAAGTCATGGACGGGCATTCAGGGCCCTCAGCAAGAAGCTTCGGTGCCCACAGCCTCAAGACAAGCTACCCCGAGCTTCCCGTCGAAGGCAACTTGGGCGTCATCTCCCCAGTCAATATCATCTTCGCCCCTCGTCCAAATATCCCGCAACCCCTGTTCAATCTCCTCAAGATTTACGTACAGAAGATGGCCAGTTAGAATCTATTTTGAAGCAATCTGGCAAAGGTATTCAAACACGATTCAAGGACAACATAGGCTGGTGCATTCGCACCGGCTCGACCGAGACGAATGGTGGGAGATACAAGATCATGTTTGTGGATGGAGTAGCATTAGAAGTGGATGCAGATGAAGAATGGGTAGAGTTCATGGACGAAGGTGGCCAACTTTCCAGGTCAGTTTTTGTGTTTATTCTATCTATATGACCCGTATTATATCGTGTTTTAGACTGGATATTCAAGAGTGTGCGATGCACAAGAAGATTGGAAGTCGACTAAGAGCGTTCGCCGGCTTCGTGTCCATGTTTGACGACTAATGAGCGCCGCTTCGGTTAGGAACATTTGCCTAAATACATTTAGACTCGCAATAGGCTGCACTACGTCGTTCGGCGTACACGGCCGTACACAGAAGATTAAATACAGTCGATTCCACTACCTCTACTTTTGATTTCGTTCCAACAATAGCGGCTCACCTTGAGATGATGTTGTGATGATCCTACTTGTTGGAATACCACTGTTCCCGGCTAAAAGAACCGTCACCTTCTGTGCTTGATGAAGCAACATATAATTTAGGTTTCAAGGTGAGGGATTGGCGTGAGGTTCTATCTTGGGACATTGAGTTGGTTAACACATGGCAGAATGACCTCTTCGGGCAACAATCACCATTGGAAATTGAGTAGTTATACTAGTAGGAGCATAGTACAAATGCAAGCCGCGGTCTCTTACCTAGCCGCAAGCAGCAGTCGCTCGCAGTGAGGAAAAAGAGCATCGGCCTATCATTTGCCGTGTCTACCATGTAATCACTTGGGTTGGTTCTCAAAACTACGTCAGTAGCTCAGTTTTTCGTTTTTATTTTTATTTGGGAAATAATGTGAGATCGGAACTTACCTCGTCAACAAGTATCTGGGCAAATAAGGTTCTAGTCGCCTGAACCATTCCACAGACGATTTGTTGCACCTATCAAATAACTAGCAACAAACATGAGGCCTGTGGAGTAAAAAGAAAAAAAGAGAGAGTTAGGTGGGCTTTCGATCAGCCCCATTAAGTGTATGTGTTCCACGGGAGTAAGTGGTCGAGTGGGTATTAGTTCGCAATCAGTAGAAAAGGGCGGCTTGCCACGGCGAGTACAAAGCCACACTCTCCACAAAAGTTTCACAGACATAGCAAAAATAGCAGCGAAAACTAAGTAATAGAACCCTCACATAACTCGGCGGGAGGATGGCGCTAATGTTCCGTCGGAAGTGATTTGCTCGAAGGTTAGACGCTTGGATCCTGCAACACTGAAGGTTCTTGAAAGCTCGTGGAGTCTCGAAATAAAAGGAATGGGTGAGCCCGCGCAACCGCACATGAGCTGCGGAAGGGAGAATCGCAAGAATCTCTGTGTAAATCTCGATGCAGCATGCGAGGATCCAAAGCCGGCATTTTTATCATCGCAAGTCGACAACCAAAAGCACGAAGAAGTCGACTATTATAAACTGATGGGTTCATGCGCGACGAGAAGCGTTGCACTACCTATCTCACAAGCGACACGAGTAAGACAATGAGATCCAAGTCAGTTTCACGGAAGTCCAAGAAAAGACGACTGGACTCAAGGATTGGATAGAGCAGCACAAGCCGCGAGATATAAATTTCGTGTTTCTCATAGGTTTCAAGTCGCGGTGCGTGCTTTTCACGTGGGAGGCGCGCAAAGACACTGCTTTGCAAGGAACAAGGGCAAAAGTCTCAAAGCGTTGAAACCATGGGGGTACAGAACTAAGCGAGCGATCATGCACGCCCACTCCTGCAAGAACCCAATTTCAGCGCCTTGCTGGGCGGTCGGAACTAGAGTTTCGAGATTCAAGGAACCCTCCCACATCTAGAGCATTTCGAGCAGCTTGGTTGATGTGCTTGAATCTAAACAATTTGAGTAAAGGATGCAATGTTTGACTACCTGAATTAAAAAGAGCTGACCGATCTGGTCCAAGGTGAACGCCTGCACTTTCTAAGCAATCCTGTATCTGTTTGTTGAACAAGAACAACTTACCTCCAAAATATCGTGTGACTATTACCAACACATTATTCAGGTCCTGCAAGATATAATTGGGAAATAGACATTTGCGGTGAATCGTCACGCACCAGGATTTGAAGTAAATGGGCGAGACGTCCGCCTGCTGCCGTCTCACCGTCGTCATCATTATCTGGAAAGCACAAGGGTTAAGCTGTGTCCACATAAAAGCGATTCAGTAAGAGACCGACCTTGATGTTGAACGCCGTTGACCTCACACCTCCAAGCGTGAATGATCGGATGGGCTGCTCGAGCCACCCTGCGGTCCGCGACCAGAAAGTCAAGAATTGCGGGCACCTAAATAATAAGGAATTGGCTGTGCCTTATGATTTTGAGGGGTGCCAAACCTGGTTGGGATGTGCAAGAGCACATGCTCGGCCGACCTGCGGCGTCATCATCAATGAAGAGTACAATACTAGGGCGAAATGAGACTTGCGAACGAAGATTTTCTATCAGTAATGGTTTCAGCAACATGTAAAATGACTCCAGGAGGCAATGAGCTGGCCTCAATGATGGGTACAACCGCATCCGCTGAAGAAAGGTTGGAGGAGCTTGTGTTTGTGGGGGGAATGCTAAATCCATCGGATTGCCGAGATTTGCGTTCCTCGTGGCGAATTATTTCCTGTGCCGTTGATTTTCCAAGTTGATCAGTGTACCAAGCGCTGCATCGGTCCAAAGCGCTTTGAACACCGTCGAAAAGGCACACGGTTCCCGGAGTAAATTCGACACCCTCAGCGGATATGTAGGTACGTAGAATCGATCCAAACAGGCCTGGATCTACGCTATAAGGTCCCAAGTAAAGATTCAGAAGTTGTAGTTGGGGAGGCGTGCTAGCAGGATAAGTTTCTGGGTCAAGGGAAATTAACACATGGGCGGTGATATCAGTTGAATCCACATTTTCGAGGCTAAGAAGCGGAGACAAATGAGGGTTGTGGATCTCCCCAAGCGAGAAATAATCTCACTTGGTGGTAAGCTCAAGGCGCAAAGCTGCTACCGGACGTGAGGCTGTAACCTGGTTTGATGGCAGCCACGTTTTCAGAGCGTCTTCTCCAAATATTGACTGAAGGACTGAGTGGCTATTGTCAAATCACGGAGGCATGTGCATGGGAAATGAGAGTGACCGAGGAGCTCGCTGGCAAGGTCGTCCTGGCCCTTGTCAGAGAGAGAGTTCACCAGAGTTGAGAGATCTTCAGGACTCGAAGACATTTACAAATTGTTCCGACTATCAAATCCTGAAGGGATCGCGTTACGAGAAGATGATGGTGGGAGGAGCCGAGGAGGATCGACGGAAATTCACGAATTTAGAAAATCAGACACAGGTGCGCTCTTCTCTCCTGATCGCTAACCAGTTACAGAACAACCACCCGTCTCAGTTGTTACCCACTCTTTCCGCGGACTCACGTTATGACATCTATTATATATACTGTCCAGCGCCCACAGGCAAATCCCAACTTCCCATGCGACGCGCTCTTTCCACTGCAGCGAGTGACGATGAGCCCTCTAGCTCGGCGCCTAAGGTTCAAAAAGCAAAGCGTCCCAAGGTTCGGCTAACTACTTACAATATGTACATTTACTAATTACCGTCATTAGACCAACCAAGCGTGTTCCTCTGTATGTTTCCTACGCTCTAATGACCAGGTCTATATGTTCATTTCCGATTTCTTCAGTGTCGTAAACACAAAACGCGGTGTGAAGTTCTAGACACTGCAGCAATACCCTACCGCTGCCATCGTTGTCGAGTTCTGAATGTGCGATGTTCTTACGAAGAGATGGAACATCCTCCCGGCATCCCTCCAGATTTGCCCCAGCCATCACGCAGTCCCCTCCCCAACCTACAAACTCCTGCTCATCCATCTACACCAAATTTATCTCCTACGTCCCTTAGAATGGCTTCTGGACCTCGCCTCGGCGCAGACGGATATTCTATGCGGTCAGAATACTTTGTTCAGTGAGTCTTTCATTTCGTATATTCTTGATCGATTCTGATGGGCTTTAATCAGGTTCTGGGAACTTGTTGTTTCAGGACAAGGAGCCAGCCAGGACTGGTCGTCTCCGGTGTCAGCTATGCAGCAACTATCACGCCCGACAACGGCCGCTTCATTTGCCCAGCTCAGAGTCACTCTCGATACCATCGTGCCTGCAGACATGTTGGCCCATCTTCTAAACCTGTTAGTCCTCAAATTACCTTGATGTATTCTCTCAACACCATCATCATACAGGTTCGACTCTTACTACACCGGCTGGCTGAACTTCACCCCGCCGCGAAGTCCAACAATGCCAATTCTGGATCTTGTCAAGTGCGCGGTAGCATCGAGGCATCTCGATACGGCGCCGAGGAATCATATTGCTCCACAGTTGAGGACACTGACAGACCAGGCATGCTATTACTTGCCAACTTTTGATTTGAAGGGCTTACCATTCTTTGCAGATTGTCCAGCAAATAATTTTGGACCCTACGCAATTTGAGTCGGTACGTCCCAATCGTGACTCGACTGCAATTTTTTAATGATTTAACTTGCAAGATTGAGACTTGTCAAGCTCTCCTTATTGTCGCCCTCTGGACTCCCTTGACGGGCACTGGCACTAGCCATACCCGAGATACTCGTGTTCTCATATCGACCGCAGTTACATTAGCCATGAACATCCGCCTGCATCACTCTTCAGCGACCGCGGCATCGATTCCTTCGTCACCTCAAAGTCCTGAGTTATCTCAGGCGGTATATGCTATGGATCGTGCTCGTTTGGTAAGTGAATTTTACTTTTTATATGACCACCTTCCTGAGCTTTTTTAGTGGCTCTCCTTAACCAATGCGGAGTCACTGTTTGTTTTGTTACTTGCTTCTTAGAAACCGTCTGACCTTTAATTTTTAGACTCTGTCTTGGGACCGGCAGAGTCCCTGCAGCCCAGCGTTCAAGTGCAGACCTCCAGCTTTTCCGCCCACCGACTGCGGCCACCTATCAATATGACAGTCGTGACAGAAGATTACGTCTTTCCGCGGAACTTTTTGATGTTTATGAACACGGCATATCGTTGTCGCTGCGTTCTCTTGGTGCCGCCGATGTCGACGTCTGGTATTTAGCAATAACCCAGACATTAACTCTCCTGGATGGGCTTTGGCAAGAGATCTCCTTACCTGGTTTGTCTCTATCTAATTAATAACTCTTTGTTTGCTGATTAAGCGACATAGATGACGAAGTCGTTCATGTTCAGATGCTCAAATCATATTATTACGCCTGCCGACTGCTTGTTTATTACCACGCTATTCTAGAAGGACGTTATGCTTGCCAGTTGGCCGGGATTCAAGACCACTTGGCCCACCTCCGACCTAACAATCAGCCTATTCTATCTACTTGGACGAAGCAGCTTTATAGGAACGCCATCAGCTTTCTTCGCTCTGTTAACACCGCAACTCCCACGTCCGCCTCCCTGATCGCCCACTTCGGGACCTGGCCAGACCATCTGTTTTCAGTCCTCTGTTTTGCATCAGGCAGTGTCTTGGGGGTCAAGCGTATCATTTCCCTTTCTCATACTAGAGAACAGCCTACTCCAGACGATTCAGAGCAGGTTCTCAACGATATTGCCTCACAGCTATCACAGAGCGCATACACATTTCCTGGTGATCATCCCGTCCACCACTCGCTCCAGCTTTTGGATGTGATGATGTCAAGCTGGCAGAATTCCCGCCAAGCACCCTCTCAGCCGTCGTCAACAACGATGATACCACCTTATGGGATGCCGGGAGTAGGGTATGGATCGCAGCATCCTTCGTACGTTCCAGTGGCCGGCGACCTAGAGTCGACACTCTACTTTGATCCAGATTCATGGAGCTTTTCAGAAAGTCCATCCAGCAGTTCTCCACCCAGTCCTGGGCCATTGTACGTTTCTCACATTCTCACAATGGCATATTTCTAATCCTCGCCTCTTGTTCTATTTTAGCGCTTCATCATCTACATCCTAGAGCAATTATTCAATTTCTTTTGTATTTTTTTCAGTATCATGGACTTAAACATTTACCTAATCGCAAGGGACAAAGAGTACACTACTGTTACTGTATCATTAGTCAACGACCCTCAAGCCTGTATTAGACACCTGGACATTCGTTTTCCATACTACTTTTATGATTTGTGAGAGGCCTCTAGCCAAGATTGAGAGAGAACGTGCGTTGTTCCTTGCCCTTGCGGTCGGTGTGGAAATATCTGCGTGGACCGGCCGGTTCCCACTCCGTTTTTCCTCCAGTTCCGATCAAGTTAATTAGAATGCCAGTACCTAGTTTACTCTCTCTGTTCTATGTCTTTGGGGAGCAGACAGACAGTCGTTAGACAGTCAGACGTTCCCAACAACAGAACCATGTGGGTGCTTGAGGAAGTGCTTCTGAGAAGAGAAGTTGTTTTCGGAGTTTGAGGACTTTTACTTGGCGGTTAAGGGGTACTATATAATGAGAGCATGCCCGGAGTAATGTAATTGTTCCTTGGCTTGCGACAAAACTGAAAGTCCGCTTGGAGGATGATGCCGCAACCATGTGTGGCTGACTGTTGTGGGCGCTTTCGCATCTTGATTCGCGACTTCATTGCGGACGTCCATGTGTAGAAACAGGTGGTGCATTTGAGCAACGTTTCTTATCGTCGGATGGTTTATAAAGAGTTCACTGCAATGGCATTTGACCTTGAGACGCTATCGTTCTTGCTCCCCACATCCCTCAGTCCACCTTCCTTTCTCGTTGAAGCCATGTTCAGGCTCCGAGCTCTTCTCTCCTTCCTCACTGCAGCGACTGTTGTCTGTTCATTGAACGTGACAGATATTCAAGGTCCCTCTTTCACGTCTCCTTATGCCGGGCAGAACGTATCTGTAGTTGGTGTTGTCTCTGCCAAGGGTACCTCTGGCTTCTTCCTCTCTGGACCACCAGTGGAGGATATACGCGTGTCTAATGGTCTTTATGTCTTCTCTACAACTGCATCTGTTCTCGCACAAGTCACTGTTGGAGACCAAGTGCGTATTCCCTATCAAGTCCGATTCAAGTTTGTTCTGCTAACACTGGCGCAATAGATCTCCGTCAACGGTCTTGTTTCGGAGTATCGCTCTTCCACCGCTCCGGACGACCTTCTCCTTACCGAACTTACGAAACCAACGAATATTACTGTTCTAAGCAAGAACAATACCGTCACCCCCGTCGTCCTGGGCAAAGACCGATCCCCTCCCACAGAGCTCTTTACATCGCTCGACGAGGGTCCTGATGGTTTTCTGTCTATTCCCAACAACGTCTCTCAAATTCAAACCAAAAATCCAGAGTTGCAACCTGCCTTGTATGGGCTTGAGTAAGTCGCGTTACAAGCGTTCTGGCATACAGGAAACTCATTTCTGACAACTTGTAGTTTCTGGGAGAGCTTAGAAGGCCAACTTGTACAAATAAATTCACCGACGACATTAGACTTCGAAAATCAGTATGGAGAGTTCTGGGTTTATGGAGACTGGCCCGTGACAGGAAAGAACAAGCGCGGTGGCTTGTCGATTAACTTCGGCCCTAATGGGATTCCAGACGGCAACCCGGAGGCTATCCTCATCGACAATCCTCTCGACGGGACTAAGAATCCTGTGGTCCCTGTTGGTGCTAAGCTCAGCGATATTGTTGGTGTGGTCACGTACCAGTGCGTTTTCATGCCTTTTTTGGGTTTCATTTGAAGGACTAACAACGGTCTTTCAAGATTTGGTTTCTACTACGTTATTCCCTTAACTGCTCCGACCATCATCTCTCAGCCGGACTTTAATGTCCCTGCGTCTAAGATCACGGCTAGCAAGAAGAATGAGCTCACCATTGGAGACTACAACGTTGAGAACATGTCCCCAACGAGCGATCACCTGCCAACCGTTGCAGACCACATTGTGTCGAAGCTCAACACCCCTGACATCATGTTCGTTCAGGAAATTCAAGACAACAGTGGCGAGACATCGGACGGCGTTGTGTCGGCTAACGTCACACTTGCTACCCTCGTAGCAGCTATCAAGGAAAAGAGTGGTGTTGAGTACCAGTTCACCAACATTGACCCCGTTGATGGCAAGGATGGAGGTGTGCCTGGTGGTAACATTCGGTATGCCTGTGCGTCAAATTTTTGAGCGTTATCTCACTCTTTTGGTATTTAGTCAGGCATACCTTTACAAGCCCGAGAAGCTCACGCTCGTCGCTGGTGCTCCTGCTGGCACTGCTGAAGAAGCTGTTCAGGTCATCACGAAGAAGTCAGGATATGCTGGTAGAACCAAAACTCCCCATCTCAGGTGAATATCTTTTTGAGTTGATGCCTTCTCGTAAACTTAACAATGTTGGAATAGCCTTAACCCCGGTCGTATTGACCCTACCAATGCCGCCTGGACTGATTCTCGCAAACCTCTTGTTGCAGAATGGATTACTTCAACAGGCAAAACTTTATTCACAATTAACGTCCATTTCGCATCCAAGGGTGGAAGTTCTTCTCTTGAAGGCAACTCTCGTCCTCCCGTCAATGCCCCTTCAGATCAAAGAAAGGCTCAGGTCGCAACTGTTGCTTCCTTTGTCCAGACTATCCTTGATGTTAACAAAAAGGCGAACATCGCTATTGCTGGTGCGTTTTCTTCTCGACAGATTCGTTCTGTTCTGATTTCGAAAAAAATTCAGGCGATTTTAACGAGTTTGTGCAAGCCCGTGCCATCTTTGAACCTCTTCATGCGATTATGACTGAAGTCGATGAAGCCGCAGGCATCCCTGAGTTAGAACGATACACCTACGTTTTCCAACAATCAACTCAACAGCTCGACCATCTCTACATTTCCAAAGCTATTGTCAGGGCTGGCAAAGTCTCTGCAGAACATGTACATGTCAATACGTTTTCACCTACGTACGCTGCTCGTATTTCGGACCACGACCCTTCGGTCGCGAAGGTTACTTTAGCTTAGGACCCTTTGGGACTTCCGTTTCTAGCATTCCAGTCTGTCTTCTGTTGGTGGTTTATGGTTATATATACCGATCCGCATTTGATACCTTGTTGTATACTACTTTGATAGATATCCTTTCTATTAAACTGCATATCCCCTCCGCCATCAGGACAACTTCCATGTGTGGAATCGTAACCTGGCCTACAGTGTGGAGTAAGAAACAATGTCTCGACCGAGTGAAAGCAGATGAATACTCAATGCGCAAATTGTCATTTCATTCGTCAATTATAAAAACATAAGAAAATACAGAGAATTTGGAAGTGGCTAGGAGCCTCAAGCTGGTTTGGGCGAGACCAGAGCAGTTCGTTTAAGCGCGCGAGGGCGTGACCTGCATTCAACCATCATCAGTTCCCCGTCCACCTCTTTTCCTCGTGTCCAGGCATGGCTCCTACCGTTTCACTTGCTAATAAAGAGCGTGCACTACATGCTATACGGATTGCCGAGATTGAGGGTACGCATTTTGTTCTAAGTTCTATGGATTTATTTACTTCCCTTCGAATTTAGTCGACCGACGGCGACGCGAAATCGAAGATGTGCTTGAACAGCAGACGGAGCAATTCCGAGATCGCCAATTTGACCAGATTAACTGGATACCGAAACAGGTTCGCCAGATGACCATGCGCGAGTTCTCAGAGAAGTACAAGGGAAACATACAAGCAGCTGCGAGCGCCGCCCTACCTTCAACCCAGAAGGCACCAGCTTCGGGTCGTGAGACACCTGCTGAAATTGACAAGTCCAAAAAACGGAAATGGATTGCTACTGTAGAAGCTGGACTCCCAGAATCTTCTCGAGCAACAAAGACTGGTATGGAAACCATCCCTATCTGATCCTTGACGGCTACTCACCGCCACCAATAGCTCGTATCGACTCTCCTAAGAAAGCAGGTTCTTCTACAGGACCGGGCACTGCTCAGCGAGCTCGCCTTAAGTCCCTTTCTCGCGCGTCAAATCAGTCAGGCATTGCTCGCACAATGTCGATGCTTCCTGGTTCTCCCAGTCCAACCAAGTGGAAGCCGTCATTCAACTCTTATTCACGTCCTACTTCCCCTGTGAAGCAAATGCCTCATCTACAGAAGTCAAATACGGTTGCATCTTTCTCTCCTTCATCTGCGAGACCACCTATCCCTTCCGCTGCCACCTTCAACTTGGCTATGCCTTCCAAAGCTCCCATATACCCCACAACTCGATATGCACAAACAGCAGATCCGTTACATACTAGACAGCGTACCCAATCCACGATTCTCATTCGTAAGGATTCGTCGACAATATCAGGTGACCCGTCGTCTTCACAGGACGTTACTGATCCCTCGTCTTCCCAAACTCCGACGGAGCCAACGAGCTCACAGTCATCCTCACATTCCCTACCACTACAACCTTCAGGACATGGCCTTGGCCTTCGGACACCCGTGTCTCGGACTACTTCCTTCACTGGAATGGTGACTATTCCAATGAAGGATGGAGGTCAAATGGAGTTTGATCCATTCCGGACATCTCCCGGTGCCCTAGATGCTTTAGAAGGGGTTACAGATAGTGCGAAGAAACACGCCAGGGATGAAATGTCCAAGTTGATCCACGCGGCGATGAACAAATGGCATGTTACAGGTAACTCATAGTAATAATGGTTTCTCCTATTCGTTCCTTTTATTTACGCACATACTGTATTGTACTTGTGAACTTGTTGAGTTTCTATCGTTCTTTGCTCACTCTGTACTGTTTGATTCCAACTGAAAGCATGAGGCCTTTGGGCATACTCTGTGCTCAAAACTTCTAGTTGATCTCTGAAGCAACCGGTATGATCTAAGTATTGTTATATTCGAATTATACGTAGCGCCATCGTGATTCCGATATAATATGACCAAAGACGCGAGCGCTTACTTTGGCTGACTTGTTCTGAACATCAACCAGCGTATTATTGTCGATGGATTTCACGCCTGCTCAATCTCCTACCTTTGAAGATGCTGAACTAGCTATAATGTCTCATCACGCTCATTGTAGCTCACTTCAAGACCAAAACGTCCTTGTGCCATTACACAAACTCCCGGCTGAACTTCTACACCTCGTCTTCGTTCACCATCGCGAAGCAGTTTTCGAACAGGGACAGTCCAATTTCTGGTGGGCTCGTGGTTGCACAGACGTGTGCTCGTGGTGGCGCAGACTCATACTGCAGAGTCCTCAGCTTTGGTCCACCATCAAAGCCGAACGCAGGGAAGATGCGTTGAAAGTCCTTCTTGAACGGTCGCGGTCTTCCCTTCTCTCTGTACTCTGGAATGACAGATTTTCTTCTCACATCCAAGTCATTCTAACCCAGATCGATCGGATAAAACACCTTGAGATGGACATTCAATCTTACAGTTTGAAGTTCTTCGGAGAAGATGCCAATTTGAAACAGGCTGCCATGCTCAAGTATCTACGAGTAACGTGGTTTGGTGAGGACAACAAGGCGATAGCTCATTTCGTCTCGCAACATTGTGGAGGTCTTAACGAGCTAATCATTCGTTGTGAGAGCAATTTCTTCCGGCTTGCTCAATTCCAACCAGCATTGCAGTCCCTCCGTTGTCTTGAATTGCATGATCCACCAGGTATATTTTTCTTCATATAATTTCCAAAGAGCTTGATACGACTGAACAATTGAAGAACACGTGAGACGTGTAGAGCCGACGTCAGAGCCACGCATTCATCTCCCTCACCTTGAGGTTTTCAAATTAATGAACTTTTCTTTACAGAGAGCTCTCTGCCTTCTAAAACTCGTTTCCTCCAATCGACCTGTCGCAGTGGAATGTGAAATTATCGCAGGGCCAGATGATTCTCTCATTTGCGAGGTTCTTCCTGCAGCAAAGCGACTCATGGCACTATCATCATGGGAGGACATCCGTGTAGTCACGTATGTGAGTACTCAACTGTTTGGTCGAGTTCCTCACGGTTTTTGTTTTCACGGGTCAACACCTCTCGCCGTATCTATTATTCCTGTAACCCACCGTCGCCAAGTTGATGCGGAGCACGTTCTTTGGAAAACCAATAGTCAGCTCCTGGCTCCTTTCACCTCCTTTGATGTCCTCTTTCTCCGTGGATCCGCAGCTACAGAGAGCCTCCGACTTCTCCAATTCTTTGGCATTACTACGCTTGTTCTACATCATCATACCCAAGTTGAGAAACTAGCTCAAAATCTTATAGTTAATGCTGACTCTTCAGTCCCTCTTCCAAGTCTTCATCGTCTTCACATTGCTGGCGTCACCATGTGGAATCCTGAGACGTCTTTGGCTTTGTTTGACGTCCTGTGGCGTCGTCGCACCGCCGGTCATATCCTCCCGGAGCTCCTTTTTGACAGACTTAGTGCTAAATTTTGGGTGGACGCCCACAGTGGAAATCTTCATCCTAGCCCCGATGTCAGTCTCCTGGCTGTGTTCGTGGGATGGCCGCACGAAACCAAAATCTGGGAGGTACAAAGATGAGGCTGAATTGGGGCTTATTAGATTTGATGGGAATGTAAAGTATAAACTCAAAACGATGACACTCAATAAGAACAAGTAAGTTAATACTAAGCGTGATCTTTTATGGATTACGAGTCCAAAACATCCAACCTATTTTATTAGATAACTAAGGAGAAAGCCATCTAATGAATGCATATAGTGGGTAAGTATCTACTCCGGCACGATTTCAAGGGGGTAATGAGTCGGCGGATCCGGCGAGAGAGAATGTTTTAACTGAGTTCGTTGTTTCTTGGCCTAGAGCGCGTAATGCAAAGTTATTTTATTCGTAAGATAGGGCGCAGGCGGAAAATAGGTGATCACGCGCGGGTGACAGCTAAGTGACACGGGCAAATTGATGAGGGCTGCGTCGATGAACTCGTTGGTGAAATTGAATGAACATATTCCCGACGGCATAAAATGTCAATTGAGCTCTGTGAAGCCCTAGATAATGGTCATACCCAGGGCTTCACAAAGAGCTTTTAATTTTTTAGGGCCTACTGAAGGAGTTCATTGAAATGCAAGCATTTTGTCACGCTGACGCACGTGATCGCACCACTCCCGCCTGCGCCCTATCTTACTCTGAAGCATCCAACACAAAATGTCTTCCGCTAAGCGTAAAGCAAAGTCTACATCCAATCACATTTTGAGAAATTTAGAGTGCATTTGGTCATTCCCAATAAGCAACCACACTGGTTGATTTGAAAGGGAACTCAAGCCCATGGACCTCGTCAAGGTAGCACTCAGAAGTAAAGCATGCCCCTTAAAAAGAACAGCTTTCATCTTTCCATGGGTGAACCCTCCTCCTGTTCTAAAATAAATTACTATTAGCATGGACGTAATGAGGGGAAACAAGACTATAGAGCGAACCTCGACAGGAGTGGGCCCGTGCAACGATTTGAGGTATCGCGAATAAATATCGTTTGAAGCTCGATGTTGATGATAACGCGAAAACATGTTTGAACTTGAGGCGGACCGTAGCGAATTTTGTTCGAAGAATCGACAGAAGCGATTGGCAGGGACCAAAAACAAAACAAAACATGAGACAAAATGCCTGCCCAGGACAGAGATGGAGCCATGAAGATAGCAAGGAGCCAAGCAATTTGAAGCCGAGCATGGAACGCGACAAGAAGAACCGGTAGACAAGAGGAAAGAACACAAGATGCGAAAAAGCGGACGAGGCAAGAAAGAAAGGAAAGCCAGAACGTGAACCCAGCAAGCAATGAAAAGAGAGGAGAACGAGTAATGCAATACTACCCACCCACGAACGCACCACTTTTATATCGTACAAGTCAGGGAGGGAGTCACAGTCCTTACCCTGATCCGAGCATAAGTGGTATGGACCCACAGAGTACAGCCACATGCTATTTAGCTGTTCTGGTCAAGCGTCTAAACGGCCGGATTCTAAAATTTTGCGATGAGAAAAACGTGGATACAATGAGGCTAGTACATTGCTTCGGGCATATAGGAGAAACCAAAGGCAAGAGAGGCTCAGTCATGCAACAGCTCGATTCTGGCCAATCGGATGGTGTGCCCGTCTCGGTTACGAACACCAATCATGGGTGAGCGCATCGATAAGCTGATTTGAAGATCTTTGTATGAGAAAGTGAGCGGGCAGATTGAAGAATATTAACGAACCGTGCCGACTGTTTAGCCAAGTCGATGTATCTCCTAAATGGTAATGCACCAATGGCAGAACCTTGACCTTGCGAAAGAGAAAAGTTCCCAGAAGTAACGTATCCAATGATAGATTCAGGTGATCTCAACTATGCAGAGCAATGTATCAGATTTCACGGCGAATGCCACACAAGGAAACAGGACCTACAGCGGCGTGATCTGCGTCTGTATCATCATCGTCAGGACTGTCCTCGGCATGAGTGTCTTGTTGTTTTGGAGACAGTTCGCTATCCTCCATGGCATAGAGACAAGCCATATCCTTTGGCGATCCCCTTCCCGTCATCTTCAACCGCACCCTCACAAGCGCTCCTTGGGCAATAGATGCAGAATCAACGCTATGCTCCAAAGGTAGCATATGCCGTTTCGTTCGGAAATGATTGATTTGTTGCAAAAGCATTGTCTCGGGATCCACAGTCTCGATGCAGTGCTGAACAACTTCGCCAGTGGCCACCCCACGAAGGAGCCAAGGTCGTAAACGGATGTTTTCATTAATATCCGAGGATCCTTCCTCCCGTTGAGTTGTCATCCAGTCACTTTCTGGAAAGCCGAGGACTAGTTCCCAGTCAGGAACCCATGGACTTCGCGTCCCAAGTTTTTCATATCCGACCCTCTTGCCTTTGGGTGTTCGTTCCCATTTCTCACGCTCTTCTTTAGCGTGTTCCTCAGTGTCGGCCTTGTACGAAGCTGTGAATGGATAATCGAGTGGAAAATGTCCTAATCCAGCTTCGAAGGATTGGGTCTGTCTTTCACGTTGCCCGCCCACACGAGTACCCGTGTGCGTTAAAGAGGGCCAAAATGCCATGCCCCACCCTGACGGTACGTAAAGAGTCCAGCCGTGAATGCCTTGATCTTGAGATGACGAGACTGCACTTCGAAGTGACCGTTGGATGAGCAAGCAAGGGACTCGATCGTCCAGACGAAGAGGATTGAGCTTCGTTCCAGGTCCTGTACCCTACCAGCATAGAATTAAAACAGAGGAATATGAAAAGATTCGAGAGACAAATACTTTGGATCTTCTGTCGTCAAGCTCCTTCTTCTTGTACTTCGGTTTGGCCAATTTATCTCGAACAGACTGTTCCCAAAGTTCTGAGTTCGCGAGTTCTGGAGTTGGGGTTGAACGATTGGCGGCAGGAAGTTGTGGAAAATCTTGATAATGGCTCTTGGCATTGTGGGGTGGAAAACTATCAGAAAAGTCAGCACCACGGGTGACAATAGAAAGGACAACAAGCTGACCTCAAACGAGGATCCACCACTTTCATTCCAACAACTATTCCACTTGGACAAGATGCTGATGTCTGAAGGTCACCAAGACTATCCCAAAACTGAACAGCATTGTCAGTCTGCTGCTTCCAAAAAAGAAGCACGTGACAATCACCTGAGCGAAAACTGCTCTCTTGTCCTGAGAAACAGGTTTCAATGCTCCTTTCAGCACCTGATTAGCTTTGGGGCCCATTATTTCATAGGTGTTCAACCCATTGCTCAAGTTTGTAAATTCTACTTCAACCGTTGGTGCTTCGTTGGAGGCACGACTTGCGGCGTGCAAGGCTTGTGTTGCCCCAGTCTTGAGAGCTCTAAGCGCCAGAGAAAAGATACTGGGATGAAGCCGGATCCAAATTGTCGAATTGGGAGCAGATGAAGTTGATGTTCCTGCAGTCTTCTCAGAAGTCTCCTCAACGTGTGGCCTCCACAACAAAGAAACAGGACCAAGGAGGTTAAATGGATAGTGACCATGGTCGTATAGATGGCTTTCAAACAAGCGTGAACCATTAGCATAAGATATCGCTGCTGGTGAACGGTCTTGGGGATCCAAGCAGCCTTCTAGGATAGAAACGAGAATATTTTTGGGCCCTTTCATTTCAATGATCTCAAAGTACGATGCGTCGTGTACTATGGAGCCATGCATAGCAGCTCTGTAGGATGGTCGAAACGATTTTTCTGTAGGTGTAATAGCCTAAAGCCGTGGTGAGCAGACGCGATCTATAGCGATAAAAGAATACGCACGAGACGATAGCCAAATTTTGTCTCCATATGCATGCGTTTGGCGTGCCATATATGAGTTTCAAGCCATGTCTTATCTCCTGAAGTAGGTCATATAAAATTGGGTTTAGAACTCATTCAAGTTTGAGAGAGACCAACTTTGGCGCTTTTGAAGAATTTCGGTTCTTGTTCGTCGCTTTTCTTTGCCTAGCTTAGGTTTTCGAGGTTTCTTCTTTTCCTTAACTGGGTCCATCTCAAGAATCTAGGTTAGTTGTCGTGTATTCCCAATGCAAATCGCGTATACCTCCGCAGCTGCTCGTTCTCTAAGGCGGTTGGGCACACGACGCACATCATGGCTCGCTGCACGCCTCCGAAGATGTCTTGGAAGTTCCTGCCATGCACGTGAAGTTGATGCCGATCTGTGAAAGTTTGTCAGAAAGAGTGAGGCTGCTTGGTAGACCATGTCTATCCAACCTACCCCGCGTTCTTCATTGCCAGTTCCATTGCATTGATTTCAAACGAACGAGCCTATAAATCACTTAGAAAAAAAAATCAATCATTAAATACAGTTATATACCTCAGCGAATCGCTCTACGTCAAGAGTAGGAGGGAGACCAGACATGCCTAGTGGTGTAAGTGGAAGAATAATGGCCTTTTGGCAAATTCATAACAAACTTGATGAAGTAGTTGGCTGGACCGAAATTGTGCGAGATTCTTGTATTTTTTGTTTCTTGCGATCCTTATGGGTGGGCAAGGCATTGGCCTTGCGCTTCGACATGACGGTGAGAGCCGACTTCAAGACTTCTTGCCCTTGACCATGAACCCAGCTCGCCTGGGACTCCGACAACTTCGACCTCTTCCTCTCTCATTCATCCCTAGACGCCAATTTACTTGTTCACATATTGCTCGTGATGCAACCGTCGCTACGCCAGCTCCTGCGAAGCGTCCCATAGGTGGTATTCGTGGCGGGTAAAGTTTCAAACTGTTTTGACCAATGCTGTTCAGTCTCCCTTAGTGATTTTTTAGAATTGTTGGCTTTCTTCTCGGTTTCTCATTGGCAGCATCATTTGCCGCTTACAACCTTCTCGACGAATATCAACGAGCTTCCGCTGCCCTTCAATCCAGCGTCAACGAGTTGAAAGAATCAACTAACCGTGTTCGTATCTCCGTTTCCCCCCGTGTGTGTCAAACAGTTTGAACTATTTCACAATAGGTTACAGATCAAGTCAAGCGTATTTCTGTCCTCGAGAAAGACATGAAAGCACTGGAACAGGCTAGTGCATCAAAAACAGAAGTGTCCCGGATCCGGGCTGAGATTAAGAAAGTAATTGACGGTTTGCACGTCGGTAAGCAAAGCTTATACGAACACGGTTTACCTTATGGTCCCGCTCAAACATATTCTAATCCAGAGCTTCTCGACCTTCGGTCACAACTTTGGGGCGTCCGTATGTGTATTGTTCTCGTGTTTCGCACCGCCTTTAAACCTTCTACAGAACAAGATATACGATCAACCCAGAAGAAAGTTGGGGCTCCTTCAGCCCCTACACCCGCTGTTGAGCCACAAAATCGTATTTAGTAGACTATTGTCAATTCTATAGCGCCTGCACACTGCACGGACTCCCTCAAATGTTCCGATCTGCCTTCGGTGCTTGTATAATGAAAAACCAGAACGTAGGGGTGATTCAAACACGAGGGTGTGCTAAAACAAGGTCAAAGGTGCCTCGAACAACGAACGTTAACTGTTCTGGTTGTACACGCATTTTCGAGTTGCTACGGACTGCCGATTATCGTTCCAGTACACTGCGCATGGGGGAGAGACAAAAAGCTCCGAACGCCCCCAAATCATGTCTCCTGAATACCTTTCAAATGATTCCATAGGACTTTTCCAGGTCACAGATGCTTGTTCGACCTTAACTTTCAAGTTGAAGTGGACGGAGATGTGTTCCCCCTGTGTGTCCAAGGGTCGAGGTGATTCTTAAAAGACATGTCCTTTGTTGTGCAAGGCGGCTAGGAAACCAGGAACAATGTCGGAGGATCAGCTCGACGAGATGAACAAGCCGTAACCAGGTCCAAAAGGTGCCCGGCAGCAAAAAACTTCCAAAAAAGGGAATTCGTCATCAGATGTTCTTCCTGTTGACTTCGTCCGCTCGCTCCGAACCTGGGCGGGCTTCCCTGCCATGTTGCCTGGACACGGTGGCTCCGATGCATATAAAATAGGGCTTGCGTCCTTTCGCCGATTCTCTACCTTCAACCCCACCTTCCTTCTTTCTTTGGTTCCCACCCCTACTGCTTGCCAGTCAAGCCGGTTCTTGTTCATAAACCGCTTTTCTTTCTTATTTTCTTGCTGGGCCTATCGTTCGTTTCACACCACCCTCTTGTATCAACTTTTCGTCGACTGGTTTTCTTTTGCCCGTTTCTTTTCAAAACACAAAAAATGCTTTCGTACAAAGTCGTACTCCTCGCTCTTGTTTCCAGCGTTCTCGCTGCTCCTATTCCCCGTGAAGTTCCGCAAGGTATTTTTTTTTGTTAACTAGGTTATAAGCTTATTGATGTACTCATCGCTTTGTCTTAGAACATTCTCATGAGGCCATCGTCCGGGCTGTCAATACATCTTTGAAGGTCAGCAACCCGGACAACATCCAGGATGCTGTTTTTGGTCTCTTGGGAGCGGCTGCCGCTAAGAACGGTGCCGGTAACATTGCTGTAAGCTAGTCTTGCTAGCTCCTCAATTTTCTTTGTTTGACACTCTTCAGGACGCGGATTGCCTCCAGCAAGCTACCGCCGACCAGGCTTTCACTAATGCGAAGGCTGCCAAGGACGTTGAGGGCATGACCACTGCTCTTCTTTACCGTGCTCTCGAGCGCAACACCGGAGCCGTTGGACAGGCTTCTCCCCTTTGCAGCAGCATCAAGGCTGTCAACCCTGAGATTGCTGCTCTCACTCAGCACCAGGATCCTGCCGGTCAAGGTGCTCAGGCCGCCAACAAGGCCCTCACTCTTACTCTCGCCAAGCAGATTGCTTCCATTGGTGGCGATCCTGTTCGTGCTCTCGACGCTGGTACCTTCGCCCCTGGTCAAATTGGCGATCCCACTGCCAAAGGAAACACTTGCGACGGTTTGTAGCTCTCGATTGACAGACATAACGAAATACTGAGAACTGTTTTTTGTAGATGCCAACGATGCCGTTGGTTGTATCGTGTCTCAGAATCTTTTAGTGAAGGACGCGACTGAAGCAGAGATCACTGCTGCTGTTGGTGGTGCTGCTGCTGGCGGTGCCGCTTCTGGTGCCGCTGCTTCTGGTGCTGCTAATAATGCTGCCGATAATACTGGTGATGCCGCCGCCAGCACTTCTGCTGCTGCCGATAGCAGTGCGTCCGCCTCTGCTGATTGTGGTGTACGTTATTTTTTAATACTTTTTGCCTTCGTTCGCTCATACTGATGGTCGGTTTGCAGCCTGCTACTGTTACCGTAACCGCCTCTTCTGCTGCCGCCGCAACTGCTACAGCCGTCGATAATGCTGCTGATAACACTGGTGCTGCTGATGAGGAGTGCGATGCTACTGGTGCCGACAACACATCTGCTGATGCCGGCGCAGCAGCGGACCCAGCAACCCTCGGCGATGCTGACTTTGGTTCTTGCTCGACCCCTGAGTGCGTTTCAATCTTTCATCATTAATGCTTTTTTTTAATTCGTCATTAGGATTGAATTCGGTGTTGGCTTTGACGGCCGTAAGGAGACTTCATTCCAGCCCAAAGACAAGACCAGCTTCAACCACGGGTCTGCTCAAGCTATTGGCATCATCACCCAGTTTATCTGCGATACGCTTACCAACAGCTGCAAAGCCAACCAAGCTGCTAAGGATCTGTGCACCAAGGCCCAAGCTGCTGCTGCCGCCGAAGCTCCCAAGCAGGGTATTGATGCTGACGCATTCAACCTCGTCTTCGGTATCACCACCGTGAGCCTATTCCTTCTGTACCCTTTCACCTACAAGGACTAATGGTTTTTTTTCTCAGAAATTCGCTGATGTCCAGGCCATCGATGATCAAGGTCGTCCCGTTGCCGCTGCTGCTCGTCGTTCAGCGACTTTTGATGCCCTCCGTGCCCGCCTCAACCGCCGCCAACCTGTTCGTCGTGCAGCTTGCGCCACTGCCGCCGCTTCTTCGTCCGCTGCTGCGACCGCCGCCGCCTCTGCCACCGCAAGCGCTCCCGCTGCTGCTTCTTCGTCAACAGCTGCTGCTGGCGGTGCTGCATCTGGCAACATCCAGACCTTCACTGGTGCTCTCGGAGGTGCCAAAGCTCCGGCAGTTACCAAGGGTGGACGTGGTCTTGTTGTTGAAGGCAGTGATGACTTCTTGAACGCCGGTGCTGCTCTCGGCCGTTCCTGCGACATCCAGCACAACCAATGCGCCAACCTCGCCAACAGCGGAGGAGGATTCAGCGTTGGTGACTGCGACAAGCAAAACAACGACTGCCACGCTGCCATTTCTGCATAAAAGATTGTACGAACTCTTCTCCCCTGCATTTTTTCATGTTTCGAAAACGTACACGATACCTGATACCTTGCTCACATCCCAGTTCGCGTATTTTTTGTATATGCATATGACCAGTTCTTCGATGCGGGTGTTTTCTTTCTGTGGAACCGTTTTTTTGTGATCATCATACAATATCTCGTGTAGCGCTAGCCTTTCTTTATCCATTTTTCTACATTTTACTCACTGCAAGTACTTGGCAAATAGCATTTGGGTGGAACCACCCTTTCTCAATGTTTCTCGCTGAAATCCTGAAGACGCAAACAAGCACGAAGGCTTTAAGATGTTAAAATGTCATCAGGAATTTAGGAATTTATATAGGATTTAAATTCACTGGTGAAAAGGGCTTCAAGTTTTGAGGCAGGCAACAGACCTGAAAATTGGGGGACAAAAACAGGTACTTGTGCACGGCTTCCCAAACGTAGCCGACATCATGTCTTACACTAGGCGAAATGATAACTAGGACAGTTTTCATTTTGGCTTATTCCTCTGGGAAATAGATATGGGGGAGACGTATAGTACTTTGAGGCTGTTCGGAACGTCGCCTAAGAGCACCAGCAAGTGAAAGGCATTGACAAGAGTCAGCAATGTAGTGAAAGCGGGTCTCGGGGCTGGAATTAGAACATTTACGTTCATGACAACCCTTGATATTTGGAGATGGTAACTGAGAAGGTGGTGTGCGATGAGGAGAAGACTTGTGGCACGACTTTCCGACCCACATTGGTCCGATAGTTTCCCCGCTTCTTCCATTTCCTTTTCGCCGCATTCTGCTTGGTCCTAACTACCATGTTCGTCATGCCAATGCTCCTGAAACTAGTTCTGACGCCATATTCAGGTCTTCTAGAGATATATTTCTTGTTATTGGAGGGAGCGGTTTCCTTGGACGCCACATTGTAGAGCAGCTCAAAGAGCGAGGAGACTCCGTCACCGTTTTTGACGTTGTCCAACGATACCATGATACCCCCTTCTATTCTGGCGATCTTTGCGACCAAGAACTGGTTTCTGATGTTCTCAGAAAGGTTTATTATCTCATTCCGTGCAAATACACCTCTCTCACACCGTTTATTTTCTTTTTCCAGAGTGGCACAACCTGCATTATTCACTGCGCATCTCCTCATGGCGAATCGAACGACCCAGGGCTTTTTTTTAGGGTTAATGTTGAGGGAACCAAGGCAGTTATTGCTGCTGCTGTTCAAGCAGGTGTTAAGAAGCTTGTGTACACAAGTTCCGCTGGTGTTCTGTACAGCGGTGAAGATTTAATGGACGTGGATGAACGTACTCCCTACCCAACAAAATCATTTGATGCCTACAATGAGTCTAAGGCTAAAGGAGAGCAGGCTGTTCTTGAAGCTAACGGAAAGAGTGGCCTGTACACCGTCGCGCTCAGACCGGCCGGAATATTTGGGTATGAACTAATGATCTCATTGTTTTCTACATCTCACAGTTATCTCTAGCCCCGGTGACCGACAAGCCCTTAAGGGCTTCCACGATGCATTCATGGATAATAAAACTGGTGTCCAAATTGGCAATAACACGAACCTCACAGATTGGACATACGTCGGCAATGTCGCATATGCTCATCTCCTTGCTGCAGATAAGCTCTTCACTCCGCCGCCGAGTGAGCCCCTCGGTGACTTCGAAACCGTACCAGAGGAACCTCCCAGCCTCACCCAGAAAGAGATCGAGCTAATCGAAACACGCTTATCCCCAGTCTCACTCACTACGGGTACAAACAAAATTCCAACTTCTGCCTCTCGCCCACTTGGTCCTTACGTCACTCCAAACCCAAACGCAGCACAGCTTGAGCATAATTGGAAAAGCGAACCCAACACCCCATCTTCTCATCCCATTTCTCGAACAAAATTCGATCAAATGTCTTTTCCTGGTCTTTCAACGGCCAAACTCTATAACCCCGAGGTCAGTCCGCTTCAGGTTGCTGGACAGGCATTCTTCATTACGAACGGAGAGCCCATTTACTTTTGGGACTTTGCTCGCCTCATCTGGTCATATTTGTTCGAGTGGTTCCCGGAGAAGAAGCACAAACAGACTGCAGCTCCATGGGTGTTGAGCAAAGACACAGGAATGATGATCGCATCTTTGCTGGAGACGGCAGGTTGGCTAACGGGGAAGAAGACTGTGCTGACGCGCTTCCGTGTATCCTTTTGTTGTTCTACGAGATGGCATAACATTGAGAAGGCAAGAAGGGTGCTCGGTTATGAGCCGCAAGTCGGAGTGGAAGAAGGTGTGCGGCGAATGATGGAGGTTAGTTAGAATTCATTCGTTCTCCCGTCTCATTTTACTAACGTCTCCATAATTTACAGTGGTGGAAAACAGAAGTCCTCGACACTAAAACTCAGTAGACAGCCTTTTATGATTGCACTTTTTGTCTCTACAAACGGGTCTGACATTCCGCTCTTTTTTGCCTTCAAGAAACGATCTGTGTTTTCTGTTGCCTTCAGATCTCCGTTCTTAACTTTATCGAGCCAGCGCTGTTGACTCATTCGGTAGCGCAGGGACTGCCGCCACATGCTTTCGCATGTGAAAGGATACTTAAACGAAGAAACCGGAGACGTCTGGCGATGGCACTTAGCCAGCTCCTTCGCAAGTTGATGTCAGAATGACTGTACAACTTCTGAGCCATTTTCTTCCTCTCCTTCCCTGACCAAAACTTCCAGGTCCCTCGCCGATACGCAACTCAGCAAATCTTTCTGGACGATCTACGACACCTTCTTGAGACAGCGCCTCTTGACCTCTGCGCGTCATGGCCTCTCGCGCTCCAAAATGGCCTTCCCGAAACTGAGACCGAATTGAGAGCACTTTGTCGTAGCGTGGTTGGCAACATAAACAAAAGTACCGGCTCTTCTTTCATGTACTTTCGTCGCTGCTCTTTGAGTACCTCATTCACTAATTTTTCAGGATCTTGAAGTATGGGCTTGACAATAAATCTGCATGGTACCGATGCAAGTATTCAAAGAGCTCCAAAAACGGCCCCGACTGTCGCTTCAATTGCTGTGGAAGGCTGAAACTGGCTTTGGAGGAGCGACTTCGAGGAATAAAGCCAAGTGTACATGTTCGTGCAGTCATGAAGCTGCATCATGGCTGTCTTCATTATGACGACAAATCGACTCCGTCAAAGAATTCTGACCCAATCTCTAACAGTCGTCGTAAAAATATGACGTCCAGTAAGTCCATTCCAAGCAGTGCACTTCGTGAGTTGGATGCTCACCAGATTTTTAAAAAAAAGAAGTCACTCCTCGAGCGCACTTCGCTGAAACTACAGTTTCCTCTGGCTCCCTCGTTCGCCGTTGCAAGAAACCACTCTGTCCTTACTACGTTCCATCCCATTCAGGCTGGGTGTTCTGTGCATCTTGTCGATTCAACTTAACCAGCAATCGCCGAGACAAAAAGGTACCTAATGCATCCCCGTTCGTCTGCTATCGATGCAAGTGTCCCGGACCTACACCCGTTGGTGGCTATAAATCCTGCGACTCATGCCGGAGCAAGCATGCTCAAAGCGACAGAGAATACAAGGCGAGTCGGAAGCAGCTGAGTTCAACTGTCAAAGTCGGGCAAATGCCGTCTCAATTATCAACCCTTCCTAATTTCATCTTTACTCCTTCTCCTACTCCCTCGCCTCCCGACATTCAACTTGATGCTTCAAATGCGGGTGACGACGGAGCAGACGAAGGTTATAGTATGCCTCCTCCGGCTGGTCATGAACCTACCCAACATAGTCTAAGTATTTCCGAGCCTCTTTCGCGGACTAACACGGAGGGTATTAGCGAAAAGCAGGTGAGCACTTGAAATCTAAGTAACACCCAGTTGCATCGCCAATGTCCAACTTTTTCATGTACTAAGCTTCAGACTGCATCTATACCCGCTCCTGAGTTTGTGACATTTCAGCTCAGTCGGACCGTGGCCAAAGAGTTGATAATGCAGCTGAAGTCGAGCGGGGTGGAGTTTGAAGCAAACGATCAGAGTATCGTATAAGTAAACAAGTGACCTGCAAATGCTCTACATGGTAAGAACATTAGCTGTATCCACAGAATACTTCACCTTTCCTATATCACCTAGGACAATATAAGAAGGAGTTTCGACCACAATGATAATCGTAAAATATGAAATCTGCGACGAAGCAGCCTGAGACCTTATCGACTACAAAGCTCGATATTAGTAGTGCAACGCGGATAATAATATTAAATGTGTTCTATCAGTTCCCTCAAAATGCATTCAATTACATAGTACATAGAATAAAATTGAAGCCGGTAGCCTTCATGTAGAAAGAGAAAACTCGCTCGCATGTGTGGAATTCGCTAGAGGGATTGCATCCGATCGATCACGACTTCAGCAAGGCACCACATTCTTTGTTTTGTGCCATTGTCACCAGAATCCAGATCCTCATTCTCGATCTTGTCGCTTCAGCGTGGTCTATTCTTTTGGTCGCACGGGAACTACGTATCGATGGACAGCTTTGGGTGCTCAAACGAAGGAACTCGAAGGACCTAGCTATCAGCACTGTTTTTGTGAAATATTTCATCCTTCACCGCGAAGCTTTGTCACTCTATATCAGAATGACTGTGCAGCTTTTGAGCCATCTTCTTTTCTCCTCTTCCTCTAACCTAACTTTCCAGGTTGCTCGTCAATATACAAATCAACAAAGATTTCTCGACGACCTAAAACCCCTTCACGAGACCGCACCTCTTGATCTCTGTGTGTCGTGGCCCCTCTCACTGCGGAATGGGCCTCTTGAAACTGCGGCCGAGTTACAAGTATTTTATCAACGCGTGGCCGATAAGATAAACGAAAACATTGGCTCTTCCTTCATGTATTTTCGCTCTTGCTCTTTGAGTACCTCACTCACCGATTTTTCAGCATCCGAGGGTATGGAGACAACACTAGATCTGCGAAGTACCAATGCAAGTACTTGAAGTCCTTCAAAAAAGGTCGCCATCGTCGCTTTGATTGCTCCGGAAGGCTGAAACTGACTCTGAAGGAGGAATTTCAGGGACCTAAACGAAATCTTCGCGTAGTCGTCATGTTGCATCACGACTACCTTCACGATGTCAGAGAATCTGTTACTATAAAAACTCTACCAATCTCCAACAATCATCGTATAAGGACGAGGTCCAGTGAGTCCCGTTCCTGTAGTGTATCCCGTCCATCGAGCCCTCACCAGTTTGGAAGTTACTCCTCACACACCTCCCGTTGAGGTTATAATCGACTCCCCCTTTCGACGCTGCAAAAGGAATCGCTGTCTTAACCACGTTCCATCCCATTTAGGCTGGGTCTTCTGTGAACAATGTCGACTCGATATATATGGCAGCCGGAGAGGCAAGAAGTCACCCAGCCAATCTCCTTTTGTCTGCGTTCAATGCAAGCTTCCTAAACATACACCAGTTGGCGGCTATACAACCTGTGATTCGTGCCGAAGCAGGCATGCAAAGATTAGCAGAGAATGCAGGGCGCGTCAGAGGCAACTCAGTTTGGTGGCTAAACTAGAGCAAACGCCAACTCGCTTATCACATGTTCCTACATTCCTCTTTACGCCATCTCCTACCCCTTTGCCTTCTGAGATTCGACCTGACTCTTTGAGCTTGGGTGACGACAACGCGGACAGGAGTGATGAGACGCCCCCTCCAGCTCATCTTGGACCTGCCAGACGTAGTTTAAGTGGCATCCGGCCACTTTCACAAACCACCACGGGAGACGTCAGTGAAGAACAGGTGGATACTGAACAAATAGGCAGCACCATGTCAGATCGCCAATATTCAACTCCTTACTCACGTACTGCACTCCACACTACATCTGCGCCAGCTTCCGAGTTTGTGACACTTCGCCTCCCCCGGACTGTGGCCGAAATGTTGTTAAAGCAACTTAAGATGAGCGGAGTGGAAGTTAAAACAGAAGATGAGAGTAGTATTGAGTAAGAAATGACCAGTTTCTCAACAGTATGACATAAATACTTTATGTGGTAAGAAATTGAGCATCATCAGCAGGACCCATCAGATTTTTTTTTTTCGCATTCTCTCTTTTCTTTGGTAACGCCGCGATTATATATATACAGTATTTAAACACTGTAGAACATGAATATAGGAAATCTTAATATTAGCTCTTTGTATTAGGTTCACAAACAATGAACGTCCTTACCTAGCGCCTCAAATCAAGAACCGCTTTTTAGCAAAGGAGCCATATACATCGATTGTTGTTACAATGCTCATGGTCGCTCGCAAATAAAGATACTTCAAACGGGAAGTATAAGATAGAGGAAAAGTCACTATTGGTATAGAAATGCGGAGTTTCCACGTGTGTAGTAGGTACAAGCAGTTTGTTGAGGAAACTAAAATTTTGCGTATCATAATCTAATTAAAATGTGTCTTATACGAGAAGAGAAAAGCTATGGATAAAAGAAGAATGGTAAGAGGGCAAAGGCAGAGACTATCGACTTGGGGCTACAATTTGCTAGGACATAGAGTGGCTAGCACTGTTGTCTCGTGTTGAAGTTGAAGTTGGCCAGATCGTTCCAGATATGTAAGTAGAAGGACATCATTTTGGGGTCCTGCACAATACTTGAGAAAGGATGAAGGCTAGGGAACTTGAACTTAGTCTTGGACCACAATCACCAGGCTAAAATAGCACATTCTTCCGACGCTCAAGGTCCTTCGCAGACAAAGACCGTCCTGGGTACCCTTCTGATGTTCTATGAAGTGTCATAACATTGAGAAGGAGAGAATGAGGCTTTATCATGGCCCATAAGCTGGGCTCGGGGGAGGTGTCGGGAGGCGAATGATTTCAAATAGAAGTCGATTCATTCTCTCCCCTCTCGTTTCACGAACGTCTCTATAAATTCATGGCCTTGTAGGCATGGGTTCTTGGTACTAAATCTTTTTAGCCTTTAGTAATTATCCTTCTCGTTTCCATGACATTGTTTGACAATTGGCTCCTTTTTTCTGTCTCCAAAAATGTTCTATTTTTTTGGGTTGTTGCCTCCGGATCCCCGTTCTTCGTTATATCGTTCTAGGGCTATCGATTTGTTAGGTGACACATGAACTACAAAAAATACCAGGCAGATAAGCTGATATCCTTACAAGAGATGGAAGAATTCTTATGAATCCGCTACGGGAATAAAGAGATTGATTTCATATCTGTACTATTGTATCGAGTGTATCGACGATACATCTATATCGGTAGGTTCACCTAACAGTTGTATCCATGCAATATATTTTACGAAATGACACAGATATATCGAATTTGGGTGTATCGATGGCCAGCCTTAGGTACTTAAACGAAGGAGCTCGAAGGAACTTGACATATTGGTACTTGTGCAACACCTTTGCAAGTTAGTGTCAGAATGAATGTAAAGCTTCCGAATCGCCTACTTTCTTCTCCTTTCTCTGATCAAAACTTCCAGATTAGCCGTCAATATGCAAACCAGCGAGTGTTTCTGAATAACCTAGGCCCCATTCTCCAGACAGCACCCATTCAACTCTGCGCATCATGGCCTCTCACACTACAGAATAGCCTTCTTGAAACTGAGGACGAGTTGCGAGAATTTTACCGAAGCATGGTTCGCAGCATAAACGACAGGACCGGCTCCTCCTTCGTGTACTTTCGCTCTTGCTCTTTTTCAGTCTCATTCACCGATTTTTCAGTATCAAGGAATATTTGTATGAGAGTACATCTGCAAGGTACCGATGCAAATATTCAAAAAAATTCCGAAAAGGCCACGACTGTCGCAATAATTGCCACGGAAAGTTGAGTTTGACTCTGGAGGAGCAATTTAAGGGACCTAAGCGAAGTCTTGTTGCTCTTGTTGCTCTCGTTAAGCTGCATCACGGCTGCCTTCATGACGATAACAAAGTCATTCCATCGGTGAAATCTAAGCGCATCTCCAACAGTCGTCGTACAAGGACATCTAGTGAGTCCCATTCCATTCAGTTTCTTAGTTGGACACTCACCAGATCTATTACAAGTTACACTTCGCACACACTCTGCTGAGGCCACACTCATTTCCGACTCCCTTGTTCGTCCTTGCCAGAGACTACACTGTCTTAACCATATTCCATCCAATTCGGACTGGGTCTTATGTGAATCTTGCCGACTCGATTTAACCCGTAGCCGTACAGGCAAGAGTCAATCTCCTTTTGTCTGCGCTCGATGCAAGCTTCCCAGACCTACACCAGTAGGTGGCTATATAACCTGCGATTCATGCAGAAGCAAGCATGCTAAGAGGGACAGAGAATATAAGGCGCGTCAGAGGAGGCTGCGTTCGACAACTAAACTCACACCAGCGCCATCTCGCTTATCCCACGTTCCTGATTTTCTCTTTACCCCGTCTGCTACTCCTTCGCCTTCTGGCATACAAGTGGACGCTTTGAGCCTGGGTGGCGATGAAGCGAACGAGGACCATTCGACGTCTCCTCCGGGTCCTCGTAGACCTCCTCGGCGTGTTTTAAATGGCTTCCGGTCTCTTTCGCAGTCTACCGCGGAAGATGTCGGTGAAGAGCAGGTGGGTACTGAAGGAGTAGACAACACCGGTTCACATCGCCAACCTTCAACTTCTTCTTCAAGTACTGCACCTCACACTCCATCTGCGCCGGCTTCCGAGTTTGTGACAGTTTGCCTCCATCGGACTGTGGCCGAAGAGTTATTGAAACAAATAAAGATGAGCGGAGTGGAAGTTAAGACAGAAGATGAAAGTAATATTGTATAAGGCAATGAAAATTTTTCTTAAAACTATGGCATGAATGCTTTATGTGATTAGAATGCGACGCTGTTTCCCGTGCCACGAACCAAGAACAACGATACTAGGTGCAGTTCTAGTTGTTGTTTTTTCAAAGGAAATGTCAACTCTCCGACATCAAGTCGGATCTCAGACTTTATAGGCCTATCTTCTGCTGTATCGCCTACTTCTGGCCATGGCCTGGTAGGACAGCGCCCTCCAGTTTTGCGCAATATTTTCGGACACTCTCACTTCAGAGATGCGTCTTTGATACTTACTGCAGTTTAACATTCTTGAGTATAAATGCTGGAAAACCTCAATATCAGCTCTTTGTCAAGAGCTGATATCTGGCCAATGAACCATACAAATCGTTCGTTGTTCCAATGCTCAAGGTCGTCTGCAGAGAAGAACGCTCCGAATGTCGAATGTAAGATGGAGAAAAGACATTATTGGTATAGGAATGCGAAGTTTCCACATGTATGGTAGGTACAAACAGTTCGTTGGAGAAATCAAATTCTTGCGTGTCATAATCTATGAAGATGTGTCGTGTATCAGAAGAGGGGGAAAAAAATCTATAGATAGAAGAAAAATGGCAAGAGGGCAAGTACAAAGACTATGGATATTGGGATAACAATTTGTTGGGACATAAGATGGCTAGCACCGTTGTCTCGCGTTGAAGTGGACGTTGGCGTGATCGTTCCAGATACGTAAGTAGGTTTGTAAGTTTGGTCGGGTAGGAATATATCATTTTGGGCTCCTACACAATATTTGAGAAAGGGTGAAAGTGGGAATGAGGGGGTAGATGCACATACCATTGGCAAACCCACATTTGGCATTATATGCAGGAGAGCGTGGTTGTCCCGATAGATCATTACCTTCGACTTCGATGTTATTCAGCTCGGCTTGATTCCAGTATAACATCTGCTTGGCTCCTTTGGTGCATTTCGTCGGATCATCTTCACACCTAAAAGAGGTTTGTGTCAAATTGAAGCGAAGAGGACAACACAACAAAGCTAACCAGGTTGGTGGCGCCGGGTTAGCTAGTGCTCGCGTACCCGTTTGTCCGGTGACTTTACATCTAAATGCTTGCATATAGATGTTTGGTTCACCACAGCCATTTGGAATCCAACCCCACTAAAAAACGATCAATCAAAATTTCTGGCGGTGACGGTATAACAAAGAAAGGCGAACCGCGCATATGCAGCCCTTCTCAGGACAAGCAGGTAAGTCGGGGACATCATAGATTGCCACTCGTTTCCAGGGAGTACTGCAAAGCAGGTGAGTGTCATGTTACTTCAGGGAAGAAAAACGAACTTGTCAAGCGTGGTAAATACAACCAAATTCTCTTTAGTCACTTGAGAAAGTTCGGACTTGAAAAGACGGTTGGTGAACTCAAGAAATTAAAGGTGGTGTCTATACGCACATTATATGATATCGCGAACGACGTCCCCGCAGCCATACTCTCATTTTGGGTATGAACTACAGCTAATGTTAGTTTATAACTCAGAAAATTATCTTGAGAGATATACTGTTGGGAAAGGTGATACAAGGCATTGACCCGTCCGGCTGCCTTTGACCTTCGTCTATAGTGTCGGAGCCTGTGACACGCTATCGGCGGATAATACGAGAATATCATACATAGCTTACCGTGCCCAAATATTTTCGCGTCTTTCCCACCCTTATCATAAGCCAATGTAGTGAAAGCTAAAGAAAGGTTTTGAGAGAGAATTAGTTGAGATGGAGTCAGTCCACGCACCTCTATTTGTGGCCAATTCCACGGTAAACTGACCGTTAGCAGGGAGCTCAAGAAAGACACCATCATCAGGGGGAAATTCGTCGCACTATATATGAACGTGGTTTGTGAGCTGAATTCGCGATGTTTGAAAGAAAGACAGGCCGCACAGTTGTAGCATGATTGAACCACCAGTCTTTAAAGGGAAGTTGGAACATGGGGGTCGTTGGATATCCGTGGGACATGTCGTCTTAGGCCATTGAGCAAGTTAGTTGACGGCGGAGAGAGAACAATAAGTTGCCGCACCGCGATTTGGGTCGATTCCTTTCAAGCTATGGGAAAAGTTTTAGGCCCAAGAGCCCTAAAATCGACGTGGATACACACCAATACATGCCTTTGAGTGAATAGATAAGTTGGCAGTAAGTATAAGAGTCGAAAACAATGACGTGCCGGGATGCCATGCAGCAAAATGGCTCTCAACACTGCGCGCCAGCAGCACAGAGAGAGCAAGAAAGAGTAAAGCGTGCATATCAAAGGCGAAATAAACAGTCGACGAGGAAAGACAGTGGAAGGATGAGACAAGCTTAGAAATTTAACATGACCATTACAAGACAAAAGGTGCAGTGCGGTTTAGGGGGGCGTCAAATCTTGATGGCCCTCTTCCCAAACCAAACCCGCGACTACATCCTAGCTTTTCAATTTTCTTCATGGTACCCCCGATTCTCGAGCATTTCGATTAAATCTACGATAATTTCGCCTTTGCCTGAGGAATTCAGAGCCTACTTGAACGCAGATAGTGTCTTTGTCCCTCAAGGGTCTGACAACTTGTTTGTAATCCTACTTGCTTGTTCAAACGACACGCACAGTATTGAGCGTCTGCTAGTGATCCGGAGAGCCAACTTTCTGACGATGAGGATAGCGCAAGCGAGGACTCCGATGAACCTTCCGAGTCGTTCTCTTTCCCTGACTTGGATGCACAAATTCGGGCGTGTATAGACAATTACACGGCAGTTTTTCCCAAACTCAACTTTTCGTCTCCTAAGGTCAGCTTTAGTCTTTTTCAAATTTGAAGGTTTCTCAATCGCTAAAGGACGCATCTTGGATCTTGCCACCTTCCTCTCCCCTCAAGTGTACATCTCCAGCAGACGTCTATCTCCTGCTCAAGTCCAGCGACTTCATCAGCCATGATCTTGACGAATCAAACGTCTTCTCTCAATGCGAGTCTTCTCAGAACGATCCTAACTATCCTTATGTCCTTGAACTGGTCCTGAGGAAATGGTATCCTGTTGATAGAAGTCGTGAGCTCAGATGCTTCGTTCGTGATAATGCGCTTATTGGTGAGTGGTCCGGATATGTGGTAGGTTCTTTGATTGAACACCCTTTCCTTTGCAGCTCTATGTCCTCGCGACACCAACTACTACGACTTTTGGAATGAATTAGAGACTCAGTCTAAAGTCACAGTATCTGTCCACTCCTTTTGGGAAAGAGAGATTAAACCAAAATGGACATTCCACGCAGACTGTAAAACCTTTCTTCTCTTTCTCGTCATATCACGCTCTCATGAATAAATAACAGATATATTCGACTTTCTCCTCACTCGTGACCTCTCAACAGGTCATATCATCGACTTTTCTCCATATTCAGGGACAACTGACTCTCTACTATTTTCTTACGATGATCTTCAAGCTCTGAGTTCATCCGCGTCTGCACCGCTGCTCCGTGTTATCGACTCTCGGACGCATCCTGCCGCCATTTCGAATGCTCCGACTAATCAGCATAATATGATTCCTTTTGAGGCACTCGCACTGGGTAATGGCAGGACGATCGAGGAATTTGCGGATGCGTTTCGAGATGAGGTACAGAAGTCGATTCATTAAGATAATGCTCCTCTCTGCATATGACCACCTACACGCCAAAGCGGGGCATTTTTGTCTTCTATCTCGGTGGTAGAATGCAAAAATCTAAGAGTGCTGTGCGAAATAGGTGGCGGCGCATGTTGGAAATCTCGTGTTATTCTGGAAAAACCTTACACAAAAAGGCAGGTCTAATGCAAACAGTACCAGCTGATTTTACTAAAATGTAATTGGATCGTCTCTTGTTAGAGTGAAGAAATGACCAATTGCCTTGAAAATTCTCGACTCGAACAAACCATGGGCGTGGGAGGTTTGCGCCTACAGATAATCCTATGGTTGGCATTGGCGGACCCCGTTGGAGACTTGTACTAGTTGTTTCGGCTTTGTGGCGACAGGACGTAAGTCCTTGAGACCTCCTTTCTCGTCCCAAAGGATCAGGATGGCCGTGCGGCGCGAAGGGGAAAAAAAAGAAAAGTACCGTGATTTTTACAAATGGGGATAATGAAGGCGGACCCCAAGCAATCTTTTTGCCAGTGGCCCCCAAGCTACCTCTCCTGCTTCCTTCATCCACGACAGGCTTCCTGTTGGCAGGGCATTTGGCGACCGCACACTTTCCTTTCTCCTTAGACTAGATAGAGCGCGTCTTCACCTAGAATGGCGTCCGTTACAAAAGAGACAAAAGAGACGACAGTTGAGCAGGGTGTCTACGTCGTCCCAGACTTCACCATTAAAGAGCTGCTCTCCATCATCCCGTGCGTTCAAGTTCCTCTCGGTTTTTTGGCCTCTTCCCCCCGCTCACTTCGAATTAGTTCGCATTGCTTCAAGCGTTCTGCGTTGAAATCGTCGTCGTACATGTAACGTGGTTTCGCATCAAGCCTGGATGGAACTATCTGACCACATTTATCAGCCTTTGGGATCTCACTGTTATTGCCGCCGTCTACAAGACCGCCAGCTACGCGGATGCCTATGTCACCTCAGGAAATATCGACTTTCCTCACCCGCTTCTCCTACCAGCAGCCCGGGTAGCTATTTGGGCTCTCTATGGTTTCTGGGCGGGCCTGTTCGCCACCGGTCTATGGGTTATTGCCCATGAGTGTGGTCACCAGGCGTTCTCCGAGTCCAAAACTATCAACAACACCGTTGGATGGATTCTTCACTCTGGGTATGTAATTTTTTTCTTTCTCGCGCTGGCAACGACTTAACGGTTGCCGCGAACAGTCTCGGCGTTCCTTACCACTCTTGGCGTATGTACTAGCCCTATTTCTTCTCTTTCACCTATTCTGAGCTGTTTTTGCAGGCATTACTCATGGCAAGCACCATGCCTCTACTTCCCACCTCACCCAAGATCAAGTCTTCGTTCCCAAGACTCGATCTGAACTTGGGCTTCCCGCGTTTAACGAAAATGGTGAAGATAAGCACGGCTCTCGCGTCTCTGACCAAGTCAAGAAAGAGCTTGTTGAAGCACTTGGAGATTCTCCCATTGGCGCTACCATTGGATTTGCCACTTACCTAGTAAGCAGTGGAACTCTCGTGCGATAACATTAGCTTATTGTACTCGGTGTAGCTTGTTGGTTGGCAAATGTATTTGATCAGGAACGCGTCCGGTCAAAAATACAAGGGCGTAACGAACCGTACGGCCATTCCTTCACGTCTGACTTCCTAGGATTACTGACCTGAATATTCTTCCCCAGATTTCAATCCAAACGCAGCCATGTTCGCACCACACCAGTTCAACCAGATCATCCTCTCTGATATTGGTATTTTCCTGTGGCTTGCAGCCATTGTTGCGTCCATTCAATACTGGGGCTTCTCTACTTGGTTTATCGTCTACGGTGTTCCTTATATTTGGTACGCTTTTATCTGCTACGCATTGCACCAATTCTGATTTCTTTTCTTCCCTTCAGGGTTCACCACTGGCTTGTATGTATCACCTTCCTCCAGCACACCGATCCTATTCTGCCCCACTACCGCGCATCTCAACACAACTTTGTCCGAGGAGCATTGTGCACGCTCGACCGTAATCTCTTGGGTGACCTTGGCAGCATTATGGGATGGATTGGCGCACATGCGACCCATGGTATTTCTGAGACCCATATCCTCCATCACGTTTCGAGCAAAATTCCTCACTACAACGCGTGCGTCTTTTTTTTTGTTCATGTTGCGCGTTTTTATTAATTTTGAGCTCTCTCTTCTAGATGGGAAGCCTCCGATGCTTTGAGGAAAAAGCTCCAGGATTGTGGTCACGAGGTCGATGGCAACCCCGTCGGGTGGGCAGAGATGTATCGTGTCTTCAAGGCTTGCCGGGTTCGTTGTTTCATACCCTTTCTCCGCAGTTAAGTTTTGACACTGTGCCCATTAGTTCATTGAGGATACTGGCGATGTCGTCTTTAGCAAGAACGCTCAAGGTCTTGCTGCCATGCGTCCCGTATTCAATGAGTATCACGCCAGCGACTCTGGTATCGATGTTAATGAGAAGTAGACGCTTGGATTATGTTCTTAGATGGATGAGTGCTTGTTTGGCATCATGAAAAAAAAAGCTTGATATGCGTACTGAGACTTGTGCCTAGGCGAATAGTCGTCGTGGTTGAGGAAGTTGCGTCCATAATTTGAGTAGGAAAAACTTTTAAAAATGGTTATCACATTTTGATTCTCTGAATGTTTGATTACATGATTCTTCGGCGTTATCTTGGCCCTATTTCTCGTTTTGAAACTTGGTATATAGTAATGACCTTGTTCTCACCTTCCAAATTTTGCGTGGCTATCTTGACTGATTCTATTTTCTGACTCTCCAAGATCTGCATATCTATTTAAGTGGTAGGAGCTGAACTGATGAGACTAGGTTTTAGATTCTCGAACAAAGGATTGAGTTGGTCATATTTTTGTTATTCGCCAGATGGCATTTTCATGCCAAATGGAGGCGAATGCGCTTGAATCTCGTCTGGTCCAGTTGTTGGTAGAGCGACAAAGGACGTAAAATTAGGTATGTAAAGATTGATAGACAAGAGAGAAGGTACAGCTCTGGGTTGTGAGGATCTTCAGTGCCTTGACAAACAAAAACATAAGCGCCCTTCGACATCATTTGCCTTTTAACCACCTCCGTCGAATTCAGGACCCGAAGCTGTTGGGAGGAACATTAACAATTTTCAGGGAGAGAAATTGATATTTTTGTTTTTCATTTCAATTCTAGCTGCTGTTTTCAACAGCAGTGTGAGTGTCTCAACAGCTTTCCTACTTCCTCTCTAGTGCAAATGCTTCGGCTCGGAGTGATGTATTAGAAAAAAGTGAAGGTACGGCTGTTGATGTTGCTAAAAGCCTTGGATTTGCGGATGTGGTGGAGCTATTGATTAGATCAAGGACCTAAAATCATTCTTTGGAATTTAAGAAATACACTGTAAATACATATGTACACAGTGCAATTCCAATCTTGAATTAAAGAATGCAAATAGGTAGAAGGCAGGTCAAAGTACAGTACTACGCGTAGGCCGAGCGCATGATCGTTTGAGTCGGCGGTTATATATGCAGGAGAGTAGAGCAAACAGGAAAGAAATGTTGGAAATGCTGTCGAAAGAGTATGATGTGTTTTGGGGAAATTCGGACATGGGTTTGGAAACACTTTGAATAACAGGGTGGGTGTGCTCCATCGAATTGGTGCAACGTGAGGCAATATAAGCTCGGTGAAAGGGCTTGTGACCATAGAGATGTCGTGTTATTGGCCAAACAACTTTCAGATAGTGGAGTTTTTCCCGAAGCGTCAACGGGAAAAAGGAGGTTACACGCCTCCTAGAGAAGGTCGAACAGCGACACTAGAAGCCCATCCATTTTTCTTAGCTTCTTTGCTGAAGTTGCTCGAACTGGAGAGGTCGAGGGATGGTGTAACTTGATCGGACTCTGTTTTTTCCAAGTGAATCAGAATCACATATTTTTTTGGAAACAAGCATAGAGCGAAAGGCTTACTTGGAGAAGTAGATTTCTTCATCTTGAGAGATTTGGGAAGAAGAGAGAGCATAGAATCGGACTTGAGGTTATTGCTGTTTGAGGACATCGTAGATGGAGTATCTAGAAGAGGCATAGTCAGAAACAGAAGCCATAAGGTGATGCATGTGAATCATACAAGAAGAGGTATTTGATTTGCAGATTTTTGGCTGTATTGTGAGGTTGCTGAACTGTTGAGTGAAGAATCACCCCGCACTGGCCTCACTTATATACCCCTACAATTTACTGCGCCTCCAATGAATGTTTACGAGTGGAAGATCAGGAGAATAGAGACGAGTCAGATTTCTCTTTTCCTAGGCCTGGGAAGACGAAGACGAGCGCGCAGTTGGTGGGTCCTACAAGGTCCCCGCAGCTCCGCGCTGCGCGCACAGCTAGTTGTTCATAGTAATCACTTAATCCCATGCTCTACGGCGATTCAATTCCAGGAACAAAATCATGACACTTGGATACACATTTGGTTGGTGTAAGCCTGGGGAGCAACGGATGCATCAAGGTGGTTGAGGAAAATTGGGATTCCTTCCCAAAAGATTCGAAAACTTGCGTTAGTACAGAATGCCTTACGCGCCGGTATATAAATTTTTTCAAAAATAATGTGCGCTACCCGCTTTGTGCAAGGGAGTAGTGTAATACGGAGTCTTCGAGCTGGGTGCAGGAGACAAGACGATGTTGAATTCTTGTTCACGTTGTTCTGGGCTTGCTCTTGACTTCCACTGCCTCTCAGTGTACACATATCAAATGACTCTTGGCTTTCTCAAACCTTCTCACATATTTGGCACCAAAATCTGCCTGTTTTAAAAATGTCTAACAGGATGAGATTTTTCCAACCGGCCCTTGGGCCGAATCCATCTTCCACAGCATTTCGACAAACTTGACGAGGAACGGCCATCACATGATTTAAGCGACTCGCTTTACCATGCCTTCTGTAGCATCTGAAGAAGCTCCTACACATTTGGTAGATTCTGAGCAGCCTGATGCTCTGGAACTAGGATTGGGTTTGAATGCGCTGCCTCATCCAACTCCTTCGACGCTAAAGGGTAACGTCGATCTTCCTGAACCTCCCGACTCCGTTCCGGATTCAAAACGGCGACAGCCACGAAATAATAATGAAGATGCTGGGGCACGACTATTGGGAATTCCAAAATATCAAGCCAGTTCTTCCGCGGCTCGTTTCTCTAGTGAGCAAACTCTCCTTCTCCGGTTATTTTGATTCATAAGTCACGCTTGTTTTTGATGCAGGAGGTAGAAGTTACAATTACGGTCTGAAGTATCCTCCAGACCCACTGGGCAAAGAGGCAGACGATGAGGCCAGGGTATGGATGGTGTATTTGGACGAATCGGAGAGCTATGACGATGATATGGTGCGAGGCTTTCGGGATACGATTGATTCGTTGCTTGTTTTGGTAAGTTATCTTCTCCATTTCCTCCCGTCTTCACTCGAATACTTTGATCTCATTCTCTGCGGTTGACATAGGCAGGTCTCTTCTCCGCAATTGTCGCCGCGTTCGTCGTTCAAACGAGTAGTAACTTGCGACCAGAGTATGGCCAACTCGTCGTCACTCTCTTGTTAGAACAAAACCAACTCTTGCGAGCATCTCAAGATCTAGGGATGCTTGCTTCCGTGCCGGAGTCTGATGTTCGACCAAATACATCAACACATACGACGTCGGATGTATGGATTAACGCTCTGTTCTTTGCCAGTCTCTCTCTTTCTATGATGACTGCTTTGCTCGCTGTTCTTGTCAAGCAATGGCTTCAGGTATTCCTCCGCATTCATGAGTATGCAATGTACAGATTAATGAACTGCCTATAGGCATACTCATCGTTGACTTCTGGCACAGCGAGAGAACGTGCACTCGCCCGTCAATTTCGCTTCAATGGCCTCAAAAAATGGAGACTTGACGATATCGTCGGTGTCCTGCCTCTGATGCTTCAGTTGGCTTTTGGTGTGTTCTTTATTGGCTTGGCCTTTTTCGTCTACGACCTCCACGCGAGCCTTACTTGGATTGTCGTCGGGATTTCTGCGCTGGCTTTCATCTTGTACACCGCGAGCATATTCCTTCCTGCCGTATGGTTGGACTGCCCGTATCGCATTCCATTGCTCTTTAGGTTAACAAGTGGAGCCATTGCGATGTTTTATCTACTCGTTTATTACTTTGAGGTCGGAAAAGCATTCCTCACAAGATCGATGCCGCCAGACAGTAAACCTCACTTTTCCCTTCCGTCGCTTAGAGAAGCCGAGCGCAAAATTCTAGCCAACCCATCCTTAGACCAACGTTGGCTTTGGAGCTTTCGAGAGGACACACTTTGCAGCGCGTTGACCTGGCTCTGGGACCTTTCAGCTAACAAGTCCATACATCAAATCACCACTCAAGCTGTACACGCGCTGCTGTCGTTTGAAAATCCGGCTGGGATGTTAGACCCAAATGAGTCAGCTTGGCGTCCCTTCTTCAACGGGTTTCCCATGTTGAAGGAACGACTGCCGTTGGCCCCGATGGTAGACGTCGCTTGGAATGGATATGTAGAGGCAGCTCATAATGACGACGCATCAGATGTTGCCACACTTTGGTTGAGATTTTTCAGACTTCTCCCATCAGCAGCAATTCTTGGCGTCGTCAATGTTCCGACGACGGAACAGCTGCAGGGTGTTATGATTTCTGCTGTGAGGGCGGGTCATGCACGATTTGTAGCTGCCATGATTCGAGGTGGTGCTAATGTGAACGCAGAAGTACCCGAACATGTGGAGAGCGCACTCGAAGCTGCGGCTCGCTCTGGACATCTCAATGTTGTAGAACTTCTCCTGCGTCAAGACCTTGAGCTCGATACATCCCATTCGCAGATGAAAGCCCTCTCAGCTGCTATTGAACATGGCCACCTTTCTGTCGTTCAGCGCCTTATCGGACACCAACAACGTATCGATCCCCCGGTCTTTCTAGCCGCCCTTCTTCACAACGAAAACGGAGATTCTCATTCGAGGGTTTTCGAGTGGTTTCTCCAATCAGATCTGCTTGATGTAGATGGTGCTTTGGATATCGCTGCCATACACAACGATTTACACACCGTCAAGCGCCTACTCGACAGGGGTGCCGATATCGCTTTGAGCGGACCAGTAGCTCTTGAATGTGCAGTCCGATCTTCAGACAAGCGTCTTGCTCGTCGACTGATTGCTGCTGGTGTCAACTTGCAAGTCACAAAATCCCTCCAAGATGCTCTTGATTCGGCAGATTATGATACCGTTCAGTGCCTTCTTGATGCTGGTGCTGTAATGTCGGAGGAGCATGCACTTCGTCGCGTTCAGCCCATACTCGTTGATTCTGGCGCTCGGTCACCGGATTATCCATCGGCAATTCGAATGCTTCTCTCTGTTGGCAGTTGACCTCGACTTTAACTCCACTCTCCGTGCTATAATAACACATCAACCTCGTTTGCAAAATGTATATGGAACATCGAACCATCCACTCACTCCTAAAACACCGACAAGTAGCAAGCCTCGTTTGATGCTCTTAACGATCGAGCTAGACGTTGCTAGGCGATTGGTGGATGCAGGAGCTAACGTTAATCACGTCTTTGAGGACGGGTGTACCATTCTCCATGAAGCGCTCCTCTGGAAACAGACCTCATTCATTCCACTCCTTCTCGAGCATGGTGCGAACGTAAATATTGTCCACCCTATGCGAGGCACGGCTCTACATATCGCATCTGCCGCGTTAGGAATCCGCGTGATTGAACAGCTTCTTAAAGCGGGTGCGGATGTGAATATGTGTCATCCAGAACTTGGAACACCACTTCATGTTGCAGTGGAGCGAGGGCACGAACCTGTTTGTGAATTCCTGTTGAGGAATGGAGCGGATGTTAAAGGAGGCAACCCGAGAGATGATGAGTCTGGAGCGCCCTTAACGGTATTGAGGAAGGCGGTTCATTCGGGTGATGAAAGTATCATTGAGTTACTTGTGAAATACGGCGCAGACTCTGCAAGGGAACATAACAACTATCAACAAATTCCCGTAGAAGCTGAATAAAAAGTTCTTCAGAAAGTGTAGGAGTCTTGAACGAAAGACGCATTCGAGAACAATAAATATGACATTCTGTCATGTAGCACTGTACAGTTCTCCAGGGACTCAGTACGCATCGAGCCTGACACGATATGGCCAAAGTGATATTTAGAAAACGTCGTTAAAGCCCTTTCTAAGCACTTTTCCTTCATCCAGGTGACACTAGACCGATCCTTTCCTAATCATATCCTATAGGAGAGCCTGTTGTCAATCATGGCTGTGTCTCACAGAACCAAATCCATGTCAAAAATGTCGGAAGAGAATATCGATAGAGTAGATATTATGACGACTTGGATCTCAAAGGTTCGAGAGAAATATTTTCCATATTCTCCTACCCTCGGTGGCGGATGAACTGACTGGCGGCCGTGACATCCTATGAGTCGACGATGCATCCACCATCGTTGACAACGAAGCATCCTGGATGTGACTTCCATCTGGATGACTACCACGTTCCTCCGAAAGAACGCCTACAAGATGTTCGCGGATAAAGGCGACCACACCAGCATCATGATCTCCAGGTTGACCTCCTTCTTCGAAAAAGCGAGGATAATGCTCTTGTGTTGCAGTACGTAGGCGCTTCTGGAAGAAGAGATGTATAAAGCCAAATCTGGAGAGCGGTTTGATCCCTAAGAGCAATATGTTAATCTTATTGGAGGAAAAGGAGACAAGTGAACAGACCTAGGAGGAAATACAGAAGACTGCCACCAAAAACGAGAGCAAAAATTCCATTTCGCAAAAGTCCACAGACCACCAAGATTCGCAAACAAGTCAAGGACGGTGTTATCGTTGTATTCCTTGACAAGTCGTACTGTAGGGCCCGAAACAGGATTATCCGCCCATGATCGAGTGAAAAACCGGAGGGACGAGTTGGTTCCGCCACCACCAGCGATATCGTCTATTCGAACGCGAGGAAATTCTGCAACATTGATACGCTTGATGGGCTATGAAAGTGAAAGGCGTCATCAGACCAGATCTCGGAGAAAAACAGAGTCCACCTACACCGCCATAGCCAAATGTATTCAAGGGACTACTTTGCCTAAATATTTCCTTGATGAAGACGTCCGCATCTCCAACCAGTTTTTCGTTTTTGCGTATAGTGAAAGTGGGAACGTGTCGTAAGTCAGCTTCCGTGACATTCACGTCAGCTACTTGGATATCGATTGCCCGGAACATTTCGGGCAAGCCAGTAAAATCAAAGAAGGTGAGATCAAGTTCGACGCGTGTTTCGCAGGACATTCCCTGCACTAGAAAGAAACACCGATTAGTACATGCTGGTTTTAAGACTCAGTAAGTTATACCGTCTATGTAGTGCTGTGAGAAAAGTTTGAAAAGGCGGGTTATAACGACTAACCGGATGTTGTGAGTTTTGAGTTACTTCCAAAAAAGTCATAATTTGGATCACATCGATAACATAAGTTATCGTATGTATCGTTGGTGATATAGCAGGTGGAGTTTGTGGTCCGGCTTGACCTGTTCTGGCTAAAGAGGATACGGTCAGCGATGATGCGACGAGAAGAGTGATGAGATAACATACTTCCAGCAAGATTGGGTAACATTTGTTGCTTCAGGAAAGATCATGTGCCCTAGGCGTTTGCGCTAGTTGCATTCAGAACAAACGGAACGGACGTAAGGGGTCCGCGCTCACAAGAAATATTTTGTAGACGCCCCATGTCTGAGCATCTGGCATAAGCTGGAATTCCTTCAAACCGCGCTCCTGTCCTTCTGTAGCTACAAGTCCACTAATCAACACAATTGAGAACACAAGGAGAGCTCCTAAAGCAAGGATCGCTAATGATCCCCGTAGGAATTTGACAGTCCCTGGTTCGCCTCTTCAACCTCGTAAGAATTGGTGGTTCAAATTCGAATGAATGGAACTGACTTGAGTGAAAGTTCATGCCAAGCTTTCCGTCCGAGAAGTAAAGAAACACGAGGAGACCGAACCGGGATCGAATCCTTCCCAAGCATGTCAAGAGGTAAAAGACCAGTTGGTTCTTCGTCCATTACAATGTCCCATATTCGTAAGGTCAAAGTGATGCAGAGAAGGATGAAAAGAATTAGGCGGGCAATGATGAATGCGACATCGCCGAATTCGTGCTGGCCACCGAGAAAAACTGTGGCGGGCAGGTCAGTAAATTATATAGGCTAGATGTAAGAAGTAGGGAATTGCACGCACGAGTAATACCTTCAAGAATGATGAGGAAAAGGTCCGTCATACGGTGAAGGTACGGTGTAATGAAAAAACTATAAGGTAG
Source organism: Flagelloscypha sp. PMI_526 (assembly GCA_021399455.1). Classification (NCBI taxonomy): domain Eukaryota; kingdom Fungi; phylum Basidiomycota; class Agaricomycetes; order Agaricales; family Niaceae; genus Flagelloscypha; species Flagelloscypha sp. PMI_526. Next base: position 395,590 of record JAJTUO010000011.1, on the reverse strand, counting down.
GGAGATCACGAATACGGTCCAGAATAAAATGAAAAAGTCGCACACCTCAGCAGCCCATGAGAAAGAATAAACACAATGGGAATAAAAGCGCGCAAGCCGTCCCGTGGAACTTTGCCGTGAAAGCCGACATAAGCAACAATGGAGAGTGTAGCTACTGCCACTACACCCTTGCCCACTGTCAGCCGTAATCGTGAACTTCCGCCGAATCGACTAAAGAAGAGAACGTTTCGGTTTGACTTGTAGTTGATGAAGTGTAACCAATGCGTACCGGAGCCATCGTTCCCAATGAGGAGGCTTGTATTGGACTTGGAGCATAAGAAGATCCGAAGGGGCCATAAGCGAGGTCATGGAAGACGACAATAAGAAAACATCTGCAAGTCTTAAAATGAAAAAGAGTCCAGAAAACACCAATGAAACGGTCGCCGAAATGGAAGCTCCGCCGTCAGAAGAATCGACCAAACCAGTGGCAAGCCACGATACTGAAAACAATAGCTCAATAAGGTTGGTGCATTGCTGCGGAAGTAGCTTCTACTTACATATGCCTAGCTCTACTGCATTGAGCGCCAAGACAACAATGCAGGGAAGAAGGCCGTTCAGTGCGATGCTTGAAAACTATGAGCTAGTGAATGAGAAGGCTGTAGAAGTTCAACGGACCTAACAAGACTCTCCAGCAAAACCCCAGATATTAACCCAAGCTTAATGGTGTTCAAAGTCTTGGACTGGCTGGTTTCAAGGGGAAATGGATTGTCGCGATCCAAAATTTCCAGCAAGAGGGTTGTGAAAGTAAGTTGAAGGAAAATAATTTTGATCGCAAGGAAACATATGCGTTGAACATGACTCCGCCAGGGATTTAGAAGAAAAGCCATCGAGGACGAAGAAGAACCACACAGAGATCCCGCTCAACGACACGTCTTTATATAATGTTGGTCGCGATGCATCGAACGTGATTGGCCGAACATTCCCTGATCACACACCATATTGCTCGGCACTGCAATTAATGGTGGCTTTACTATTGTGTAATGAAGAAACAGAATGTGAGAGTCGGAGAGAGGAAAGGCTGCTGCACGCGTGCATGGACGTCGAAACGAAAGGCATTCGGTTCGGTTCCAATTACCCTCATCAATTCTCTGAAGCTGAACGTTCATCTACCATTTCAAATGCCGCTCGAGTTGAAGAATTTAGCGTTGTCAGGGTCCTTCCATTCATTGGTCTCTTATTACGGGCGCCATTCACCGCCATGTAATTAGCTACATGATTATCCCTAATGGGCACGGTTCTTGAGTACTGATCTTTAAGGAGAAAAAAAGGATAAGCAGTAAGCCAAGAAATAGGGATTAGCATTTCAGTTTGTACTATCTCTTCCAATGCACAATGGCCAGATGGAATGTCGCAACGGGTGTAGCGCCCTGAAGAGTTTCACTCTTTAGACTGAGTCAAAGTCTCTGTTCCCTCGTCCTAACTACTTCTTGCACTTGCTGCTTGACTTCTTTATTCCTCCAGGCAGCGTGCACCTTATCATCAACCTCGACAATCTCAGGATAGTTCTTCGTCTGCCTTTGTATTGAAAGATAGTCTCGACCTCGATACTCCGCTTTACAAAGCAGTACCACTAACTTGCGATGCAGAGACCCGTCTAGCAGAGGCTTGAATGCCATTGGAATGCGAAACGCGATGCCAACAGCTAAAAATTCGAGATTTGAAGGAATACGAGGAAGCAGAGTCTTTTTAATAAATACGTCAAGGTGGCTAAGATCTCGGTCGAATTGTGATAAGTTCCAAATCCATAACGACGAAAGCTGGGTTAGATGGCTGTAATCCCAGTTCCATTTGTGGAGGATTTCTGGGACATATTCTGTAATATCCAACGAGAGAGTTGTCAATCTAGTAAATAGAATATTTCGGAAAACGGGAGATGGAGATGGACTATCCGCCGTTTTCGAAACTTTGGTTTGAAAGGCAATGTCTAGAGAGCAATGGACACCAGCGAGTGAAAGTGGTACTTCGAGGAAGTCAAAAGGAGTTCTGAAATGTTCGTGGAGTTTTGTTAAAGTTAAATTTCTAATACTTGAGCAACATCTGAGGATTGTTTGAAGCTGGAAGACATTGAATCCCTGGAGAAGGAGCGCTTCGGCTAGAGCCAAACAACGGCGAAGACGGAGGGATAGCTGACTACCATCGAATGGTTTGCGTGTAGAGTATTCAGGAAGTCTACACTTTTTGAAGAATATTGGGTCTACCCTAGAACAACCATGATTCGTCTATCTCTTCAAATCGATGTACACTTACCACAATTGAACCTCTTGACAAATCAAGGTAAACGAGAGTGGATCCTCGTGAATTGGAATCGTACATCTGAATATGTACTCCACGATATCAAGTGGAATCTCGGGTATAGTCTGGACGGGAAGCCTCAAAAGGTCCTTGATGATATTTGTTACTAATTCAAGTTGCTCCCACCGGCGCGTGGAACCAGGCTTCATCACTGGCGGTTGCTGTTTTAGGTATTCGGTGGCCACCATGCATTCTTGCATGGCAGTTTTGAGCAAACGCTCGGAAAAGAACGCGGATCGGTGAGTGGCACGGTCAATATAATCCTCACGAATTTGAAGCGCCAGGTCGAGATTAATCTTCACAAGTGGCTCTAGTGGAAATGTACTTTGGTTGGGAACGACGAGATTTTCGTAAATGGGGGGCAGTCTGGTCATATGGTGGTTCCAGACAAACAACTGTAGTGATAGGCGCTTTTGGCATCGACCAAGGCGTAAAAACAGCGCTACTCGTTGCAACAGTGTCATGCAGCGTCCAATTATCCTTACCAAACAGCTGGCCTCAAAGATGTTCTTCATACTCTAACAAGCTGTGATAAGCTAATTAACCTTATGACCATCGTATTTCAGTATGGGTTGTAATTGTTGAAGCGACACAAAATAGACAGTAAATAAACAACAGAGAGTAGCATCTTAATGTAAACTATTTCTTCTGATCCCAAGACAAGTGCATTCGATGAAAATAGGCAAGCCACAAAGGGGGCAATGAATGGGATGAGTCTCAGCTGGAAGATTTTAAAGTCCCTCCAGCCTTGAACTAATCACTTCTTGCACCTGCTGCTTGACGTGTTTATCCTTCCAGGCGGCATGCACCATACCACCAACTTCGACAACTTCAGGATGGTTCCGCATCTGCTTTTGCGTTGGAGGATAATCCCTGTGATAATATTCTGCATTGCAAAACAGGAAAACCAACTTGCGATGTAAAGATCCGTCTAACAACGATTTGAATTCCTTCGGAATGTGAAATCCGACGCCAAACGCAAGAATGTCGAGATTCGAGGGGATACAGGGAAGCAGACCCTCCTTAATAAAAAGGGCGAAGAAGCTAAGGTCTTCATTTGAATGCGACACGTCCCAGAGCCATAATGATGAAAGCTGGTTCAGATGGCTGTAATCGCACTTCCATTGTTCTGGCTCATATTTTGTAATGTCCAGCGAAAGACTTGTCAGTCTAGTGAATAAAACATCTCCAAAAATGGGAGTTGGAGATAGAGAAGGACCATCCCCATTTTCTACGGTTTGAAAGGCAATGCTCAGAGGGCAATGAACATTGGCGAGTGACAGCGGCACTTTGAGGGTGTCCATAGAAATTCCAAAATCTTCGTAGAATCCGATTAACGTCAAAGTTATTATGTTTGAGCAACATCCGAGGATCGCTTGAAGCTGGAAGAAATGAAATCCCTGGAGAAGGAGCTCTTCGGCTAAAGCTAAGCAACGGCGAAGGCGAGGGGATAGCTGGTTGTCGTCGAATGGCTTATGTATTGAGTATACAGGGAGATGACACCTTTTGAAGAATATTGGGTCCACCCTAGAACAACTATCATTTGTCTGTATATTCAAATTGATGCGCGCTTACCACAGTTGAACCTCTTGACAAATCAAGGTAAACGAGAATGGGTTCTCGTGAATTGGAATCGCAAATTTGACTATGCGTTCCACGATTTTATGTGGAATCTCAGGTATGGCCTCGACTGGGAGCCTTAAAAGATCCTTGATAATATCCTTCACTAATTCTAACTGTTCCCAGCGGCTTTGCTGAATGGACCGACGTGTGGATCCAGGTTTCATCACTGGCGGTTGCTGTTTCAGATATTCGGCAGCCACCATGCATTCTCGAACGGCATTTTCGAGCAAGCGCTCGGAAAAAAAACGCGGATCGGTGAGTGGCACGGTCGATGTAATCCTCACGAATTTGAAGGGCCAGGTCGAGATTAATCTTCGCAGGTGCTTCTATATGAGTTGTACTTTGGTTGGGAGTGACAAGATTTTCGTAAATGGGGGGCAGTCTGGTCATGTTGTGGTTCCAAGCGTACAACTGCAGTGTTAGGCGCTTTAAGTATTGAGAATTAGATCTGAGGCATCAGAGCCGCACTTCTCGCCGCAGCAATATCCCTAGGTTTCTCCAAATTTCACGTGATCAGCTATGGTGTCAGTTTTTAGCGGCATCCTAATTAAGTTGACGTACTACCAAGCTGCTCTCTTCGTTTCTATCCTCCCAAGTGCATGGTCAAAGTATATATTCCTCTTCCACGGCCACCTCAATTCCCACTCTTCCCTCGCTTCCACCATGTCGCCTCTACCAAGGAACGACTCAACACTTGGTATAGCTTTCGCAACAATCCTCATATGTTCCCAATGAACACGCCGAATTTCTCGTTCAGCAGAAGACGAAGGGCAGAGCGTGAGATCTTTGAGCTGCCATTGTAAAAGTGCTACAACATAGGTCATAATAGTCAATAATTGAATGCCGAAGAAATATGGAGGAGCTCACGAGATCCATCACCGCGCTCCATTTTCTGTTCGTTGGCAAGAAAGTGTCCATCTTGATAACACACGCAAAAGCTAATAAGTTGGGGAAATATTGTGGCGTGCAACTCAAACCATGCCCATGTTCTAACTTCGTTCTTCCCATGAACAGCAAGGTGCATCAAATGAGGGTGCATGCTGGCAATGTAAGAGGGGGTGTAGGTAGCAATATATCCGGTAAGATCTAAGGAAATGATGTTGGATAGAAAGGAAGAGGATGACGGTGAGTGTACAGAACGCTCAGGGTAGATTCGGTGGTGACGTTTGAATGAAAGTGCAAGCCTCCAATGGTCAAGCGGATGTGTAGAAGACCTTAAAAGCAGGTTTTCGACAGCCTCTTCAATATTTCGAAGCTCGATTGACCGAAGTGACCCTGCATGAGCGTGAATGAAAGTAGCAATACGTCCTACATCAGTTGGACAGAGGGGACGATCTTCTGGAATACAATACATCTCCATTGAGAAATGTTGAATGCAAGGAAATATGTGAGCTGCAGGGTCTGGGAGAATGACGGGAACCGTTCGAATAGGGCCGAAGTACGTGCTTCGGTATAGGACAGCCAACCGTATATCAAGCATGCGAAGCTTGAGGTTGGTGAATAATGTAGAAATTTTCTCAAAATATCTGTGGACTGGAATAACTGGATCATATCTCTCGACCCAGAATCTCATGACCTCGAGGTTTGGAAGAACGGCGAGTCCATCAGGGACGATTTCACCTAATGATCGAACATAAACCACTGTCATGTTCAGCTCAGTCAAAGTTGAAGAAAAGTTAGACCATAGAGTGGAAATATTGAGATACTGGTAGGAAGTTGGTCCAATGTAGGAGGGACCTGGGTTATGAAGGAATGTGAGTGAAGTCACAGAGGGGAATTGAGGATATAAATCAGGGAGTTTGCGTGTACCAAGCCATTGTTGGAGGCGTGACATGATTTTAATACGAAGAGGAGGACCGTTTATGAACGGTTGCGAGTAAAACACAATTGACTTGGTTTGAGGAGCCTTTCCGGACTTTCTATCCAAAGTTTGGTGTTAGGAATCTTGTGAGGCTAACGGCCAGAGAGAAGAGCCATACATCTGTTCCTGTAAGTTTTTAACTATGCAAGATGAACGTTCTCGCCAATCGCAGTTGGGCTTGTCGTATAGCCCCACACCATATTGGTAAGGTGCCGGTGCCAGTTGGTAGAAAGAGACGCGAATTCGCTGGTTCGATAGAGAGCTTCATGAAAGTCTCACACAACTGGCTGTTCCGCCTTATCTCTCTAGGAGACATATATTTTGCGATTTCAAGCCATATTTCGGAGGGAATATCGCTGACTGAGACCATGACAGTGAATGAACGGAAGCAAAGAAGTGTGTAGGAAACCCACTTGAATCCGAACCAACATGTCCTCCGCTGGACCTAGTGTTGGGGCACTTCGGGATGCCATCCTAAGCTCGCTCTCTCATCTGCCAGGAACACGTACATTCCACGTGAATCTCTTGCTTTCTTCTCCTCGAAAACACACCGACCTCTTCCCATTCGCGCTCCCTCGCCCCAAAACGACCATCCAAGATCTCCTTCTACTCATCTCAGAATCCTCTCCGACGCGAAAGGAGCATTTATTTGTCACAGCAATTGAGCTATCCATTTATGTTCTCCCCTCTACGTCGAGTGGCATCGTCTATGTTACGAAGGTAGATTCAACGGGTCAAGGCATGTTTCCTTCACCAACTTCTACTGCCATCAAAGCCCTGTTAAAATGGTACATGAATCCACAAACAAGACCAATACCCGTAGATAATCTTTGGGTCCAGCTGTTTGCTAGAGCTCAGAGCCAATATCTTTTCCCTAATTCGGCAGACTGGCCGGGAAAGAAACCTTTGAGCGACGTTCGGTTGTGTGCTTGGTGGAAAAAGGTCCTAAGCGATTTTCACTCCGACTCCGAGGAAAAGGTTCAGGTAAAGAGGTTTTGGATATTGCCTGGTATGGACGAATTTGCTGCTACAGCTGCAGTCAAGCTGGGACAACACAGCCGGTTGGGTGTACGGACATCCTTACGCGTCGCATTCACCCAATCCATGTCCGCCTCCATCGTCATCGAATGGAGAACCGGTCATGAATCTTGGTCATTTCATTCCATCGTTTGACGATGATCCCAAGTCAAGATTCGTGGATGAGATTGCCTACGACACGAATGGAGAAGGTGTCAAATCTCCACAACCGAAGAAGAAGAGGAAGGTTATCCGCATGCCAAGTGAAGAAAGAGATGCTGATCCTGCGGACGAAGATGGATTTCTTGCGGTTCCCAACAACTCGACGGAAGATGATGGGTCGACTGCCCCAAAACGTCCTCTTGGCCGGCTCTCCCGAGTGGGAACAGATGAATTTTGGGAGCGCATGTCTTTCCGACAAGAATGTGTCGCTGGACAGGTGACCGGGTTCTTCACCCTCATCGTCTCGTCTTCTTCCCGTTCCCCAGCCCTTGCTGCACCGCCTCCGATTCAGTCCCAACCTGGCCAAGTCTCATCCCAGCTCATCAAACGTGTCTTGTCATCCCTCATGACCGGTGTCGAGTTCTCTACTATCGAGCGGGCTGTTAAAGCGACCGAGACAATTGAAGGAGCAATTAAGGGTCTTTGTGACGGAGTTGGTCCCTTTCCTGGGCCTGTAGTCACGTCATTAGGTCCGGCAGCAAGAGCTGAGCGGGCCGGGACACCTCCACCACCTTCGAACTTCCTTCTCCATCCCCCGTCCACGCCTCCTTCGAAGCAAAGTGGGGTGACTGTTTCTCCGAACCCTTTTGCTGAACCGGAACCATCATTCGATACATATGCAACTCATATCCACGCGTCGATGGATGTCGAGAATGCGCCTTTAGTGAGGCATGCTGAGACAATACAACTGGAACAGCAGCAGCCGGTGACCGTGCTGACTGTGAGGAGAAAGAAGAAGAGGCCTGTTGAGCCTGAGGCGTGAATTTTTTTTTGGGTATGCACTGTCTCTTTGATTGTTTAGAATCTTCATTGACGTGTTTGCCGGAGCAACATTAGATGCATTATTGTACATGCTCCTTCGTACATCCCTAATAAGCAGTTCACTCCACTACGGGAAAAGATGGTCCAATTTGGGATGCCTGAGAGATCAACCTCGTGTCTGTTTGGCATGCTTCTTTCATTATGTAGCCAGGCCTACGACGCCCGGGATCAGCAAGCAACCGGAGCATTCGTTGTCGGTGTGGGGTTCTGTCCGTCTATCCAAGCGGATATTTCAAAATCGGGCCATGTTTTCGCGCAAACATATGTAAATAAAAAGAAAGAAATTTGAGTTTTTTGTTGTACAAGGTCAGCTGCGGCCAGGGGCGAGTTTAACCTGTAAGAAAGTAAATTCAGATATAGGACGAAGAGGCAGGGAACGAACGAAGAACTATCAGGGCGGTGATGTAGAGCGAGAGAGGGGCATCTAGGGCGCCTGAGAGGCTTTTTGAATCACAACACCCATGGTGTTATGATTTATTTGCCTGCACACCTTGGACATTTTCCTTGTTCTTGTTGGCGGCGCTCTAAAAACACCCTTTTGGAGCCATATAGAAGAAGGAAGACAAGTTTGTGCTCCTATCGAGTTTTGCCGTGCTTCTTGCTCCGCACGTTGACTGTTTTGATTGTTGGACTTTTTTGACTTGCTTTGCTTTCTGACTTGCTCGTCGTTGGAATGGCATCTGTAAGGCAGCCCTCTCTGCCTTCATTTGCCCAGACATTTCCGGGTATCGGTGCCGGCCAGAGTGGTAGTGGGCAAGCACATCCTCTGCCGCCGATACACCCACCTGGCTCTCGGAAACGGGGAAGGGTGGACGGCGAAGACAGGTCAGATTCCGGGTGCGTTTGCTTTATGAGTACTCGTATGCAAATTGTTTATCGACTACGTATATTCCTACAGGTCGAGTCCATCATTAAAGGCGAACGTGAAAGACGAAGAACAGGACGAGGACCAGGAGGTTGATATGCTCGAGCCAACTCCGCCGCCGCCTGCGCTGCCATCACAGCCGGACACGAAGAGGCGCCGTATAGCAGCTGACCAGCAAACACAGGCTTCGCAGAGTCAGCCACAGCGTCGGGGGTCTATCGCGTCGTTAACTGCCACCAGTGGGCCTTCTCGGCGCGGGACAGGGCACACTTTGCCCCCCGCGCCTATTAGCTTTGCCCATCGTCGGTCTGCATCGAAGAAGAAGCCAGCAGATATACTCATCTCACCAAGAGCGCGTGGCGAAATGGACCAGTTTGCGCCAGCCATTCAGAGTGCCCCGCCAATTCCTTCTCAGCATCGTATGGGCATGGGTATGGGCATGGCTTTACCTAGGATTCCGCCTATCGGACCTGGAGTTTCCGTTCGTAGCGGTCAAGCATCTCATATTCCAGGCAGAGTACCACCTACACCTACACGATTTACTGTCCACGCTTCGGCGTCTAACGCGCCGCATCCCCCGCCCCCGCCGCCTCCTTCAGGCCCGAGTAGCGTAAGATCTCCGCCCCATGCGTCCGTCGCCATCTCATCTCTGCGGCCGCCACCGACACCGCATTCCCTCACTCATGCTACCTATACAAACGAAAAATCAGCATTCCTCGCTCCTTTTGAGATGTTTTACGACGCTTTGAATGATTCCAAACAGCTCAAATCATGGCTGTCTGACCAACTTATTAAGTCTCAGGCTCTCACGCAGAGCCTGCAACACCAGAATGACCACATTGGCGAGCTAGTTGAGAACCTTGTTGAGAGGAAGGTCGGGGGGATGAGGCGAGAGATGGCTGGTTTACAACGAAGGGTCGAAGAATTGGAAGGGATAATAAGAACCGACACGAGGAATCGAAGTCATTCTTTCTCTGCAAGTTCTTCGTCCGGTGCTCCGCCCTCGCGGTACGGTGCAGGCGGCTCAGGTGCAGGACCCAACGAATCTTACGCATTTCCACCCATCGTGGATCGTCGATCGGCCCCCCAACAGCAGCAGCCCTCCTCCCCACCTTATGCGAGGCTGAGCACGGATTCTCCTGCGCCTTACGAGACGAGAAGGCTCTCAATTTCGGCAGCGAGGTTGGAGGGTCCAGGGACGCCTAGAGATGCCAGTGGATCAATAGTGTTACCTCCGCCTTTGAGCAGAAATCGACCGAGTGGAGATGTCCCTACCCTTTCTTCAACCTCTGAGCGCGAACGTGAACGAGGTAGGGATTCGGAGAAGGTTTAAACTGGTGAAGCCCTCCATCGATGGACAAAATGTATTCGTTTTCACATTCTCTCTCCTCGTATATGTTTGATCCACTCTTTTTCCATGTTTTCTCTCTGTTTGTATTGTCTAGTCCATTGTTGTCCTTTACTTTTCTCTCCCTTCTCTCGATCATGTCTCTCACCTTGGAACACATACGTCTGCCTTGCGTCCGTTCATTGACTCTCTGCCCCAATCTTTCCTTTTTCTTTTCATTTCCTCTCTTCTTCCGTCTCGTTTGTTGCGGTGTCTTGATGAACATTTCATTACTTTTGGCTTACAATACATAGTCCCCGTCATGATAGAGTTTACTCACGACTTTCGTTTGACAGAACTCTGGGTTCTTCCCTTCGCGGGGCGGAATCGATGAATTTGAGCTGGCCGCCTTACATGACTATATATGTACGTACGTCATTAGACAATGCCGTTCTCTAGTCAGCAGGTTACAACTTGCCCTTGCCTCTCTTAATATTAACGGACGGGGAGACACTCAAATTCATCTGAATCGAGGTGCATAAGCACCTCGATTCTTCTCTCCACTTTGCTCCACTACCATCAGTATTACTTGGTGCAGACCAGACTTCAACGTAAGTATCATGTCTCCCTTCATTCACGTATTGCCCTTGTGCGTAAACACCTGCTGTGTTCTGAGCAGGCGGGATCGCGAATTTGAATTCGATTGCGAGAAACACTGTGGGGTACCCTATAAACAAATATCACGATTGAGATCTATAAAAAATCAATCCAAAGGAAACATACACATCTCCGACATTCCAAGTTCGGGTACCAAAATCCCTAGATTCTCATAGACATCAACGAGAAACGCTAACGCCGAGGGTCCAATCTCAACTCTATCATTATCTGAATCTGTGAATTCAGTCCAGCCTGCAAATGTTGGTGGACCTGGTTGCCCGTGCGTACGCGTAGGAGAGACGTGCGCATGGTCTGGAGCCCAGTGCATATGCTGCTTCCACGACATACGCCAAGGAAGTGTTTCGAATGTGCAGTTGGAAGGATGCGTTTTGAATGGAGAGAGCCGAGAATAAGGAGAAGGTGGTGTTAGGGTTGCGAGAACTGGTTTGACCTCAGAGCCAGAGGTGGTGGTGGGTGGAGCATTGAAAGGAGGGAGTCGGCCAAATACTAGGGTGGCGACAATGTTGGACTGGTCCTATAGATAATTTGTAAGTACAAAGATAGATTAAAAATATGAAGAAACCTAACTTTTTGGGCTAGCTTTGCGGTCAACGTTTTCAAGGTGCCCCCGTCTTTCAATGTCTCAACATGAACTTTGCATGGTCCGACTACGCACGAACGAAGGAAATGTGCAGAGATATGGATAGGATCAGGATGAGACGTTCCGCGCTGATGAATAAGGCATGCTTCCAACAGGATAGCCAGCACATATCCTGTTTCCAGCTCTCAAACCAGGATTCATAAGGGTCATTCAGGGAACCTCATACCTCCGTGCGGGACACTATGAAGGTAAAAAATTTGGAAATTCATGAGAAGATATATTTGAGCTCACAATCCAATTGTCCATTCACTATCTATCTTTCCCTGAAAAACTCCATCCTCATGCGCGACAGGTGTGACTTTAAGAGCTTCGTTCCACGGTGCCATAGTAACACAGGGCAAAGGAAGGAGAAGCAGCACTCTTTAAGTAGTAAGATCCCGAGATGTGCCTCATTTCAACTAGCCAGACCGGAACCCGGGAGTGGAAAGCAGGGACAGTAGAAGATATCACAAGGGACCGGCAAGATATAATGTAAGCAAAGTACGATCATGTCGGCAATTCTTTTCGAGCAGTCGCTTGCCGAATTCAAATTAACAGAGTGTGAAAAATGTGCTTCAGACACAAAGTGAAGAGGACGTCATGGCGGCAAGAGACAAACCAGGCTTGAACCTAACTTCGACGTGCAGTGGCACTCACGATGGGTTTTCCGACTCTAGAAACCCTTCCAACGGAAATATGGCTTGAGATATCCCCACACCTAACACTCCGAGATATGAGAAGACTAGCAATTCTTAACCGGACTTTAAACTGCCCATTTTGGCGTAATGACCTTGGTGCTTCCAGTCAATAGTGTGTCTTCTCTCAATCATACACGCAACCAAAGAGCAAATTAATCCCAATTAGAGAGAATACGTGTCAGAGACATTGTAAAGAGGCTTGAAGACCGCGTGTATGTATCTTCTGTCTTTGACTCCTTTTAAACGCCTCATCACGTTTTCTTCTAGCTATTCTGGTGGAGCTATGCTAACTAAGCAACTTATTTTCCTTGAGACTTCTTCTCGACCAACCTTAAAGCCTCCTAACCTTGTGGGGACCATGGTTTATACAATGAACAAATGGATACACTCTCCGGCGGTGCGGATAGACATGGCGAACTTGTCCCAGTACCAGAACTATCCCTTCGTCAACTCATTAGCGTTTCTGATGCATACTGGAACTGCTTCAATCTGCTCGCGTCTAAGCATGCCTATTCTCTGGCAAACATTTTCCACCCACCTAAGGGAACTCTCCATTTCTCTGAGTCGGATAGACGGTTTATCCTCGCTTCGTCTTCCAAGATCATCACATCCTCTGCCATGTTTGGAGGTCATGCGCTTCGCATATATGAACACATGCTCAGACAATGAAGAGAATCCTTCCCCCTTCCTTCCTCGCCTAGCTGCGCTCTACACCAATCAGGCCCTTCTAGAACTTGAAATTCGATTTATTTATCCAAACCCACATTGTCATTCTGGTCCGTGGATTGTGCGACACCTTCTCCCAGAAGATCATGTTTTTCCTCTATTGAGGCGGTTCTGGATAGTAACAGAGAGGAAACAAAGAAACGTTCCAGATGAGGGACTGCGCATCGTTTCATTCGTTCAAGCACATGGACATACCCTCAAGTGCATCAAAGTTCACTGGTTTCGTGGCTTTATTAGGCCCATGTTCTGGAATCCGCCATCTTATTCGACGCCCGTATTTTCCTTAGCCTTCCAAGACCTCAATCCGACCCATGGATTAAAATCAGGACTCGCCCCCCAGTCTATATACCGAGATAATCTAGTTGAACTAGAGTTATATGGCCACCTCGAGAGTCCAGATCAAGTGACTTTTCCTCAGCTGAGAAGGCTCAAAGCTCACAGGGAAAACTTTGGACTAGAGAAGTTCCCCATCTACGCTATATGCTTGCCTCAGCTGTTGAGTCTGAGCATAAAATATGAAACCTGCTTTGTAGACCCTTTGGATGTTCGAAATCATCGTCAGTTCTTTGCTTCCTATATGTCTGCTTTTTCAATCGTGTGCTCATGCATTTTATAATCATTTAAGCGCTCTCCACAAATCTCTCGGAGTGGAAGCTTCGAGATTTATCACTTGAGAAATCATGTACAGAAGGGAAACCGTCACTTGATTATCCACTCATGAGAGCGGTGGCCACACATCTGATTCCTACGGTTGAATCGTTTGGAGGTAAGGGAGACATGCTTGAAAGACATGAATCCTGGGAAGAGGCTTGGGGATGGGAAAGAAATGTGTACATTGATCCACTCTTGGGCCTTGGTGGGTCTGCGGCCGGCTGCCCGCTCTGAGTACCTGGCCGGAGTCAAATGACAAGACCCGTGGTACACATTATAGTTCTAAGGGGATAATTCTACAATCTAGAAATACGATTCCCATACTTCTTTAACAAAAAGTCTTTCACTGCATCAGCTATGTAAAGTCATGTCAGCATCACTGATAGCATGCAGGGAACTTTAGAAAACTTACCCATCTCTTTTGGACGTTCCTGAATTATCTATAGAACAATTATGAGCAAAAGGCTAAAGAGAAGGCAAACGGAAAACGTGGATGACAACTGACAAGATGCCCTGACTCCGCAATTCTGACATGAGTGGAGTTATCCGGACGCAACCAGACAAGCTCTTGAGCCCTGGTGATATCAGAACCACCCGGACCACTTTTCACAGAAGATGAGCCATCTGCCAAAGGATAGGAAGACAGTTCACATACGATGCGGCTTTGCCTTGCCCTGGCATAACATAAAAGAGTGCGACGTCTTTGTCAAGCGACGGCAGGAGATGCCAGACGGCAAAGGTAGTTTCCAGTTCAGTGAATGTCACGCCTTCGAGGATAGGAGGCATCTTGAGGTGAACTTTACCGTCTTTGGTTGAATAGAGACTGTGATCTATGTATCTCTGGAGGACAGCGGGGTGCCATGAGCTGAAGAAAGGACTCTTGGAAAACTGGTTGGTTGCCTCCTCGCTACACAAATAAATTTTCAGCAGAGAAAGAAGGCAAAGTCATCATCAGGACATCATACCGGGTTGTCCAAGTACTTTTCCTCACCACAGCGCCTTTGACGAGCATACCAATCCCCGGATACCCCGACGGATGAGGGATTACGGGCCTATGAACAATGGGGTCTGCGAGAATGAGTGAAGAGAATAGCTTTGGGTAATGGAGAGCTGCAAGCGTCATAGTACAACCGCTGAACGAGTGTCCAATTGCGACCACCCTACGGCTAGAGGGAAGTCCATGTATCATGCGATCATGCCTCTCCGAAGGGTGAACGGGTGGCAAGACGACTGGGAGCTCAGAATTCGAATACTGGGCTGGAAGGAAGTGGGTGAGGAATTGCACCAGGTCACGGGAATCATCCGTCCATAGATCTATGGAATAGTTAGTTATTGAAAGGCATGAGAGCGTATTAACCCACAAAGACCAGATGTTCGCAGAGTTTTCGCGTTGAGAAGAGCAGAATCACCGTGATGAACTGATTCAAAAGCCCATATTTCGCCAACCTGGTCCCGTAACTCTGGAGAATCCAGAAGAAATTGGATCAGAGGCTCGCAAACCTCCTTAGAGAACCCGTTAGCATGAGAGACAATGAGCGTCAGGTTTCCAGAACCGCTGCCACTTCGCACAAAACGGTTAATGCATTGCCAATACACGCGATGATACCGTCGCATCGGCTGACCAGAATGGTAATTCAAAAAATGTGTCTCGTTGTAAGACTGACGCATACGGAGAACCGTCTCGATGGTTTCGTTGTTGTATTTTGTTCGGTCCTCTTTCGATAGGTCATTAGCAGCAGGCTCGGGTAAAGTGTGCGGTGGCGTGGAACGGAGAAAACATGCAGGAACAAGATGAGAGGAATGTTTGAAACCCAGGTTTACGAAACCCTGAAGGTCTTGCTCTGTTGAACGGAGAGGGACAGTGGGCCCAGGAGCGAGCAAGGAGTTTGGAGGAGGGTAAATGGGTAGAAGGGGCCGGGGGGTGAAAGACGTGGGTTTCGTCCATTCAGTGGGGCGAGGAAATTGGTTGGGCCATGGGTCGATTGAGCCGGACATGAACGACAAGATGAGAAAGATTAGTCAAGCCTCAAATTCCAGCGAATGTGGCGACCGGGGACCGGCAGTCCGGAATCAAAACGTAGCCGGATATTTCTGACGAGTGAAATGACTGGTGTGACTGTTACGGCTTGACGAACAAAGAATGCAAGCGACTAACTGTGCTTCAAAGTGACCAATTCTTTCGACCTCAATATATGGAAACACAGAAGAACACACACGAATAAGTAAAGCACAGAACGACTCGGCTTATCTAAGGAATGTGCTTGACCGTAAGATATACCAGCACTCACATGTTACGTCTAAATCTCTCGCTGAAGAAAATGACGATTGCTCCGAAAGAGTTGGATGATTACCTTAGAATGCTGGGGAACAACAAGTGCTCATTAGCGACCAGGCAGAACGGGACCACTGGAGGTCCGTCCATTATAGGTAACCAGGAAACGTCAGAGCACGTTCCTGCGTTCGAGCAGGAAGGAAGCAAAGCATTCGCAAGCCGATGTCGGTATTTCATATGTACGCGCCGCAAATCAAGAGAGTCCCGCCAGAGTGAAGTGGTGCTCCTACGCTCCTACGCTCCCAAAAAAAAGTCTTGCCTCACTTATATAACAAACACACTTTCATGCTTTTGGGACCGTAACGAAACTACAATGAAAAGTATACAAATTCAAGCATCGATGCACGATTTCGAAGAAAGATAAAGTAATCAATAAAGAATAGCCATGATGATGGACGGGTGTAAGTCTAAGAAGCGTCCTCGCTGCAGCTATTGTCTTGGTCTATGCTGGGGGGCCATGTCCGTTTTTACAGTAGCCTTGAGTCTCTCCCGAAATCCTTTTTTCAGCTCGTCCCCGACAGCGATCAGTTCGGGGTGGACATTTCCCTTGCAAGTATACATGAAGGTGTTTGTGGTGGCGGAATCTTGGGCCATCAGCGACCACAGCCTCTGGTCTTCAAGACCATGGTCGACATTGAACCGGTGATAGTTTGATGGGTCCTGGGTACGAGTTAAATCTTGGTGGACTGTTTCACAATCGGCACAGATCTTCTTTAAAACTTTGTAAAACGCTTGAGTTCTTTGGGTAGATGTTTCGGGGAGTGCAATTTTTCCAACTTGGCCGGCCCCTAGACTGACAACATATGGGGGAGGCGAGTCCAGCCAAAGGCGCTTAGCTTCCTCAATGGCATGGTATGTAGGATTATTGTTCGCGCAGTCTGCCCCACCGAACAATTCCCTTGTGGGTCGCTCGCCGACCCAGGCATCCGTGAAAAGATCACGGCCCGCAGTTGTAGCTCGGATGGCTTGGAGAACAGACGCATTGGTCTTGCACATAGATCGGCGTCCTCGATATGTCCCAAAGAACCGAGGGAACTTGGCATTCATATTATGTGTAGAGTTGCAAAGAATAAAACTGAAAGTGACGGTAAGAATATGACTTAAGCAGAGGAAAAGAAAAAGAAATTTGATTACGTTTTGCAGTCGCTTTCGTCAGCAGTAAATGGGAACATCATTGGAGATCCTTCATTCGAAAGAGTGGTAAGTCGTTTTGAAAGAATGCTTTCGAATTCTTTAGTCAGGGCAAGGACGTTCAAGGCCTCGTCCTGATCTTTCAGGATGAATTCCAGCAGGGGTTCGGTGAGTTCGCAAAAAGTTGATTTCGCCTGTTTAATCGTCATTTTGAACCTCCCAAGCAGGATTGCAATGATTCTAATGGGTAAAGAATGAGCGACGGCTGTTTTTCATGGGAAAATCGTAGAGAAATGTACCCCCCCGTACCAGAACCACCAATGAGGTCAAAATAATCGAAAGGTCGCTTATCTTCACCATCAAGAATATCTTCCAGAAGGATGAGCTCTGATATGCCGAGTAATCCTCCGCTGTCTAAAAAAAGGTATGAGGAAAACGAAAAAGAAAATCGTAGACAATCACATACCCAATGATAAAACGCGCTTCTGTTGTCCAGAAGGCAAAACAGGGGTTGGGAGCGTAGGAAACACGTATGTCTTTACACTTTGAATCAGGTGGAAATTCTTCACGGTCATCCTCTTGACTAGTATTTTAACGATTTGGTCGATCTGTTGGCTAACAAGAAACTCCGAAATTGTCTGCTCAGCGTGTACAACAACCTCGCCGGAGATATCGGTAGTGTAAGCCTTTCCTTCCATCCCCTGAATCCCTTGTTGAACATTCAGACGATAATAAGGACTGATATATCCAGCACTCCGATAGAGGGAGGACCAGTACTTGTACATTTTCTCCTGTGTCTCCTCGCAGTCCTTAGCAAGTGCACTGAGTGTACCGTATAGGTCTTTCGAAGTACCTGGGGGAAGATGAATGGTCTCAGGAAAGCCAGCTCCAAGGCTAAGGACAAGGTCGACCCGAGCATTAGGGTAGAGTCGCTTGACTTCATACGCGAGATGTTCTGTTGGATTCCCATTGTTCAAAGAAGTTCCACTGTAAGGATGGCCATTAATCACGATATCTGTCAAGGCTCCCATCCCGAGATCTGCAGTTGTGGCGCGAAATGCTTCCCAGAGTTGACATTCTATCTGCTCGCCGCGAATGGGATATGTCCTGAACAGAGCGGGCTGGGTGCGCATATTCTGAGATTTGTGGGCGAGAATGAGTCTATGAATAAGGGCCGTAAATTTGTGATACTGCATCATAAACAGCCAGGTCTCACCCATCACTCGAGTCTTTGGTAGATTTGCCTATGAGAGGGGCGTTACGTGATGCATTTGTAGGATGATGCTTTTTAATAGTCTCCTGCAGAGCTGCGTCGAGCTTTTTTGTAGCGACTTTCTTCTCCGGAAAGGCGGCAGGAGATGAAAGGGCTGGAAAGAGGAGCGGTGCGATGGTAAGGTATTCAGACATTGCCGACTTGGCGCCCATCTGCAGGCTCGATAGCAAGCCAGCAATTAACCTAGTGATTTCAATGAGGGATTAGCGAAAATGATATTTGATAGTTACATACCCTCCAGTCCCCGAACCAGCTATTATGTGAAAGATATCGTGCGGAAGAACCTCGCGTTTGTACTTGGCTCGCCATTCCCGACATAAGCCATGATTCTCGAGATCCCAATTGAGACGATTCATGACTTCACACAAAAATTGTAGGGCGGAATGGCCACCGATATTGCCATGATCTACTATTTCTTAATCACAAGAACACCAAGCAAAAAGCAATACGCACCTAAAGACAAGACAAAAAGGCCATCTCCATGAGTTAAGGGATTTTGCATCGTAAGATTTGGATTGCTCTTTTACCCCCACCTCTACCTTTATACCATTCAGTTAAGGTTTCGAACTCGTTTCCTCCCAAATCAGCAGAAAGGATCCCGTCATTCGACGATAATCATTCAACCCCCTCAACAAAAAGGTTCCCATCCACCCAAGCAAACATAAACATGCTGTAGAAACGGAGAGTAACCAAACCGGGACAGGTGGTTGTAATGGGACAAGGATGGCGCCCACAAATGTATTTGTGGATTGGTATTGTGTTCCCTGGCTGTGCATTCACATAATGTTGACAGTGTTCTGAGGTGACATGTGGAGTTCAGAAACAATGACTCTGCTGAGAGACCATGTATTTGTGGTAGTTAGGATGATAACCTTCCTCCGACAACCTTGGTCGTCCGAAACGAAGCGCCAAAAGGTTAAACAATAACAAGTCCACCCGTGAGTGAGATATTCAGACCTTATTCGCCATGATATCACCCAGGAGACGTACTGAGAACCAAGATGGTGGTTAGAACGAAGGTGGACGCTGACGTGACTGTTACGGTAGCAGGTTCGTTGATAGGTACAGGGATAGTTGTATTGAGATCCTCTCAAACGGGTCAAGCGCGTTTCTATCCTTAATCTCAGAATACGCGAAGGAAATCATTTTCCTTGGAACCCATTTATTGCACACGAAATTACCCCATGTTATGTGCACCTTTGGCTGTGGGTGAACCATGGACCAATAAGGAACGGATTCCCGTTTAACAAATCCATAACGCGGGTGCAAGTACTTATCAAAGTGTATAGCGTATCCTACAACGGAAATATCTACTTGTACTGCTGGGTGTGGGCTAAGAACAGTACCCGGCGTGGTTGACATCAAACATCCAGAATCCTTGTAAGTTGCCTGGAATTGAACCTGGCTGCTCTCTGTGTTTCAACGCTTAGTCCTTGAAGACGCTTCTGCCTGAACTTCTACTCAAACTTATATTCGTCGTTATCATTCTTGCTGCTTGCTAGGACAGTCCGACCACTCTCGCTTTGATGTTGAAAGGAAGGGAGAGAAAGGATCTGGTTTGGAGCAACCCCCATCACGATCCAACCTCTACCTCACCACTTCTTTCTTCCAGCCTTTATCCTTTCGGTATCGTGAAAAAGGCCCCAAATCCATTGTTTCTAAATCCAGAATCATCAAGAATATTGCTACAGATGAATGTCCAACTGTAGCAATTATATAAACCACAGCCTTGCCAATCTCGTACAGCATTTTGTTCTTGCTCTCGCGCCCATGGTCTGGCTACGTTCTCCAAAGTCTCCTAAGCGAGGGCATCTCCCTCCAGAAATTTGGGCGTATATCGCGAGCTTCCTTTCTCGAGATGAAATTCTTCGTCTTCGTGATGTGAACGATGGGTTCCGTGTTGCAGTGCTCGGTCTACAGCACTCGGACTTAGACCTCTCTTACCCTGGGGACCACCCACGCGACAAGGCTCAACAGATATGGAACAGCCGATTAGATGCTTTCAAGAAGCAAGAACAGTCTTCCGAGTTAGTTTATACAATTTTCACCTTGTTCCCGACTCACTTTCTCACGTTCAGGGGCCTCAAGAATATTCAAAATCTCTACATTACTCCTGACATCGAATATTCAGACCCAAAAGATTGGGGATTGAAATACAATATGTCTTCCACCGTCAAGCAGGTATTCTCGAAGACCTCGACGAAAAAGCGAGAAAGTTTAAAACCGGGCACTATCGAGTGGAAGTCTCACCGGCTTCAATCCGTCGAGACTATCAAGGGCAGAATTGTATCTACCATTCAAGGACTTTCTGACCTCCGAAGATTGCATATCGTCGAAGGAAAATCTGACCATGTTGACAGTTGGTTAGCCGGTACGGGTTTGCATCGACCACTCCCATCTGGCAAATACTTTGATATTGTCTGGACGCGCTTCGCTGCCAATCTTGTCCGCCTTTCACTAAATTTGACATTCACCTCCTCGATCCCAAATAGTACATGGTTCCCGACACATACCATCGTTTTTCCTAATCTACAAATATTCGAATTGGCGTCAGCATTCCTAGGATTTCCTCCCGAGCTTCAGAACCTCCTTCGCGGATCTCCTCGACTCGCCCAGATTACTATCCAACGTCAGAATAATATCCCAAATGTGCTATTTCCTTCAAATCTTACCATCGAGCCCCTCTTTCCGTATTTGAAGATTCTCGAGTTTCCATGTGAGATGGATTTGGAACAGAATCACTCTCGGACACCTCAGAACGTTCTCCCCTTCTTGGAAAGACATGCCGAGACGCTGGAAGTTGCTCATCTGCCAGTATGCTCCCCCCAGATTCTGCAGAAGCTGGATTGGAACAAGGTCTACTCCTTGGCATTCTATGACGCCGGAGGACAGTGGAGCACCTTCCGCACCCTTCTTTATAAAACTGGAGCTGTTGCTGGTGCACCCGCTTTGCAGTCTCTTGATCTTTCTGTTTCCGTGATCCAAGAGAGACGGAATGGAGTCGAACTTCCAGAGCTCTTCAAAGCTTTGGCAGTGGGTACACCAGCTTTGCACACCCTCACCCTTGTTTTATACGAGTTGAATCTCCGGACCTTTTTGGATGCGGCCAAAGAGCTCCAAACGCTCAGGACATTGTCGATTCGTGCCACCCATTGGATTCTTATCTCGGAAAAGACGTTCCTCTTCCGCTCAGTAAGTTGTGTTCTAATTTACGATTGAAAGAGAAATTTAATTCCCTTTAGGACGGTCACACTTTGGCCATAGTCTATAGCCCCCGAAAAGAGAGGCATGACCGTCAAGTCCTCATGCATCGTGGTGAAATGGCACGTCGATTCCGCACCAAGGCTCAAAAGCTCATCCAGTCCCATTCCGCTGTTCTGTCTCGATGGAAGGTCCAAGATGTCACAGTTCAATTGGGTCAAGTCTCCCGCTGGTCTTACAATGACAGTTCCCCGGTCCGAGTGGTTTGGGATGTGATGACCTTATTGGCAGAAGTGGCACCCTCGATACAATCATTTTGTGGAAACGGACACAAAAAAGTCGATTTGAAGAAGGGATTACTTGATTTTACTTACATTAAAGAGGGGAACGAGCATCCAGATATCGAACTAGTTCAGCGAGTGAGATCGGGAAAGGTTTCTTTACCGCTTCCATAATAATACAGGAATTCAGAAGATAGTTTCGAGTTTCTCAAAGTCCGCGACAGCTTTCATGAAAGACAGCTATGACATCCAAGGCAGTACTTGAAATTTGAAACTGACATGCTATGCTTTACGGAAGGATGACTTCGAGCGCCCATCCCCTCAGGCTTACACCCTCTTTCATGCGACCTTGCTGAGAGAGGTAAATCATCTCAAAAAGTCTAAGACATTCAACTTGGAATCCTTCCGTTAAGACAGGATTAAGAGCAGATTACTAACCACTCCCTGCTAGTGGTTTCGACAGACCACTCTTTGCACGCTGGCTGCTTTATGCCTACGCCTAGGGAAGGAACACTCCAGCACCGAGATCTTGAATCTCTATCGCCTCGTCCTTTCTTCAGATTGCCAGTAAGTTACAGCAATAATGACTTTGTTTGACGAACCGACGGTTATTCTTTAGAAATGGCTAGCTTCAATTGACGTGGAATTCGTCAATTCATTCTTCTTCTTCTTTGTAGCCGTCTCCATCTACAACACTGTGGCATGTGCGTTAGGTCGTTTCTTCCTCGACCACTTCCACTTATGGAATCGGACCATCCCGCCGGACGCACGGAGCCTGGACAAACATGGAGAACTCGTTGCCGCTTTTCTCGCTAGCTGCTTGTCCCTCATAGCTACGGTTGCAATACTTTATCTGTGTACTTTCCTGGATGATGTGCTTCGTGTACGAGGCAAAAACTTCGAAATTCTTACACATAATCCCTCAATATTAGGAATCATCATCTTTTCGGTGGTGACTATGGTGCCCGTAGCTGGCGCAATCATTCATCCAGGGTTACATTATGTGAATCCAGTTTCGATGTTGGCAGTTTATGGGTTTGGAAGTGTTCTTCTCATACCATCACTTGCACTTCTCTTTGTAATCGTAGTTTGGACGCTTTAGAAGGTGTAGAGGTAAAAATATAAGGGACTTAGCTGCTTTTCACGCGTTCAATGACAAAACGGGTTGATTTGAGAAAAGAAAGGAAATGTGTTATGTTAGCATGTAATGCTGTAATAAGCGCCCCTTTGTCTTGCAACTTGTTTCCTACGTTCATTAGGTTCCCAGCTACTAGGCCTGACTTTGTTCGAAGCTTTTTTGGAACTGAGAGCCACAATATTTCTGTCAAATAACGTGAATTGGGACTGTTGCACTCGATATCATTGCATGGTCTCGTCTAACTTGCACAAAATCTTTCTTTATGCCTACGCCCAGAGATGGAACACACCAGCATCCAGAACTCGAGTCTCTGCCACCTCGTATTTCCCTTCTCATGGTAAGTTATAATGGTACCCACCTCTCTTGAAAAAGCTTAAATTTATTTCTTAGAAATGGCAGGCTATAACCGGAATTGACATTGAATTCATTCTTTGGCTCCTTGGATTGGATGCAATTCTCTGTGCATATAATATTGTGGCCTGTGTATTAGGCCGCTTCTTCCTTGACCATTTTCATTTATGGAAGCAGTCAATTCCACCAGATGCACGAAGCATCGACAAGTATGGGGAGCTCATTGCTGCCTTTCTAGCTGGCTGCTTGTCCCTGCCAGCGACCTTGGGGCTAGTTTATATGTGTCTCCGTATAGACGACATGCTAGATGCACAGGGCAAGCGATTCCAAATACTTGGACATGATATTTTGCCTTTTGCGCTCATTTTGTTCATGATATTTTCCATGGTACCCATAGCTGGTGCAATCGTCCATCCAGGACTGCATTATGTGAAGGCAGATTCTATGTTGGCCGTTTATTGGTTCGGAAGTTTGCTCATCGTGTCATCGCTAGCACTCATTACCGCCATTCTCATTGCTGGTCGGCAACTTCGGTTAAAGGCATTCGGGTGAGAGTGCATGGAGGGTTTGATAGAGATTGCACGGCGCAACAATTTGGGAAAGAAGAGGAATAAATTACGTTAGGATACAAGGATATACAAATGAGTTTCGAGATATTAAGAAAAGATCGAAAACACAAAGGGAAGGACCAGACATTATATTCAGAAATGTTCGCAAGGATTGTAGAGATGTGCTGTTGGTTAAGGAGCGATAGAAGGATTTAGTGGGTCCGAGAGGACAGCCATTCCATGATAATTCCACTACAAGAAAATTTAGGATGGTAAAAAAGATAGTATGGAAATACTCACAGGTTATGTTGGCTTTTCATTGAGCACTAGAAAGAATGAGCAAGGTAGGTGAAGGGATATTGGACTAGAACCGACCGAATAGCACTAGAATGAACTGGTCAGACAAAAACGATGGCAATGACGAAAGGAAACAACGTACAGAAACAGGCCTGTCAGAAACTTTATCAAGTTCACTATAACCAGTTGTTAGTTTGAGAAAAGTTGGTGTATGATATCGACAAACAGTTCTTTGATTAATTCTTTCACACCAGCATGCCCTGGGACATCGTTCTTGTTTCCGAGCTTGAGGCAAGATCAGAGGGGGGTAGAGGAAGAGGCCAAATCGAAAACATACAACAAGAAGGGGAATACCCTTAAGGGAAGGCAGGGCAAGGAGTTGCTGAAGTTCGAATTTCCCGGGTTCGAATTTCTCGGTCTGGGGTAGTTCATTAATCCGTCTTGGTGCGTGGGTGCCGGGTTACTCACATCAGCTGCATCTACCACAAATCTATCCGCCCAGGTAAGCTTGGCACAGCGCCGACAAGAAACCGCCGACGTACACAATGGCATCGACTCCGGCGCAATAACGTTCCCACATAGCTCTGAACTTGGGCTGCCCTGGAAGGAACGTGAGGGAAAGGTCTTTAGAACTATTTCTTTCTTCAATAGAACTTACCTGCGACATCCCAAACCTTGAGAGTAACGTTCCCCTATGATTCCTCTACATAAGTCTCGGCAAGGGTACCCGAAGGTGTAGACCGCGCACCTTTCTTACTCTCCTGAAGTTATACGCGACCTAAAAAGTTCAGTAAACAGACCCATTTATTATCGGTGCGAAATTGCGCGTACGGTTGGAACAACATCTTCGCTCCACTGTCTCGATGTCAAGCTGGGCAGGGTACTGGGTAGAGACTTAACGTACTTGTCCCGAGCCAATTACATTTACGAAAGATGTTTTTCCAGAAGCCTAGAGAGGGATAATAAATAGGTTGGCTTAAGAAAAACAGCCAGTTGCACCGACCTGGAGTCCGATAACAGCAATTTCTGCACTTCGAGAGAAGAATATGCTACTAGAGATGAGCGGTATACAGTGTGCAATGCTACCAAGCTCCAATTACCGAGAAAACCAGGCATAAATCGATGAAAAAAAGGAAGCCATTGTGATAGTTGGGAAGGAGAAAGGATAGTTGAGCGCTTCTGCCCAAGCCAGCTTGCTTCCGGGCCACAGCCAACATGTTCAGCACCATCCCAGCGGCTCTTCATTTTCTGGTCACTTCATTGCTCTGGCAGTCTCCTTTCCTCTCCAATACTCCTCCATCAGCTTTAGATTTCGAATTGAGACATTCGCATGGAGTTGTCGCTAACTCGTCGCGCGTCATCTTCTCCAATGTTGACCGGTCCTTCGCGGTAGCCTCGGGAAGTCATCGCTCCTATCGATTATCCCAGACAACTGTTCAGACACACAAGCCCAAGTCCTTTGAGCTTCATGTGGAAGCCCGTCTTCGGTCTCTATACCATTCTAAAACCACTACCACTTCTGCGTTGTGGAATAGCGTCCTAGTCCCTGCCCCCGATGTTACTGACTTGGACACTGTTATCACACTGGCTGAGATGACTTCCAATTCATACACCACGCCTGATAAGAAGGACTGGTATGATATCGGTCCGGAATGGGATAACAATTCAGTATGTGTTCCGTTCAGCCTACCTTTCAGGTGACTTTCTTATCGTCTTCTAGACCTTTCCTTTCGGTTGGGAGCCGGATGAAAATGGATTTCGTGGACATGTGTTCGTCTCGAAAGATAACGGCACCGTTGTCGTTTCGATCAAAGGCACCAGTGTCCCAATCCTTGGTGGTGGCCCTACAGTCTCAAAGGACAAGTTGAATGACAACCTGCTGTTTTCTTGTTGTTGTGCACGTGTCGGTCCAACTTGGAGCACAGTTTGTCCTTGCTATGCTGGGAGTGGTAAATGTACCCAAAGTTGTTTGGAGAAGAGTTTAGTGGAAGAGAGCTTGTTCTATAACGTTGCAACGGTACGAGGTTTAATTCTTCGATGTCATGACTCCTATCTCACAATTCACAAAGAACCTCTACAACAATCTCACGTATCTATACCCTGAAGCAAACATTTGGGTGATTGGCCACAGTTTGGGTGGTGCGCTCGCTAGTCTCACTGGAGTGACATTTGGCGTTCCCGTCGTCGCCTTTGAGGCCCCCGGTGAACAAATGGCTGCAAGACGTCTGCATCTTCCATCGCCACCATCGTTGCAACATGTCACACATGTCTATAATACCGGCGACCCTATTGCCATGGGCGTTTGCACCGGCGTCGCTTCCAGTTGCGCTATGGCTGGTTATGCAATGGAATCAAAGTGCCATTTAGGCAAGTCTATCGTCCTGGACACTATCTCCGTCCTTGGCTGGTCCTCCAACGTTCAGAATCATCCTATTGTGGCTGTAATCGACGGTGCCCTCAACGTGACGGACGTAGACTGGGGATATGGGACTCGACCTTTCCCCGGTAACGATAATCCTGGCGAGACGGTTACCAGTTGGGCAGGATGGTGGCCATGGCCTGGAAAGAAAGAAGAGAAAGAACCTCAACAGCCGATTCTGCCACCAGCTGAAGAAGTGAAGGATTGTGTGGATTGCTATGCTTGGGAGTTTGGTGAATTTTAAGTTCGGGGATTATTCATCTTTTATTCGTTATGCCATTTCCACGTCTATCATGTTATACCTATAATCAGGCGTATGTATTATATCTCTATCTCCTTCTACCACGCTTAATGCTATGTCACAAATTCTGTCTAGACTATATATCACAAGTACTTTCGTCATTGAGAATGACATGGGGTAAGTTAAGCGCTGTTTCTATTCGGTGAAATGCCTCCTACACGGGTAAGTGGTCAATACCATGAATTGTGATCGTGAAATCTCGGGACACACCTTCATCACATGCGCAGGAGAGCTGAACACAACCCGCAGGCGAGTAGGGGTAGGGTCTCTAAAGGCGGTTGACGAACGCTAGGCATGGAATGAGACTAACTAACACCTCGATAATAACTGTAATAGAAACTAACCAGAATTACACCACCTTTCTTAAGCTCCTCAATCATGCTTTCCACCTTGAATTGAAGGGGAAGATCACCTTCCATCCGCTCTACAAATGGTGCGAAGTCAACGAGCGAGAAAACACCGGCTTCTGATTTTACAAAGCTAAGCGAGAAAGCATCGTCAGACTCTGCAATGTCAAGCGCACAAGTGATTTAATGACTTACTCAAGTCCATGGGCCTCGCACCATCTACCAAGTAACTCAAAGGCCCCGCTAAGAACACGTCGATTTTCGTCAAGATACTCCTCTATAAACTTTCCGTTTTCCAAGTTCAACAATGAGCTAAACACAGCGTCTGACGCTGAAGACAATGGCGTCACGCTCATTCCAGAAGCGACAGCCAACAACAGGTCAGGGTTGTTTTGGGAGATGAGGCATCCGATTTTGACTCCAGAAGCTCCAAGGTCTTTCGACGGACCAGCGAGAACATGGATTCGACTCGGGTTGCATGAAAGGGTGGAGGGCGGGAAGGACAGTATCGATTTGAAAGGGGTGGGGTTTGGCGCGTATTTTGAGGGAAAGACTTGGTTGGCGAATACCTCATCAACTATGAGATGGATATTAAACTGTATGAAGAAACATTCGTCAACAAGGGCAACGCTGAACGAAGCTCAGAGATTGTACCTCTTCCGCAAGCGCTGCATAACCTTTGATGACTTCTTCTGGGTACGCGCGTGCAAGAGGGTTGTGAGGATTGGTTAATAAAAGAACTTTCGCCCTGTTTAAAGGATTTCGAAGGGTTTGTTCGATAATCGGAAGAACGTCACAAGACAAGGTGTCCACGCTAGAAGGGACGTCCACTGGGACAAATCGCGCTTCAGAAGGCCAAGTAATGTTTTTGTCATAGTCCGCATAAAATGGCTGGGTCGAAATCAGAATCAAGACCTAATCAAATGATGCGCGGGAAAAAAAAAGTTACGAACACATGTCAGCACAACCCCTTCCCCAGGTGAGCAAAGCGACCAAAGGAGATGGCTTAGCATACAACCTACTCCAGGTCCCATCAGGATATGGTGGACAGCAATTGGACAGCTGGGTTTGAGGGTATTGTTCAAAAATGTAGGCATGGTTTTGGTCAGGTTCGTGTGTTCACTATTGATCAACGCTGGGCCTGGAAATTTAGAATGTAAGAGTTATGCCGATCGTGGGAGAGTAATGTGGTATTACGGTATTTGAGATGCTCTGGCGTCATCTGAAAATTGTGGCAAATCTTCTGTTCATAGATGCATAATTAGAGAAGATACGACGAAGAGCTCAGCCACTCACTTCAAGGAGTGGAGAAGAAAGTAGAGAGTTTTCAGCTACAGCGAGGCTGGTAATTGGAGGCTGAGAGGGATTTTCTTCAAACATTGAAGTTGAGCTTGGCCATTCAGAATCACGGGGTGACACCTTTGCAGCCAAACCATAGCGGGCTAGCATATGGTGGGCTCTCGGAGCCAAGGGAACTTGGGCAGGTTGGATCATAGGAGAGGAAAAGTGTCGAAGGCGAGAGAGAGGGAAGAGTGGTCACCTATTTATTGTAGACTTAAGAGTGCGAACAACGAGCTATCTGAGGAGCCTTAGCACTTTTCATGCCTGGCAAGGGAACGGACGGCCGAACGGAGGCCGATAATAAACGGCCGGCAAACTAACAAGAAGACACGAGTGGCCAAATGGAGAACAACATTCTGTGCTTACCATAGCGAAAATCTTGTAGTCTGTTGGCTTGAAAATGTCGAATCAGGGGGCAAGGCTACCCGCACAAATTATTGAGGTCAATTTTCTTTCGCGACTCCCCGTGAAGATCTCAGAAAAAGGGAATCATATAGTTGAAGTATCTTGTGGAGAAGATTACTGTGGGTAAGCGGACGACGAGCAATAGAAAAGCCTTGGCCATGGGCGGGTTCTTCTCGTAAACAGGTCCCGTCAAGACACGAACCCGCAGCGCCATGTGCTCCAAGTGATCCATAGGGAGCCAAGAAGTGCAGTATATGTGCAATAGGATGCACTAAAACAGAGAGTTAGTTGTGCCTTGACTAAAACAGGCGCGTATAACGAGGAGGACAACACAGTCCCTCGGTCTGTGTGTGGAGAGATGGAATCCAGAGTCATACAAGAATGAAATGTTTACGGTTCATCAATGGCTGGGCAAAGAAACACGGGGGCCAAGTATTTGGAATGCCTCCAATTAGTGACCGATTTCCTGTAAGGAGAACAAGGCTGGGCGTTGATTGTCGAACCTTTAGGTTTGACTCTTATGCCAACTCGGGTGAAGGTCCGACCTTTAGAAGCAGCGTCACCCGCGGCTCCTGCGGTGGATTTTTTATGGGGGTACCTTTGGGAAAGGCCAAATACAATGTAAGGAGCTTCTAGAACTTCATTATGGGTGGTAGGAGAGGAAGTAGTCGCAGTCGGGAGCTATGGGTGGGAGCGCTTAGCAGGCAGCGGCGGTTGTGGGGCATGACGGGGGACATAGATATCTCACTGGAACCGTCTAAAACCATCGTATATACATATTATGATCCTATATATGCGTTAAAATGTAGGCAAAGGGAGGAGACGCAGCCCAGTGAACTCAAAGTATATCCGGGTCATGGGAGTCGGGAAGAGAAATTGATAGCACCCGTGACTCATGAGTATTGCAACTTACCGGGAACTCCGATGCACTTTTGGTGTGTTGACTAAATTCACTGGCTTTATAAGCCATATTCTTGTAGAAAATTTTCTTTGGCTTTCTTTCCTCACTGGAGAAGTCTGAGACTGTGCCTCGGCCGCCCGTCCACATCGTTGACCACGATCATCAGCTTCTTTTGTTTCTTTAACCGCACTTCTAGGTGATTCCCACAACTGCATTGATGTGATTCTCCTTGTTTAGCGTCACCCTAGATTCCGGTACAACATGACTTGGTTGCGTCCCTGCTCGTTTCTAGAGAGTTAATATTCCGCCCCTGCATGATGACAGCGAGGCCCAAGGATAAAGGTAGCATTCCCACAGTTTTTCACATCCCTAGAGTTTTAATACGCTATTCCCCTCCTCATCCTCGCTTGTCTTTTGGTTGTTCAACAGCCCCGCGCTTGCCAGGTGTTGAAACATTGAAGTCCCGTCTCGTGCCAGGGCACCCAAAGACGAGACGCGATGGCTCTTTTCGCCGAACGGGACAAATTTGCTATCTTCGTCCCCGTTCCCCCACGTTCTTTACCATCCAAATCTACTACCTGCATTACGCTTACGAGTCCACATGGTGTCGAGATAAAACCTGACACCCAACAATCCCCCTACCTTCGGGATATCGACTTCCCCGCAATGGATGAGCCCACTTCAACTGTATCTTCAGCGGATAATTGGAAGGACAAGTCGGAGCCTTCGCAAAACCCTAGCGAGCTTGAAGACCTTCTTCCTCCAGTGGATGGCGGGCGCCGAGCATGGGCCTATGTATGTCATTTGAACTGAAGTTCTGAAACTAAAAATTTGACCATCGAATAGCTCATCGCTGCTTGTGTCATTGAAGCTATCGTATGGGGTGAGGATCATTGTCCACGGCGACAAATCTCTACTCACCACAATTTGCAAGGCTTTCCGTTCGTCTACGGAGTATTCCTCGAAGGTCATTTAATTTACCGCCATAACTTCATCGCTGATCGTCGACCCAGAGTACCTCCGAGATCCCGTCTACCTCGCTCAGCCCAATGCACATACTCTTCTTCCGCTTGTGGGACCTTTATCGAGCGGATTGATGTATGTAATTGCTCCTTTGGTCACTTGGATGTGCCGAAGGACACCCCAATATGTGCCCACATTCTTGTGGATTGGGCTATCCTTGTGCGTCTTTAGCCTAGTTATTGCGAGCTATACAGTCTCTGTAAGTCTTTCTTCCTAATCATACGCTTATTCAACCTTAAATGTTCGAAGATTTCCGAGCTGGTTGGCCTAGGAGGTGCACTATATGGAATTGGTGGAGGTGAGTCTTAGCATCTCTATTCTATCTACTCCTCCTGACTAATTTTTTGGGGGGCTCTCTTAGCACTTATCTATAACTCGATGCTTACTTTCCTCTCCGAATGGTTTGTTGCTAAACGAGGTTTAGCAAATGGTATCATTTTCGCCGGTGAGTTCGTTAGATTCCTGCAAAGTTTCAGATTATGATGTAGACTGGTGCAGCCACGGGGATCGGAGGGCTGACTTTCCCGCTCATCATCCCGATCTTCATTGAACGTTGGGGGACTGCGGTTGCGCTGAGAATTTTAGCTGTGACGTGTGCGGTATTGATGGGGCCATGCTTACCCTTTATCCGAGGCAGAAGTCCCCCCGAAATGAAGCGGAACCAACCAAAGAGGGATTCTCAAGTCACCTCAGACGCTGTGAAACCGTGGTTTCAGAGACCTGCTGTATGGCTTCTGCTTGCTGCCAATACACTTCAGGGCTTTGGCCACTACATCCCGTTCGTTTGGCTGCCCAGTGCGTCATCATTCGAACCAATCTCGTTGTTCTAACGATCAAGTTTTTAGAGTTTGCTGTTGATTTAGGACTGTCAACTAGAGGCGCAGCACTGACCGTTTCTCTGTTGAATGGTGAGTGCCACCTTCTAGCCTGAACAATTGAATTTTAAAAAAATTGTCAGCGGCATCCATTCTTGGTCCATTGGCCATTGGCTACCTCTCTGATCGAACGAATCCTTGGGTGCTTGGGTTCACGAACCTGACAGGAACGGCTTTTTCTGTCCTCGTTGTTTGGGGAGCATTTTCTTTGAACATGCCTATCTTACTCTTATATTCCATTTTTTACGGAATATTTGCAGTTGGTTGGAGCGCTCTGTGGTCTGGGTGAGTCTCCTATTGTGTTCGTGGTAAGCGTTCGTTGTGAACTTAAGGTACCAAAACCCAGGTTCCTCCGTCCCCTCGCCAATGGCGATCTACAAACCACAAATACTCTTCTTGGACTTCTCCTTTTTACGCGTGGGGTCGGAAATATTCTCTCCGCCCCCGTTTCCACTTCACTACAAAACTTGTCAGGACCAGATATCGCGAAATCTTTTGGCGGAACTGCGTATGCGATCGTGGATGCAAAATATGGGGCGATGATTCTATTCACTGGATTGTGTTTTGCTCTGGCAGCACTCTTCATTTTGGGAGCTTGGGCAACTGATACTAATACTAGAACTACAAAGCGAAACAGCACAAGGACATTGAGGTTGCACTGGGCGACAGCTAGCGTGTGCTAGTGCATTAACCGCTGTACTTACTCTATCCTTTTTACTATTTTCGTTCTTATTCTACACACAGGTGCTTAGTTTGAGAAGTCAGTGCCTTACGAGCCGGGCTGCAGTCACCACATATCGTCGTCACCCCATCTTGATTATTATTACTACCGAATTTTTTACAGCTGTACCTTACGTCCAAGTTCCTAGTCTGAGATAGTGGAAGACTGATTGTTCGATGTTCAAGCCCCAAGCCCACCGACCAAACATGCAAGCTCTTGTCAACATCAACCATCCCTGCTTTCAGTAGTGACTATTTGAATGTCACCCAAAACGCCAGTGTCAACGGTCAATCCTTAATCCTTGAACTTGTTTAAATTTAATGTCAATCTCAATTAGGTTCCTCCCACAAAATAACTTCGCGTTTTTCTTCGTACGCATCACTGGGCCTATAATTATAATCGCTTATGCGAACCAAGATTTTCTCAGTGTAATTTTATAGTTATCTATATTTGCTCAAGGGTAGTAAATTTCTTCACGTAATCATGGATTCCATTGAAGACTTATCCTTAGTGATTGTTTCGAACTCCATGTTCTGAAGGTGCTCGGCACTGGTAACTTATGACAGCAACTCTTTTATTTGACGTTTGGGCATATCCTTTTAGTTTTGGAACATGCAAGTTCTTTTCAACTCCCGGCTTTTCTGATGTGTTGATGCTGACCTTCTGAGTGCTCTTTCACCTTTGGACTGCCTCTCTCTGCACCGCAACTTTTTGCATGAAGTTCATTGGTTCCACAAATGTCTACCATTTCTCAATGATTACTGCATTAATTAGCTGTACATCCATTTGGGTTTGGATACGATCCAAGCATTGATGGGAACTCTTACTCGGCCTTGGTCTTCTTCTTTTCAACTTTGCTCCCTTCACCAGCTCGTTTAGATAAATTCACCATCTCCCAAGCAATAAATACGAACATCCCCAGAATGGTGATTGCTGTCCCTAGGGCGACGATGGGAAGGTCGCCCGAATAACCAACGGGAACATGAAGCCAGTGTGTTGACATGGAATCCACAGAGAGTTCTGGTGTGACCGCGACTTTCGATGAACTGGGTCCCGTTCGAGGCCAACCTAAGGCTAAGCGAAACGAGGGTGCCATGTCAGACGGGAGACGTGTGGTGGAAGTGAATGTGGTTGATGAGGTGAAGCGGTCTGAAGGGGTCGTGAATCAAGGTAAGCCACGTACGATAGAAGAATTTATTACCTGCTTGTGGACATACAAAGAAAACCTGAGGGGAGCGAAACTCGATTTCGTCGTGCGAATGCGAGGAATCGTTGGTGACCAAACCGTACCTCGCATGAAGCGGGATGGTCAGCTCAAGGGAGCGGTCATGGCTGGGATTCAGAATTGTGAAAAGTACTGAAGATCCTTCTCCGTTTACTGCGGATACGGGAAGTTCTAGGTTGGCATTTCCTTCGTGCAAAAAAGTGAAGGAGTGTTCATAATTTCGCAATTCATAAATATCCACGAAGAGAGAAGGCTGTAAGGATAAATATGCGTGAATATCGCATTCGAGAAGGACAGGGTCGAGGATAGAGAGATGGGAAATGGAAGTTGGATGGAAACTTTGGGGGTGGTCAAGGTCTGAGGAGAGAGTGGCCATTGCATCCGGCAACCAGAAGTTTGTTTGGCTCTTTCCTTCTTTCCTTGATGGTTCGTCGTCGTCGCACGAACAACAACAAGGCTGCTGGACCAAGCAAGCCACGACCTGTGGATAGAAAGGATGCCTCTGTGAAGAAATGGGAAAAGTATACGGATATTCCGATGGATGATGAAGACGAATGCAAGTTTACAGAATTGGTTTTAGTCATTGTTAGTTGACTGACTAGTCTTTCTCATTAGTTCATTCTTCGAAAGACAAGATTTTATTAGATGATGCCGATGATGAAATAGATCCTTATGGAAACGAAGATGAAGTTTTCTCGCTCAAAGGTGTTCCTGGACCGAATGAAAGCGACGACGAAGACGACGACGAACAACAAGACAGTGATGTATCAATGGAAGAAGCACCCAAAAAATCTTCCAAGAAATCTTCCCAAAGGAAGAAGAAAAAGTCTAAACAAGATTTATCCGAGAGCGAGCAAGAATCGTCAGAAGAGGAGCACTGGGGGAAGAGCAAGTCGGTGTACTATAACTCCAACGCAGCGGAGCTCGACTCGGATGACGAGGAAGGCCAAGAACTTGAACTCCAGGAAAATAGGCGCATACAGGCAAAACATCTGTCGAGTTTGACTGACGAGGACTATGGTTTGGAAGGAATTAGTGAGCTCTCGTTGAACGACGACGATGCTCTTGCGCCTTCGTGAGCCACCAAATCAATCACTTCGTCCCGTTCAGAATTCTAATCAAGTTCTCCCACAGAATACAGACGAATTTGCCTTTACTTACCGACAAGAATGCTATCCTTCGGCACATGGAGAAAACAAGTCCTGAAACGCTTGCGCTTGCACGGGACTGGGATGAAGTTGCACGTTCTCTGGTGAAACGACAAAAACAAATTCAAATGTACGTCCCTTCAAGCAGTATTTGTCGTCATGAGCTCATCTGACTTGACTCTCATAGTCTCGAGGCTACCAAGCCGGATACATTGAGCCTTGGAATGATCCACATCCATTACCGTATGTTTTTTAAAAATTCCCTCCAAAGACTATTTCTCACTTGTTTCCAGAGGCTCTTCTTACATATGCAACCACTCTTGCGTTTTACTTCCACCTCCGTTCAAGCGAGAAGTACTCTCGGAAACCTGAGCTTCTCAACTCCCATCCCATTCTCGAACGTTTGTTGACTCTGAAACAGTCGCTTGCTACACTCGAGCAGCTCGACTTTGCCGCAGACTCGGAAGACGAGGACGAGGATGACCTGGACCAATCCGAGTCCGACGACCTCGATTTGGACGGTGAAGAAGATCTCGACGATGATATGCATAATCTTTGGCGAGAAGCTAGGAAACAAGGATTGGAACCAGATGAATTGGCCGAACTTATGCAGGATGCACAAGATGCTGAACTTGATCCATCACCTGAGCCAGAAGAAGCCCCACGTCCCAAGAAGAAACGGAAAACTTCCAAAACAGATGAACTTCCCATATTTGATGTTGAAGAACCAGACTTTTCCACTCTGCATTCATCCTCAGCTCCTATATCCTCGACCATGGATGTATTTGGTGAATCAAGTACCCTGTCTACGGGCGACGCAGCCGACAAAGCAGCACGGAAGAAGTCCTTACGCTTTTATACGTCTAAGCTCGACAGTGCGGCATCGAAACGAGCCGCTGCAAGGACAGCCATTGGTGGTGATGACGACATTCCGTATAAGGAGCGACGAAGGGAAAAAGAGATTCGAGAGGCAAAGGAGGCTGAGAAGAGGAAGAAGGCTGGCGAGCTAGGTATGGGTGGTATGGACTTGGACGATGAGGAGCCTGTTTCTAGGGCTGATGATGGTGAAGGGAGCAAAGGAGATGATGATTTATACGAGAAAGTTCGGAAAGAAAGCAAGAGGAAAAAGGCGGATAAGAAGGCTAAGTATGATGAAGCCGTCGCTGTTGCAAAGTAAGCTTTCATTTATCCTCTTGTCAACAATATCACATTTCTGATATTTTATTTTTTCGTAGGGAAGCTCATTACTCAATGGATTCTGCTTCCCCTGGTCCTCGTGCTCTCACCAAGGCTATCATCGCCAACAAAGGTCTCACCCCTCGTCGATCCAAAGCTGTACGAAACCCGCGTGTAAAGAAGAGGATGAACTATGAGAAGGCTAGTAGAAAGGTTGCGAGTCAGAAGGCTGTTTACAAGGGTGGATTGAAGGATACTGGCGGACGTTACGATGGAGAGAGAACAGGTATCTCTAAGGTTGTTAAAGGTGTTAGGCTTGGCTAAATACACCGAGAGAATACTATCTCAAAGCAAAAATATCCAAACTTCATTTACGTTCAATTGCATATCCCGATTTTGAGCGCTCGACACAGACTTCCTAATTGGGCTTCGTATTGATGATCGGAACCACACCAGGTTGACTCCGAACAGCCATTACCAACGGACCTCTCACCCTCCGTGCACGTTTATGGTCACATTGACCAGATCGATTCATGTACATTGACATGAGTACATCTCTGACACGGGCCCTATTGAAGAGTCATGATTCCTATTGTTTCCTAAAATGGCGAACAGAAGGAAAACTTCGCTCGCTATTTGTCACCTACCTGAGTCGGTCACGGCCCAATTAGTTCAACTTCCTTTGAAGACTACCGTCATCTAGCCACCCTTTTCGTTCTCCCCCTTGGCTTGTTCTTTACGGCCTGTCCCGTTTTCCGCGACCCATTTCTTTTCGTTCCACGGCTCGCGTTAGTCCTTCAGTGGTTGCTCAAGAGAGTTCGCACACCGAAGGCCTAGAAGAATATAAGGACACCCATCAGAGTACGTTATACTTTTCAGCCTTATAAAAGGACCCTTCCTTTCATTGACTTGGGACCAGTTTCACGAAATTCACGACGACGCGCTCAAACCATGTGGACCCTCCTCGCGACACCTTTGAAAGCGACTTGGGATGTCCTCTCATGGGCTTCAGGATACGATGACATTTACGAGAAAACTCTCCATGGTGGTCCAGACAGGTCACATTCTGGTACCACAATGACCACACCTTCAATGACGCGCCGCCAACTTCGATCCCCTTCTCGCCGTCTGCAACTGGATAGAGACTACTGCATACGTCGACCCCATGTCGATGGAACAGATCCAGTCGGTCAACCAATCCGAGCAGCGAGGCATCGGCAAGCGTACAATCTATACTTTGCTCAGCCAGTGTCGAGAAGGCATCATCATAGAGACAGGGATCCACCACCTCCTTATCAAGCAAATGCCCTTATCGAAAAGGACATCTCACAGGGTATTGAGATTGTGAACCAAACAGTCAGCGCACCGCCTATCCTTGTCCAGGCTCCGAAAACCAGACCAACTAAGAAGCCTAAGGGCAAACGCAATCCCGCTCGTCGAGGTTCAGGTGGTTCTAGTCGTCGGCTGCGTGCTACAAGTGCTCCTCCATCCTTCACAAATTCGTCTTTCGACATGGATATGGATGATGTAGCAGATGACATCCCAGACTCCGTACATAACACTTGTCCTGAGGAGGCAGATATTGATGTTATCGACGGTAACCACTCGATTGTAGTGACAGATTGCGACTGTGGTACATCTTCATTCGACCGGATCCGCACCTCATCTGGATCTGAGTCTGATACCCTTACTCTCACTATCCGCGTTCCTTATCCGACATCCAAAGCCGAGAAGTCTGTTGTACATGGACTACGGCATATTGGGCATGCTATGTTTGACCACCGTCAAGTAAAGTTGACCGTAAGCAACACCAGCGATAACTCACCTTCTAAAAATTGGGATTGGCAAACCCTCGTCCCACCCGATGTACTCTTCCGCATTCGAAATGCAGGCTCGCTAGACGATCTCACATTCGACGGACCTTTCCTCCTTTTCCACCAAGTGTTTTTGGAGAAGAATGGTTTCCTCCCTGCTTTGCAGAAGACGCTTACTTCTCTCTCACTCTCCTCGAATGAGTTATCAACAGAAGACGCGCTTCTACTTCTTCAAGCACTTCCGCTGCTCAAGGAAGCAGATGTTGGCATTCTGACTATCGAGTCTCCTATTTTCTCAAGTTCAGGCTTACCCGCACATACGCTCCGGAAGCTGCGTCTGAGAACCCGAGTCTCTATTTGGCCATTATTATCACATCTCCAACTTTCTGAAGACGTGAACCTGACTCTCGATTTCACCACTGTTGATATACGCAAACCAAAATCCTGTGCTCGTCTCATTCGTGGCATGCGCAAGTTCGCAGGTCGTTTGTCTAGCTTCAGCCTCGTATGCCACTCAGAATTCGTAGACGAATTGGGCGAGCTAATACTTGAGGCTGATGCTGGCTGGCATTCGGATGATTTGGGTTTGAATGTTCGGGATGAAGTTGATGTTGAGGAAGGGGATCGTTATGGAGAAGAGAAAAGAACTATTGAATTTCGTAGGGATACATGACTTTTGTTCTTGTTTTTTGTTCTTTTTTTTTCCGCATGGAATATGCTGTATGACTTCACACATGTATTACTTGTTTTACCTGAATATGACGAATGCAAATGCGAATTATCTAGAACGCAGTTGGAATGGGTAATCTGAAGAAGCCCACTTACGGCAAAGTTTGGGTCCAAACGAGAGCCCTACCCTATTAGAGAGTCTACTGCACATTACTTATATCTCCGATGGACTTCCTCATAATATCTGGGTTCTAAGATGGGAGATTTGGTGGCCCATTTTGAGTCCTAACAAGTAGATATTGATCGCTCTTTCGGTAAGTGAATCATCCTTACCCACATTCGGCCAATTTATGTCGTATCTCGTATTTTTCTCAGGGTCTCTCGTACTGCATGACATCGATGTCAGCAATCCATGCAAGCAGCAGGAAGGATTATATCTTTCTTACGCAGAGGTTTTCACTCTAAGTTGTAGCACAACTAAGACTTACTATCTGTGAATTTGCGATTTTTTTGGTGCCGCAACTGTCGCGAGAAGTCACAACGCGTCACGCACAGAAACGCACGGTCACGCCATTGAATTGGTTAGACATGGTGACAACGGCCTTGTTCAAACGCGTAAATCCGCTAAACCCCCACACTTCAGATCATTTCATAGTAATCATCGAGTTGTAAGGGTCAAACTACTTAAGCAGCATTGGATATCCAGCCCCTGCCATAATTAACATCATCTCTATGGGTTACGAGAGCTACACATTTTACTTGCGCTCTCGCGTGCGAGAAGTCTTTGGTGTCTTCTTTGGCCGCCTGATGTTTTCACAACGACCTGAATGGACGAGCCTCAATGGGAAGACTGCGATTGTGACTGGCTCGAATGTGGGTATAGGATTGGAAGCTGCACGCGGTTTGGCTGAAAGGGGGGCGACTGTTATCTTAGCTTGTCGCTCTCCAAGCAAGGCCGAAGTTGCGAAACGAGACATCGTCGACAAATCCGGTGGGAAGGTTAAAGAAGAGCAAATCGAAGTCATGCCAATTGACTTGGGAGACCTTGATTCTGTGAAGCAGTTTGTCACGACGTGGGGTACACGACGTCTTGACATCCTTATCAAGTAAGCATTTCTCCAGCCCAGTTTCAGTAGATCAGTCTCATTGAATTCATAGTAATGCGGGGAGAACCATAGGGAAGTACACTCACAGTCCTCAAGGCTTTGAGATGACATACAACACAAATATTCTCTCTCACTACCTCCTCACACTCTCCCTCCTCCCTTATATCCATCAAAATGGTCGCATTATCAATGTTTCATCTGACATGCAGTACCAATCTAAGCAAATCGACCCTCTCGACCTCGACTATTCAAAGGCTATCGAAAAGGATGGGGTCAAATTGGGCGATGCAATGTCTCCGTCCTTATCAATGGCACTCTACAGTCGGTCCAAGTTGCTACAGGTCCTTTTCACAAGAGAACTGCAACAGAGGTTAGAGACAAACTCCACTTACAAAACCAAGGACATTACAGTGCATGCATACCACCCAGGCGAGCCGACTCAAACGGGTTACTGAATTCTAGTTCTAACTCTTTTGTAGGACTTGTACGTTCCTCACTCGTTCATAGGCCGGATGGAACGATCCTTAACTCAAAAATAATAATCGCATTGGTACATGGCTTCTTCCATGTCTTGGGAGGTAAGCTCATACACTCTTCTTCATTTTTCGCCCTGCTGATGTTCAAATTCTAAGTTTCGACCACCCAAGGTGCGGCAACTGGCATCCATCTCGCGGCCAGCTCTAAGGCTGCCGTGAACCCAGGCCACTACTGGTATCGTATGGCGATTGATGGGCCAAACCGGCTTGTGCACGATGTGGAAACGAGAAAGTTACTATTCGATCAGTTGGCGAATGAGTCTGGGCTCGGGGAAGAGCTCAAAGTATAGAACGGTGCTAGGTAATTTTTGCTCTTGTTCGCCTCTTCTGAGGCTCATTCGGCAAGTTCGGAGGAAATGCCTTTGTGTTCTTTTATATTGTAGCTACTTTCTCTGTCCTTATACACTGTAGGTAAAAAATCTATGGAGGTGACCTGAGTATTGCCGAGTCGTGCGGACTCTGAAGTTGAAATTGTCTATAGTTGGAGACTTGAAGTTTATCTGAAGAAGCTGTGTTACGCAGTATTTCTCGTTTCAGCCTAATTGATGCTAACTCTTGATTCGGAAAAAGTGCAAAACACTCCACCAAATTCTTCTTGCCTCTCTTTACGATAAGGTTATTTTACTTGGGAGTCACCATTGTAAGACAACGATACAATATTTTCTTGACAATCGGTCGAATGCAACACTTGTTCAACACTGAACTCTGCAACCAAATGATCATGACCGCGATGCAGGGAGGATATTCTTACCCTTCGAAAATTGGCTTGTCGGTCAAGTCAACGTTATGATTCCTGATGGTACAGTCATTCACTTTCGGGTTTTTGTATTCAATGGCTCTGAAGGTCCTCCTCAAGATATTTGATTTGTAGGAGCAAAAGAAAAGCCTTGAGCCGATTCGTTGGGGTTGTGAGACTCAAAATCTAGCAATAAATTCTTCCTCTGAGCCTCTGCCTGATGCTGTTGAGGGGCTCTATCGGAATTTCGAGGATACAATCAAGATTGTCGCACCGGGGGGGCTTTTTGTTTGTTTGGATCACTATTTCTATCCCGCAAAGGCCTTACTAGGTCGCAGCGGTAAGAAGTATTCATGTTAACACTGTATCCTATAGACTACAGCTTCTTACATCTTTTCTAAGATCTCTCATCGCAGCCACCATTGCTCCGCTTTGTGGAGGCAGGTGGATTTCTCGCTTCGCATCCCTTCGCACCCGCAGCTAAACTCCTCCTAGAGCTAATCTTGAACAACGCGATTGTGGAGGGCATGTTCCCTGGCCACTTGAAAATGTATATTTTTCAGTGCGAACAGGTCACAAGACGCAAGTATTCATTTCGGGTTTGGTCATCTGGTACATCCTGAAATACAGCATCTCACTTGAACTTGTCTCTCATGTCTGGGCTTGAAATATTTGGCATTATTGGCTCTGCCATCTCCGTTATTGAGGGAATCATAGCTGCCAAGTCTTATACGTCAGACTTGCGCCATTCAACCAAAGAAAGAGAGCAAATCAAGAATGAGTTACAGCGCATCAACAGTCTGGTGGTCTCTTTACAGGAAGTCATTTCTTCCATGCCACGGAACAGCTCCTGGCTATCCTTGTCCCAGGCTTTCAACGACTTCAAATTGAGCCTTGAGAAGACTCAAAACGTCATCCAGGAATCAAGCAAACGCGTCATGTGGACAGCTGACAAGGCGAAGATCAGGGTATTGCAGAATCAATATGAACGGTTAGGGACCATTTTAAGCATCTCATTCACAAGCTACAATACGTAAGCACTCGCTTTCCGTATTATTATATCATTAACTACCTAGTATTCTTTAGACAGAGTATGACGCTAATGATATCGTACTGCACACTACTCAGTCCATTTTCATAGTGTCAGTAAACCAATATGCCTCTTCCGTGAAAGGTGAGGAAAGCATATGTTTTCATTGAATCCATCGTCTTTACACGATTACTAGAATTCGACAGAATCAACACGAATCTCGATTCAATAAGATTGTTT
The DNA here is from genome assembly GCA_021399455.1 of Flagelloscypha sp. PMI_526. Taxonomy (NCBI): domain Eukaryota; kingdom Fungi; phylum Basidiomycota; class Agaricomycetes; order Agaricales; family Niaceae; genus Flagelloscypha; species Flagelloscypha sp. PMI_526. The sequence goes on along the minus strand of JAJTUO010000011.1, from coordinate 353,585 downwards.
GTTGACAGTTGGTGCAGCACTCACCAACAAGCTAGTTCTAACCCCTAGACAGTTGAACGTTTACATGCTATACAAAATTGGCTTACCTCGAACTACTTGGTGGAGAATGAACTAAGCGATTTACGCCAAGTTCGCATGCCGCATTCTGGCGATTGGCTGCTTGAGTCCGATTTTTTTCAAAACTGGCTGGCGGGAAGAGAAAGAGTAGCTATCTTGGATGGGCCGCGTAAGTTTTTGGTTGAAATGAAATACCTTAGCTTACTCCGTTGAGCGGGGTGTGGGAAAACTATCCTTTCGTGTGTAATGACCTTTCTTTCTGTTTCTATAGTTGAACATCCGAACAGGACAACTGTAGTGGACAATTTGGAGCACCTAGGCTTCCACTATTTCCCAATTTTTATTCAGCATTCATCGGACATGACTGAAAAGACTGTCCTTTGTCGAATTTTGTCAATTGCACTAGGTCGTTCTGCCCTAAGCCGTCCCGCATTAGGTCTTCCAGCAGCACTTCCTTCCGAACTTTTGCTTCTCTACCAACGCCAGAAATTAGAGGAGACAGACATACGACAGATCACCTCGGCCTTTCTACGCTCGATAGGTGGACCTTTGTACATCGTTATCGATGCTTTAGACGAGCTCTCCACCACTCCAAGGAATAATCTTATCTTCCTCCTGATTGACTTGTCCCCCCAAGTTCGATTATTCATTACCACGCGCCCTTTGATTGTGGATTACCCCCATGCGTCATATTCGCTTCGTTCTAGTGACCTATGTGATATAAGATGCTACGTTTATTCAGAGGTTGAGAAGTTAGATTATTCGTTGTATGGAGAAGAAGAAGACGTCTCCTCATTGAAGGAGTTGGTTTTGACTCACTCATCCGAGATGTCAGTATTAATGTATCTTGACTGTAATAAACTGCGACTCATCCATCGCCTGTAGATTTCTACTTGCAAGTCTTCATATTCGCGAGCTCAGGGGTTGCTTGGATATGGAAGATGCTCTTGAAGTAGCAACAAAGCTGCCTACTACTGACAAGCTATGCTATTCTCATTCTATCGACCGTATTCGAGCCAGAGATACTAGACGTGCTACTACAGCGCTGCACTGTCTAGTATGGGTATGGCAGGCAAAGCGAAAACTGACTCTCGATGAACTCCAAACCGCTGTTGCAAGCTCAACGCGAGATTTGACCAATCGCTCGGTTAGCAGGTCGCTTGTTCCACGCCACCAGCTACTGGATTTATGCGACGGTCTTCTTGTCATGAATGATCGGGATGAATATGTCGTATTTGTTCGTGAGTTTTGACGTTTACAGGAGGTGACAATCTGTTGGCTAAACGAAGTTAGACCTCACTGCAAGACAATACTTTGACGAGCATGCGGATCCAGCCATTTACGAAATTCTTCCCTCCTTGGGTGTGGGATGTCTAGGTTATTTGAATGCTCTTCATTCTAGCGAGACAGTGTTACGATGGCATCAAGAGGCCAGCAAATATTCTCTGAAAAGGGATGGCGAAGGATGTGGATTCTTTGACTATGCCTCTCGATTTTGGGGGGAGCATCCACTGGAGAACGGCATCGAGAACAAGATTACAGCTCTTCTAAAGAATGCTTTCCTGTTTTCGATCGTTGCAAGGCTCCGTGCTGCTCAAATCACAGCAAGACGATCTGTTCACGAGTTTCATCCCTCTCGAAATATTTCGTGGCTACATATAGCCGCATCCTTTGGTCTTACAGATTACTTATTTGGTGCAGGTGAACTTGCATTAACGGAAGATTCCAATGGACTAACACTGCTACACTATGCCGTCCTTGCGAATAAGGACAATGCAGTGGGACAACTACTTCAGCTCAACGTTCTTCTGAATGGTCGAGATTGCAACGGGGTATCATCGCTTAGCTATGCTGCCTATAACGGTCATGATGCTATAGTCTGCCGTCTCCTTGATCGGGACGACATTGAAGCAGATTCACGTGATAATTGGGGCAATTCTCCGCTAACTTACGCTTCTTTACGGGGTCATATTGGCGTAGTCCGTTCCCTCCTTGAGCGAACCGACATTGCAATAGACCTCAGAAATCAGCGTGGCGCATCTCCCCTCTACTTTGCGGCAACAAATGGCCACATTGACATTGTTCGTATACTCCTCGAGCAGGATGGTGTTGAAGCGGATTCACGAAACGGATATGGCTCTTCTCCACTCAGTCTTGCCGCGTTTAATGGACACATTGAAATTGTTAGACTATTGCTTCCAAGAGATGATGTTGATGCAGACTCACGAAATCAGCATGGCTCATCTCCACTCAACCATGCTGCAATAAATGGACACATTGGCATTGTCCGTCTCCTCCTTGAGCGGAATGATGTTGAAGCCGACTCACGCGATAATAGAGGCGGTTCTCCGCTCATATTTGCTGCAATGCGTGGCCATGTTGGTATTGTCCTCCTCCTTCTTGCAAGAGTGGACGTTGAAGCAGATTCACGGACTCCATATGGAGCTTCTCCCCTCTGGTTTGCTTCGGAATCCGGCCATGCTGAGGTTGTACGTCTCCTTCTTGCACGAGACGATGTCGAAGCAGATTCACAAAATATATATGGGGTTTCTCCGCTCGCCATTGCTGCTGAAGGTGGTCACATTGACACCGTTCGAATGCTACTTGCGCGAGACGATGTCAAAATAGATTCTCGAGACAAGGCAGGAATGTCTCCCCTCGGTCGAGCTACCGAGAATGGGCACAGAAACGTTGTTGATCTCTTGCTCCGTAATCTCAAACAACTTCAAAAGCCAAACTTGTTGAGAGTGAGACCGTCTACATCTCTAACGGACCTGACCGGCTTGATGGGGTTCAAAGAATTCCAACCAACTCCAATGGAGAAGAATGGAACTGTACATAGAAGCCAGAGTCTAAAAGGATTTCGGTGTACGTATCAAACAATGGGTTTCTCAAAGCAGGATTGCTTATTTACCTATGAGAACATTGAGACCACAGGGAGACTTGGCAAGTAAATATTTGAGATCGGTTATCGTTTTTAATACTCGTAACTTCTTTATTTTATTGTTGTTGAGCGTTTCGTCCTTGTTTGGACGCATCAAGTAATTAAACCATCATCCAGCTGCCTATTCCATCACCTTACATGCTCGTCCGAAGGTGGATTGTTCAAATTTTGTTTATATTTTCACTTTTGGATCTGCATCTGGTGATATTATGCACGACAAATGGCAGGTGATGGAACAACTTTGAGTTTATCTTCAAGAAGTGGAATCGGTTACACACGAAATTTTCTATTCTCTCCCACTGCCTGCTCACTCTCTCCCTCCTTCCCTCTATTCATCCAAATGGTCGTATTATTAACGTTTCATCTGACATGCACTACCAAACCAAGCGAATCGACCCTCGTGACCTCGATTACTCAAAGGCTCGATCAAAGTGTTACAGGTCTTTTTCACAAGTGAGCTGCAACAGAGGTTAGAGACATGCTCCACTTACAAGGTCAAGAACATTACAGTGCATGCCTATAATCCAGGAGAGCCAACTCAAATGGGCTACTGAATCCTAGTTCTCGCTCTTTACAGGGTTTGTACGCTCCGCACTTGTCATAGACAAGGAAGGCACGATCTTGAACGAAACAATGATCGCATTGATGCATGGCTTCGTGGCTGTCATGGGAGGGAAGCTCATACAGTCTCCCTCATTCCTCTCTCTCCTAATGTTCGAATTCCAAGTTTCAATTGTCCAAGGTGCAGCAACTGGCATTCATCTCGCGGTCAGCTCTAAGGCTGCAAGGAACCCTGGCCGCTATTGATATCGCGTGGCGGTTGGTGGACCAAACCGGCTTGTGCACGATGTGGAAACGAGAAAGTTACTATTCGATCAACTGGCGAATGAGTCTGGGCTCGGGGAAGAGCTCAAAGTATAGAACGGTGCTAGGTAATTTTTGCTCTCGTTCGCCTCTTCTGAGGCTCATTCGGCAAGTTCGGGGGAAATCCCTTTGTGTTTCTCTACATTGTAGCTACTTTCTCTGTCCTTATACTCTGTAGGTAAAAAAAATCTATGGAGATGACCTGAGTATTCTATATTTGAGTCCATTGCCGAGTCGTGCGGACTCCGAGTTGAAATTGTGTATAGTTGGAGAATTGAAGTTGATCTGGGGAAGGTGTGTTACGCAGTATTTCTCATTCCCCGACACTCATGACACTTGGGAGCATCAACCTTCCGGACGAACTCCTCTTCGAGATCACGTCTTTCCTTGAGGGTCCTCAACATATTCTATCCTTTCTCTTGACTGTGCGCTTCCTAGTACCTTCAGACCAAATTGATGTTAACTCTTGATTCGGAAACAGTGCAAAGCACTCCACCAAATTCTTCTTGCCTCCCTTTACTATAAGGTTATTCTACTTGGGAATCACCATTGTAAAACAACGATACAATATTTTCTTGACAATAGGTCGAATGCAACGCTTGTTCGACACTTAACTCTGCGACCAAATGACCATGACCGCGACGGAGGGAAGGTATCCTTGCCCTTTGAAAATTGGCTTGTCGACCAAGTTAATATTATGGTTCTCGACGGTACATTCAAATCACTCACGGGGTTTGTGTTCAATGGTGCTGAGGTTCCTCGTGAGGATATATGGACAGCTCTCAGAGCAAGGTGTCCAAAGATATCCGAGGTCGGGATGAGTGTTGGCAGAAAAATACAAGGATTGAACGAGAATAGTGAAGTATTTAATTTATCTCTTCATAGCTTCGAGGCTATTCATTACATGACAGCTATTCAAGTTCACGGATTTGATGAGTTTTGAGCTGCGTACCCAGCCAACGGTGAAGTCATATAGTATATCTGGTCCCGTTATTTATCCTATATTGCCTAACTCAATTTAATATAGCTCATGCTGGGAGGAGCAAGAGGTTTGCAAACCTCCCGCCAAGTCTGACTAGCATGCTTTTGAAACATTCCCCCAACCTGACCTCTTTATATCTTGACTCCTCTGCTCAAACCACACAACTCTGGGATCTTCGGCCAATAATGGAAGGGAGATGGCCTCATCTTAAGCATCTTCGTATTGCTGCGCTACCAGATTCGAACCTCATCGAACAAAATCATGCCATACTCGAAGCATTCCTGATCGCCCATGCAAGCACGTTGATCACATTGGAATTCGCTGGAGCCAGTTATTTTTCATCCTGTTCTAGCAGAAGTTTGCCTGCTGTCTTTCCTGGCCTTCGCTCATTTCACGGTCGACGGGCGCAAGTGGAACAGGCCGACCTTTTGCCTTGCATTACAGACGTGAGACTAACAGATTGGTTTAGTCCAGGTGTCAACTTTACCTTCTTATCTAAATTGGGCCATTTAAAAGTGCTTTTCTTGTGTTTGAATTTGGGAGATCAAGGTGATCCCAGGAAGTCCCTCGGCATCCTATTCTCAGGATGCAGAGCATTACTTCGTTTTGAGCCATTTCTTTCTGCCCAAAAGTCATTGGTGAGCACCTTATACCTTTTTTTTCGCTACAGGAGTAACCTATATTTTTGTAAGGTTGTCTTGGAGCTCATCAAGGAATTGGGCCGTCACCCGACTCTCTATTCTATCGGTCTAACGTGCCCATCCACGTCTAGATTTTTGGGTTTTGTGTCTGGCGATATTATTAGCGCTTGTATGACAATAGCTCACCGACGAAAGAACTACGAGTTTACACTTCAAGAAGTGGAGTCGGTTGTGCATGAAAATTACCTTCGCAGCCAATTCACAAAGAAGAGGACCTCGTTTTTTAAGGGAGTTGTTGGAGAGACTGGTCCGACGAAACTCTGGTTTCGGGAGGAACGAGCTTTTCGGCCGACGAATGTTGGATGGCAAGAGAAAAGCCTTGGGCCGATCCGGTGAAGTCGTGAGAGGAAGGTGTAGTACGGTGCTTACATATTCCGGTTTCGGCGTATCCAGATTCTAACACCAAGTAATTTGGTGGGTAAGTAAGCCCGCTAGGCGAATTCATGACGTAGCTCGTATCTCTTTCTGGTTCTCTCGTATGGCACGGCTTCGATGCCGACAGTACACGCAGCCAGCAGAGAAGCACTATCATTTTTTGCGTGGTTGTTTTTCACTTTTCAAGACAGCATAATTGGGACTTTCAGCTTTCTTTTGAGTTGTTCTCTTCTAGTGATGTATATGACAAGGAAACTCTCACCAGAAAAGTTGTCGCGAGAGGTCACCCAACGTCACGCTAGGAGAGAAATCGTCACGCAAACGACTTTGTTAGACTTGCTGACAACTGCCATGTTCAGACGCGCAATCCCGTTAAGATTCCACATGCCGGGTAATCTCACAGTAATAACTCGTTGGAATGGCCAAACTACTTAAGCAGCACTCGACATTGAGCCTCAGTCACAATTAACATCTCGATTCTCGATGGGTTATGACAGCTACTCGATGTACTTGCGCTCTCTCGTGCGAGAATACCTTGCCATCTTATTTGGCCGCTTAAAGTTTGCACAACGACCTGCGTGGACGAGCCTTAAAGGGAAGACCGCGATTGTGACTGGCTCGAACATTGGTATTGGATTGGAGACTGCGCGTGGTCTTGCTGAGAGGGGGGCGACTGTTGTCTTAGCCTGTCGCAGTCCGAGCAAGGCCGAAAGTGCGAAGCGGGACATCGTCGACAAATCCGGTGGGAAAGTTACAGAGGAGCAAGTCGAAGTCATGAAGCTTGACTTGGGAGACCTTGATTCTGTGAGGCAGTTTGTTACGACATGGGGTACACGACCTCTTGATATTCTTACCAAGTAAGCAACTTTCTATCCAAATCTCAGTACAGTGGATAACCTTCGAACTATAGCAATGCGGGGATAACCATAGGGAAATACACTCACAGTCCTCAAGGATTTGAGATGACATACAACACAAATATTCTCTCTCACTACCTCCTCACACTCTCCCTCCTCCCCCATATCCGTCCAAATGGTCGCATTATCAATGTTTCGTCCGACATTCACTACCAAACCAAGCTAATCGACCCTCTTGACCTCGACTATTCACAGGCTATCGAAAAGGATGGGGTCAAGTTGGGCGATGCAATGTCTCCGTCAGTGACCATGACGCTCTACAGTCGGTCCAAGTTGCTACAGGTCCTTTTCACAAGAGAAATGCAACGAAGGTTGGAGGCGAGCCCCACCTACAAAGCTAAACATATCACTGTGCACGTTTACCACCCAGGTAAGCCAACTCAAAAAATGAGTTGTTAAATTCTAATCCTGACTCCTTGATAGGGTTTGTGCGTTCTGCGTTTGCTCAACGGCCAGAAGGAATGTCGTTGAACTCAAAAGCACTCATCGCATTGATTCATGGGCTTGTCGCTTCAATCGCAGGTAAGCAGAACACTCTTCTTCATTTTCTCCCCTACTAAGGTTCAAATTTCAAGTCTCAACCACAGAAGGTGCCGCGACTGGCATTCACCTCGCAGTCAGCTCTGAGGCCGCAAAAAACCCCGGCCACTATTGGTATCGAATGGCTATTGACGGACCAAACCGGCTTGTACTCAATCCAGAGTTGAGAAAGCTCATATTTGATCAGCTGGCAAACGAGTCAGAGCTCGGGGAGGAGCTCAAAATATAAGTAGAACTGCGCTTGGTAAGAGTTGCTCTATGTACTCTATGCATCCACCTGCTATTATTTTCTTGTGAAACCGTGCTTCAGCTGAAATAATAATATTATACTAATAATAATAATGCTTTGGTCACGCAAGTCATGCAATTCGAGTATATACTCCTTGATCCCTACTCCGAGCAATCTGTTGTGTAAACCTGAAACACCAAGCTCCTAAAAGGAAAAATGCCGCCAGAGCAAAACATAGTCCTGTGAAAAGAATCATCGCTCCATACCGTGCATCCATGACTGCATAAGCGGTTTTGGTAAAATTCTTGGCGACATTTTTTCCTGACAGGTCTTGTAACCAGGTGGAAAGCGGCGCCGAGAGAATGTTCCCAACCCCACGCGTAAAAAGTAAGAGCCCAAGCAGAGTATTTGTGGCTTCCAGATTACCGTTGGCGAGAGGACGGAGGAAACTAGTTTAGGTTCATATAAGAACAAAGCTTGCGCCAGTGCCAAGGATGTGAGAAAAGGCTCACCCAGACCACAGAGCGCTCCAACCAACGGCAAAAAATCCATATGCCATGGAGTAAACAAGCAACATAGGCATGTTCAAAGAACACACACCCCAAAGAACAAGAACAGAGAAAGCTGTTCCTGCTAGATTCGCAAAGCCCAATACCCAAGGACTCATTCGATCAGAAAGGTAGCCTATTGTCAACGGGCCAAAGATGGATGCCGCTAAGAAGTGCTTTAGGTTCTCTTTTTTCTAGGTTGAAACAAAGTATTGTACGAACCATTCAAAAGAGAAACTGTGAAGGCAGCCTCTCGGCTAGACAGTCCAGAATCAACTGCAAATTCTAGATCGCTCTTTTGAGTCTCTCATAAGGTAAGTTTGCGAAATGAGCGCACTAGGTAGCCAGACAAACGGGATGTACAGTACCGGCAAAAAGTCATGGAAATGACTCTTTCCACAATAACAATGAATTTAAAAAATTTCAACTTGTCATTGATTTGTAGTTACATGTATGTAGTTTTGAGTGAATTGTCGTTTTGAATTAAAAGGTATGGTGCTTCCTGAGATACGAGTCGACAAAGGCTGAGCAGGCAGATCAGCCGCGGTCACGGGAAAAAAAAATGCCGCTGTACCTCTCCAAACGCAACCACAATCAACAACACTTCGGCTATACACATGACGGGCCTCCAACTCACTCCTACCAGACGTGCTCAAATCGTAATGCTCCGAGATGAGGAGCATGAAGAGTATTCCGAAATTGCTCAAAAAATGCATTGCAGTATCTCTACGGCCCAGCGAAACTATGAAAAGTACCACAAGAGGCACAATTTCTACGACGAGCCCATTCGTTCTGGACGTCCCAAAATTCTTACCGCCCGGGACCGTCGTCTAGCTGTCAGGATGATCGATTCTGGGAACGCCACAGACGCAACGGACCTCCAACGACGAATTTTCCCTCAAGTTTCAGTCCGAACCATGCGTAACGAGCTCACATTCCTAGGCCTACCAGGTCGTAGACGACGTACCAAACCTCTACTTCGAGTCATTCACAAGGAACGACGGTTGGAATGGGCTGAAGGTCTCTCAGGTTGGACTCCACGAGACTGGCGTCGGGTAGTCTTTACGGATGAGACCAAGGTGAATCTCTTTGGGTCAGACGGGATTCTCTGGTGTCGTAGGAGAGTGGGTGAGGAGCTTGCAGACAGGAATGTGAGGAAGACAGTGAAGCATGGGGGTGGGAGTCTGATGTTGTGGGGGTGCATCACATCGCGTGGATTTGGGAGGTTGGTTCGAGTCAACGGTAACATGGATGCTTATCAGTACGTGAATATACTCTCTAGAGGACTATTTCCGACCCTCAGAGACCATGGATTTGCGACTGAAGAGATCTATTTTCAACAAGACCATGATCCCAAGCATACATCCCATCGCGCTCAAGACTATTTGGCAAGGAAGAACGTCGATGTTCTTCCCTGGCCAGGTCAGTCAGCTGATATGAGCATTATTGAACCTTCCTGGAACGAACTGAAGCACCGAATTGCGCGTCGAGAGCATAGACCAAGCAATTTAGAAGAACTTTGGGTTGCGGCACAAGAAGAATGGCAGAAGCTAGGGCAGGAGTATTTGGATGCTTTATATGATAGTATGCCTCGTCGTATTGCTGCTATAATAGATGCTAAGGGCGGATATACAAAATACTAATGTCCCTGCGTTGTTTTGCACCCGTGACTGTGTCTGGCTTTTAGCACTTCGGCTTTGCCCGCTTATATCTTACTAGGTGCAATATCGGATAACCCCAAACGAAGTTCTATTTAAGACTCTACATATATGGCTTTAAAAAAATTTCACACTAATAGCTGGTAGGCTGGCGCTCGCTGCAAAAAACGCCATTTCCATGACTTTTTGCCGGTACTGTAGTGTCCCAGTCCTTGAAGTGTATTGGCAGCAAGCAAAAGCCATACTACAGGTCGACAATACCATGGCTTCGTAAAGTTAGAAATGATGTGCGAATGCATCTTAGGTTGATTTCTCTTCGGTTCAGGAAGGTTTCTGCCTCGGATAAAGGGCAAGCACGGGCCCATGAACACTGCACAGGTCACAGCCAAGATTCTCAGCGCAACTGCAGTCCCCCAGCGTTCGATGAAAATAGGAACAATAAGGGGAAATGTGAGTCCGCCGATCCCAGTAGCTGAACAAACTAGGTCACAATCCAAATTCGTGCAAGGACCTAATGAGCTCACCTGCAAAAATGATACCGTTTGCTAACCCTCTTCGCGCAACAAACCACTCAGATAGAAATGTTAACATCGAATTATAAATAAGCGCTAAGAGACCCAAAAATTTAGCTGTGTGGGATGAGTTACGACGGAGATGACTGGACTCGCCTCCACCAATTCCATAAAGCGCACCACCGAGGCCAACCAGCTCGCCGATCTTGAAATAATTAGCAGTGTTCAATTTCACTAGCGAGAGGGAAAAACCCACCGATGTTGTATAGCTTGCAATAACTAAGCTAAAGACGCACAAAGATAGTCCAATCCATAGGAATGTCGGAACATATTGGGGTGTCCTTCTGCACATCCAGGTGACCAAAGGAGCAATCACATACATCAGTCCACTCGACAAAGGCCCAACCAGAGGAAGAAGCGTCCGTGCATTGGGTTGAACGAGGTAGACGGGATCTCGGAGGTACGCTGGTCAGACGTTACTAGAGAGTGCGCGATGATATGGAAGTAGATGTAACCTTCAAGAAATACTCCATATACAAAGGGAAATCCTGGCAGACTACTGAGTAGAGTTTTGTTGTCACGGCCAATAGTCCTCACCCCATACAATAGCTTCGATGACGCAGGCAGCGATGAGCTATTTGATAGTCAACATGTTGGTTTCAGAACGCCAGTTTAAATAACGTACGTAAGCCCATGCTCGACGCCCATCGTCCACTGGAGGGAGTTGGTTGGCGAAGTCGTTAGAGTGCTGCAAAGGTTCTAGCTCGCCCCTCAATGGTTCCAACTTGCCCTTGAAACGTTGTGGCTTGTCCATCCAATTTAAGGTATCCGAAGAGGATGAGTTTGAGGCGTGTTCTTCCATTCAAGGAATTAGAAGCCCCAAAGGCAGGAGAAATATCGTGTCTAAGACTTTATCTCTTTGCTGGTTGGAATAACCAGCAAAATGCGAGCGATAGCTGTGGGTAGGGAGAACGTGGGGGAAGGGCAGCAAGGTTGAGAAGTTTCTCTCGTTCGGCGACTAGAGCCACTGCGTGCTAACAGTGAGACCCTTTAGGTGCCTTGGCATGAGGTGGGAGCCCTGACGTTTGAGAGCCAGGAATGCTCTTCTCGAAAAACGACAGTCAAGTAAAAGAAAGGAAGAGAAGGGCATAATCAAGTGCCAAGGCGACATCTTTTATTCAGACGCTCGCTGTCAGTATGCAGGTGTGGATGTTTACGAGTGAGTGCCAGCACTTGGTGCGAAGGTAACCAGGCCGCTTGTGGAACCAAATATATGGGCGTTCCTGAGCTGAAACTATTACGTTAATCCAGTCTTTGATCGCGTGAATCACTTGAAATGTGCTATCAAAGCAAGAATGAAGCTAAAAGCCAAGAGTTCTGACCAATAACATGAACAGTGGCAGGAGGCATGGCTTCTGCGGAAACGAAGAACCATGGAAGAAAAAGTCGCGAAAGACACGTTCAACAAGATTTGGCCTATACGTGGAGCATGACTATTCCTTGTGTTGAAAGCAAATGAGAGTTTCTGCCAGCTTTCAAGTGTCTCGGATGCTATTGGTTTCGAGAACCAGCTTCTTCAACTTGCCGCTCTTCCCGTAGACAGATAATAATATTCGTGTGGGAGATCGTAAAATCCTTCTTGGCCTCATGTTCCTATGTTGATTACTCACGAGAGAAATCTCAATGTTGGGTCTTTAGCCGTACGTGAGACAACTGCTTTCCCTTGAGGTTGTGGAAATAATAGAGCGTCTAGATAAACTTATTTGATAATTTATGATGCCTTGTTGGGTGCGAGCTCATACTCAGACCAAATAGTCGCAGCTACTGCGAAGACGGGAGAGAAACATCACCATCACGAGACAAAGAGCAGCCGATCACATCCTGTTCGTTTGCCACAAGCCCTCACAATAGCTTCCCAAGGGACTGGCAATCCTACCTCGAATACTCCCTCGCGCAAACGAACAAGCCAATTTGGCACACCTCATATATCTCCCATATCGCTTTCTCAGGACAGACGACCTTGAAAGGCAGATCTACGGATTCAAGGCGAAGATATGCAGCATGCTCTTCCCTAAGCGGCTTAACACAGAATGGAAGGCAACGAATTAGAAGTTTGCAGACTTTGCCACGAGGAGATGTGAGCATCTCTTCTTGGCTGACTTCACGTGTCTCATCAATAGCCCAAACATCAAGAACGCGCTACAGGAACTTGCTGATGTACCATTCGACCACCCACCCTCTCTTCCCGAACGAGTGAAATACACGCATTTATGCGAGTTTCTCAATGAATGCATTGCGCAATGCAACTCAATTTACGACAATCCTGTTCAAACAGCTGGCGACAGAATCGGTGAATTCGCCAAAACCAAAAACGACGAACGCTGGTTCTCATGCTTGCGATTTTATGTCTACGAAAAGCCTACACGTAATAAATTCGGTAATGTCAGCCCACCTAAAGGCTGATATCGTCCGCCTGAATAACGATTCGCTCGACAAGTCAGCCTCGGATGCACGTTGGGCAACCTCAGTCTGCACTCTGACCGAAAATCCCCCGCGATCCACAAAATCCAGATTACTGTCGAGATGAAAAACAGATCTGGAAACCCGTTGAGGCGTTGTGCCCCCTACGGATGCGCGGGTAGTTCTGCCGCACCAGTGCTTGTGGAGAATCGTCTTGAGTTTTTGATCAAGATATATATCTTTTCCAACTCTTGATTTTTCATAATGGCAGTCTCTCTGCTAACCGAACATTGAACCGGAAGGATGTCGAGGAGCGGAATCAAGTACAGGGAATGTTGTTCGCACTGGTATAGACTAGTCAGCAAGTTGACTAGCTCCTTGTGAGCAATTCCGGACACTTGACATGAACGAATAATGTCATCCTCGCTCCACATTCTCTTATAATTCCTGTGCATCTTTGGTATCCGCCAGCCCCGCAGTATTGGATGTGTCCGCCGGGCACGGCTGGCAAGTTGAACCCAGGGTGACCACCATCTCAGAATGGACACCGCCTGCATACCTTCTCGATCACCGGTCAGTTGTCGCATTTAATTTCTAGGATGTCTTTATTCCCCAGCAAAAAACGAAACGCTCTTGTTTATGAAGCTTTGTGCAAAGCCACCGGTGCACGTTTCCGTCTGAGTCTTTTCAAATTCGGTGTATCCATCTCAATGACTTGCCTCCCTCATCTAAGTTACGTTATTATTCTCCGAAACAACCCTTGTTTATCCTCCTCCGATGACCCGCGTCAACAGCCTCTCCACGACTGCGCAGTTATGTTTCGAGGCGTCCTGACGGAGGGCTGTCATCCTTAATTGTCTTGGCTTTGGGTCATGATCTCATTTATTTTTCATGACCAATGCTTGTCCGTATCTACACTCCCTTTGGTCTGAGACTGCTTTTCTCGCTCTTGGTCCTCTCCGTCTTGGGCGTACTGCTTCGCCTCCTACACACTACAGTCGTATTTCGGCTTCCATCCGATGAATGGAATCAAGGACCGTTAGTGCATTATTCTAGTGTGTATGTGTCCTATGGACTATAAACTTGGTCTCAGAAACTAACATTGCTAGCCAGGAACCCTTTTCCTGCTCTCCAAGACGAATTTTCTCCAACCGTAGAAGATGAGAGGGCATTTGTGACTTCACTATATAGCGGTCAGTTTAACGATTGTTGGTGGAGACACTAATTCTCACACCTTATAGATACTTACGCGCATGCCGTTGCAACACTGGGTCATTCTCTAGAACGTCAAAATGTCAAGTCGAGGCGCATCGTTATGTACATCGCCGACCAAGTTTCGGAAGCGGCTCTGTGCATTGTCAGTTATTCCTCTTTGCTCAACGTGCGTGCCAATCTTGACGGCACAATTTAGGTACGGACGCAAGGATGGGAACTTCTTCCCATTAACCGCATCGCTCCTCCTCACAACGGACATCACATTCACGGCACATTTATTGACCAATATACGAAATTGCAGTTATGGTCTTTCGATACTCTAGGCATTCGTTCATTGGTTTACATGGACGCGGACATGCTCCTCCTTCGCCCAATTGATCATCAATTTCTCTTCGATACGCCGTTCAACTTTGCAGCTGTTCCTGATAATATCGACTCTCCTCTATTCAATGCCGGAATGCTGGTCCTCAAACCTGATTCTCGAGTGTACAGGGATCTCCTTGTGAAGATGACAACAGCCGAATTCAACCTAGAGTGGGCAGAACAAACATTCCTCAACCTCTATTTTGGTATGCAAGCATTCCGGTTGCCTTGGATCTTCAATGCGAACGTGTGGATCAAAAAGTCAAGTCCAAACCTTTGGGAAGCGATGAAGGACGAGATGACCATCATTCACTACACGAGCGCGAAACCGTTCCCACCGTATCATGGTGGATTGTTAACGTGGGAAGAGATGGAGTATGCTGTAGACCAGAAGATTGATAGTCAACCAGATTGGGAGGAGGAGCTGTTGTGGTGGAAAGATACTTGGTCGGACATGAGGGATCAGTCCTTTGAAGAGCTGGCTCAGTGTGTTCCGTCGAGGAATGAAGCTGGTTCGATAGAGCGTTTGAGAAAAGCTGGAGTCCCGATCGAAAGACTATCGGAAGGACGGGGATACTCGTATTTCGGTGTAGCTTGGGATTTTTTAACTCGCAATTGAGTTGTATGGCTATCGTTGGACTTAAATTTACTTTATTCGGATTTGTATTCATTTACACATTTTACATTCAAGATGGTTAGAAAAGTGTTACAAGTAATCAAGTTATGTAGGGTATAATATCAAAAGAGGCTCTGCTATGTACATACGCACATATCCTTTACTATACAATCATTTCATCGGGCGCACTCGACACGTAAACAGCAATGTCCAGATTCTCCGACCCCATCCCTTGCAAAACGTTCATTGTTTCATCGTTTTCCAAAAACACCGTCAATTCCTTCAGCTTCCCCACACAGGGACGATTGATAACAAACTCCACAAGATCACTCTCCGTCACTTCGTCCCCACAATACACGGTGAACTGTTCAAGGTGAGGAAGCAAAGCATGTAGACCTGTTAGGACCATGCTTGTAACTTCCGGTCTACAGAGACGCAGAGTCTTTATAAGTGACAGTTCATTTTGGGAGAAGAAATCGTTCAGAAGGAAATTCTGAGCAGATGGAGAGTCGAAACAGTCCAAATGAAGTGTGTGTAAGGATGTGTTCGATGATCGTTTGAGGCAGTCTAGCAGGAGCGTCAGTGTTGGAATTATCTCTACTGCTTCTGCTTTGAGAGATCTAAGGGATGGAAGAGTGAAGGAGTCCAGTGATTCAAATCCGTCGATTTGAAGTGACGTTAGATGTGGGAGGACCAGTGGGTGGAGAAGGCATGGTGACCTGCCGATGATGCTGAGAGAAGTGAGGTTCGGGAAGTGAATTAGGAAAGAAAGGTCGTCAACATGGTCGAGGTTTAATTGTGAGAGTTGAAAAAAGACGCGATGGTAAGACGGGATTTTGTTGGAAAGAGTGAGTGATTGCAGTTTTGCAGAACTCGAAGCGAGGTTCCAAGCGACTTCCTGATTGTCTATGATAAGTTCCTCTTCAGTTGAAGAGTATGAGTCTGTGCGAGGTGGGAAGATATTTGCTGATTTGAGCATTGTAAGATCTCCTGGTTGCAATGAAAACAGTGCCGTTGGGTGGTGCATCGAAGTGATAAATGTGACTTGCTCCCATCGGGATGCATAGAGTACAAGGACCTCAAAGAGGGCTTGAACTTGTCTTTCGTGATGAAGCGGACAATGAGGTCGACAAGGACAGTTTCCGTCTGGATCAAGGTAGAAGTCTTTGTCCTTGTGTGTTCTGCATCGTCGCTCAGTCCGAAGTGATAAAGTCAAAGGACGTTTGCCCGAGCGATGCAAGAATTCTTCGAGAAGGAATGGATGGTACTGGCGGCAACCTTGCATGTGTACAGTTGACCAAAGTCTCGGAGTTTGAAGTGCCACTGCTCTCCAGTGGCGACTGACGTGGGTGACGTTGAGAGGAGAATGATTGAAGGAGAATTTCGTCGTGGGAAGGTCGTCATATACACTCTGCGCTGCGTCGATAGGGGCACTTGCTTGGGCAAAGATTTCTCCAAGGATTTCGACTGGGAGACAATTGATGTGCCCATTTGGATATGAATGAGAGTGGAAGATGTCGCAAGACGCGTCGAACTTGAGACTTGAGGAGAGACGCATCAGGAGGCTGAGCATAATCTAGAAACGAAGACTTGTTTGATGAAAGGGCGTTATTGAGGACAACGACGAACGCACCTGCAACACAAGGTCAATGTCCGATTAATTTGGGGTGCGAGGCGAGTGAAACGCTCGAAGAGGACGCGAATTGAGAGCCGGCTCTCGAATTTATTGTGACAGTCGCGGGAAGAGGCAAGGAGACAATGAGGGAGTGGGTGCCACGAATGAGCATAAATAGAGGGCCCAAGTACAAAGCAAGTGCCAACCAAAGTACAAAGACAGGACTTTGGGTATTAATCCCGCACGGAAAATAATGGAGAAGAGGAATTCAATAAGTCAGCGATGTGAGCCGCATCAGGGACAGAAGAGGAAGTTGGAAGGAAGAGGAAAGCCGCACACCTTGGGCTTGTTTCGCGCGGTCACCTGGCCTCATGGCCATCAACCTCCAATCAATAAGCTTGGCTCAACTTAAGGCACTCTGCAAAGAAAAGAAGATTATCGGCTACTCGAAGCTCTCAAAGGATGCTTTGATCAAGAAAATCCAGGATAGCGGAGTTACAATTGACGACGCAGCTGTTGCCCAAGGTCACTTTCACCTCCTTCGATATCCGAATTTTCATTGAATTTCCCAAGTTTCTAATATACGGGCCCCTCCTAAGAAAGCCAAAGCGGTGAAAACGGACGCTGCTCCGTTGCAAGAACCACATCTACCGCAGACACCAGCAGTAGCACCACTTTCACTTACGGGACCAGCTGCAGAATCTGCCCAAACCACTTCGCCTTCTCAAAATAAATCTACGATAGCAAGCCCAGTTCCCATTCCCTCATTGCAAACAACGCTACTCGCTGCTCGTGCAACTGAGCCACTCCCAGAATCGACTTCTCCTTCGGCTACGATTCGGAGCACACAGGCCAAACAGATATCTCCTGCAAGTTCTAAGAAGCGATCAGGCTCACCATCAGCGGACACCGTGACGAAAAAGTCGAAGACTTCCTCTGCAACAAATGCCCAAGTTTCTTGCTCATCCTTTCACACATCTTCAATTGTCTCGCCCAGTATTGTTACAGCACTGCCATCACAGATATCTCAACCTTTGGAACAGCAAGCTCCCTTTTCATCAGTTACTCGCCAGTTTATGTTGCCTCCTTCGATCCTTTCACTGCCAAAGCCTGCTCCGCTTCTCTTGCAGTCAACCGCTGTTCCGGATCGGATCGCTATTTCAAATGATTTAGTCGTTACCTCGAAGCAGCCAACTAAAAGATTCCGCCCTCTCGCTTTAAAACGCACAATAATTGATATGAATCCGGCTCCCCAACGTTTACAACCAGAGTCCCCGGTTGCGAATATCTCTATCTCAGAAAATTCTCTTGCCTCGCGTTATCTTGATCTCCCTGAGCCAACTTCATCTATTTCACTTGTTCAAATCTCGCGTCCACCTCGCATTACGGACCGCAAAAGGGTTCCACGTCTTTCTCTTGCTCTCAGCCAAGTTCGTACCGAGGATCTTCCAGTGGTTAGCCTTGTTTCTCGTCTATGGAGATATTCAGGTACCGCTGCCTCTTCAAAGACTTCGCTAGATATCTCATAACACCTCGAGGCTATCTGTCCGCCTTACACCGGCTGCGACATGCGTTTCCGGGTAGCAGAACGGAACACATCCTCGTTTCACACAACCAGAATACAACGAATTTTTGGCCATATTTACGAAAGCGAGAGTATGAAGCTACAGCTGCTAAATTGGCATATGAGGCTTCGCTCTTACATGACCTCTTCCATCCTGCCCCACCAATCTCTTCAATTCTTTGGACAAATCCTGATTCAACCAGTCAAATCAATGTTGTACTCAGGTGAGCATTCTCCTGCTCCCTTGTTTTTCCCTTCAAGTCATAAAAATGAAACAGGTTCTTGCTCTCAGCCGTCTTTGTCTCATTCTCTGTTGGAAATAACGCGGCTAGTCTGTTCTCTGGTCTCATCGTCGACGCGAAGGAAACTGCCCAGCCAGAAATTTGGCAGCTGGCCATCCGACATGGAGATTCTTTAAACACACTTTACATTCTAGCAGCCACCGGCGAACCACTTGGTGGTCCAGAACAAATATCTTCCGCTCGCGATGTCGATTCGGACAACAATGGTTGTGGCGTTCATGTTCGTGCTGACTGGGCTGCATTTATCTCGTGTCATCGAGAAGTATTAGCTTCTACCAGCCTGCGAGATCGCATTCGTTGGCAGAACCATGAGGAGTATGATCATGGACTAAGCACCCTATGGCTGAAGCGCGTGGAGAGGGAAGGTGTAGTGGGATTGTACAAGAAAGTAGTAGCTGAGAGATATGTTTTTGCTTGTGTTGTTGGGAATAGGTTCGGATTTTTTTACATGCTCTCGAATACTTGACTGATATAACAATGTTAGTCTGAGCGGAAAGTGGATGTCTTTGACTGAGCTTGAGCAGGACTTCGCTGGAAATGTGGCTAGTGGCCCGGAGAATGAGAGAAAGGTAAAGAAAAAGGCGGTGACACTGTATCTTCCTGGGTGCGTTCATTCATCCTATTTTCTCTAGGGTATGTAAAGAACTAAAGCTTAGTTTACCAGGCACCATTTAGTTGAGAGCGTTCACTTCGCTACATCCAAGGGCATCCCTTTTCATCCAGCTATTGCCTCTGTTCAAACCCTCCACAGAGAATATTTTATTTTGAAGGACAATGGGATGCAGGTTGGATCTGAGGAGGAAGGTGTGGCTGAAGTTTGGCAAAGACTGTTGGGATGTGATACTCGAGGAGTTCCTTCTTTCTGACCCCTTACTATGTCCTTCTTCCTTGTGAAACTCGTGTTTATAACATATTCCTTAAATTCAAACAATACCATGGTTTCGATACATTTACTTCAAATTGCACCCGCGTCGCAACCTGTTTTGCCCTTCTCCGCCATCATGACTATTGTGGACCCAGACGCGGACAACGAGCTTACACGGCTATGGGGACTTATCACCGAACTTAGCGAGGAGCTCAACCGGAATCGACATCTTGCTGTGTCGCTATACACTGACACGGGGAACATCAAGAACCAAGCATTGCATTCACAGACTGGATTTGTATTACGAAAGTACGTCTTTAGTCAGACCGTTTCCTCTAAATCACTAATTTTTATAAATTTTTATTTTGTACGTAGATATAATATGGACAAGACTCAAGGCACGTTTCCTTTTCTAGAGTTGAAGCATTCATAATCGTCTGACACGGTTTGAAGAACAATATGAGGCGGAACTGGAGCGAATGAACAAGGCAATGTCTGCCGAAAATCAAGGGCTTGCTCATGATAACAAGCAGCTGAATGTGTTGATTAAGGAATATGAACAAGGACTTGAAGTAGTCATGAGTGCGTGCTTAAACCTTTGTCTCTTGTTGAATCCTTCACGACTCACGTCGATTTTGAACAGGCGACTTTCGAAACCGTGCTGTATGTTTATTTTTCATTGCCATTTGCCTGCATTTGTCGCTCACAGCTCGTGTTCGACCAGCAAGATGTCCAGTCACGCGAGCTTTCTCTGATTCGACATTATGAAGAACAACTCCTTGCTAAGGAGGAAGAGTTCTCTTCCAAAGATTTAGCACGAAATACGGCCATCTCTGAGAGCTTGAGTAGGATGAGCACTGCCCTCCGTTGTGCGCTTCGAAGTATCGGTGGCGAACCGGTCGTTGAAGAGCTACTACTCAAAAAATCATCTGAGGAGGCACCCTCAACAACTGAGGCAGAAGGCTCCAGTGGAGGCAACGATGACCTTGCCTCGCCGCCGCAAAGCCTTTCACATTCGAACGCAGACCTCGAAGTCTCAGAACGTGAACCTTGGACAGACCCTGACAATGCAGAAGCGGAACACGCGCTTGAACGGGAGATTGAGTTGGCTCGATTAGAAAGGGAGAACGAAGAGCTCAGACGATTAGCTGGCTTGTTGCCTTTGCAGAATCCCATGCGTCAGCATCAGAGGTTCTCAGCGGACAGCGATATCGACGGTGAACGAAGTCGAGATCGGTCGGATATATATAATGCTGGAGCTAGGTATGGCTCAAGTGGTGGTTTGGGACAAGGTGTTCTTCGGTTAGCTGGATTGAGTGAATCAATGTATGTGAAGGTTTGCTCTTTGCGAGAGTGTCTTGCTGACATTATTACCCCCGAGCAGATAGCTTCCAATCTCTTATGTTCTTTATGTTTTTTAATTGCTGTCTTTTCACCTGTTTTATGAAAGTTAAGTCAATAGTTGCTCTGTCTCACCTTATACGCCCTTAAGGTGAGTCCGATGATAAATGCTTCTTGGGCGGAATATATACATCGGCCGCCTGGCGAAATGGCATCGCGTCTGACTACGATTAGTTGTTATCAGGAGATTGCAGGTTCGACCCCTGCGGTGGTCATTTTTTCTGGGTCTTCTCATTCTTCTTTTGGCCCAGCATCATTTCGGTTTGGGCTCTCTCGGTCTGCACCTCGGCAACTGATTCGAATTGTTGAACTTGTTAGCCTCTTTCCTTCTGATATCGGATCTCGCCGCTTTGCCTCGAAAGAGACCCAGCAAGCCTTCAGGCTACTGATCCCCTTCCCGAACTCACCACGGTCTAGCGTTGTGCGGTACGAAACTGCGCAAGGTCGTTCAAAATGAGTGTACGGAACTATTCTCGCGCTTTGAAGGTGAGGTATTGATGGAAGAACAGTTCTTGCTGAAGTGGCAGACCGAGAACTCATTGATATGCAAGATATCTCGATAAGAGCATTACTCGTTCCTACATTCTCGAGAGGTCCCAGAGCCGCAATTATTTTATTGCTGGGTGGCATAAGATCTAGCTTGGTACGTCTGGTGTTGTTATGATTTTGGTTTTCTTATATATATTTTCCCTTCGTTTAGAATTGACACCTCCTGCCTCTGTGAACGAGGCGTTAACCTCAAATCATGACACTACCTAGTCCTTCGCCTGAGAGCTTGAAGATTAAGCTGACAGTTCTACGTCTTTTGTGCTGTCCTCAAGTTCGAGCATTTCCGGATGCGCAAAGGTATACCACATGCGATCAAAGTCTAGTCTCCTCAGACGCAACAAGTATAAAACATCTGTCCTAAACCGCGGGTTTTGTAGCATCTGACACTTTTTAAACTCATCATCGGCATAAGGCATCAGCCACTGCAAACCACCAAGCCGGACAGACTGAGGATATCTCTCGTTCGGTTGTGATCCATGCGGATATCATTCTCCCTGAACTTACTTATATATGTGAGCTTCGAATCCCTGACCGCGTTGCCTTCTCATTTCCGCTCTCTTCCCAGCAAACATGTCCAGCACGTCCGATGGTGGCTCGGTTAGAATCCTACTTGGAGCCTCCGGGCCCTCTATGCACCTCAAGGTGGAATTTTCAAGGCTCGCTGGATCCTACGCGCTGGGTGTGTTTGTACCTAGTAGTGAACCAAATTTTCAATTGATAGCTGGAACATCTAGCGGCTGGATGGTCAGGATTAGCTTGGGATTACTGCCTGTGCTTTCGTCAAGAGGTAGTTTCGTCTTTTCTCGTCATTCTGTTGTTACTAATAAAAATTTAGCACAAATACTTTTGGGTAAACTAAAAACTCTGGCATCTCATGGAGTAGATGCTGGCTAACTGCGACCTCATCCTTAGAAACGCAAGTTCGGTTACGGCTCCTTCTTATACTTTATGGTGCAGCTCTACGATCTTCCTCTCGACAAATGATGGTAGCTCATGAGACTGTTAAGAATCGATATTTCATCATTGTCAACTTGACTCTCCAAACATTGGGTACGACTTGACAGCTCTCTCTCTCTCTCTCTCATCATAGCAGCCTAATTGGCAATACCCATTCTTCAGGTTTGCTGGTAGCACCGAGTAACGATGTGAGTCGTTTTTCTCTACCCATATGGCTCATCTTTGATTGAAAACCTTTAGTTGTAAGAGCTCTATTATTCACTTGTCTCAATTCCAAATATTCTCACGCCATTGTAGCTGTATTTTTCTTCTTCTTTCAGCCTGAGAAATATTGACTTTTCCAAAGGTGCAGCATGGGTAGGGCATCTAGCCGCAACAGGGTGTGAGATTATGTTCACAAAGCCTCTCGCCTTTTGACCGCCAACTAACAATACTTCCTTTAGCTTTCTTGCAAATTATATGGGCAGAGGTTTGAACACTTTCCCCGAAGCTAAAACTTGGCGTTATATGGGCTCACAAATTTAGGCTACCTTACTCCGCCGCGTTCTTGCCATCCTTAACGATCGTCACATTCGCTTAAAGTACCTCCTGATCGCAACCTTCTTTGCAGCCAATGTGTCTGGACTTACGGTCACGCAGTTCTCAGTAAAATCTTTGACAAGCAAGTTTCTCCTCCCTTACTTTGATATTTTTAATAAAATGTTTCAGTGACTACACAAACCATCTTTGGCAGCAGAATGTGCATACAAGTTGATGTCACTCTTGGAAAGTCCTACGAACTTGCTTTCGACTTGTAAGTACTCCCGATTATCTCACCTTCGACCATATGTTGTAAGTCTGACATGTTGTTTTCCAGCATCCCCATGATTGTATTCAACATTGTACTCGCCGGGGTCTCAATCCATGCATTCACTAGAGAAATACAAAACTCTCCATTCCGGCGCTCTTTTACAAAACGCCTCATTTCAGCCATGAGATGGCAGTCTATCACCCATTTCATGATGTAAGTTCAGATTGGGACTTCTTGACTCAGGTAATCAGTGAAGCTTATGAACTGTCTTGTCTACAGCATTTTCAGTATCACTGTCATAACGTCACTCGTTTTTCACTTCATGCCTGCAAGTCCTCTAATCCGTTTATACCACCTTCGCTATTTAAATTATTGCCTACAGAACAGCATAGGTGTATCCTCCACAATAACTTTGACAGTGGCATCGCTGACATCTTCGCGAATGCTCATATCCATGCAAGACCAGGCCCACCTCATTGATGAGGATGATTTCGAGTTGGAAATCACATCAAGTGTTATCAGGAATTGCATACCTCCAACACCTAGGAGCAGTGCCGAGCAGAGCTCACTGGATACGATCCCTCGGCAACAACTTCGGAATGTCGTTGGAAAGTAGAAAGACGGGTTGTATAGTACTGTACAGTGTATAACGGCGGAACAGGAAGGTTATAGACAATCAAGTTTTTTTTTACTTCAAGCACCCAGGAAATCAATGAATACTGTTACATTCTCAATACAAGTATTCTCTAGCCACAGGAGTAAAGAACAATTGAATCATAAGTTCCCAGCTCCTTTACCTCCAGCATTCAATTCGGCCCCAATCTTATATCCCAAAACCTTGTCCCAGTCAAGTTTCTGTCTCGTGAGGGGCAGAGCTCTTCTGAGACCTTTGAAAGTTTTCTCTCCCATTTCATTATACGTATCATTCAGAGATGACTGGTACTTCCCTTCTTCTGATTCTATCAGAGCAAGGATCTTTGAAGCGGAGGCGGCAGGTGAAGAAGTCACAACAGCAGAGGGAAGGGTGATGGTGATATTGTGAGTGGTGGTGAGTTGAACCTAGTGATTTTTTTTATCAATATCATAAAATATGGAAGTGAGAAAAGAAAACAAACATTGCCTTGCTCGTAATAATGCACGTGAACTAACGCTTTTCCAACGACCTTATTTTCATTCAAGTCAATGTCATACTGAGATCTCCATCGCCCTGACCTAAACTCAAAAACACATCAGAAGCGTACATGTAGGTCGGCAAATAGGGTTACCAGAAATTGGATGGATTATACTTGTTGGCTACGATTTGAATGATAAAATGATTCGGCGTTCCTGGCGCGGTAAATATCGCAGATACGCCATCGTGGTAATGCGAGGAAAGGTATTTCAATGTAGCTTCTTCTAGAGCAGCACTAACAAACACTTGTGATTAAGAAATCCTGCATAAACAGGTCTACTGCGTACCGTAGTGGCTCCGACTCGGCGTCAGGTTCTGCAGGTTGAGGATCGGAGGCTTCCTATGCAAGAATTTGATCAAAAAAAAAGGAAATACAAAGAGAGAAGCGACGCGATGCGCACCAGAGTCAAATGGTCAAAGAAGAAACTTGTTTTGGAGCGTGGATCAAGGAATCGTTCCTGGTCTCCTTCGCCTATCCGAGCAGCATCGCTGATGATGGACTGAATACGTCTAAGCAATTAATTGAATGTTGAGAGAAGAAGAGAGGAAGCACAAGATGGTCCGTGTTGGGAACTTGGACAGTGGTGAATTGCACAAGGTTGTAATCGCGTAGTGCTGGTTGAACTGCGTCTTGCAGAGCATCATCATCTTGGACAATAGACCGGACATCGTTGAGTACGTCATTGATTTCTCCCGGCGGCGACTGTTGCAGGAAGGCACTCGCCACTTGAACTTGCTCGGCGTCCATGATCAACCTACAATGGTTAAGCGCCAATGGACTTCCCCTCCGTCGTTCTCATTCTTCGAATGACGATAATATGATAATCAACAAAAGCTATGATACAATGATTCTGTTTACATTTTCGAACCAAACTGTGACTCCGTAACACCCTTCCCCATAGCAGCAGTCGATGAGACACCACCAGTGACTGTCTTCAGCAAGTTGTCGGCATAGTCAGCACCGCTCCACTATTAAAAAATTAGGAAAATTAAAGCAGGAAGATCGTTTGACTTGCCTTTTGATGGGTAAGTACATCAGTGCCCAACTCGCGTTCCTTCCTCTGGATGAGCTCAACGTACGCCTTCATACCTGTTTTCGAGTACTCCTTTGCGAAAAGGTCTGAAATCCATGCATTTGAGTGCAGTCCACCGAGCTGTGATAATATCAAATAAGAATATTCGGGAGACATGAAAAAGCAGACATACTGTGATAAACTGCCAAACAAAACCGAGTTTACCAAGCTCCCAGACATAAGATTGCATCTCCTTCTCGCCAAGACCAGCTGCATCCCAATTGAATGAGGGACTGAGGTTATATGCTAACCAGTGACCGGGGTGCACGGCATGTACACCAGCCGCGAACTCTTTCGCCTGTGAAAGAATAGGTTTCTTTGTCTCCATCCATAACAGGTCAGCGTAAGGCGCATAAGCGACAGCGCGATTGATAGCACATTGAGTGCCACCCTGATACCTGTAGAAACCCTCGCGAGTTCTCGGTGTATCCCAACTCCAATACGGTACATTTTTCAAACCAAACTCCTTCTGGGCGATAGCAGCAGCAGCGGGGTGCGACGCATGGGCGACACGTGCAAGGAATTTATTGATCACAGAATCGCTCGCGCCTTGAGACTTCAAGGCGTGGGCTAAGGCCGTGGAGAAGAGCTGCAAATTCGCCTGGTTGATCCACTGGTCCTCAACGGACTGCAGTTGGTCACCCGTCTTGCCAGCTTTCTCAGCCTCCGTCATGACGCTGACCAATGGTGCTAGGGAAGAGTTCGTTGATCCAAGAATGAATGCGTGATCACGTTCGTCAATGTTCGTGGTAATGAGAGTTGCTGCCTCAGAGTCTGTGCGAGCAATGACGAGGTTCTCAACACCCATGATGTCGTATTGGAGACGGATGGCCACAAGACGGTTAATATGCTCAGAAATAGGGACGAGAACTTTGCCAGCCATATGACCGCACTTCTTCGTGCCAGGAGCCTGGTCTTCGATGTGGATACCAGCGGCGCCTTTCTCAACGAACATTTTGGTAAGTTTCATGACAGCAGTTAAACCACCATGGCCAGTATCAGCATCGGCAACGAGAGGGCGGAGGTAGTCGATGTAGGGAGTTTTGGCCAGTTCAGCGTCAGACATATTGCTTCGGGCTTCACGTTGTTTCCTGTCGTGGAAGAGCTGCGCCATAAAGAGATGTTCGACCTTATTGGGAACGGTATTGGAAGGATAGTCTAAAATGAATGATAAAGGAGTTTGGGTAATCGAAGAAAAAAAACAGACCAGCGAGATCTGGCCCAGGCTCGTTTGTACTAGACGCAGTGCTCGATGACTGCCATCCGGAGACATAAATTGTTTCAAGATATTTCGCCATCTGTGTAACTTGGACGGGATCAAGACTGTTCAGAGCTTTTTAACAACAGCGAGAATGTGAGCTAGTGATGGTTACTTACGCGCCATAGGTATGGGATGGTGTCCCACGTTTAGCGTGTTCACTCAATAACGCCCAGAGTTTCTTCCCTTGCAAATCAGAAGCATACTGAATCGGGATGGTCCCACGTTTCGAAACAGCTGCTGCAGCGGTGTACGGGCGAGTGACGCGAGCAAAACGTGGAGACTGGGTGTAACACAATTAGATCCAGTCCAAGCGTCAAGGCAAATTCGCCACACACCTTCCATCGTTTCTCAAGCTCAGCGACTTCGGCAGCAAATACTTTGCGTTCGTTGGACATGATAGCAGGAAGCAAAAACAATCAGGTGGATCCGAAGGGGCGCCGTCGTGTCTTAAGTAGTCGCGCGATCAGAAGACAAGCTTCCCCCTATATTCACGGGGTCGGGTGGGTCGCATGTGATATTCCCCGGTCCTCTCCATTGTCGGGCTCCCGTCTGTGGATCTGTGGTTCCGATATGTCACTGGCGTCATCTCCAAAACTGTTAAAAGAAAAAGCTGGATATCTTTCTATTAGGCTGTCTCTACCGACGGTCACCATCGTATACAAGGCCTGCCAGACCATAACGGACAACAAATGCAAAACAACTTCCTGCCACCTTTGAACACTCTTGTTAGAAGGAAAATATACTAATCAAGTATATTAACAGACCTGGATAGCCATGACGCATTGCAAAAGCCTTTTCTCGCTCATAGGACCTAAGTTCACGAGAATCGTGTTCAAGATTGTCAAGTTCGTCGTCGACTCAATCTGTCCAGTCTTGGGATGGAACGTTATCGAAACAAATCTCAGTGTCGATAAAATTCTCAACATGAGTGTAGAGATTGGCGAGGGAGGTTTCTCAAACACCGCTCGCGAAGGGTGCAAAAGATTCGTCTCTGCCTCAAATCTAATCGGAGGGTTTTAGTTGACATGCTACGAGAAGCAAGGCCAGCATACCGCGGAACTCGGTGTCGAGGGCATGGTACAAACCCAAAGAGTTGTGGACATGAAAGCACAAAGTTGAAGATTTGAGGAATGAAGAACAAGAGTAAAGTCTTGGAGAAGTGCGCCTGGATGCCAACTACAGAAAAGGCCATTCCGGTCACATAGCAGAGGGTATCTCCTGGGAAGACCCTCGCAGGGTACCTAAAAGTATGAGTTTAGTGTTTGGAGTCTCAAAGAACCACTTGGCTCACCAGTTATGATACATGAAGCCAGCACAAACTGCGACAAGGGGTAACATAAAATATAAGCTCAGCAAGTGTCGTTCAACAAGAGACTGGCTGCCATAGGCCATCCCTGCACTCCACACACCACCAAACTCGACATCTTTTTTGCCACCCAAAAGGTGGAGCGGTATCCGGAAGTCGACAGGCCAGGGCAGGTACAACAAATCGTTGACGATGACGGATATACCGATAATCAGAGCTTGGCTAACCTCAAGCCCATTTATACCAGCAAGGATGTTGATACTGTTCAAGGCAAATGTGGAGAGAAGGGACATATAAACATAGTATAACGGTCCTAAAATCGAATATTAGACATGGAATGCGTGATGTTTTAGGTCCCATGAACGTACCCAAGTTGATGAGATTGCCCAGAAGAAACCTTAGAGGTAAGGGAACCACGACGTGGGTGTTGCCACCTTCAGCAAAGTACACAATGAGAAGAGGTATTGACGCGATGATAGGGACAGGGAGCTTGTGGCGCCATCGAATGTCGAAAACATCGTCTAGAAAGCCCAACAAGGTTGCCACCAAAATGGACAAGAGGGAGGATAAATAGACGGATAACTATTGAGACATTTGAATTAGACAACGAAATGAAATTGGTCAGCCGGCACATACTTTATAGACTGGGAACTCTGTGGTAATTCCTTCGTTGGATGAGTGAGCCCCAAGTGCTTGTGTAAACGAGTGGGAGAAAGCGAATGGAAGGAAGAGCATTAAGACGATGAAATATATTGCTGAGCAAACAAGCCCCATGCTTTCTGGTCTATTTACATGAGCTTATCTGCATTTTGAAGGAAAAAGATTAAGCTCACATGCGAGTATCATAAATCTTGAGAAGGTCCCTGCCAAAGAGGTTTGCCTTGATGAAAGTTGGTCCTAATGCTGGGACAAGATACAAAGTTGCAACGAATGCAACTAAAGAAAGTCCAACAGAAGTATAGAGTGCTGGGACTGCTGGGATGGGGTCCAATAGAGGCCGGACGATAAACCAAGATGCAATAGGCAGGATGCTAAAGAGAATAACCTTCGGCAGAGGCCTCGGAGTCGTAGCCGTAGCAACCATGGTTGGCGAAGGTGAAGAAAGACTATGTCCAAATAAAGGCTAGCTATAACATCCCTCGGGGGTAGTCGTGGCAAAAAGTGCGTGGTAGTTTGGGACACGTTTGGTTCTTAAGCGCTGGAAACGCGGTCACGCTTTGAAATGTTGCTGGAACGAGATGTACTTAGGAATGTATTCCTCAAGCACTTGGCTTACAATATCCAGGATGAGTAGAGGACTTCATATTTCTTGAAATGAGGAATCAATGTCTTGAACATCCTTGAGCTCAATGCCTTGTAAGTTGTAACACCAACGAAAGGAGCTTTCGTCCACTGAGCTAAGCTAAAGAACTGGAAAAGCTTATCCAAATCATCTAAACCATAGGAGATTCGTCAAAAATAAACGTAAATTAGAGATATTTCAAGTCATAGTCTACCAACAGTGTGTAGAAATGATGTTCCCAGTCATCTCTGATCTCGATATTTTCAAGCTCCTCATCGGTGATAAACCATGGTCCAGCAGTGGGGCAAACACCTAAAATCGATGACCCAGCTATGACAATTGTGCCCGGCTTGCCGTCTTGTCCCGCTCGCATAGTCCGGAGTTCCGTCAGCTGTTTCACCAGATCAGGCCCGCCTCGAATCTTCGAGACAAGTTGACCAAGATCATCCCAAGTGATCTTGCGAGGAGGGAGCGGAGTAAACTTGAAAGTCGTCTTGTTGTCCTTCGATTCTTCGCTATAGAGGATCTCGAAATCAATAGGACCATCAGGGATAGGGCCACCTTTCTTGAGTGTTAGGAGATTGACGCAGCAAAAGACAATAGCTGTTCGATTTGCCTTGATGCTGGTCAGAATCGTGCACGATTATGTCGAGTGAGAGAACGTACCTGCCACCAAGGAGAGAGCTGGTCAATGAGGTCAGGGTTGTTGATACCTGAAGGAGCCTGGGATACATTTTCAGAAACGCGAAAAAGAACTGCCTAAAAAATAAATGACCTTAAGTAATGCGCTCAACCTGGGTTTCCAATCTACATGTTCAGTCATTATGTTCAACGACTCAAACGCGTGACCTGTGGCACAATATTCAAAACATCTAGACATCGAATGAACACAATGCTAGTGAAAAGCGCATCTCCTTCGAGGCTCTTGCCAGTTGGTACTTGCTTTAACAAAGTTTTGAAAAGTTCGCCCTGACCCTTCTCAGCCGCAAGGACGAGCATTTCGGGGAACGCAAGACTATAGGCATCAGCGAAAGTAAACTTGTATGTGCTTTGACGGGTGTTATGTGGTGTAAGAACGACGACGACGCCATGCGTTCTCCAGAAATGTGAATTTGTAGAAAGCTTAGCAGCTTGGAAGTAGCAGCCCCCAAGCCAATCGGTATTACGCTTTGAAATTCGAGTGTAAGAAATATGATCCTGAACGCTTAAAAGGCGAATTGGGGAGGCATACATTTGTCCATTCCCTGATGTCTTCTGCAATCTTTGCAGGAACAAATCCAGGTTGCGATAGAGAAGAATTTCCTGTAGGTTCACTCTTGGCCACGGCTTTCGAGAGTTGAAGCCGGCTCTGCTTGCAAGGGCCTTTATGGTCTTTCCAGTGTGCCCTATGGCGAGAGATAGAAGGTATGTCAGAGCATTTCTGTGCCTCTAGAAATCGGTGCATACTTTTGGCACGCTGCCGACTACAAAACATGCTCTTAAACGTGGATGCTTAGAGAAACTAAAGCAAGACATACACAATAGCTATGGAGGAATGAAATGAAATATAAAAAAAGAACAAAATAAGAGACTTACCTTGCCTGTTTACATCCGCTACACACCTATTCCAAGTTTGTAAGGCTACGAGCAAGATCAACAGTAGTTGCATTGAGAACCTGATATTTCTCTGTGGCAGACTGATTCGTGCAAGACTATGGAGATCGTTCAATAGATGCTTTAGAAGCTCTGGATAGCCTTCACTGGATTCTGGCAAGTCCCAAGTTTAGGTTCTAGCGTGCTCATACTGATGGTGGATGTAAGCCAAGTGTCAATGCTAGGCCGGTCACAGGTGGGTCATGCACCTCTCCACTTGCCATCATCAACAACCTCCGCCGATGTCCTTTGCAGGATACGATGATGCTTGGGGCACTCCATCCTCATCCAATGGAGATATTGTCAAAGAAGCCCTGAAAAAGGAGCAAGTTCTCAAGTTAGTTGATGCTTTCAATTTGACCAACCTTCCTTTGACTCGCTCTCAGAGATATCGCTGCTGCACAAGAGGACCTCAAAGGTGTTCTTAGAATCCAAATTTCCAATCATACTCTTATATAAGCTTGCCCCATTACAGTGATGCTTGCAAAAGTACAGAACACTCAGAAGGAGGTGGACAAGCTATCATCAGGCAATGAAACTCTGCAGATGTACATCGATAACTTGACGATGAAGTTAACAACACGACGGTGAAGTTGCATGTATTCTTTTACGTCGATTTTATTTATCCTCTACGGTCGTGGAAGTCTTGGGCAAGAAGTCCATTCTCACCACAGCCCAGATGGACTCCGCCAATTCTGCCTCAGGTCGCTTCTGATCATTAACTAGATATTATACCATATTGTAAAGAATTATGTAGCGTTTTGAAAAATGTAGCTCAGCACAGCTAGCAAACTTTCAAAGGACTCTGACGATTGTTTTTGGACCAGCGTCCCAATCTTCTGGTATTGCCTTTATTCCTACTGTTTCCACCCAAATCATGAGCAACAAGTCAAATAAAGAAGGCTTTAACCCGCTCACGGGAATGACGAGTATTCACAACAAAAATGGGCAAATTATTTTCCACTAACGAGTTCAAGGTGGCCAAGAAGCTCATCTCAGCTTTGCGGCGAGGAGATTCGTCTAATTCATAAGAAAAGAAGTGTAGCTGAAGGTGGCCATGATCGTTTGCATGACCAAGTTTAATAGCAACCTGAGCCCAGTCATCTTTCTGCAGCACCCAGGAAGTTGATGCAACTTGAAAAATCATAGTACACGACATAGAAGGAAGCGTCTCAACGACTTTCGAAACAACGTTCCAAGATGAGGTTGATATTGTGACTTCGCGTAGATGAGGGAGTCGTGGTAGCCTATCTGCTAGATGGAGATGCTCTAATTTGTTGTCAGCAAAGAGCTTCCGTTGAAAACAGATACTAACCAGGCTTGGGATGGCAAATCATCAACTTTTCTAAT
Source organism: Flagelloscypha sp. PMI_526 (assembly GCA_021399455.1). Taxonomy (NCBI): domain Eukaryota; kingdom Fungi; phylum Basidiomycota; class Agaricomycetes; order Agaricales; family Niaceae; genus Flagelloscypha; species Flagelloscypha sp. PMI_526. The sequence continues at coordinate 321,486 of JAJTUO010000011.1, read as the reverse complement.
CTATTGTTCGGTGGAAACCTAGGTAACACACAATTGGGCCAATGGATCCTCAAAATGCGCAAGGTTTCAAAGTTAATTCGTGGCTGCCATTTTTCCAAAACGTGCGCTTGCGCTTGCCTTGAATCAGGCAAAGCTCCAAAGAGTGGGTGCTCCCGAAAGTCCAACTCCTGGACATGTGGTAGGGAAGGAATCGGAGTCGAGAACTGCGGAGCCCGTCCAGGCAAGATAATCATGCGAAGACTGCGTAGAGCGGGAAGTGAGAGCAGCTTAACATATCTTTGTTCCTCTGAAGGTTCAATACCGGTCTTCAATGTTAACCCCAGCCACTGTAAACTAGGCATTTTGGCAATTCGGATAATGGGCGAATAATCACATTGAGCTGAGAAAGACGACTCCACATATTCAAGGCGTGTGAGAGTACTATATTGGATGAGAACCTCAATGAAAATCAGAACGTGTTCTGGAAGACTCGATGAGAAGGAGTTGGATTTATTTTCAATCCTGACCTCTGACGTCATCGATAGAAGATGAACAGAGTGAAGTAAGAGTGATTTAACGGCTCTGATAGGAAGGAAGGAGAGGGTGTTGTAAAGCCGGAAACGACAGAGCCTCAGAAATGCCTGTTGCAGGATGGCGCAGCGAGATATGGTCGACGGCTCACAGAAGTCCAGAATCGATTCAAAGAGCTCGATCGGAAGGTATGGGTGTCCGTTAGCCATTGCTATGAAGCAGAAAGAAGGGCCAGCGGAGACCAAGATTGACGATGGTTGTCAGAGATAACTCGCATCTCTCCTCCGTGAGGTCACGCACAGAATTGCACCCTAGGTTCTCGTTACTTTAATGGGCTGTGTAGAGAGTTCTCCTACGGGAATGGCTAGCTCTAAATCCTTCTCTTTCGGTCTCAGATCTTGGTTTCTGTAAATTCTTTCTTCATCATCTGAACCGTCCGCCTTTCACACTTGCCATCAAACTCATTCTCTTCATTGCAAACTTGGACTAACACTCTCAGGATACTTAGGGTTAGGGTTCTAACCCTAAGTCTCGAGTCCCTGACTATATGTTAGACCATGAGTTCCGTTTTCATGCTTCAGCGGTGTCTGATATTAAACATTAGGGTGACGTAGTCGATTTCAAGATTTGATACTTTTAATTCAACCAACCTTCCTTTTGAATCGCTCTCAGGGATATTACTGCCTCACAAAGAAGACCTCAAATGTGCTTTTGCAGCCTGAATGTTTCAATCCTATTCTCACATAAGCTTGTCCCCCGCAAAAGTACAGAATATTCAGAAGGATGCGGGTAAGCTATCGATAGCTTGACGATGAACTTAACAACATAACGGTGAAGCTGCACATATTCTTTTTACGTCTTGTTCCATTTCTCACTAACGACTTGAAAGTCGCCAAGCCACTCATCCCAGCTTTGCAGCTAGGAGACGTGTCAGATTCAGACGAAAAGAAGTGTAGTTGAGGTTTCAATGATCGTTTGCATGACCAAGTTTACAGTCGATTCGGAATGAAAAATTGAAAAGGCACAAAGCGGTAAAATTCATCATAAACTCTGCAAAGGGAAAAGCGGAATTCATAGAATTCATGTCTCACACAGCCTCTTTTCATGAATTCATGCTGCTTTGTACCTTTTTATTTTTTTCATTCTGAATCGACTGTATGTCTTAATACTTTTGTAGTCGACTGTAATAACAGCCTGGACCAACTCATCCTTCTGCAACAGCTAGGAAGTTAAGGCAACCTGAAAAATCTCAATACGCAGCACGGAAGGGGGTGTCTATACGACTTTCGAAACGACGCTCCAGTATGAAGTCATACAATCTGGCACAGCAGCTGCTTCTGAATCCCTGCACTAGAAGCAAAGGACTTCGACATCTGCTGGGATACGTTTCATTTCTCTTGACACCTCCCTCATCTGGCTGCTGAATAGGCTCGTCATGAACTCTCTTTTTTTTTTGGGAAGGCTGGCAATTTGCGAGATGAAATCAGCGTGAAGTGGAGTGCAGTTCCGGATGATTCCATGGTCCACCTCAAACAAATTGAACTCCATCGTTATATACCCCGTCACATTTTATACCGCACATACTTGAATCCAAATATGATATTTCGAATACCTTAAATTACCCTTGAATGCGTTTTGGGGGCCCCTTGAGCGCCCCTTGAAAGTCCATGGCCAAGAAGGTATTTTGGGCCTAGGCGCTCAGACTCGACAAAGTTCACTCGCCTTAGCGCTTTCATAACTTTGAGTCCAAGGCCGTCAAAGTATATGCGACTTTCCTGATGTATCTCCCATCTGAGTATTGTAGTATAGAGCATTTACCTGAAAGTCATGGCATGGTTATGTCAAAGTTAAAGATTTGTTTGCTTTTGGGGCATTTTTTATACCTGGATGGCGTCTATGTACTCTCCAAGACATCGCCCTCAAAGGTTGAAAGGCTAATTTGATAGTTGTTTTGGGAATTCATGGAGCTCTGCTGACGTCAAAGGGAAAAAAGCTGTGGTAGAACGCCACTCTCTTCGCCGTCTCCTCAAGGACAGTTTGTTCATGTGGTCTTCTCACAGCTAGATATGCTATTAGCTGTCACTTTTATGGTGGCTGTTTCAAGTTCTATAAACCCCATAAGGTTTACGTTACTCCTAATTGACCAGATAGGGTTCTTTTCAGTAGAGTATATAAGCTTTCGAACTCATAGTCCCTCAACCCTCAGCCTTGTCCCCACTTTGCCACCAAGTTAAGCAACAACAACAACAACAAAAATGTCATCCAGATCCTCGAACATGCAAAAGCTTACTGGCCAAAATACATCTAGAGGCACCTTCTATGTTGGTGGTGGTGGTGTTCCTCGCCCCGATCTTGCTGGCGCTGGGCTCGCTGCGGGGATGTACCAGTGGAACCATGCCGTGAGTAAATGTGCATGTGCTTGTTCCCCGTTGACTAACAGCAGCCTTCAGGTGAAGAAAGCTGTTTCTGGGCATGAATTTAACCATGGCCGTCAGGGCAAGAACACAGAGTATTCGAACTATGTAAATGCATACACTAGTACTGAAGACCCTGGCAAGCGGAAGTAGTTGAACCTGAGAGAATGGGAAGACGTGGAACATAGTTTTAATAAAAAACGAAAAACCAATTTTACAGTGCTTTGCATTAAAAACTAGAAAACAAAAGTTGCAAAATTTGTGTTGATTGACAGCCTGGGACTACTTTTCTGTATAGGAGAGTTGAATTACGAGACCAACCTGTAGCCGATTTCGACGAGATCCTCCAGTTCCAGCTTATCTAACACCTCAGGAGCGTCAGCGTCGTCTAGTTCGTAGCGCAGTCAGCAGCTAGGCGGTGATTCGACTGCTAACCCTCGACAACGATGCTTTTTAAGGCTAAATTATGGCAATATGTAATGCAATGAGCTATCTCAAAACCTGAAATGGATAACCACAAAGTACTAGGGTGGGTATAGTGGGCTTAAGACAATACAAAAAGAATGGAGTGGTCATTCGTGACACTAACCCAACATAGACGACTCCACGGATTCTAGGCAAGTGAGAGCACCCTGCTGGATGAGAGCCCCGATGAGGTTCACAATGGGCTCTGAAAAAGTCGGTGTGAAGAAATTGGAGAAAATTTTCAACCCTGAGTTTTGATCTCATTGATAGAGGTAAATGGAGCGAAGTAAGAGGGATATGACAGTTCTAAGGAAAAGAAATGAACAAGAGTGCATTGTGAAGCCAAAAACGACAAGCCGGTAGAAATGGCTGTTGCAGAGTGGCGCAGCGAGATATAGTTGACGGTTCACAGAAGTCCAGGATTGATTCAAAAGGTCAACAGGAAGGCATGGGTGTCCTTTAGCCATTGCTCTGAAGTAGAAAGAAGGACCAGCGAAAACCAAGACTGATGGGCGTCAGAAACAAGTTGCATCTCTCCCCCTTGAGGTCACGCGCAGAATCGCATTCTGTGTTCTCGTTATTTTAATGGGCTGTGTAACGAGTTCTCCAACGGGAATGGCTAGCTCTAAATCCTTCTCTGTCGGTCTCAGATTTCTGCAAATCTTTCCCCGTCAACTTCAACCATCTGAACCGTCCCTCACACTTCCCATTGAACTCATTCTCGTCATTGCAAACTTGGTCTACCACTCCGATATCAGTGGTAGCACCATTCGTTCCGTTGCTGCAACCTCTTCCGTCTTCTACGCACACGCCAAAGAACTAATCTGGCGCAGGACATACGTATATGAGGGCTACGCGTCAAGGATGCAGAATGTGTGCAATAATCTCGCGAAGAGTGCCCGAAAGCCAAGGAATTTGCTCATTGAAATCCCCGGACAACATCAAATGTCTGTTCCAGCCCTCGGAATCCGAGTGGTACAACTGTGCAGCCAAGAGTTAGAAAACCTGACTATAATGTGTCCGCTCGTTCACTACGGAAATCTAAGCGGCATAGCGTTCCCCCGGCTCACTCATCTCACTCAATGGGTTGGGCTCCCTTCGTTAAGGGGTACCATGCGGGATGTTTTCCCAGTCTTATGTTCGTTGCATGTCTTTGTGACCGACCCCTTCCACGTCAATCGCCTCGCGAGTTTGTGCAACTTCTTTCGAGAGATAGACACCTTTACAGTCACCTTTGCCGCGCCTCTGGAGAAAAAGCATGTCTTCCGTTTTCTTCGTCGATTAGACAGGCCGAATCAAAGTGACAGCGATTTCGACGACGACGATGAAGCTCAACTCCCAAAAACTCCAGCACGTCTTATGTTGATAATGCGAGTTTCTGAGTATACGTTAGACACTGAACTCCGTTCAGCGGTGGCTGACATTAAGCGTCGGGAGGACATCGCAGACTTGAAAATCACATCATTTCTAGCATATTCTACGAGCGCAGCTTGTATTAGGCAGGGCTGGATGTCGAACACTTGACTCTGGATCAATAACCTGGCGCGTTAAAGCCTCAGATACATATAAATCTATTAAAATTTACTAGAACATGGCATAGACCATCATTACAATAGGAAAATTGTATCAGTGCTTCTATTTCCTTTTCGAAAAGATGAGTTTTGCCCAGGGATTGGGAGTGGTAAAGAGATTAAAAGGCACGCCAGCAGGTCGCTCCTTTTTTCCATCCGGATATGATAGACCATAATTCATAATGATCTCAGCTAGGATTAGTTTCACCATCAAGGACGCACTACACAAGGTGAAGATTTAGCAAGGCAATATGAAAGTGTGATGGGAAAGCAACATACAGGAATCTTCCTGGGCATGCGTGTTTTCTAATCAAAAGTGTTAGAAAATATATTAAACAGATAAGCGGCAGGTGATTATACGAACCCGGCGCCAAAAAGAAGATAGTCGTTGCTGAGGGCTGTGAATGCTTGTCGACCGACAATCCCATCTGAACGCTCTGAAAATCGGAATGGCCTGAAACGCTCGGGCTCATCATAGAGAGTTGGGTCATGGTGAGTCGCCCAAGGCGCAATAGAAACAACACTGCCTTTCGGGATATGGACCAAATCGCCTTGGGAATTGGGAACAGTTGCGTCGGCTAAAGTCACTCTTGACATCCCAACTAAGCAAGAAAAGAAGCGGTGGTGAGTCGCGCTCACCGGCGGTGAGAACACAGAATAAAATTAACGTACTCGCAAACAAGGGATGCCATCGACCGATTTCCTTCAAGATGGAGTCTAGCTTGTGGAATTTGGCTACAGCATCTTTGTTGCAAATGCCACCTTCATCATCGATAGCTTGGCGTATTTCCGTACGGACTGCCAATAGATCTTCCGGAGAAAGAAGTGCAAGCTCGAATAGCGCTTGAGTGGTAAATATGGCACTGGTGTACTCGTAAGTAGACTTGTCGGGGTTGACGAGGAACGAACGGACGAGGTATGAATAGAGGCCATATTCAGATGCGCCACTCGGACCGTGAGCCTTTCTGGCTGCAACAATTCTTCTTCCGGAGCAAACCGCAGAAGAAGGTCGGTGATGGTTTGCGGATCATCCTGGAAGAAAGTTGAACGGCGCACTCGTGGAGGGTCCTAAATTTGAAAAGTTACCTTTTGAGCATACTGGACACGTTCCTGGACGTAGGGTTGAAGGTGGGGAGTGACTGCTTTGACTCCTCCTACGAATAAGGTTGATGTCGAGAAAACAGTTCTACTCTTTTTGAGCACATGCTTACTTTCAAGAAGACAGCAAGCACTCACGATTTTAAGAAGTCAGGAAACCAGTTGAGAACCTGTGCAAGTGATATAACAGTAGTGGCAAGTTTGGTCTGTTGTGCCAAGAAATTCGTGTCACGACAGCCTGGTAGCCCGATCATGGCTCTGTTTACCACTTGGCCAACAAGGCTTAGCATGGTATTGAAGACGGGAACGCTAGCTAAATCTGGGAGGATGAACTCTAATTGAGAGGATACACAAAATTAGAGTGCTTACCATTTGAGTCAGTCGGAATAATTCTTGGAACAGCAGTTTTGACCTCGTCCAACAAATCAGGTGTTAATCGTTTCAGTGCCTTTGTCAAGTCCGACCGGAGAATGGTTTCGAGGTGGTACGGATTAGAAGTGATGTCTCCAAATTGTAGGTTGATTTGGAAGAGCTGGGCGAGACTAGTCAACATCCATTGCTTGAAGGAGTGAAGGTGGTGGTGGACCCACCTGTTTTGCTCTTTCTGGACCATTAAACTAGAAAGACGAAGGATAAGACTTATTCAAAATGCATTAGATTACGCCTTACTATTGAGTCGTCTGATTTACGAAGTACTTCAACAGCGCTAGGGCCAAGGATTACAACGTCACCACCGAGTGTGGGCAACAGGAATGGTGATCCAGCGAACTTGCGACAACCTTCTTCGACGACGGAATTACAATCCAAAATGGTGCGTATGAGAGTCCATATGTAACCCCATGGGCCGCCAGGACCTGCACAGGGAAGAGAAGACGACGACGCTAACCACCATCGTCGAAGAACAGAGAGAATTGGGTAGGGAGCGATGAGGACGAGAGCAGTGCGAAAGAGAGACATTGTTCGAAGACGAAGGTTGGAATGCGAAAAATAAAAAAATGGTTTGCCATTTGTGTATGCAGAAACTCGGATATTTCTGAGGCTCCAGCTCACACGGGCCAGAAGGGCCTTGATGGTTAGGAAGAAGCGTGATCGGGGGTCCTGTGGGCATGATTAGCTTTGCCCTTGTTTCCATCCATGATCGTGATGTTAGACGAGGCCATCCCGGGACATGGGCCCTTCATTATTCTGTTTGCATTCTTCGCAGACGGACCTTGTTAAACGCAAATATTGGTCAGAATCTTGTCCAGCAATTACTAAGCAGTTTAGATCGGCTGCTACCGGGGTTTGCTCTTCAAACACTTTTCTTGATAAGTGCTTAAATGCAGTGCACTTCCCCCGAAACCCTCTATTCCTGTTGCCTCCTTGTTCTGTTTTGGTGTGCTTCCGCAGTTTTCTGCTTAGAGCATGTATCCACTCGGCTGCAGCTCCATTGGATATCCATTCGGTCTCCTAAGCTCTGCCTTTCATGCATCTCATCTCGAGTCGGCGAATCCCTTTCTACCATCTCGGAGGTACCCAAATGACATTCCAACTCCGACATTCCCGAGAAGGGCTTGTTGAAATTTTTTTTCAACTCTTTAAGTACCCGGTTTTACTCAATCTTTGTCAACCAGTTCAGCCCTCTTGCATCTGCGATGCTTTCTTTCAACTCCTACCTGTCCTTCCTTCTTCTTTCTTCTATTTTGGCGCCAGTCGCCTTCATCACCTTCCTTGTTGTATTTGCCGTCGTCCGCGCGTCCCAAGACCACGCCAAGGTTCCAAAGAATCTCCCTTGGGTCGGCAAGCACCGCGAACTTTTCTCATCCTTGAGGGCTAACTTCCGTGGATTCACTCGTTCCCAATCATTATTCGTCGAGGGGTACCAGAAGGTAATGTGCTTCCAAATTGCCTTTTCCAAGCTGTTTGTTTACCCATTTTTAGTACTCGAAAGCAGGAAAACCTTATGTTGTTCCAACATGGACTAAAGGTCCACAAGTTATCCTACCTCCTCAATATGCCAACTGGATTGCCTCCCGCCCCGACGACATTCTAAATGCTAAGGATGTGACTTTCGATACAGGTGACGCTCTTGTCCTACTGTTTCTAACTGTACAATCAACTATTCATAGCGCAATTCGAATACACCGTTGGCCATTCCGAGATTACTTCAAATGACATGATAGATATTCTAATCAAGCGCGAACTCACCCGGACAGTCGGTTTGTTGAACCGGGAAATCACTGAGGAGGTCGTTGACTCTATGGACGGCTTGTTCGGCAATGGAGAGTGGATCACAACTGGTGTCTTTGATTCTCTCACTCGGATTGTTGGCCGCGCTGCCAATCGGACATTCGTTGGAAAGGATTTATGTAAGTGTTGACTGTGGTCTCTTGTCTTCTTTTACTAAACATGGTACAGGCTCTAACATGGAGTATGTTCTTGCTGGTGTACACTTCGCTCGCGACATCTCTGTCAGCAGCTATGTCCTCCATTCCTTCCCTCCTTTCATGCGCCCGTACGCTTCTTCTCTGTGCCTCTCGCTTCCTAATTCTCATATCATATTCAGGCTCGTTGGTTGGTTTGCAACTCGCCCTAACCGAAGACACGCAAACATGTGTTTGAAATACCTCGTTCCTCTCATCCAATCACGAGTCGACGAAATGAAAGCCAAAGCCGAGGATCCCTCATCAGCTTATGAGCCACCTGTGCGTGAAATTAAAATGCTCAACTTATTCTTTCAAGTCTTAACTTTTTTCACTCACTAGGAGGACTGGATAACCTGGATGATACGCGACTCATTCAAGCGACCTAACGAGGATCCCAAACTGAACTCTGTCTATTCCCTCGCATACCGTGTCGTCCTTCTCCAATTTGCTGCCATCACAACATCGACCATCACCGCGACCAATGCCCTTCTCGACATTTGGAGTCACCCTGAAGCCAGCTCTGTCGTGGAGTCCTTACGAGAGGAAGCTTCCCGTGTTCTTGAAGAGCACAATGGGGAGTGGTCCAAAGCTGCCCTCGCAAAACTCTACAAACTTGACAGCGCGATCCGCGAGAGCTCAAGGGTCAACGGTGTAAATGGAACCGCACTGGGAAGGAAAGTCAGGAGTGAGACTGGAATCACCATTCCAGGAGTCGAGGGTGGCCTCTGGCTTCCCAAAGGATCTACAGTTGGCATCTCCATGCAGGGAATCCACTTCGACGACGAGTTCTACGAGGACGCCCACACATATGACCCCTTCCGATTTTCCAAGTCAAGGGATATGGAGAAAGGTGACGAGAAACGAGTCAACGAGGATTTAGTGACTACATCCACTCATTACCTCCTCTTCTCCCATGGACTCCATGCTTGGTAAGTTTTACATTTACTGAACCCCTCGCTGTCTAAACTCATTATTCACAAGCCCCGGTCGTGTGTTTGCTGTGCAAAACATCAAACTGATCTTAGCCCATCTCCTTTTGAACTATGATATTGAGCCATTTGCAGCGCGTATCCCGAACTTTTCAATCGGGGATATCAACGTTGTCCCAGTAGATGCTCAAATGAGGATTAGGAAACGCGCCGAGAAGGAATAGATTCCCACTTAACACGCTCCTTAAAATAACTACATAACACACATTCATTAGATACTGTATTTTTACGCCAACTTAAATTAAACAATTCATCGCATACTTAGCTTAGGTTGTGGAGCTCAATTTGCAAACGGCTTGGCTGACGGGAAATTCTAATGAGGTTGTGACGAGTCGATCTTTACACTAAACCATAGCCCTTTGACCGCCCAAACCTCTTTCGTGTAAAAATTCTATTTAGGTTCTAAGAACATGAATGCCGAGAGTCATCTCTTTAGCTAACCAAGGTGGTTTCAACTTCAAGTCAGAAGAGCTTGCAGACATGGGGTCTGTTTGCAGCGAACTTCATGAGGAATACAAGTACATCAAACTGATGCTTTCAATAGGCACAAATACACTGAAAGATAGCAAAAATATGAAGCAGGGTACTGCCTGCCTGAATTTCGTCATGAAAAACCCTACATGTTCCGAACACATGGTGACTAGGCTGACCGCACCATAGCATAGTCCCGAGAATATCTTGATAAAGACATCCTCTAATGGAGTTTGAATGCACTTTTAATAGAGTCAATATTTCTTCTTAGCTCCATGTCTTGCACAGCAGCTGGGATTACTGAAAATTTTGATCAACAGCCACCCAGCTTCAAAGAACAGAAGTCCTCACTTCGTAAATCCTGGTTAGCTTCTGTCAAAGTGGTGTAATGCAAATAAATTTCGTGCGTCGTTAAGCTCCGAAAGCGCTTCACGAAATAGTCAATTGCTTCGTTGACCTCGCTTCCCCCAGTATAGTCAGGGAAGTGTGCTTTCAGCGGACTATGGGGAAGTTTTTCTCTAAAGATATCCATTTTATTGAAAAGAAGGATGATGCCATTGGTCCCAATGAACCATTGAGATGTGAATATCGCTTTAAACAAGTTGAAGGTTTCATCCATTCGGTTCTATGGTTGCATCAGATCATATTGCGGTTAAAATGAAATTAAGGAAATGATCATGCTTACTACAAATGGGTCGCCTTCCACCATTTGATCATAGTCTGAGAGTGCAACGACAAATATGGGTGCAGTCACCTATATGATTTTACTTAGAATCAGGTCAGCGTATATGGGGGAATGGGACAAACCACGTTGAAGTGGGAAACCCATTTAGAACAGAGACTGTGAGCCCCAAAATCACTGGGCGCATCATAGAGTTTGAAGATTTGCCGGTTGCATGAAACTGCTGTCTCAGCAACGCCTAGGGGAATTAAATTAAACTCAACGATAGGCCATCTTGTGAAATGAGTTCATACTGGTGTTCTTTTCACGACAATAAAGAATATCCTCGTCGGTTGGGATATATCCTGCGTCGAAGACTCGATCTGCCGCGCGGAAGAAGTAAAGAACAAAGTCTTCGAAGTAAGACTTTCTAAAGTTTCTATGAAAAGGATTAGTTTCCCAAATTATGACATTCAATGTTTTTGGACTAACTGCAGTCGTGATATAGCCAGCATGATAGCTGTATCTTTACAGACGAAAGATATCGCGGTTGATACCTCGCTAGACGCATCATCATTGTCAGCGACATGTTGAACGTTTTTGGGGGTATCAACGCGCATTATCGTATTCGCATGTTTATTACAGTCAAGAGAAAGTTCGAGACCCAATCTTCGAAGGACCGTGATAACATCTTTCAGTGAATGGATGGAATGGGAACGGATAGCCAACTTGAAGGATTCTCTTTCGATAGGAGTGTAGGATCCACCGTATTGAAGCTTCATTTGCTTGATGACAGTTGACTTTCCAGCACCAGTGCAACCAAGGATAAGAAGCTTAGGTTCGTTCCACACGGATTTTCTATCCCGTGAAAGTTGGCGGTCAATTTCGACACTCCCTAGAATCCAGAGGGATTAGAGCACAGGCAAAAGAAGCAGAGGGGAGGAACTAACGAGCTCGAGCCTCTTTTTCTAATTCCTTGCGCAGTAGCAAAAGTTCGTCATGGTTGCGGTTCGCGAAAAGCTCAACTTTCTCTCCTGCAAATCGCATAAAATGCCAGGCAATGCGACCAACTCCTTGCTCATTATCACGAGATATTGTCGAAGTTTCTGATACATCATCCCACTCAAAAGTAGAAACGGGTGTTAAGGTCGACGTCGGGCGAGAGGTTTGCATATCATTTGGCAAGAAACGGCGTTCGACCGTATTTCCAGCGAGTCGCATAATGCTGAATAGTACCCTTCCAACGCCTTGCTGACTGTCATACTCGATGGTTGATGTATCAGATGCTGAATAGCTGGAGTCGTGATCGGAGTTCCGGCGTGAGAGCATGAACAAGTAGAATGGACAAGAAGGTCTAAGCGAATCAGAAGCGTGTGGAAGGTACAAGAGAGGCGGAAGTATCAATAAAAGCTGTTATAGGAAGATATTGTATGCAGTGCAAAGAGGTGGAGTATTAAGCGCCCTCGGCTTACATAATTCTTCCGACAATCCAGGTTGGGAAACGCCAGAACCTATCAAGTGCAAGAAGGGGGGATCGCACTTTTCGAAATAAGATGTAGGCTATTGAATCCCTACGTTGCGTGCAGTTGTCAAATTTGAAATGGAGAGCCCCACGTCGCTCGCAGGTGAGCAGGCTCTCTGGCAAATGTGAGCCCAAAGTTTCGACAATGGAGAACCCTTGTGAGAATCTGACAGGACGAACTAGATTTGACCGTGAGTCAGTGTATTATTCCTGAAATCACCATGGATGGTATATGCTTATGGTAATGTGCACCACTGGAACGAATATTTTTGAGGGAAACCTAAATCTCAATCAGAAAACACCTGACGCCGACCAACGCCGAGCAGCTTGAACCCAAATGGTCACCATCCATTTTCCTGTGCTAATCCACGATGACCACCGACGATCCGAGTCTTCCGAAATCATTCTCGTTACCCATGGAGTACCGGTTAGATGGTCACTAAAAACAGAATTGCATTCTTATAACTTATTCTCACTCCGAAACCGGTGTGAGGTGGCGAAATAGTTCGCGTGCCAACTGGCAACAGGATACCCATCCTTCGCATTTCACCACCACTACCTTTGTTATTTCTCTAGAAGTATGAGAGCATGGACCATTTCCCATCGCGGCCAACCTCATGACGTCCTCCATCTCAATTCCAACATCCCAGAGCCTCCGCCGCCACTCCCGAATCAGCTCATTATTCGCGTCTCTTTCGTTGCCTTGAATCCTGGATCGGTGGTCAACATGGGCATGATTCCACACCTCGTCAGGCGTTTCTTAGGTGGACCACAGTCACCTGTTGCAGAAGGAGAGTTTTCCGGGATTGTCCATCATGCCGGAGAAGAAGCTCGGAAGCGATTTCCCCCAGGAAGCAAGGTTTTTGGGACAATTCCCGTGTTAGATGTGTTACGTGGGAATGGATGCCTCACAGAGCTCATTTCTGTGCCATCGTCTCATGTTGCTGTCGTGCCAGAAGGGCTAGACATGGCAGAAGCTGGAGGTTTGAGCGGATCGGGGCAGACAGCATTGGATATGTTTTCTGCTATCAAGGTAGCAAAGGGGGATCGAATTTTTGTAAATGGAAGCACGGGTGGAGTTGGAATTATGGTTGTTCAAATTGCAAAGGCGAAGGGCGCCTACGTGATCGCTTCATGCTCAGCAGGGAATGCGAGTTTTGTGCAGAGACTTGGAGCAGACGAGGTCAGTCCAATCTACCTTCTATGCATCGTGGTGGAATGTTCTGACATCACATCCCAAGGTGGTGGACTATCGGCAACGCTCTTTGGTTGAAACCCTCACATCAAAATTTGGGCACGAGCCATTTGATTTCATTCTGGACACTGTCGGAACGCAATCTCTTTTTTTGAACTCCCCAAGCTACCTCAAGCCATCGGGACAATATATTAACGTTGGCAATTTCGAAGGCGTTGGCTTAACGATCTGGAGGTCGTTTCTGAATTCGTGGACTCCTCTCGTATTAGGTGGAGTGCCGCGGGTTTATCAATTCATTGCCGTAGACCCTAAAGGGGAGAAGGCTGAAGTGCTCGGAGAGATGGCGAAGAACAGACAGCTGAGAGTTGTGGTTGAGGAGGTTTTTTCATTCGAGAATGTACTTCAGGTAAGCGAGGCCGAGTTAGCACTTCTTGTCTTTAACAAATCTTGCAGGGGTACACAAGAGTCACTTCTAGACGAGCAAGAGGGAAGGTTGTCATTCAGGTGAATTAAATGGCCACCTAGAAAGACCGTATCGTTCAGCTGCAGAAAACCCTGGCACTTCAAACGTGTTGTCCATTCTTAAATTGAGGATCGATTGCGCGAGGTCTAAGATGGCAAAAGCTTGAACGGCGAATGATGATGGTGAAGATAATATTCCAAAAACGACTTAGCATTGGACCTTGTAATGAGTTCCATGGACAATGATTCAATTGGATACACTGAACACCTTCATGTCCTTTCACCCCTTTGGCGGCCAAAGTACTTTAGGCAAACGACCCAAGTTTCCCACGGCGGTGGCTGGAATCAATTAGTGTATTAGTCAGTGTTTAGCTCTAACCATTCATCAAGATTCTCAAATGGCCGCTCCCCAGCCACCTCCAAGCGTCCTTCCTTATGAGATCCTGGAAAAAATTGTGTCTAAAATCCCAATATCCGAAAAATGCACCCTTCGAAGCTGTGCGTTGACGAGCAAAGCATTTCTTTTCCCAGCTCAGTGCTCCATATTTTTCGAGATTTCTCTGCGAACAGCTACCTATGTACCAATTCTCGTTGATATATTCAAGGCTTCACCCCATCTCGGTACATATGTTCGAGAGCTGGAGCTTGATGGACACCCTGAATCCACACGAGACGCCGAACAGCTTGCATTATTGTTCAGGCTGATGCCCTCCGTTCACCGCCTTCTGGTCACCAGGATATCCCACGAAGCACGTTGGGATGTCATGAGAAGTGCTCTTGAGGAAGTGATACTCCCTCAATTACGCTACTTGAGCATATGGCAGACATACTGGACACCTATATGGCTTGTGAGCAGTTCTCATCAACTAAACGAGCTCAATTTGAATGCCTGCCCAAATTCCGCGGTGGATGATGTGACACCCGGTACAGATAGTGTTCAGCGAGTTAATCCACTCCCTCTTCGATACTTACGCATCGCACATTCCAGCAATGCCCTCGTTGACCTGCTCATCCATTCAGTGACTCAGGTGGTTGCACTCCAATTGCCCATTCACATTGATTTTTATGGAGGAATGGGGGACCGGTCAGAATTACCGCTTCAACAGCTTGCTAGACTTACGAACCCAATGGCTAATACTCTTGTCTATCTGGATATCGATGCTTGGCCAATCCTTAATCTCGGTAAGTCTCATCCCCTCCGTCCTGGTCTTTTATTAATCATCCCGCAGATGGTGTAAAAATCTCAGACCATCCGTTCTTTATTGGACGGTATCCTCGTCTCCGTCATTTCCGCATCCGTATCGGTATGCGTCTCGATCTTGGTCAGGATGACGACAACTTCGTCGCTGAGGACGTCAATACACAGATAGAATGGCTATCAAACATGCTCAATGAAGTATCTTCCTCTCACCCTCATCCTCTCACTTACCTTGGTATATACCTGTTCAAATGGTGGCTTGTAGACCATTTCGAAGCATCGACACGGACGTCTTGGCGTAAACTGGACCTTGCGCTGGCAGGGGACCGGTCTCTCGCGTTTCCTGATATAAAGGCCATCCAATTTTCTCCTAAGACTCGTGCCGAAGATGTGACGGACGATATTGAACAGCTGTTACCTTTAGTGTACGAACGTGGTGTGCTTCTTCTCAATCAACAGCATCGTAGTTGGAGGTCATTTTAGTACTTAGGTCGGCTACATACACATATCCAATTGTACTTTCTGCAATTTCATCTGGGGGATCAATCGTAAATATTGTCTTATCTGATGTTTGATAAAAGCTTGAGTAGATATGACCAGAAGGAATGAAGCACAAAATTCAAATTAATGACACTCGCTACTATATACTTCACCCTTTGACATTAGTCTTCCCAAATCTTACAGGTATTATGTGGGAAAGGATGCATCGCAGAGCTCATTTCTGTGCCATCGTCCCATGTTGCTGTCGTGCCAGAAGGGCTAGACATGGCAGGAGCCGGAGGATTGAGCGTATCAAGGCAGACAGTAGAAAAAAAAAACAACCTCTAAACTTATTGTCCATTCTAAGAAAATATTAAGAGTAGGTTGTGCAAGGTTCAGAAGGGTTGGAGAACGGTGATGATGGTATTCCAAAGGATCCACTGGCAGTGAATCTTCTAATGCTTGGTTCAATGAACGGTGATTAGATTGGATAGACCGAGAGCCTTCATGTGTTTGGCCGCCGAGCGACCACCATACTTTAAGGTAAACCATACAAGCTTCCCATAGCTGACGGAACCAATAACTTTTATTACTCAACGTCCACTTGACTCCAACCATTCATCAAAGGTCCTCAAATGGCCGCCCCCCATCCACGTCTCAGCGTCCTCCCGTATGAGATCCTGGAGAAAATTGTGTCCAAAATGCCAGTATCCGAAAAGCGCGACCTTCGAAGCTGTGCATTGGCGAGCAAAGCATTTATTTTTCCTGCTCAGCGATCTATATTTTCCAGCATCCAGCTTTGGAAAGCTTCCTATGCGCCGACTCTCATCAATATCTTCAAGGCTTCACCCCATCTCGGCACATATGTTCGGGCACTGGAGCTTGCTTCACGTCCCCAATCTCTGGTGGAAGCCGCACAGTTTGCATTATTATTCAGGCTGATGCCCTCCGTTCACCGCCTTACGGTCATCAGGATATCCAGCGAAGTAGTTTGGGATATCATGAGAAGTGCTCTTGAGGAAGTGATACTTCCTCAATTACGCTACTTGAACATATGGCAGACGTGCTCTGCACCTCTATGGCTTTTGAGCAGTTCTCATCCACTAAATGAGCTCAAATTAAATGACTGTCCAAAATCTGTAGTGGATAATGTGACACTCGGTGCAGGTAGTGTTCAACGAGTTAACCCACTCCCTCTTCGATATCTGCGTATCGCGCATTCCAGCGATACTCTTGATGACCTGCTCCTCCATTCAGTAACCCAGCTAGTTGCACTCGAATTGCCCATTCGCACTCGTTTCCATGGAGGACTAAGCGACCGGTCTGAATTGCCGCTTCAACGGGTTGCAAAACTAATGAGCCCAATGGTTAATACTCTTGTTTGTCTGGACATCGATGCTTGGCCAATCCTGTGTCTCAGTATGTCTCCTCCTCTTCCTTCTGGCCTTTTCTTAACCATCTTATAGGTGAAATAAAGATCTCCGACCATCCGTTCTTCATTGGACGGTATCCTTGTCTCCGTTATTTCAGCATCCATCTGCGTCTCGAATTTATTGATGATCACAACTTCGTCGCCAACGACCTCAATGCACAGATGGAATGGCTATCAAACATGCTTAATGAAGTACCTTCATCCCACCCTCATCCTCTCACTTACCTTGACATATATCTGGACAAATGGTGGCTGATAGTCGATTCCGATGCATCAATGCAGGCACTTTGGAGTAAACTAGACCTTGCGCTGGCAGGAGACCGGTCTAACACGTTTCCTCATATGAAAGCTCTCCGGTTTTCTCCAAAAACTCGTGCTGAATATGTGACTGACGATATGGAACTACTACTACCTTTAGTGGATGCGCGTGGAGTGCTTGTCCTCAATAAAGATCGTCGTAGTTGGAGGTCAGTTTGGTAGATCTCGAAGCATGCACGTATCCAATCGTGCTTACTGCAATTTCATCTGGGAAAGCAACCCTAAATATTGTCTTGTTCGATGTTTGACAAAAGGTTGAGTAGATATGACCAGACAATATGAAGCACAAGATTTAAATTAATGATGCTCGTCTACTACGTCCTTCTCCTCTTGACATTAGTCTTCCCAAATCGGGCATAGATTTCGACCTGGTAATCACACTATTCATTGGTGTAGCAGAATAAAAAGGATTTTTGTGCAAATATGCGCCGTTTGTCAGTAATAGCCTCGCCATTTCAGAAAATCCGCTACGGAATGCAACATGAATTGCAGTTCCGAAACTATGTCCTGGAAGATCGTTTGTTGCATTCACATCCGCCCCGCATTCGAGCAAGAGCTTTGCCGCCTTCAAGTTATTCCTTCGTGCAGCGCAGAACAGTGCTCGGGGGAAGTTTTGAATTGTTGAGTTAGGATCCGCGCCATGCTGTAAAAGGTGATGGATCACTTTAAAGTGATCGGCTGGCATCATTTCGCTATTCGAAGGAGGGCTGAAGTCACATGCTGCCTGTAGTGCAGTATCGTATTCTCCAGCTTGGAGGTTTAGGTCCGGATAGGCCCCCGAACCAATGAGGAGGGTTACAGCCTCAAAGAATCCTCGAGCAGCGGCAAGATGGAGCGCTGACCCATTTGAATTACCAGGGGCAAGGAGTGCAGGCTTGATGTCTTCATGAGAGAGTAGAAGCCGAATAACTTCAATTGCGCGTTCAGGATGATGATGGTGATGATGGATCGTTGTCATTAAAGGTGTTCGACATCCATCTGGACCAGCAGGGGTTAGAAGATTTGGATTTGGATTGTTAGCAAGTGGGTACTCTTCGAACAAAAGCTCACGGGCTAGCTTAACATTCCCTCTAGCACAAACAGCGTGCAAAGGTGAGCCATAACCTGAATGCTCAGGGCGGGTATGGGCACCTTCAGGCCAGGTGTATTTTGGCGAACGACTATTATTCGGACTCGAGTCATTGGCACGGAGAGCCTTAACAACATTCAGGTGTCCGTGGATACACGCGACATGAAGTGCACTTGTGGGGACGTTGGGAGCCATGGTGTTCGGGTTGATGCCTTTCCGGAGAATATTTTCCACGAGGGGAAGGTCGCCATCGCGTGATGCGAGAAATAATGCTAATGCTCCTCCCTGGCTCAGGTCCACATTGTGTTCCACCAATTGTCGGACAAACGGGAGTTGCCCCTTGTCTAGAGCGGCATTATTAAGTGCCGCGTCTAGGATTTCATCTGATATATCGCAGTTCAAACCAGGGAGCAAAATGGTGAATATTTCAAACTGCATTTTTCGAATGGTTGTGAGCAGGGTGGAAGCTCCAACCCTGCGATGTTTAGCAAATGCTTGAAGGACCAAGAGATCTCCATTATTCAAGGCAGTCAACAGAGCATTCTGATTGTCAACACCACCCTTGATGTCGGCATTGTGCTGTAGCAAGAGATCCACGATTTCCACATGCCCCTCCTTTGAAGCAACTTGCAGGATGGTCTCATCATTGACCGCGTCGGTGGTGTGGACATCAGCACCGCCATGTACGGCGGCAGTAAGGAATCGCGTGCAACCTCGCCTTGTCGCTGTCACTAAGACCGGTGCCATCTGGAGAGTCCATGGCCCAGCAGAAAAGATTGTTCGAGTATGCTGGCTCTGGAGAATTGTAAACAGACGCGTCCATATTAAGGTAGCTCCAGAATTATCGTCACTGGTGGCACAATCAACAAAGCCTTTCCATGCCTCGTCAAACATTGGGAGAAGCGGGAGGCGGGACCATAATGACGAGAATTCATGAGTATATGGCTGCTCAACCTCTTCTGACTGTTCATAAGGATGTGAGCTATACTCTTTCCTATGTTTAAAAACAAGGAGCCCATGCAGAGCCTGAGCGGTGATCTCGTGGGTGGATCGATTTCCAGAGAGTTTCCAAAGCCAAGTAAGAGAGGCACAAAGGACATCGTCTCGGAGTCCCCAAATATACGATTCTTCGGATGCTGGTGGTTTAAGAGCAGCGCGTTCTGCTTCTTTTAAAGAAGGCAATCGAAGGCTAGGCCTAAAAACCCTCGTCTTCTTTCGCGTAATCCGGGAAATTATGCGCTTGAGCTCGAAAAAGACTTGCTCGAAAAGCCACATTCTTACTTGTGTTATCCTGAAGAGGAGGGGTATACGATAAGGACAATCAAGCCAAATCGCAGGCATAATGGCAGAGGAGTAAGCAATAAACATCAAAGCTGTAAGACCTGCAACGATCCAGGTGAGAGGAGCGTAAAGGTCGTACACGAAGACGCAAAGGCCCACGAGGAACACTGCAAAGGCGAGATGGAGAAGAAGTGGGAGGAATCCTACGATTGCCTCTAATTTCCACTTACGGAGACCATCAAAACGAAATTGGCGAGCTAAAGCGCGTTCTTTTGCACTCCCAGATATCAACGACGTGTAAGCCTAGGTAATTTATCTTTGAGCGGTGCAAATTTTCAAAAGGTAATATTCGCACTTGTAACCACTGTTTAACAAGAACAGCTAGCAAGGCTGTAATCATAGCAAGGGTGAGGCTTGTGAAAAAAAGACCATTCACCCAAACGTCAAATCCAGAGAAAGCCAGAGGGCCAGACCCAATTACGGGTTCTGGGACATTGTTTGGAAGTAATCCCTCTGAATTTGCACGGAGTAAAGCAATCTGTTCAGCAAGCAGAGCAGCTGTGAGTTGGGTATAATCCGGTTGGAGAGCTGTGCTAGTTTGAACAACAAAAGCAGCTACGACTGCAGAAAAGAGACCGGCCTATCAAGGATGGATAAGCATGCCGTAATAATAATATATCAAACAAGTAGAATCACCAAGACTAAGAGGGAGTCGATTGTGTCCCGAAAGCCGCGCACCATATCCTCATCGTAGCTTTCTGCCTCGTCTAAATAAACCATCCAGACTCTAGCTTCGTCGCTAGCTTCTTGACCAATTTCATCAGGAGGATATTTTTGAGCGTAGTTGTAGCTCCTGCCACCTTAAACCCCAGAGTAAGACTCAGTTTGTCTAGGATTGGCCAGAAATACGTACCGGTATAATTGGGTTGGGATTTCGGAATGCCAAATAGCTTCTCTCGTTCCGTTATGCGGTCTTTGTAGCGAGAGGACAATACTGGATCATATGAAGCGCGTCTGCTCCCCATATGGTCGAAGGTCCAAGCGGAATTGCTAATTTTTAGAATTCCGAAAGCTGTGGATTCACCGCACGAGAGCAAGATGAGGAAGTAGAACTCAAGTGGGGGCTATAATTTCATGCAGGTGTGGGTATAGTACGAGAGAGATTGCTTTGGAAGTCTCCTTAACGCAACTCAGATGAGAGGCGAAGGCAAGAAGCCAACCGTCGCGGTCACGTTATCTGATTTCTAGCAAAGTATCCAGGAGATCAACGTTGAGTACAAGAAATACATTTGTTTTAAGATATACTTTGGTAAAAATACAATAACAATAGAATTTAGATGATTTACGTTCAAACAGTGCCTTTGGGTTGGCCCATAATTGGCATTTTTCCCCGGTTTGAATCAAGTTAAGATCTAACAGCACATATTGACAGAGGGAATGAAGGGGAAGAAGTATCTGTCTCTCTGCCATGGATATCCGGTTTGTCTTCACCAAGTGCCAAACAACGACAGCAACGACTGCTACTTTCCGACTGTGCGGAAGACTTGAGGACAGCCTGTTGAAACAAGTATAGTAGAAACATGCTACCTCAAGGATAGAAGCATTCTTTAGGGTGTCATGAACATACCATTCTTTCTAATTGCCCGGTGCTGAAATTTCGTAGTCCGTATCTCATCGGAACTAAATTTGAGTTTGTGCGAAGCATTCGCAACGAAGGTCACTCGGACTGCATAAATTTATCCTCTCAAGCTTGCCATTCTAGTCCCCATTTACGAGGGTTGGACACCGGAGAGCATCGAGTTAATTGTCGCTGAAAAAGGCAGCTCCACCTGCAGCAGAAAATGGACCTACACGTCTTCTAACACATTGAAGGCGTTGTCTTGTTCCTCAAGCCTAGCATAATGTGCAAAATGGTGCTGCCACATACATAACAGTCAAAGAGCAGCATTTCATCGTCCATAGGAAGAAAACGGGAGCAACATGTCCATCTGCATTGTTTGGCGTACACCATGGGGGCGGATTATACTTGGAACCCAAATGGAATGGATACGATGGGGAGAAATTACGTGTCGTAGATATGATGGACGTTTAGATTCGAATATAGAGAAATGGCTGAAAAACCAAAATCAATATACTTCCTCAGAAATTCAGAGACAAACGAAAACTTACAACCTGGATTACCACAATTCTCTTCTCTTTTTCCGGATGGCCTTTACCAATGAATGTTTATCACTCCACTGGTCCCTCTTCTTTTCATGGGCTTCATCTCTTGCTGCCACACGCTTTTTCCGCTCAGGTTTTTTCAAAGCAGCAACTTGTCCTACAAAGCCTTGGGTAACTCCAAACCGCTTAGCCAATACACCACGAGTGTACACAGTAGGGTCTTTTTCGCGTAAAAACTGTATTCGTCGGATGACATCCTCTGAAACACGCTCCGGTTGCGCGTGGGCTTTTCGCACCAAAGGTGGCAAAGACACTGGTATTTCGTCTGGTCCAGCCGTTGGTGGAGTGACGAAGGGACGTAACAGTGGCGAGGTGGGATTTGTGGTGAGTGAAAAAGGTGTAGGTGCAGTCGGAGGTGGTCGATGAATGAAGGTGAGGTTGTCTTCGAGGGGAGTAACGACTGCTCGGTCGCTACCAGCCAAAGGGTCTTCCCATTTTGGAGGGGGACGTTCGGAGGTGCCTGGACGTGGACGACGATATTTCAGAGCTTGTCGAACAATTGTTCGTTTGAAGACAAGAGAGAGGGTAGGACTCCGTGTCGGGAGGACCATGAGTGCCAGAAACAAATCGTAAGCGCCGTTGGACGTCACTTGCCTTTCAATCACCTTGTTCGAGTTCAGGACTCGAAGCTGTTGAGAAGACCAGTAACAATTTCGTGGGCGAAATTGATATTTTTATTTCATTTCGATTCTGTCTGCTATTCTCAAGCAGTGTGAAGTTCTCACAGCTTTTCCACTTCCTCTTGAGCCATTCATTTCGGAACTCTTGGCTCTGTATTATGGCTTCTTCCCGCCCATCACATCGAGGTCCAGATAAAATTTTCGGAATTCCGAAGCACCACTCAGATTCACAGCACCCAGGTAGGGCTGTCTGTCCTACAACCCATGCTATCCTGCTAATTGATTTTGCCCTCTGAATTCAGGGGGACGAAGTTACGATTACACTCAGAAATACCTTCCCGACGAACTTGGGAAGGAAGCTGATCACGAAGCGAGGATCTGGAAGGTTTACCTCGATGAAGCTGAAAGCTATGACGAAGACATGGTTCGAGGCTTCCGAGATACAATCGATTCTCTTCTAGTGTTGGTAGGTGTAATGCTATCAATCATGTTGAACTTTCTCTTACGATATATTTTAGGCCGGTCTCTTCTCTGCCGTCGTCGCGTCATTCGTTGTCCAAACAAGCCTCAATCTCAAACCAGACTATGCTCAGCTCACTGTAGTTCTTCTGAGCGAACAGGTTGCCCTTTTGCGTGCAGCAGGCGTAGGTTCTTCTTCTACTATTGTACCAGCCACCGGTGTCTCTGCAGCAACAGCCACATACAACACATTTGATGTTTGGATTAATGGCCTGTTCTTTACAAGCCTGTCACTTGGAATGTTTACTGCTCTCCTTGCTGTACTTTCAAAACAATGGCTACAGGTGCGTTTTACTTGGTTAATAGTCTCGTTGCTCTGTAGCCTGAGATACCTCTAGGCTTACATAGCCCTGACCTCTGGAAGTGCCAAGGACCGAGCTTTGGCTCGACAATTTCGTTTCAATGGACTGCAACGGTGGAGGCTCGAACATGTGGTGGGATTCCTACCTCTCATTCTTCACGCCGCCTTTGGCGTATTTTTCCTTGGGCTCTGCATCTTTGTTTATCACCTCCATCAGCCTCTCACCTGGATTATTGCGGCTCTCTCTTCTCTCGTCGGTCTCGTTTATTTTCTCAGCATTTTCTTGCCAGCAATTTGGTTGGATTGTCCATATCGCATCGCCTTGGTCTTTCAGCCGACACGCTTTGCTGTACGTGCTTGCCAGGTTGTTTGGTTTGCCTTTAGGTACCTCTGGGCTATCGTATTCGGTAAGCCCAAGCCCAAGCGACCCCACCTGTCGATACGCCCCTTGAAGGAGGAAGAGAGAAACGTTCTCAGGACATCGGTACTGGATACGCGTCCCAACCTACGAGATGAAGTGCTTTGTACATCTCTTACATGGCTCTGGCAACTTTCCAACAATTCATCAGTCCATGAGATTATTACCAAGACCCTGCATGGTCTTTTGTTTCGCTCGCCACAGAATCACGAGAATGATTTCCCACCAGTGCTATTTCATGACAGCAAATTGCCGTTGTCCTCAATGGCTGTGGTCTGTACACTTGGCATTTATGTCGCCTCTAATGATGATGATGCATCTGGTAGCGCACTCTTTTGGTTTTCCATTTTTATTAGGATGAAAGCAGTGCCTGGGAACTCCTTCTCGAATGTTTATCAGGCAGAATTTTACCTAGAAAGAGTCATATATGCAGCGGGACGAGGTCATTTGCGATTTATTCAAGCATTTGTCCAAGCAGGGGGAGACATCAATCAGAAGCACCACAACGAAAGTATTCTTCAGGCCGCATCTGGTTCTGGCCATGTTGACCTCGTGCGCTTTCTCCTTTCACATGACGCCGATATTGTCAATGGTTCAGAAAGGCCTGAAGCCCTCACAGCAGCCGCGAACGCTGAACACATCGAGGTTGTTCAAGCCTTCGTCGAGCATCATCGAAGCATCACTCCAGCAAACTTCTTCGCGGCTCTTCGAAAGCAAAACAGTGCGATACTTAAGGTTTTTCTATCTGCTGGGTCTACCCCTAACATGGTGGATGAGCAACAAAATTCTGCGCTAGAGGTTGCTAGCCGCGATTTACAGGACCTTGCTCTCATCCAGCTCCTTCTGGAGTATCGCGTCGATTTGACTCGAGGAGGTGTAGAAGCGCTCCGTGTTGCCTCACATCATGGTAACCTTGATGTGGTCGAGCTCCTCTTAGAGAAAGGTGTAGACCCTAACCAAGATACCTTCAGCCAGATTAGCCCCTTGCAGGCGGCCAGTGAGCAAGGGCATCTCAAGGTTGTCGAGACGCTTCGGGGAAAATTAAGTCTCCTCAAGTTCAAGGTTTTTACTAGCACCCCAGCAACTTTCCATTCTGAGGGTGGTGGATTCGGATCTCCCCTCCATGCTGCTTGCGCTCGGGGTCATTGGGATGTCGTTCAAAATCTCACAACTCAGCATTATGACAGTCAAGGGCGGCCCCAACAGCTAACTCAATATGTTGGACACGGTCTTTTAGACACACAAGGGCAAATACCGCTCGCAGCAGCTATCCTCCATCGGCCAGCCAACCCAAACCGGCTTCATATCATCAGATTCTTCTTGAACCATTTGAAAAGTTCAGGGTCACCTTGGGAGGGTCACCTTGACCTCTCAGATCCTATCCACGGAACCATTTTGCACGTTGCCGCCTCAGTTGGTGACACAGGCGCAGCCGAATACCTTTTGCCTCATATTGATGTAAATCTTCGAGCAGGCCCATACGACACTGCCCTCCAAACTGCATGCGAGCATAACCATCTAACTTTCGTTCGATTCCTCCTAGACCATGGCGCAAATCCCAATACAGACATCGAGAACCACCCTCGATCTCTATTCTGTGCTGCTCAAAACCATAACCTGGAGATGGTAGAAGCTCTGCTTTCTCGTGATGCAGACGCCTCTGCTCGGAGCGACATATCAGGAAAAAGTGAAGGTACAGCTATTGACGTTTCCAAAAACCTTGGATTTGCGGACGTGGTGGACCTGCTGACTAGATCAAGGATATAGAATCATTTCTACAGAGCAGATGATGTATCTACAGATATATATTCAAAGAGTAAAAAAAAATACACAGTAAAATAAGAAAATGTACACACTGCAAGTCCAATCTTGAGTTAAGGATGTAGATAGGTAGAAGGTAGGTCAGAATACAATATTGATGCGCGGGTGTACCGACCGGCGTACGATTGTTTACGTCGGCAGTTAAACCCAGGGTAGTATTCGCCAAATGATATGGGGGAGAAGAGGATATCGGTCCAGACTGCTCAGAGGACTCTCAATCGAGCAGCAACACCAGCAAGGAACGCAAAACCATCCTGTTAAAATATCAAAAACCGAATTTTCAAACACTGCGATCGAAATCAAGAAAATAACAAACCTTGGTAACAGTTCTTCCCGAACTCTTATTCGTAAGTTTGCCAAAATCAGAAATCATTGAGGCGAGAGCTTTGTTACTAATCGCTGTCCGAACCTCCCTTCTGAGACTTGCTATTACTCCAAGCCGACCAGCTCCCCCCGGATCTTGCTCGCTGTTCTCGCGGGCGTTCTTTGCTCTTGGTGCAAAAGTGAGATTCAAAGCATCGAAAGGGAAAAAATGAGCCGCGCACCTAAGAGGCTGGACAACAACTGAAGGGTCTTCTAGCTGCCTATACAAGGCATCCAGCACAGTGAACCCATCTTTCGTCAATGTCCTCGATTTATTCATTTGGAGAGCCGCCACAAATTCGTCCACGAGGTTCGCCAAAGTCTGGTTATCCATAGCATGGCTAATCTGGGCAGCGAGCTTCCTCAGCCTATGCGCCTTTGCATTTTTGTCAACCTTTGGAGGTGGCGATAGGTGACTTTCTGTCAAGTCTGTTCTTGTGTTCGTTGTTCCTGTGAGCAGACTTGAGCCTTCGCTGATTTCGACGACATTGGTATTCGACCCGAAAATGTCGCGTCTGGCACGACGCACGGCTTCGTCAATGTTCTTTCGATCACCCAGGACTGGTCGTTCTGCGAGGTTCATGTTTCCGAGTCCATTGAGGATTGAATCGAGATCCCCTGGAGGAGGCCCAAGACTTCTTCGAGGTGGCTTCAAAGGGGCTGGTTTCTTGATCTATAATCCAATAGGTTTCAAAACAATCAATGAAGTTTGGTAGGTCAACTCACTGGTGGCGGTGGCCAGATAATCGCATCGTCATCCCCAAACCCACAATCCTCTGCAAGATTCTTAAACTCATCAATCCACTGATCATAATCAGGGCAATCCATGAACTTCAGCCGTCGGCAGTATCTCAGAAATTCTTCAAACTCGCGAGGAAGGCCGCGGCAGAGATCTGCAGGTCGAGCGTGTTGCTTCTCCCATTTGAGGTGGTCGTGCGCTTCTTCTGTTTTTGGAACACCATTGCGTGTCCATGGGAGACCACGAGGGGTGAGCATATGAATAAGCATGAGAGCAGCAGCTAATGATGAAGGATGAGCCAAATGCACAGGCCAGCCAAGTGCGCGACACACCTTCAAGGTCGTCGCGCCGAGAAGGCACTGCGTAGGAGGCATGAGACTAGAAATTAACTATAATCAGGGCTGCATACCTTTTCCTTTGCAATGCACGGCAACTGAGCTGTATGAGAGTGTCAGACGGCGCGTTGATGAATAGGGACATTATTACCTGAACCAATAATTGCCAATAAAGTCGCGCTTTTTGGTAGAATCGGGGATATGACGGTTGGTGTAGGGATCAATGTACTTCTTTGAGAAGCCAAAGTCAATCATGTAGAGGGTTGTATTGTTTGGTGAGAGGCCAACAGTACAATTGCCGAGTTGGATATCACGATGGAGGACTCCTCGGGAGTGCATAGTTTCTAATCTTGATATCTGAATGCTTTGCATGAGAATCAGTGTCAATTAAGCGGGCTAGGTTTGACGGACGATTTGCTGAGCTACACAGCACACTGTGCGAAGATCGAAGGTGTCTTTACCAGATGAACGGAACATGGAATCGAGGGACGGTCCAAGGAGGTCGATAGCAAGCCAATCCCATTCACCTTCGATGCCCTGATTAGATAATGTAAGTAAAAAGAGTTACGAGCAGAACAAAAGACATACACTGTCCCACATGGTCGGCATACCCAGCCCTCCTTGTAGCGCAGGATAAAATCCACGTTCATACCGATTTGTAGGACATTCATGATTTATGTGTTGTACTTTGAGGGCGACCAGGTTACCGCGATAAATGTGGGATGCCCGCCAGATGGAGCCTGAATATCCCGCTCCAAGTTTTGCCTCGATGCGATACTGGCCAATATAGGGTGGAATGCCGAGGGCCGCAGCCTCTGCCGCCATCGTAGGATTAAATCAAGAAGTAGAGCAGAAGCCGAAGAGAGTGTCGAGCGAGAAGGGAGGATCACCGTTCAGTTCAACACGCGGCGTGCGAAACTGGCTTGTCTCTGATGAAACACGTGACGGCTTCCTCTCACAGCGTTACTCCCATGAGTCCCAATTCAAGGCTTGGACGGCACACGAAGTTCAAAAGCTTAAGATTTATGATTAAGCACAATGTGTCTCTTGACTTAACAATGTTTCGCGTCTGCGGCTATAGCTGCCTGCTCTTACAATGTATGTGCATTGTTCTCTTTATTGAGACACTTTTGAATGGATTGGTGCCGCAGGATCTTTTTAAGCCACCATTGGTTCCCACACGCATTGACCAAGTGCTTTCTCCGCCATGCCTCTTCGGTTCACGAATGTCAAGGTGTGAACCTTCTCTTGGTATCCTCATCACACGTCTCAACTTCAGTCAAGTTTCGGCCCTGGTCTCTTTTACCACGCGAACTTCAGGCCGAGATCTTTCGCCTGGCGTGTACAGGATACGCAACTCCTCCTAAAGACGCGACACGACCCCAGACCCCGGTCTCCCATACCAATCCATGGTCTAGTCAATCTTTCCACGAATTAAGTCAAACATCTGACTTCTCCGACGCGTCGGACGACGAGGAATCCCCTCCGCCACTTCCCGTTCCTAAGCCACCTCTCAATTCCCATTCGCTCGTTGCAGTCACTCGATTCGCTTTACTCAGCAGGGCTACTCGAGACCTTGTCTGGTCCTCACCGCAGTTATGGACGCGTCTTCGCTTTACTACCAATGAAATGAAGGACACCGGAGGTCAGAAGCCCTTCCTGGTTTGGCTCCAGAGATCTGGGACGCGTCCAATTTTCCTGGACCTCGATATGACCTCCGAAGGAGAGCCGGAAGTGTGGGAAGAGGATCACTGGTCCCATTGTTTACACTCGCTGCTGCATTTAATAGATGTATTAACCACATCCTCAAAAAGGTGGCACAGCTTGCGCGTACGTCTGGATGTTCCAGAGCATGTTATGAATCAAGTCCTATCCCGGATGAAGTGGAAAACATATCCAAATGCCAGAATTCTTTCCTTCGACTTTCCCATCTCCGGCGAACTAGGTTCTGTCGACGAGGCATTGATGGTTTTCCTCATCCCTCTCCTGTCCCATTTCCCATCCCTGACGAAACTGGCACTTCCCCTCGTTCCTCGAAGTCGCCCTGGTGCCGGTGTGTCCGCCGGCGCTCTTCGACTCCTGCTCGACCACCTTCCCCATCTGGAACACCTACAGATAGCTGACTGGGGCTCGCTGGAAGCTGGTGGCGTCTCCACGAGCACCAAAACCATACTCAGCGTTCTCACAACTCATCCCTGCACATTTTCTGAACTCACCCTCACTCTCGGTGAACCTCACATGGACTTCAACACCAGCTACTTTCACTTTCTCCTCACGAAGCTTATCGAAACCCGTGAAGAGACACTGAAAAGCGTCCATATCCAACTCGCTGCCTCCGCCCGCTTAATGCCATTGCACGCACTCCTCCAATCGAAGAAAACGAAGAGTCGATTCACATCTCTCCAGCTAACCTGGGAGTGGTTCCAGCAACCGAGCACCCACGAAACTTGGAGAATAGATGTGGATGATAGGAAAGTAGATTTGGATGCTATTCTCCCTCTCATTGAGCGAGGTTATGACCCAGAACATGAACAAGAACAACGAAAAAAGCGATGTAAACAATTCCAGGATAGTCAGGAGCCCTGTATCGAGGATGTTGGGTTAGATCGACGTGTTAGGAGGAGAGAAGCTTTTCGAAAGCGTGGCGAGGAGATTTAAATTCTTTCGAAGAGCACTGCCCTTTATGTTGTAAGCCCTTAAACATGGCGCGTCAATCCTGCATTGAGTTCTTCTTTTATTCAGACCAAATTTTATGCTTGTTCTTTACCACCATCAGGGTATCATGTTTGAACAGCAGTAACGAAGCCCAGTTTGAAGATTTTGAACTAAACATTTCGCGATGTCTAGCAATGAATCCATACAAGTTCAGGTAGTACCATATCAGGAATACAAGATCCACGCTCCATCCACGATTCCCTCACTCATTCATTAACCAATGACCTCCATCTACCAAGAAGTCCGCGCCATTAGTATAATCAGCTGCTCTGCTCGCAAGCCAGACAAGTATCGAGGTAATTTCCGCAGGTCTTGGAGAAGGCGTCAAATTGATGTTTCTAAGGGTACGAAGATGCCTCACCTCCCGATGCGACCCGCCGAATTCGCATGCAAATACCCTGGAAGTACACCAGTCACCGGCAAGCTCTTGGTCATCTCCGACGGAAACAACCCTGGAACAACAACGTTCACTCGTACAGGTATCCCTCGCTGAGCGTAAAGGAAAGCGAGAGTCTTCGTCATCTGGTCGATGCAACACTTTGATAGTTGGTATGCGTACTTTTCATGTCCATTTGTCAGGGCGATACCACAGAAAAATATCGAAAAGATTGCCTTACACTACCGCCAAGAGCGAGAGTCGTCCTGGCGCCGACACTTGAACACATGATAACACTTGACATTTCGCCTTCCCCTCGGTGCTCGGCGCCTGCAACGAGCAAGTCAAGGAATGCGTTAGTCACGGCAAAATTGGAAGAAATATTGGCATTGAAAAGTTCAGCCCATTCTTGAAAATCAAAGTCTTCAAAAAGTGTCGTTCCGAGGGTAGTCTTCGTGGATTCGAGGCCGGAAGGTGAAGTGTCTACGACGATAGGGTTACCAGGTCCGCCAATTCCTGCACTAGGGGTTGTTCGTTAGGGCGATCCTACTTGGTTAGAAGAGTGTAAACCAACTTATTATAGAGAACGTCCAATCGACCGTCCTTCAGCTGCACATGTTCTACTGCACGACGAATAGACTCTTTGTCTGATATATCCATTTGAATACTGATAAAAATAACAATTTTAAGGGAATTAGCCCCGATTGAGAATACTGAGATGTACGGACCTTTCGATTTTCGGCCCATATTGTTCTATGGCCTTCTTCAAGACATCTTCTCGCCTTCCCGTAATGTATACCTTCTCTGCACCATTCTCAAGGAACGCGCGTGCAGCTAGAAGTCCACTTCGCCATCATCAGAATCAGCGGAGAGCTAAACTCCAGGGAAGGAAGGCAGCTCGATGTTACCGTTCCTTGCAAAGATCTAGCTGAACTCACATTCCAGTTCCTCCGCCAGTAATCAACGCAATGCGTCCATTTAGATTGGTGTTGGATGCGATAGAAAGGTCCCTTGGAGGCATTAAGATTCTAGGACGCGATGTGTAGGAGAAATATCCCGACAGGTGTGGTTCTATTCCGTCACGTATGGAACTGTTAGATGCAAGAGCAGACATCTTATGATAAGAGTTAGAAGCTTCAGCCCTTGGTTGGTCCTGGGTGCGGGTTATATACGTTTCCCGCACGGCTGAAGGGGATCCAAAACAATTCCCCACAAATTACGGTGAGTTTGTACCGCGCAACCTAACAATGTTGGTCAGCACAGTTGATTCGTAAGCTTGAATTATGAGGTTGGTCCTGACGAAGGGCCGCAAAGTCGGCATTTGGTGGCCCACGAAGTATCCTTCCTTGGAGGACAACCTATTCCAGACATGGTATCAAGACAATGTTGACCAACTCACCTCAGCAAAGAAAATATCTGGTCCTTCTTCCATCTTTGCAACTCAAGTATCAACACCTAAGTCCCATTGACCAAAATCGTCACCTCATTCGTAGCGTATTCGTTTCACGGGCAAGTGACGTCGGGACTGAAGCTGCTCGTCTGGACAACATTGGCCGTTAGGCCATGTTTTCAACACCAACCAAGTTCTTGATTAACCTGACCATCTTCCTTACTAACTTCTGGGGAATGCGTCTCAGTAAGCCTCCCTTATTGGTAAGCAAGAGCCCCTGATATGACAGAATTGTCTCTCGTTGAGGCAAAAGGCCGTTGGTATTTAAAATTCTCTAGTTGTTTTCGTCAAGCTCCAAATCAAGAGAGCGTACAGAGATATTGTGTAAGCTGAGGCTCAGTAGCAGCTGCCTGGCGGTCATACTGAGCTATGTGTACCTTTAGCACCTCCCTATACTTACTGTAATGAACTATTTCTAGTCTGTACCCAGCTTCAATGCCTGTATTTGCCATGATTAACAGTGATTAACTCTATGTACAATGAGCCACTAGAAGTCCGATAGCAGAACTAGTGTACGGATGTTCACGAACCGCTAGAAGGTATCGGCACCTTAATTGTTTGTGGGCCATGAGATTCAGACTCGTGATACGTCTATACTCGATTTTGGAGCGATAAAACGCTTCTTCCACAGTTTCAACCAGTTCTAGACAGTCGAGGCAAACCGAAAATACAAGAAATGTAGTGATACGTGCATCCTCTCCAGCATCATTGTCAAGGACCGCATCACAAGTACCTCGGAGAATTCACTTGACCTTGCTGTCTAGCAAAAATAGTGTCCCGACGAAGACTAAAAACATTTCTCTTCTGACAGCAATGGCCGTAAGTTTATCAAGAACACACTTCTTAGTCCCCGGTCAAGCACCATCCGTTCGCCCGGAAGATTAACTTCAATCACACCGAACATCTCTTCTGCACAACGTGCTTATATAGTCGTTTTTAAAGCCAAGATTGAGTCCAATAGTGCGCGGTTGTGCCTCGGACTCACCCCCACTCCTCTTCCTCAACCCCTCCTTCTCATTACTTGCCGCAATGTCCAGCAATCGTTTGCCCCCACCTGAGGTTATCAAAAAGTAGGAAATTAGCGATCCAAAGCTTGGAATTTCAAGTTGACTCGATTTCCAGTATCGTCCCATCACTGCTTGGTTCCCTGCTTGAGTGGTTTCTCCGTACGTACCAACCTCTGGAGTAACCAGTGTTTGATTGACAATCGACAGATGGTTTGTGTTGTACCTTTGTG
Source organism: Flagelloscypha sp. PMI_526 (assembly GCA_021399455.1). Classification (NCBI taxonomy): domain Eukaryota; kingdom Fungi; phylum Basidiomycota; class Agaricomycetes; order Agaricales; family Niaceae; genus Flagelloscypha; species Flagelloscypha sp. PMI_526. The sequence continues at coordinate 288,828 of JAJTUO010000011.1, read as the reverse complement.
ACTCCAGAAACAGTTATTCATCCCTCGTTTGATTAGGTATTCTGTGTATACAAGTCTGTACGCATCGCTTTCTCGACCCGCTCCTCTAATAGAGAAATAATAACATCCTTTGGAAAGACAAATATACAGTCACCTTCCCAAAAGACCGGCTAGCCCTCAAGTCGTTGATCTACTTCCTATTCGTCATCGAAACCAGCAAGACACTTCTCTCGACGTATTATATTCTGGACACGTATGGCTCCAACTATGGTGTATACACGCAGCTCTCGAAACTTGGCGTGACTTGGCTCAGCGTTCCCATCATGACCTCCCTTGGTAAGTTGATCTGTTGTACAAGTTTAATTCTTATTTTTCTAACCATCGCTCCGGGAAGTGAGCGGGACCGTACAATTGTTCTTGACATGGAGAATCTTGACGTTAGGGAAATCTTGGGTTATTGCGGCTCCCATCGCTATGGTTTGTTGTTACTCCCACTCTCTCTTCGAAAAGATCCTCAGTACAAGCTGCTCTACCTTTAGATCGCCTTGATACATTCTGGTGCTGGCATTACCACGGGAGTTTACAGTGCAATTGCCGATGATGCAACTAAGCTCAGATATGGCTCAATACGAATCTCCGGGGTTGTATGTCTTCCATTTGTTGCCATGAAGCGTAGGATTGGGTAACTCACATATTTCTATACAGGTTTGGATCGTTTCTGGCACGTGCGGCGACGTGATTATTGCTCTCACAACCGTTTTTTTGGTGCTTCCTCTTTATCCCGATCGAATTCTGCTACTCAACGAGTCGCAGCTTACAAGGATGCGAACTGGATTTCAAAAAACCTCGATGGTTCTCGACAGATTGATTTTAATGAGCATTGAAACTGGTATGTAGTTGCAGATATCTCTGAGATGCTGTATTGACTGGGGGTTATTCCAAAAGGTACCGTGACGGCGATTGCTGAAGTTGTGATGCTGGGCCTCTTCTTTGGATTCCAGAGCACGTCCTACTTCTCAGTAATTTCTAATTGTCTCAGTAAACTATACTCGAATAACCTCGTGCGTCACTTATCTTCTCATGTCGTTTTAGGGAGGATCTAATAGCTTGATAATTAGATTCTGATCCAAAATTCGCGAGAGACTTCAAGAGCTGACCTCAGCACTTCCGCATATGCGAGCCAACCCTCCGCATTTGTCGCAGCTCATCCCACTGGCGCAGAATCGATGATGCTATCTTTCAACGACGGCACCCACTACCGGCCACATTCCGTAAGGGTGACTGCCCATTTCATACGACGACCCCTGATTTTTTTGAAATAGATGTCCTCGTCAAGAAAACCGGTTCCTGTAAATGATTATGTTTGATCTCAATTTTTGATACCCGATGTATAGCTAGACTTGCAGCAGAAGGAAATATTCGACATCTGGCAATGATTGCCTGCTTGAGTTGTGGATATCTATTCAGATGCTTTTGTGCCTTCCGTGCTAAAGCTTGTAAGCCATCCGTCGACAAAATTCTTGTGGCCAAGGGTGTTTATCACATCATGAGTTGCTCTGAAGACGACTCAATTAATAACTGTGGCTAAAGAAACGGAAGAAAACATAGATTACATTACGGCGCCTGCTTTGTCAATGACGGCGGTCGCCCTTTTGTCCGCCAGGCCAAATAGTGCCTTCCCAATCTTGTATAGTTGGCGATCCTCTCCACTTTCCCCATCGCTGAAAGCGGGGGCCTGGAATACGCTTCAGTATGAGCACACATACAGAGATAAGTAAGTGTACATTAAGAACTTACAGTCGGAGAGTACTTGTCTACCAAATTCTTCTGATATGCGAAGGAAGAATTGGTGGTGGTAATGAGCTGAACTTTGTCAGCCCCCCGGTGACCTTTTTGAGCAGCTACTTGATCGCGCATTTGGCAAGCTTGTGTAGTGCAAGTGGGAGTGCCTATATTAAACGAGCAAGAATCGGATAATCGAGCAAGAGAGAGCCAGAGTAAGATTTATGACCAGTAGTGGGGTTGAGGACCAGAACCATCGGAGTTCCAGTCTCACCAAGTTTCACAGCGTATGATGTTCCGTCATAATTAGGAAGGGAGGGTAATTTATTTCGATAACAATAGCTGTTATCGAGTAACAGTTAGTAACAATTATATGTGGTTACGCAATCACGCAATTCGCTACGTACCAATTAAAAAGCTCGTTAACAAGCATCTCTCTTTTGGTGTCGGTCACTGGACCACAGATGCTGCTTCTGGTCCAACCTCACGGCCGCAAAAGTCAGTATCTTCTTCTGCCGTAAGAAGGTTCCAGTCCAGTTGGATTAAAGTTTGTACTTGGACTGGCCACCCATAATATATTGAACCAAAATACCTTTGAGCTGCCCTTCCACTCGCTGCTGTCACCGTCACCGTTCACACTTTCCATCTTGGTCTGTGAAGGTCTTCTCATCTAGTTAGTTAAATGGAAGGAAGCAGAAGAGCGAGAAGTAAACCCGTTCGTGACCCCTGTACCATTGGGTTCACCATAATCATATCCACAAGGATTTTTCTGGTATTACCCGCCTTGCAACGATGGGTAAAACCTGAAAATGTTGGAACGTGTGTTTTCGTTTGGCACAGGACAACAAAAATGTAAAAGCTTTCAATCGGCCTGACATCTCACAGGTTGCTAGAAAAACTTAGGCCAAAGCATGCTCAAGTTGCTCTTCAAGGGTCGCAGTCTCCCTCTCGGGTTCGTCTGAATTGTCAGGTTCAAGTTCAAAACGGAGAAATTGGTGGTATCTGGGCCAGTATCCCTTCAGAGGGAGCATGGTGGGCACCAGGCCAGCCAACAGCATAGGTAGTCATGAGAGTAAGGAAGCAAGGAGGTCCCCTATTTTGCTTGGCTCCAGATTTTAAGAGGAAAATGACGGTGGATAAAAAGCGTGTGGATCATAACATACCCAAATCATTTGGCCGCGTTCTATAATTTAAGATAATACAAAGTCGATCGTGTCTGTCCGAAACGCGTACGACTCCTGCTCCTGCTGCTGAACTTTTGCGTCTTACTTGAAGAGGTTTCGGTTTTTTGTGGGGCCGTCATGGCGTTAGGTTAGGGAGTTGGGGTTGTATCTTAAACTTGCCTCCGCCGACCACTACGACATGCGCTACGAGTATGGCTGGGGCTGATCCAGGACACGGACTCAGAGTGCTTAGCCTTGGTACTTGGATACACTATGCTCTTCTCAACCTTGCTTAATTCGGGGCTTATGTAGATGGGCCTCCCTTCGCTGTGGCTGCACTGTCGGAACTGTTCTTCCTCCAGCAAATCGCGCACCGATGGACGTACAACGAGGACGATGAAGATGGGATTGAAGGAGATGACGTAAGAGTAAGTGAAATGTTTGACATTATCGGTGGAAGTGGCATAGGAGGGTCAGCAACATTAATTCATGCTTTTCTAATTCTGTTGACCGTGTTCCAGCCTATACGCAATACTCTTCGCTAGACTCAATATGACCATTGGTCAAGTTATTGAGTTTCACAATATACTACAGAGGAAATTGTTCATGGCTGATTGTTGGGTCCAAAACGATCGCCAAGAATGCACCAAGGCTTTCGACGTCGCTTTGGATTACATGGTCTCTTCTTGCTCAATCGTCCCGACTGACCTGAACTCTCCTTTCTTCTCGAAGGATTGTAAGAAATGGTGGGTATTATGATCATGTCTCAGTTCCTATGTCTCACCTAGCTCAGTTACATCGTCGTGCTGAACGAGACCAAGACAAACACCCTCTTGCCCCGTGCTCTCCGGACTTACAAAGTCCGTACTGGCTCAAATCCACGTTGCACCATTCGTCAGGCTCTTCATGCTACTTTGGCTGATTTGGAGCATTTTCCTGCCGTACCTGTTGGAGATGAGGAATTCGTCGACGCATCAAATACTTTCCCCAACGCGTCTCATCTACTCGTGAAGGAGCTCGCCGCTGCCTTTCCCAAGTTGGAGCTCGCCTGCATTGTCAACCTTGGAGCCGACTGCGCTCGCCCAACGAATGACTCTCACCGTGTTGGTCAAGACCTCATGTCGCAGTTCCGGGACCTTGACTGCTTCTTTCGACTGTCCTTGAAAAAGGAACTGCATACAGAGAGCAGAATCACGTCCTTGGTCATGAGTTACCTCCAAGAAGATGATATCTCCGAGATAGTTGACAAGATTGTGGATCCTGTTAAGAGTCGTGAACAAGTTGTGAACATCTTGCGTCTAGGTATGTTTGCCATCCCGTACATTAACACTTGGACTGACAAGACATTCTAGGTAATCTTGCTGGGGAGGATGGAAAAAACAAGCTTGTAAAGGGCATGTTGGATCTACGCGACGATGCAGGTATGGCTAACTTCATTGACATGTATCCATGTCTTCTAATTTGATTTGAGAAATAAAACGCGCGTTCAAGAAAATCCGACCTCCCTATAACTTCCAGCCCATTCATGAACATGGCTGTCTTACAGGAACTCGAGAAGACGTTCTCAGCGTCATCGAAAATTGGGCCAAAGATGACAATGCCCCCAATGTCTTCTGGCTGGAAGGCTACCCTGGCACAGGGAAGACAGCCATATCCATTACTCTCAAGCAGCGTTTAGCGGAGGCCCATCGTCTTGGAGGGTCATGCTTCTTTCGTCGTGAAGATGCGTCGCAGCACAGTTTATCCGCATTTTTTAGGAGCATTGCGTCTCAGCTAGCAGATAATCACAACTCTATTCGGGACAGCATTTTCCACGCAGTCAATTCTGGAACTGTCACCCTCGAGAGTGATCCTTCCATCGTGTTTGAGAAGCTCATTTGTGATCCACTTGTTGCAGCTAGCATACACATCAGTGGCCCAATTGTTCTTGTTCTCGATGCGATGGACGAATACGGTCGATCAGACGAACACCGAATGCACCTTGTCAAGCTTTTACTTCCCAGATGGATTCAGCTGCCACGCCAGTACAAGCTCTTTATTGCCAGCCGCAGTCAAGGCGATCTGCCGCGACATTTGGATCTTCCTGGCCACGCGGTTCGACGACTAGAGGTTGGCAATGCGACTTCCATCGAGACAAGAAGTGATATTCGCAGATTCTTTGAACACCAGTTCGAAGAAATCCGAAACAGCCGTGATAACTCCCCTGCTTTCGTGAAATCGTCCGAGCTGGATGAGCTTGTCGACGCCTCCGCTGGATTGTTCATCTGGGCAAGTACCGTCGTCAAAATGGTCAGGCAGATGCGCAAACATGTTCGACAAATTCTACTCGACCTCCGAGAGAGCGGAACTACTATCGGGAAAACTCAGATGGATGCTTTATATCAGCTGTATTCCACAATCATCCTGCCTCTTGTAAATGACGACGGGTCTATCATTAGCTTTTTATCGGCCGTTATCTATGCAAGAACCCCGCTCTCAGCTACGACGCTTTCTCCTCTATCCGAGCTGGATGTGGACGTCATCGAAGATACAGCCATGCAACTTGGACCAGTGATGGACACGGCCAATGGCTTGCGATTTGTTCACAAGTCATTTGTGGACTACATCATGTCTCCATATTCCCCCGTCGAACTGAGCACTGATAGTGCTGAGCTCGTGTTCACAGCATCGTGCTTTGAGATAATGTATAAACAGTTGCATTTCAACATGGGCAAGATGCCATCTTCCTACATGCTCAACTCTGACATGCCCAACCTGCATGAGGAGCTTTCTGAGGAACTTCGATACGCTTCGCAATTCTGGGGTTCCCACGTGACGCATCTTCACAAAGGAGGTAGAGACAAAATACCCCCATTAGCTAAGAAAATTGATGACTTTTTCAATCATCAGTTTTTGTATTGGTTAGAAGCGGTGAGCATTCTTGGATGCTTTAGAGAGGCTATGGAAGGGTTGTCAACTTTAAGGGTGGCGGGGGCTGGGGTTGGTCATCTTAAACTTTCTGGCAATCGAACTTGACTCAATATCCATTTTAGGTCGTGAGCCAGTTCGCACATGACGGATTGGCCTTTCTTCGCCAGTTTGTACTACCAATCTCTCAGTCGTACCCCCATATCTATGTCTCAGCAGTACCATGGGCACCTGCAGCATCACTGATTCGGGTGAGACATTTCGATAAAGCGCCACAAGTGCTGAAGGTTGTAGCCAATGGAGATGAGAGCTGGCCAGTGCAGTTGGCAGTGATTGGAGGTCACAAGGACTCGGTTCTGTCTGTCGCGTTCTCTCCTGACGGCTCTCAGATTGTCAGTGGGTCGAGTGACAAGACCATTCGCATCTGGGATACTGTGACTCGTCAGCCTATGGGAGAGCCTCTTCGAGGTCACAGTGACTCGGTTCTGTCTGTTGCGTTCTCCCCCGACGGCTCTCAGATCGTCAGTGGGTCGTATGACAATACCATTCGCATCTGGGATGCTGTGACTCGTCAGCCTGTGGGACAGCCTCTTCGAAGTCACAATGGCTGGGTTCTGTCCGTCGCATTCTCTCCCGAGGGCTCTCAGATCGTCAGTGGGTCGGATGACGAGACCATTCGCATCTGGGATGTTGCAACTCGCCAGCCTGTTGGAGAGCCCCTTCGAGGTCACAACGGCTGGGTTCAGTCTGTCGCGTTCTCTCCCGACGGCTCCCAGATCGTCAGTGGGTCGTATGATAATACCATTCGCATCTGGGATGCCGCAACTCGCCGGCCTGTTGGAGAGCCTCTTCGAAGTCACAACGGCACAGTTCTGTCTGTCGCGTTCTCTCCCGACGGCTCTCAGATCGTCAGTGGGTCGGATGACGAGACCATTCGCATCTGGGATGCTGCAACTCGCCAGCCTGTTGGAGAGCCCCTTCGAGGTCACAACGGCTGGGTTCAGTCTGTCGTGTTCTCTCCCGACGGCTCCCAGATCGTCAGTGGGTCGGATGACGAGACCATTTGCATCTGGGATGCTGGGACCCGCCAGCTTGTTGGAGAGCCCTTTCGAGGTCACAACAGCACAGTTCTGTCCGTCGCGTTCTCTCCTGACAGCTCCCAGGTCGTCGGTGGGTTGCATGACAATACCATTCGCATCTGGGATGCTGCAACTCGCCAGCCTGTGGGAGAGCCCCTTCGAAGTCACAACGGCACAGTTCTGTCTGTCGCATTCTCTCCCGACGGCTCTCATATCGTCAGTGTGTCGGATGACAATACCATTCGTATCTGGGATGCTGCAACTCGCCAGCCTGTGGGAGAGCCCCTTCGAGGTCACAACTACTCGGCTCTGTCTGTCGCGTTCTCTCCCGACGGCTCTCAGATCGTCAGTGGGTCACATGACAATACCATTCGCATCTGGGATGCTGCAACTCGCCAGCCTGTGGGAGAGCCCCTTCGAGGTCACAACAGCCGGGTTCAGTCTGTCGCGTTCTCTCCTGACGGCTCTCAGATCGTCAGTGGGTCAGATGACAGGACCATTCGAATCTGGGATGCTGTGACCCGCCGGCTTGTGGGAGAGTCCCTTCGAGGTTACGATAGCTCGGTTAATTCTGTCGCATTCTCTCCTGACGGCTCCCAGATCGTCAGTGGGTCCTCCGACGAAACCCTTCGCATCTGGGATGCTATGACCCGCCAGCTTGTGGGAGAGCCCCTTCGAGGTCACGACGGCTCGGTTCTGTCTGTCACGTTCTCTCCTGACGGCTCTCAGATCGTCAGTGGGTCGGGTGACAGGACCATTCGCATCTGGGATGTTGTGACTCGCCAGCTTGTGGGAGAGCCCCTTCGAGGTCACAACGGCTTGGTTCGGTCTGTCGCGCTCTCTCCTGATGGCTCTCAGGTCGTCAGTGGGTCGGATGACAGGACCATTCGCATCTGGGATGCTGTGACTCACCACCTTGCTGGAGAGCCCCTTCGAGGTCACAACGGCTGGGTTCTGTCTGTCGCCTTCTCTCCTGACGGCTCTCAGATCGTCAGTGGGTCCACTGACGAGACCATTCGCATCTGGGATGCTGCGACTTGTCAGCCTGTTGGAGAGCCTCGCCAAATCTTGAAAACTCTATCACTTCCTCGCATTTCTCATCCCTTGCCTTTACATTGCTTTCTTCTTCACGATGGCTGGGTGGTAGATCAGTACAACTCCCGTTTAACCTGGATACCACACCATCTCCATGAATTTCTACCCACCCCAGGGTTGCTTGATATTATCGGTACCAAAAGAATGGTAGTGATCGATGCCTCGGACATGCAGACAGGAACTGAATGGAGTTTGTAATTATGTGTTGATACTAACTAACGGTTTTTCAACCTGCATGTTGCCCTCTCACTTCGACTGCTATCAGCTTGTTCTTTTCACCTATTCTTCCCATTTCTACATCGCACAATTTCCCCAAATAGTCCTTTATAATATACATATTTCCAGGCTTTCACCTACTTTAAAGTCATCGCGCAGAATTCGAATGTGCACACAACGGTAATTCATACGCGTAAAATCAGCTGCAATGATGACTAAAGGTATGGAAGTGTCTGCTCCTCTTGTTGCAAACAGTCACGCGGTAGGCTAGAAGCCATTTAGAATTGAGATTTCTCGCACCTAACCACCCTGATTGATTTACCACAGACGCCCGAAGTGTTCGAACTCCCACGAGGTTCCTAACTTCCAAAACATCCACGAGGATCTGGTATTGATTGTTACTATAGGGCAGATTTTGGTTTTATGCAATTGTGCGAACGCTTATTATTTGTTGTTCCGTAACCAGTTACTTAAACCGGTACTGAACCTTACCTCCCCCGACGTCCTGTAACAGATCCTTTTTAAGAAAAAAGTTGTGATACTGAAATCATACAGCAGACAAATAGTGCCAGAAAAGAAATGCAATATGCGCCCGTCACTCTCGATTTCCTCACTCATTCATTAACCAATGACCTCCATCTACTAAGAAGTCCGCGCCATTGGTATAGTCAGCTGCTGTGCTGGCAAGCCAAACAAGTATCGAGGTAATTTCTGCCGGCCTTAGGGAAAGGTTTACAGTGTTAGTTGATGTGTCTGACAGACGAGAGGATGCCTCACCTCCCAATCCGACCTGCCGAATTCGCATGCAAATACCCTGGAAGCACGCCAGTCGCCGGCAAGTTCTCAGTCATTTCCGATAGAAACAACCCGGGTGCAACAACGTTCACTCGTACAGGTATCCCACGCTGGGCGTAGAGCAAAGCGAGAGTTTTCGTCATATGGTCGACGGAATTTTTCGCGAGTTGATATGCAAACTATTTGTGTAAATGCGTTAGAATGGTTCCAAAGAGAATATGAGAGAGACAACATACACCACCGCCAAGGGCAAGGGTCGTCCTGCCTCCAGTACTTGAGCACATGATAACACTCGACATCTCACCCTCCCCTCGTTGTGTAGCACCCGCGACGAGCAAGTCGAGAAAAGCGTTTGTCACAGCAAAATTGGAAGAAAGGTTAATATTGAGAAGTTCGGCCCATTCTTGAAAGTTAAAGTCCTCAAATAACTTCTTTCCGAGAGTAGTTTTGGTGGATCCAAAGCCCGATGATGAGGTGTCTGTAACGATTGGGTTACCGGGTCCACTAATTCCTGCACTAGTGGCTCGTCGTCAAGGTGGGCTCAATTGATTATAAGAGCGTGGATCAACTTATTGTAGAGCACATCCAATCGGCCATCCCTCTGCTGCACATGTTGTACTGCACGACGGATCGATTCTTTATCCGATACATCCATCTGAATACTAAATGAATGAACATAGTTAAGAGAAGTGGTCTTGACCAAGAATGTTGATGCGCACAGACCTTTCAAGTTTAGGCCCGTATTGTTCTACGGCCTTCTTCAAGACGTCATCTCGTCTTCCTGTAATGTACACCTTCTCTGCACCATTCGCGAGGAATGCACGTGCAGCTAGAAGACCACTTTATTATCATCATTATCAGCAGGAAGTCAAGTTTCAGGGAAAGAATGCAGCTTGGCGCTGCGATTCTTTGAGGCTAAGCTGAGCTCACATTCCGGTTCCGCCGCCGGAAATTAACGCAATGCGCCCTTTCAGATCTGTATTGGATGCAATAGAAAGATCCCTTGAAGAAATCAACATTCAAGAACGCAATCTGGAGGGGAGATATCCCAACAGGTCAGGTTCTGTGCCGTCATGCGCAGAACCGTCAGATGCGGGTGTGGTCATCTCGCGATAAGAGTCAGACGCTTCGGTTCTTGAGGGATCCTAGCTGCATGTTATATAGATTGCGCGCGCAGCTGAAGGGCGTCAAATACAATTCTATAGCTAATCCGGCAATCTTGCACTGCTAAACCTAATATTGTCGGTTAACACGGTTACCCCGTGAAGTTTGAATCATGAGGTTAGTCCTGGAGAAGCTTTGCGGATTTGGCAGCCAGTGGAGCACAAAGGGGTATATCTACGAGGATAATCCATATTCAGACCCGGCATGAAGGCAATGTTTTGACGAACTCGCCTCCGGATGAAAAATACTTAGCCATTCTCCATAGCTAATTTTTGTCGACTAAGATAACAATCCCATTTGTAATATACCTCGTCTCAGGTGCAAGTGGGCCTTGAAGCCAGTCGTCCAGACCATATAGACCGTTGGGTCAGGTTTTAAACAAACGAACAGGCAATTTAATCAACTTGACCGCCTTCTTATTGAGGTACAAGGATCAATAAGATTCTCTTTCTTATTAGGCAGGGCTTGTGAAGCGACAGAATAGTCTCTCATTGAGGCGCAAGGGTGTTGGGATTCCAAAAAGTTCTAGAAGGGTAGTAGGATATTTGTGTCCATGAAGCTCCGGATAGAAGACCCCACAGGATATCGTGTCAAGAAGTAACAAGGTGACCTCAAGAAAACAAGGCGAGACGTAGGGAAGGCTATGCGAATACGGTTCGTTTTCGATCTTCCAAATTCTCAAAGACGGTACGGCACTGTTTCCGTATTACGATACAGTGTCACTGCGTGATCCCCAGAAAAAGAAAGTGAGTGCCAGGATTGAACGAGTAGTGTACCTGATTTGAGTGAGACTTGATGCATCTTCAAACACTGAGGGAAGGGTGTAGAAGCCGGAAAGAAATTGCATGTAACATAAAACCTAAGCGTGGACATACAATGAAATAGGCAGGCATTTTATGTGAGGATTTACTCGTCATCCTCATCGGCATCCTCCTCTTCCGCCTCATCCTCGTCCTCATCCTCTTTCTCAGCCTCAATTACTGCAGTTGCAATACGGTCGAGGTCACGCTGACCATCCTGGGAAATTCTCCTGCCACCATTCTCAGTTTGTTCGAGGACACCAATCTTCTCTAGAGACTGGCAAATCTTTCGCTGGACAGATGCAGAGGCGTCGGCATGGTGTGATGGTCGGTTTCCGCGGCGTTTGGCACCACCGTGTAGTTTTACAAGTGCACCGATACCCACGTCTTTCCGCAGGTAGATGTGTCGAGCAATAGCAGCTAACAGAACAAAAGTTAATCCACTGCACTATTATCTTGATAAAGTAATTTGACGCACCAGCGCGGACATAGTACCAATCAGGATCATAGGGAGCAAGCTCTTTGAAGCAGCCAGTCTTGACGAGATCTACCCATGTCGGAACTTCGAGTTTGCCTGAACGTTTGAGGTGGGATGCATAGGCATCAATGAACGCTTGGGGGCTGGTAGATATAGTAATTAGACTAGGATCGCAAAGAAACAACCAAAAAAAGCATTACCTAACGTCGCGTACAGAGGGCATAATGAATCCCTGCGAGAATGTTTTGGATCGTGGTGGGAGGGGAACAGAAGTCACAAAATTCGTGACGGATTCACGGTGTCACAGCTGACCAGTTGGGGGTCACTCAAGGTAGGGCGGCCTTTCCCAGCCAGCCTTCCTTCCCTCCATCACTCAAGCACCATCTTCAGCTTCAGCACAGCGACCAGTAGATACAAAAATTAGTAGCGCCATTGCCCATGGAATTAATTGTCCTATGCACGCATGCGCGCTGGTTAAGACTGGCAGCCCTTTTACAGCACTGCTTCTCCAATTTTTCTAGCACTCCCCCGCAGTTGGAGGCACAGCGCTGCCTCGTTTCCCCGATCTGACCACGTGTATTGTCTTCAGAGTCCCTTTTTTCAACGGCCCCGATGTTGCCGATGCTTGTCTTGACTCTTTATCCGGATTCTGACTTGGACACACAAATCGCATCGCCGCAATTTGCGTGGGCGCCTCTGTCTGCACCCGAAGTGATCAGACTCACCTTGCTCCGAACTTCAACGCTCGCTCTTTCTTCAATGGAGTCGAAACTACCTCATACCCATCTCTCTCGTACTAACTCACGAGACTCATATGCGTCCCTCGCATTCATGGATCTGCTCCCGTCGGAGCTCCTTGTTGAAATATTTCGCTACTGTTCCATAAACGACCCGCTTGCTCCGGTCTTGCTTAGTGAAGTAGCCCATTGGTGGAAAGGGCTTGTAGAAACATCCCCCAGGGTGCGTCTCCTCTAGTTATTTTATTTTTAAAGTACATTCCTCCTAAAGTTATCAAGGTGTGGCAAACCATCACGCTCACAGACGAACGACCATTGCATTCCTCGTGGTCACAAGCCGACCTCTTCATGAAGCTCTCCCAGCCACTCGAATTCGATGTTTTCCTCATAGTCGAAGATACAGACAATATTCTACCTCTTCTCTCACCTCTGCTACCTTCGATCGCCCGTTGGCGTTCCTTCTCCCTCATCGGCGATTACAACAGTCCGCTGCACCTCACTCCAACACTTCTAGGGCCAAAGCCTCTCGAGATGCTGCACGTGCTCGTGTCGCCCACAGTCTCACATTCTACTACCCCAGACGAGCTCCGCACAGCTCGATCGCCCTTTGTTTGCGGCGACCAGTTACAGGACAGTCCTTACGCGGACGACAACCCCTTCCAAACCCGCATCTATGTTTCTCAGCTCCCGCGTTCGCAAGCTATTTCCCCACTCGCTTACACCCTCCTCACTCTATCTGACCTCTCTATGAGTATCCAGACCCAGCCGAGTGATGTTCTCGACTTTCTTACATCCCTCCCTCAATTAGAGTCCCTATATTATCGAGGTGTCAAGGTAGATCCGGGTCCATCTATGGAGCCTCTCCCCGTTCCATATCTACCTCATCTGCACACACTCGACATTGGCATGACCTGCGCCATTCGGCCTATCCTCTCGTCGTTAGACGTGCCCAAGTTGGAAAGGCTCTACTTATCTGACATTAACGTCGACTTTTCGATACATCTCGATGTAGGTGAGGAAGGAGATAGCGATGATGAAGCTGGAGATTTCTCACAGTCACCTTGGAGTGATCACGCGACAGGAATGGGCCTTCGTAAGTTAATATCTAGGTGTCATCCACCTTTGCGTGTCCTTGAAATGCATTATTCTGATATGAGGCGAGTACGCTCCCAACTTCTCTTTGTTGATTGGTACTGACTGTTCCTTGCAGAACGAAAGACTTCAAATACCTTTTTGATCGTTTACATCACCTCGAACACTTCCGCATTGTCGCTTCGGATATGTCTAATACTGTCCTAAATCTCCTCCGTCCTTCAACTTCACTTACGCCATACCGCCCTCACCACGTCCGACTACCACGTCTCAAACGTCTTTCTCTGGAATATTGCCAACGACTGGACGGGGACACCATAGTTGATGTGTTGAGCCAACGGGTACAATTCATTAAGAAGCTACATCAGACTGTGAAGGTCAAGACAAAGGATGTGGTAAAAATGAAGAAGATTGGTGTCGTGGAATGCGAGACGTTTACAGCGCAGCATGCGCAAAAGTTGGAAGATGTTTTAGGGAAGTGTGCGGTGCTTGTTGTTAGGTCGGAATGAGATGCGTGGAGTTCGAAACAAGGGAATAGGCTGTTGCCATTTCTTTGTTTCCTGGCATTAAGAGAGAGGAAGAGTGCATACTTAGAACATGTTGTTCGTTTTCGTGACCAAAGACGAGGTAAGCGCTCTATTTCCCAGATCACTCTCTCACCGCTCGGTATCTGTATGCTAACTCTCCCTTCCAGGCGTTCGTTGCGTTAGCTACCATCTACGTCCCTTCCCAACCTCACAAATTGAATTATCAATTTCATTGACTCCGGTGCCTGGTGCCTTGACTCCAGTATATGAATTGAAAACCTTTGGTGCTATGGTGTTTCCTCAATTCCTTTCCTTGGTTCCCTCCTTCACTCTTTTGGTCTCTTCACTTTCGTTTCTTCACCACCTTCTTTTTTTCACACAGTTCCAAACCGACCGTCGACGGTCTTTTCCATATCGTCTGTCCATCTTTTCGAACTCTCCATCCCCAAACACTCTTTCCTTTCCTCGTCGCGTTTCGGTTTTTTTCGAACATGTTCAGAAACATTTTTTGTGTATTGTTGCTCTCGCTTTATCTCGTTGGAGATAATGGTGTTCTGGGCCTTCCTCATGGGAACCAGAAAGCTGTGGGTGGTGCCCAGGATAACCAAATGCAAAAAGCTAGTGGTGGTGCTCAGGATCACCAAATGCAGAAAGCTGACGGTGGTGCCCAAGATCACCAGATGCAGAAAGCTGGTGGTAGTGGTGCCCAGGATAACCAAATGAAGAAAGCTGGCGGTGATAGCCAGGAGAACCAGAAACCCGGGGGAGGTGACCACAAACAACAAAAGGACCCCAAAGCCAAAGGCAAATCCAAGGGCCATGGTCACAAGGGGAAAGGAGGAGGGAAAGATTTAGCTGCCACTTGCCCTGTATGTACTGTTTCTTTGATGCCTTTCCCAATATTTTCAGGTATTCTGATCTGGGTCATTTGTTTTATAGCCTCAGGTTACAGTTACTGTGGACCCAACGTCGGCTTCGTCTTCGGCTGATGCTGGTACTGCGACCAGTTCTTCGAGTACGGCTGAGGCTACTCCAGTGAATAATGCTGGAGCCGCCGAGTCCTCTTCTTCGACCGCTGCTGCCGAAACTGCTTCATCTTCTGATGATAATACTGCCACCACCACTGCTGCTTCTGCCTCCGAGACAACGTCCGCCGCCTCCGCTGATACTACAACGAGTTGCCCTGTACGTCTTGTTCTCACTCTTGAAGAGAATGTTTAAACCAACAATGTGAATGTCTAGGCTACTGTCACTGTTACTGTGGATCCCACATCTTCAGCTGATGCTTCTAGTACCGCGACCTCAGCGGCAGCTTCTGCCACAGATGCTACTTGCGATACCTCAACTGAGGACTCTGGAGCTGATTCTGGTAGTGATGCAGGTTCGGCTGTTGGAGATGCGGACTTTGGTATCTGTACTGTTCCTAAGTGAGTTTTTCCGTAGTTCCCGCTTTTGTCTTTATTCTTGTCTCACCTTTCTTCCTTCCCCTCCTACAGAATTGAGTTCGGGGTTGGTTTCGATGGACGCAAAGAAACGTCTTTCCGACCTACCGATCTGGTTAACTATAACCATGGTTCTGCTCAGAACATTGGAATTATCACACAATTTGTGTGTGACCAGCTTGTGAACCGGTGCAAAGCGAATCAAGCTGCTAAGGTGAGGACTAGCCGTCATGAGAATCTTGAATTAATACTAACAGAGTCTGTTTCTTAAAAAAGGATCTTTGTGCGAAGGCACAGGCTGCAGCTGCCGCTAAACCGCCCAAAACGGGCGCTGACGCCGATGCGTTTAACGAGGTGTTTGGAGAAGATACAGTATGTTTAAAATTTCTTCCTACTCGTTGCAACGATGCTGAGATGCGACTGTGACAAAGAACTTCTCTGCAGTCCAGGCAATCGACGACCAAGGTAACCCGATTGCAGGTTCGACCTCTCGCCGTTCGCCCAGCTTGAATATCCTTCGTTCGCGTGCGCGTCGTGCCCATCTTCGTCGCCAGGCAAACTGTGCTAGCAGCACTGCCGATGCCGCCACTTCTACCTCGTCTGCAGCCCCGGCTGCAACCAGCGCCTCGACCTCCAGCTCAGATAACCTCCAGACTTTCACAGGAGCCCTTGGAGACATCAAACCTCCCGCTGTTAACAGGGGGGGTAAGGGCTTTGTAGTTGAAGGGAGCGATGACTTTTTGAATGTCGCTGCTGCTCTTGGACGTTCGTGCGACATTCAACATAACAAATGTGCCAATCTCGCGAATTCTGGTGGTGGATTTAGCGTTGGTGACTGTGACCAGCAGAATAACGAGTGCCATGCTGCAATTAATTAGTGGCTGAGGAAGGAAGAGTCTTTTTTTTCTTTTCTTGGAGATTGAATTGAGTTGTTTTTGGGATTGATGCTTTTCAGCTTCATGCTGTGTCTCTATATTGCATTCTTTTGTAGCGATAGACCTTTGAATACCTCTCACAATGCCAACCTGTTTGAAACAAAGTGAAAGATACTGATTTGAGGAGTCCGTTACCATTCCCTCATTCACTCCAAAAAGCTACCAGCGCAGATGGAGCTCTCCACTGACAGACTTCTGTTCCAACTAAGTGCAATAATTAACAGCATTTAACCTCAGCGAAATGACCAGGTCACCTGCAGCCTTTTTCCACTTGAACTCGTTCGCAAACATAGAATTGGTCTTTGACGGATTGACGATTATTGTTATTATCATGTATGCTGGAGTAGCTAACAGACGTTGTTGAATTTTGTAGCTCAAGCTACACGAACGAGGAGATTCTACCTTTCGAGGTGTTTATTCTCGTCGTTCAGAAAATAGCGACCAGCATTGTCACGATACGATCATCTTTCCAGACTCAGACATGGAAGAAGACGAAACTCAACAGCTCCGTGTGGTGTCTTAGACTTTGGTCAAATGTAAGTTGCAAGTGAGCTTTGACTTTATGGGAGATCGTGGACTTTGCTCTAAAATAACCTGGGAAGCGTTTTAACGATTCGGGAACTTGAATTGCCCGAGAGTAAATTGCGCTCAAATCAGAGTAAGTGAGCTTCCAGTGCGTTTATGTAGTGTTTCCTTGTTCGGTGAAATGAGCTTCACATCATTTCGAAGTTGTATAAATGAGCGCTCACTGAGCCGCAGCCAACGGCGATGACGAATGGATACAAGCTTGAACAGCATTTGAGACCGAGTCACTGAACCAGCACATCTTCTTTCCAACTATCATCATGCATCCTTTCGGTGGGCCTCAGGCCTGCGCTCGTTGCGACAAGACTGTTTATGCCGCAGAACAGGTTAGTCTTGATTTCCCTTGTTTCCAATGTGTCAGCCACATGACGCCATTCTCTGTTGTAGGTTATGGGTCCTGGTAGGAAGGTTAGAGTCGTTAACATATTTCGTGTATATATCTTTAACTAATTTTATCTTTGAATAGCTTTATCATAAGGTCCTTTGCTCTTCCCTGTGGTCGGATTCATAATGCTGATCCGTCTCCCAGCCATGCCTCTCTTGTGTAACCTGTAACAAGAGACTCGATTCGCTCAGTCTTCGCGAACATGACTTGCAGGTACGTTGATCTGCTTTGTATATTATGCGACCTAATAAATTAACTGTTATTCAGCCTTACTGGTACGTGCCCTCGTATTTCTCGAATGCGCTTTAACTTACACCTCGATCACAGCAAGAATTGCCATACCAAGAACTTTGGCACAAGGGACCTTAGGGCAGCAAATTTGCCTCATCGAGATCCTACTTCACCTTGGAATGATCCCATTCCTGAATCTCCCGGACGGCATGACCATTATCCAGACTTGCGGGATAGCTCGTTGTCAACATCTCCACCAGTCGTGGCATCACCTGTGAGGTCCAACACAACCGGAAACTCTTCAAATTCCTTTGCTTTGAAACCAACTCGAACGCTTATGTCCCCCACCGCTTCAACATTCCCTACAACAGATCTCGAGCCACCTAGAGAGACTAATGAAAGTGAAGACGAGGAACCCAAGCAGCCCACTCCTCCAGAAAGATCGATGTCTCCTGCCAAGCGCTCAGCCAATGGCTTCCCTCTTCCATCTCATACCGGTCGCTTTGGAGCTCTGCCGAGGACTGTGCCTCTCAGCCCAACAAGATCTATCAGTCCCACTCGCGCACGGAGCCCTACCCGAATCAATAACAGAGCCGCTCCGCCACCAGATGCTTGGGATGAAGAGGGAGATGAGATTGCCCCTCTCGCCGCCAGTCCCCCCAGACCAGGTTTTGGTCTTGGTACTCAAACCACCGGTTCTTCTACTACCAGCCAACCCCCTTCATCCATGGCACGATTTGGAGCTGGAAGTTCTGTTACTCTTGGAAGAAGCAACAGCAGTGTGACTTCCAGCATGTTGGATAAACAGAATAGACCTATCGTTCAGACCTCGACCGGAACCCGATATGGTGCTGCTTTGGGTGGAACCATTTCAACGAACGTAACTGGATCTGGATCTCCTAAGAAATGGGGTGGAACAAATCCGACCTGCCCTCGTTGTAACAAGACAGTATATTTTGCTGAACAGGTACTGCTGTCCTCTGCTTTGTGCCTAGCGAGCCTGGAGCTGATGTCAATTTCATAGGTGAAAGCTGTTGGGAAAACGTATCATAAAGGATGCCTGCGTTGCACTGAGTGTGGAACTACGTTGGACTCGAATCGCCTTCGAGACCACGACGGAGATCCCTACTGCGTGAGGTGTCACAACAAGGCGTGTATCATCATTTCCTTATGCTATCTTGAATATAATATTGGATTGCAGAAACATGGTCCCCAAGGAGCTGGATATGCTCTCCTCGGGAAAGCTGGAGGTTAAGATTGGTCGAGAATTGTCCTCTGTTTTCTTTCATGCTTTGCTTCAAGTTGCTGCCTATGCCGGAGTATCTATTTGTACGATTCTTGGCCTTGTTTATTCTCCCTCCTTCCTCTCCATGCGGTTCGCAATATTTTATAGTTTTGAAACATTCTGTTGTGCTACATACCATAAACGTTGACTATTAAAGACGATGTAAAGAGTTCGAAGTAATGACTGTACATTTAGATCACATAGGAGGATGATTGAAAGTGAAGGGAATGGCCAATGTCCAAGTTCAAACTTAAGCAAAGTAAACGGCAATGATAAAGGACAACTGCACGGAAAAGTATTGCATATCTAATTCTAGATATCCACCCCGTCATCGACACGCACCCTTTGCTCATCATATCCAAACCATTCTGGATCCCAAATATATATCCGAAATCTATGGTTTACGCCAGGCAAGGCAGACAAGCAAGTTGCTCCTCCACACCCACCTGTTTTTGCCATAGGGAATATGAAGTGTAGTTCCTTGACTCGTGAATGTAACAGCGCCATGCTGCACATTATGCAAGGCTCGTGTGAGCAGAATAGAACCTGGTCTGTAAGAAGATAGTTGGTTCCATTTTCTGCTATAGGTGCAGCACCGTCTATAGAAGATGATGATGTGCTCGATGCTCTCCAGCCCGCAACCTCGCGAATGAGGTCGAGAATAGCGTGCTTGAGAGGGTGGGCTTGCGCGGTCCTTGTGTCCTTTGTAGTGAATGCTTTGCCTGAATCGAACAGCGAGTCCACTTGGACATGAGCGGCTATTGGTAGCTTGAGAGACCGTTTAGTCAACACATATGAGCTTCATGCTGTGAAGAATTTTACCTCTCCTGATTCTGAATGTATCGACGCTTCAAGAACCGTACGCATAGCTTCCCAAGCACTCTTCACTTGCCCTCTCGTCCATTCGGGCGCGGCGTCTTTTCGTTTAGGTGCGAAAACTGTTGGCCAATAGTGGTTCTTTGCGTTCATAGCGGGGACAGTGACTGCAGCAGACTCTGGTACCTGTATCAAGTAGGGCTCGCCAACTTGCTCTGGCAAGTTGGATGGACGCTCTTCTGACGAGGTGGTTAAGAGGACAGAAATCTTGTTATCAGTCTTGTTGACGCGCTTTAGATGTTCCAAGTCGGGTGTATCGAAGCCATTTCGTTGGATCCATCTACAAGGAGTATAAAAGGCAATCCATAGTTCAGTAATTGACAACCTACTTCAAGGTGGTACTGATATATCGTGGCTCTGTGATGTCTGCAGCCCAAGCTTCGACTATGCAAAATAAATGGAGGTACGAGGTGCATACTAAGCTTTAATTTGTGCACATACCCGTTTGTACCGTCTCGACCGTCTCTTCCTCCGGAGGCAGGCGATGCAACTTAAAAGGCAGCTCCTCTGGCAATAATATTTCATCTGGATCACCTTGTTGAAATGGATCTGCTTCTTCTCTAAGCGGCGGAAACAGGTTCCGATTAATTCCTTGGGAGGACGATGCTTGAGGACCTTCGGCGAGTTCGAACCATAATGAATGGCCATAAAATATACAAAGCTCTTCACCAGCTTCGATGGGCCTGGTAGTTGTATACTTGATACATTCATTTGGAAGATCCAATGAGAAGCTATGTTTTGCATCAGCTGTGGAACAAAGTTCAACTGTGGTGACTAACGAAACATTTGGTTGCTCAGAATGATTGAATAACGAGCCTCAAGAACACTCATCTCAACCATCAAGTATAAGAGTCACGAAACGGCTGTAAAAAGACCTACCCAATCCAAGCGCAAGAGCCATGCGGCCATTTGGCCAAACAAAAGTATAGTGATCCAGAAGTGTAAATTTACCATGTTCCGAGTATTCCTCTTTGGAGAAAAGTAGAATGGGACTCGTCTCGATTAGTGTAGATGCAGGAATTGGATGCGTGGAAAAGACGCCTCTACCTCGGATCCCTGTAGAGATGGAGAGGTGGATCGAAGGAGGGCAGGTCATGGCTGAAGAGAAGCAGCTCAACAAGGGTTGGCTCTTACCATCATCATGGGCTCCCAGACTCCTGAGCAGCCGCTCCACACTTATCCTTGGCGGACACTTCGCTGTGCCACTGGACTCCTAATTTATTCCGCATAACATTCCAGCCCCATTGTTCGATATCCAATAAGTGTGCGGACGTGATGAATTTAGCCCTTGCTCATCGACGGCCACCTCCTCGACCCGCTTACAGCTTCAGAGAACAATGAGTAGCACGCGTAGGGACGTCGTGAGCACTGCTCCGGACATCCACCTTGGCGTCCGAAAGGACCAGCAGTTTCAACACATTTCTGGTACTAAGACGTGTTCTACCCAAGATGAGCCATTTCTCATTGGTTTATGCTAGCCGGCCGAAGTCGCAACTACACTCAGAAGTATCCTCCCGACCCTTTCGGGAAGGAGGCTGACGATGAAGCCCGCGTTTGGTTGGTTTACCTCGATGAAGCAGAAAGCTATGACGGAGACATGATTCGCGGCTTCAAGGACACCATTGATGCACTTTTAGTACTAGTACGTGTGCAGCTTGATTAATCTGAAACCCAACCATTGACTTTCCTGCATTAGGCTGGTCTCTTCTCCGTCATTGTAGCGGTCTTTCTCGCTCAAACAAGTTTGAATCTCAAGCCAAACCATGCCCAACTTGCCGTCATCCTCCTTGCTGAGCAAGTTGCTCTGCTTCGTTTAGCAAATGGTTCTCCTGCGAATACCACCACACCTAGAGTTGACCAGAACACTTTGACGTTCACCAAGACCGACGTCCTGGTGAATGGATTGTTCTTCTCAAGTTTGGCCCTTGCCATGTTCACCGCGTTGTTAGGAGTGCTAGTTAAGCAATGGTTGCAAGTTAGTACACACTCCCATTACACTGTGTGTTTTTCTTTGCTCAATAATGACCCTGGCATAGGCGTACAATTCTCAAACATCAGGGAGCGCCAAAGAAAGAGCCTTAACTCGTCAATTTCGCTTCCGTGGCCTCCAGAAATGGAAGGTCAGCCAAATTGTTGGATTTCTACCGCTTCTTCTCCATACGTCTTTTGCTGCCTTCCTATCTGGTCTCGGTGTCTTTGTACATGACCTGCATCCAAGCCTTACCTGGGTCATCGTGGCCCTTTCAGGCCTTATTTTTTCGTCTATTTTCTCTCCATCTTCCTTCCTGCTATCTGGTTAGAATGTCCCTACCGCATATCTATCCTATTCCCACCTGCTTGGCTAGTCGTCTCCATGGTCAGAGGAACTTGGAACAAACTACGATCTACATTTACATCACTGGGGACTGAAGGGTCTAGCGAACCTTTTATCTCTTTCAAGTCCCTCAAACAAGCCGAGAAAGATCTTCTCGCCCCTTCATCCTCCAAAGCTTTTGATTTCGGTCTACGTGGTCACCTTGTGTGCTCAGCAGTGGATTGGTTGTGGAATCTTTCAGGAGATACCTCCATCCAGGAGGTCATTGCTCTTACTCTCCACGGATTTTTCTGGGGATCTCCAAGCAGTCCATGGCTCCCGATTAACCGGTCAAATGTCATTACATATGTGTCGAACTTCATTCCCCTTCATGCCATACTCGATACCGCATTCAAGAGATTCTTTGACTCCTTTAAAGATGATAACACCGCAGGCAACGCACGGACCTGGTTTTCGCTCTTCACGATTTTGGAGCGGGATGCTCAAGGGATTTACAGCTCCTGGAGTCGACAAAACTATTGGTCATCGATGATTGCACCTTCATCTGCGCAGTATGTAGTTAAATATGCTGTTCGCTATGGTCGTCTGCAGTTCCTCACCTCTGTCATGCAACGCGACGATGTTGCTGAGTTGGACAAAGCAAGGGCAAGGGAAAACGAAGAAAGTTTCCTCCACATAGCATCCGCTGCTGGTCATGTCGATGTCGTCAAACTCCTCCTTGAGCGTGGTGCCGATATCATCAATGGTGTCGAGAGAGACGATGCACTGGTAGCTGCGGTGATGATGGGTCATCTTGAGATCATCAAAGCCTTTATTGCTCACCACAGAGTCAGCTCACCCGCCTTCTTCGCTGCTCTAAGGAAAGGAAATCCAGATATAGTGGAAGCCTTCCTTTCCGGCGCAGATTTAGAGAAGCTGGACCCCAATCACGAAGCACTGCAGTTTGCTTGCAGCCAGCCAGAAATTTCCCTTCCTATTATCCGCCAGCTCGTCTTTGGTGGTGCTGACTTGACAAGAGGAGGCGTCCAGGTTTTAGGAGGAGCATCTTATGTCGGTGACCTCGAGCTTGTCAGTCATTTGATTATTAATCGTGGGGTTGACCCCAACACCAATGACACCAGCGGTGTCTACGACAATGCTCTACAAGCAGCTTGCGATAATAACCAACCTTGATGTCGTACAGTTTCTCTTGGATAACGGTGCAGATCCTAATGGGGAGATTCTAAATCATCCACGTCCTTTGTACTACGCTGCTCGTCAGAATAACCTGGACATTGCAACTATTTTACTTGAACATGGCGTCGATGTTCGTGCAGTGAGCGAGGTGGGGGATATTGATGGAACTGCTCTTGATGTTGCGACATCTCAAGGGTTCGAGGATATGGTTAGGTTGCTGAAGGACGGCAGAGGAGGCGCTCGACTCGCCTGTACGGACAGGATATTCGGACGCTGCAGGAAGTCATGAAGTAGTATACGGGAGAGCTTCATAGAGAATGGACTCTTTTCCCTATATTTTCGCGAGTTTGTACGATTGGACTTAGCCCTATTACAATGTCCGAGATTACTTTAGTTAGTACCCTACACAGCCTATTTTTTTGGCCCTTCTTCAAGTACTTGCATAACGATTACTTAATGAATATTGAGACGAGCTTTTCCATTATAAAACCTTCGAATGAAACAACACGAAAAACGTTTCCATTGGAGCAAAAGTCCCCAGTCGTATTCCTAAGCTCGAAGCGTATACGTACAGGGTGTGGTATGTCATTAGCGAGAAAAAGTAAGTAGACCGGAAAGTGAAAGACAAAGGATAAGTAGTGAATAATAAAAAACCTATGACAAGTCCCAGTGGTTACAAAATAAAGGTAACAAAGTCATTTAACGATTTAACAACACCTTCCCTTTAGTCTTGGTATCAGTGACTTGACGTAATTTGGAGTCCTCTCCTCCCAAGTGCACCCAATCGTACGAAAGAAGGGGAGCTATCTTCAAAAGCCATCCGTCTTTCTTCCCATTCAACCCGCCTAACGACTCTTTCCGCAATGTACTCGAAAACATCAGATACACCAGTCTCCTGTCTTTGCACTTGTTAAGAAGAGACGAGGACCGCGATCTGGTTGCTGGGTGAGTTCAGGTCTCCTTCTCTGCGTCGTGCGTTATACAAGCTAGGCGTGAGAGTAGCCAATGTACTTGTTGAAAGTGTGGGCGTTCGGAGTCTCGTTAGACTTGGAGAACTGCGACCACTATATGGAGAAGCAGGACGGGAAGTTTGTAGGAGAGGACCGAGCAGAGTGCCAAGAGTCAGAGAACAGGGAGGATGAATGGTGTATGGTAAATGGAAAAACCACTGGCTATTGAAGGCAATTGTCCCGCTATTAAAACGAGTTGATGAACGAGAGCGTCCATTACGAGTCGAGGGTGAGAGGGAAATGGCTGGTGCTCGTCGAGTAGCTAGAGGTGGCTGATGTGGAGGGACTTTGAATAGCAATGGAGGCAGGATCGAGGTGGTGAAGAGGAGGGAAATTCAACCTGTCCATTTGGCGGCCGCAAGTGATTAGGTTGCCGCTCATCCTCTTCTCGAGCAGAAGGGAGAACGATGGCTGGAGAAAGTGGGGGGACGAGTTCATCTAGAAACTCTTCAGCTTCCTGTTTGCTGACGACACTGCCGCCTTTCGCAAGAGTCTCGTCCTGCAAGATCGGTTTTATTACCGACCACAACGACGCAGTAGTCCTGTAACTCTTCGTCTGCCACCGGAGCTCGGTTGCAGAATTCTTGCCACCACTTTAAAGAGAGATAGCAAGGTTTCCGGTTTGTTAACATCGAACATTAAGATGCAAGCATCAGCACCCCGGAAGAACGCAGTGGAAAGAGAGGAAAATCGTTCTTGACCGGCTGTATCCTGCCAAAGTGGTGTGAAAGTGAGTTTATACCATAAGTCTTGACAGCTAGACCTACCCATATCTGCAGAGTTACAGACTCAGAGTTATGATTCTGAAGAGGATTCTCAAGAGATTTCGTTATAAAATCTGCTCCAATTGTTGCCCGGTAGCCATTAGAGAATCGTCCCGTTCACATACTATAGCGGTTTAGTTCGTTAAGCCATTGAAAAACGCTGGAGTGAAAACAGTTGTCGGTAGAACGCACTTTCCCTCGTAAAGAAGTCTTTCCAACTCCAGAGGCGCCGATAACTACGAGCTTAATCGTCGGCATAGAGAGATTTGGTCAGGGGACATGGACGTATCGGGAGAGAAGTTCTTGCGGATGCTGTTAAAAGTTGGAATGATGATGTCCCAGAATGGGTCTTTTGGCTTTCTCTCTTTCTATATCTAAGTCTACATATTAAAGGTGCCAAAGTAGTATTACATCCTGGTGCGCATCGACGTATTCAAAACAGGCTGAGTATAAGCCTCAAAGCCAGCAACTTCTACTCCCCCCATCTGTTGAGCCTCCAAGTTGATGGGCAACTGTCGAGTCCATCCCATCACTCTCTCATAAGCATTGCCATCCTTCTGCCCAACAGCGGACTGAAGAGAGGCATCGGAGAAGTTCCAAGCGTCGACCAAACCGACAGCTTCTGGAATCAAAATCTCGTGTTTCAGCCTGACTATCCGACGAATTTCTCGCAGCTGGACATGGCTCAGGAATCCGTCCTCAAAGAAGCCAAGTGATCCAGAGGCCGCGGGATTTTCGATATCGGAGAGAGCGTAGAGGTCACAGAGGTGCTTCATCACTCGGTGGACATGAGGATCCTTGATGTCCGAAACATGACGAATGAATGCTTCCAGGACGGCAAGTTGAATGTGAGCACGAGCTGCAGCAATAAGTTCCATCATTGTGTCGTTCCAGACCTCTTCATGAGCTCGCGCCATCGAACCCACACGTAGAGCCTCGCTACATTCTTGGAGCATTCGGGAAGCACGGTGACGGTAGACCATAAGTAGGGTTTGTGGATCTTCAAAGTCGGAAATGGATGGGCAGATTCGAATGAGCGGCTGCAGTGAGATACGCAGTCTCCTCGCTCAGAGGCTTGGCCAGCTTGAGCAGCCTTGACATGCCTTAATGAGGTAGCGAGCAGCTTGCTGGTACATGACATAGTTCTCACCCTCTAGAGTGACAAGCTGGAACGAGGTCACCGACCAGGAGTGGCATACCGGAGAGGTATGAATATCCGATCCCTCCAAGAAGTCGACGACAGTCTTCAGCCCCTGTAACAGCCACTTCGGTGCAGAAGGCTTTCAAGGCAGCGGTGGCGAAGTGAGTGTAGGCTAATTTGGAAAGATCTTGTTCACCGAGAGCGGAAGCATGGGCTTTATAAGCCGCGTCAAGGTCCATCCAGCTGAATTGGATAGCATAAGAGGAAGCGATGTGTTTGAGAAGACGCGAGTGCTGGGATTTGTACATCATCACTTGAAGCCTCTTTGGAACCAGAGATGAAGCCCTGTTCACGGACGAAAGAGTAACGAGTGGCTATGGTAGCAGCCTGAGCCAACTGGAAGGCAGTTGTGCTCACAATCATGACCCTCGACGAAGTCAAGCCACCATACAGTAATTTGTCGTTCTTCGAAGGAGTGTAGGTGCCATCTCGAGCGAGCTGGGCGTTTTTCGCAAGCATGTTTCGGCGGGGGATACGGACGTGGTTAAAGGATAGGTATCCGTTGTCTGTTGAATTCCAGCCTATCTTCATGCCAATATCTCCAGCTTCAATACCAGGCATAGGCTTGTAGTCGGTTAAAGAACGGATCTGAACGACGAAGGCGTGAATGCCGTGATCCACTCCTTTCGCGATAAGTCGAGCCATGACAATAGCGTGCGATGCAGTATATCCCATGCCGCCTGGCCAATATTTAGTTGCGGTTACTAGACAAGAACTATTCAATCACAGGACTTTAGGTTGAAAGGAAAATCACAAACCGGTAGGGGTGTTTATTACAATTTCATCTGTATGTTCGTCCAAAGTCGCGGTGGTTTCAAGCCCACGAAGAAAGGTGCCATGGCCGAGCTCTGTTTGAGCATACGTGCAAACAATCTTGCCGTCCCGGGCGAGAGGCCACCAATAATTGACTTGCTCCTCATCACCAAGCAGCTTCAATGCTGGAGAGAACAAGGCAAACTGATGACTATATAATCGTTTGTTTTCTTTGATTTTGTTTCGGAGAAAAAGTGGAACGTACCCGTAAGGAGTTGTACTCACGAGGGAGTATTTTGGTCCAAATGCGGTGAATTGAGAATGCGCTTGGCGAGTACCTTCACGAAGATGCACAGCACCCCACCTGAGGCCGTCGTGGTAGAGTTCCTTGCGGTCCATACCATGGTAGACCCGAGGCAAAACAGTAGGGTTGGTTTCTTTGAGAGCTCGCTCATAAGAGTCGCGAACACGCTCATGCTCGGCGGCGGCTTCGGCACTGGGAGTTAAATTTGATCGAGACAGGATCTTCAGTAAACATAGGACGGACCCACCTTCCATAAATAATATTTGTGAGTTTAGCGACGTCGAAGGAGGAGGATCTGCGAGCAGCATCAAGCAGCTTTTGTTGTCTATTGGTTGGGGACGAGGAAGTGATTGTGGTGACTGGTTCCATTTCAAGTGAAGCGGCCAAGCTTTGGGGCGATTAAGGAAAAAGTCAGCAATTTGTCAAGGGGCTCTCACCAATACTAGTATACAATTTTCCTATTAGCAGAATCCAGACCTTAATGAATGGGCGAGTAAGTTAAAGAGCTTTCTAGACCAAAGGAATACGCGCTGAAGCGGGTTGCAATACAGCAGAAAGACACTTGATCTGAGAGAAGGAGGGAAAGGAAGAGATTGTATACTCTAGACCAAGAGGCGTGCATTATATAGAGAACTGTGGTGTTTTATTAACGCATGGCAAACAGGAAACAAAGATAACCGGATCCCATGAATCCAACAGAACCCCGTAGGAAGCTGAAGACGAAAAAAAAAGAGACTTACCGACTATGAAAGAGCTTTTAGGTGCAACGGAGAACTTTTTGACAACCTGTAAGGCTTGAGAGGCAAGGCCACTTGTCACCTCGTCGCAATTGAAACGAGGAGAAGAGGAACGACTCACCTGTGTTTTCTAATTGTTCACATAATTCTCACCACGATCTTCGGATGGGTTCAGCCGCCAACTGCTCTAAATTAGAGTGGGGGTGCCTGGTATGTTCTAGCAACGTTCACGAATGCCGGCGTGGGTAGAATTGCATGAGGAGAGGTCGTTTGGGAGTTCAAGGATGTTCGCTTACCGGTTTCAATGCGGGCAGAATTAGCAAGTCTAGTATAGGATATGTTCGAGATCTGTGCGCAGATAAAATGAGAGTGTGTGGGTCTATTCTGCAGCCGGAGATGCTTAAAGTCCGGACGATCTCCAGTACTTAGGAGATAGAACATCAGTGGTTTTCAGCAAACATAGAGAATTCTCCCAAAGAAATGAGTCGAAACTAAGAAGAGGCGGCAGTGAGCCAAGCCCAAGGAATCCAAGTGGGATCGTCGCGAAAGTGTGACCTCGGCAAGAGAAAGGAGAATAGCATAGAAGATTTTCGCGTTCGCGTACGAATTTGATGTGCACAAGTGATACGGAAAACTTACATCCGATTTGGCCTAGAACGTGGAGAATGATAAAAGTTCAAGATTAGAAGAACGCCTAAGAGTGTATTAGCCCTTGGCTGGAGGAAACAAAATGTTCGACTGCACCGCCACATTTGACCGAAACTTTGGCGCCTGTTTGATGATTTGCGAGAAGTCTCTCATCATGACTTCACTACAAAACGTACCGAACGAGATTCTGGATTACATTCTTGACAACTGTAGCAAACGCACCCTTCCCACATGTTCTGTGCTCGCCAGGAGATTTTTGTTCCGTTGCCGATGGCGGCTCTACTGCTCCTTGGTTTTGAACGCTGACACAGTCAGACCTTTACTGGCGCACTCTTGCCACCTGCTCTCGCTCACCAAAGAACTTACATTTTACTCAGATGTTGGGTATGTAACTGCCTCTCATCGTGCGCGGCTTTTCCAGGTCCTTCTGGGCCATGCCAAACTCGTTCGTTTGGATTACATCGGAACCAACGATGTCCAAACATGTTCGATAATTATACAACTTGCCGCTCTTCCAACTATGCGTTGGTTGGGGTTAAGCTTGGCTATGTCAGAAATATACCAGATATTTCCAGTCTTCGGCTCCTCGAGTCGCCATGCTTACGCAGGCTGCGGTTGACTGTACTATCACCGGCGGCGGTTGTCCCATCACGAGATGAAGGAATAGCCTTTCCTCTTATCGAAGATTTAGATTTTGAAATTGACCAACGTCTATTCATGCTTCCTGCTGCAACGAGACTCTTGCAGCAATGGGCCGCATGGCTTGATTTGAGCACCCTACGACGCCTTAGGGTCAAATGTTTCCGCAGTCTCTTGCCCAAATTTCCACAAGCCAATGTCCTAGAACAGCTCGTCATATGCGAACCAGATGATCCTAGTATGTTCAACTCTAATTACGAAGAAAACTCCTGGTTCGCTAAACTAATTCTGCAGCTGCTACAGGTTGCCATGGTTTGTGGGGGATGCTGGCCAGCTTACCCTGCCTTAGGGAAGTTGTGATATCCTGTTCCAGGGGGGACGCAATGCTGGCTATTGTGGACCAAGGATTGCCGAATCCTCTTCCCTGCCTCTTTATTTTCCAAGTCGTCTCGAACGATTGGGCATTTCGAAGGGATATGTGGCGTCATGTCGCTAATCGGCTGAACGGACACGGTGATGATCGTCACCGTATTGAGCTACATTTCTTTGCGCAGCTGCTAAGTAGCCGAGATCGTAATTTTTTAAAGGCTTTGCCTTTCAAGTCCTTACCTATCTATCATATTGATTCCTGTTGTTTCTTGTGAGTGGTCTAAAACATATGTCCTGTTCAGGTCAATGAATTTCTCCAAGGGAAAAGGTCTAGACGGTGGGGCTACAGTGGTACCAAGACAAGAATTCAGTAATGTCTGTAACGTATGGCGTAAATTCAAGTCCTTCGCTTTTTCCTAGCCCTCCCAGACTCAACATCCTCCTCTCTTTTCTTCTTCATGCCTGCTGCCCTCATATATTCCTTCTTCTTTTCCCGGTCTTTCTCTTCTCTTGCTTCGCTAGCTTTCTCCAACTTCTTCATCCGCTCCGCTTTCTTCTCGCTCTTCTTCTCTCGCCTCTTCTCGACTTTATCCTTCCTCAACGCTTGCATCTGCTGTAACAATGCCAAGGCCTGCTTTTCCTCGGGTTCCAAAACAACAGCACGTTTCGTCATATAAGTCTCTTGTCTCGCTTTCTGCATTAGTTTTGGCTTGCTTGCATAAGGCAAAGATGCTTGAAGCGCTTTAGGGATCTTGAGAGGATTGAAACGACGCTCCGCTCTCTCAATTTTCTTGTACGTCGAGTTGACGTTAGTCGGTGTTTTCAGCCCTTCATCGCGACGAACTTGGCCCGTCAGCCGCATGCCCTTCCATTCTGTGCGGGTTTGGGAGGACAGGAGGAGGGAAGTCACAGGGTTGTAGAATTTGCGAGGTTGTATTGAGTACCATGCACGAAGGAAGATAAGGTCTATAGCCATGCACTGAGCTATAAGGTAAAACAAGATCGCGAAAAAGAGAGTACGTACCACTCATGAGTACCTTGTCCTCAAATGTTGCCCTGAAGGCACCATCTGGCTTCGGTAGCCCTTTTTTGATTTGCCCTCGTATCCCACTCACAGTCCGAATATTCGCTCCCTCGAACTTTGCAACCTCCAAAGCAGTGTTGAACATGTCTCGAACAAATGCTGTATTCTTAAAAATCTTGAACGGCACACCCGTTAGTTTTAGTTTCTTCACGATTTTCACCGACCGGTCGATATCCAAAACAACTCCGGTAGCAGAGATACGAAAGCCTCCGGGGTTATTAATGTATTGTTAGTGGAGAGAGAGTTGAAAGCGCAGAACCCGGTGTTGGGGACAGCAACGGGGCCATAGAAAGTAGCATAACAATGCATATGCTCAGGCGTGTACTTGAGCATCCGCATTCGTATGGAGTGATCGTCGAGGGCGTAGATCGGCAACGTCTGAAATCTACGCCAACCAAGTGAGAAGATGAGAGGGTCGTTCGTTTTGAGAGTCCTTGCGAACCAACGATGCCGTTTGATGCGCACTTGAATGAAGCCAAAGTGCGTTTCCGCAGGAAGCAGGCCACCAACGACAAGAGGGTAAGTGGGGTCGAAATGCTCGACGAACTCGGAAGGGACGGAAGAGATTTGGATGCGAACATAAGTTCCTGGAGGATGTCCAGAAACCAGAGCACGGGTCTCAGGGTCTGCGATTGCGTTAACCTCTTCCCGGTTTAGAGCAAGCTGACGCGACATCTCCTCTTTCTTTTCATCATAGAAATCCATCCTTGATGCCTCGGGATCGTCGTACTGCTCATCGAATTTCTTTTTGAGGGCCTCTTTCTTCGCTGCAAGAGCAGAAGCACGAGCCTCCTCGGCTGACGGAGCGGATGTGGACGGTGGTCGACCTTCTTCTCCTCCCTCTAAATCCTCAAAACCGCCATCTTCATCTTCATAGCCGTCACTGTCCATCGTTGCATCCTCCGCGACAGTCGCTGTGCCTGTGATGAATAGCCCTCTAATGGAGTTGAGAAGCGCCTCGTCTTGCCACTTTTCCAAAATAGTCTGGTCTAGACGCGATTTGGATGAGTCGGCGTAATCGTCTGCACCGTCTACTGTCGAACGCTTTTTGACGGTGAAGAAGTCATCTTCCTCGTCTTGTTGTCCCGTGCTGTCCGCCTCAGACGAATCGGCGAGAATTTGGGCGGGAGAGAGAGAAGAGGAGTAAATTAGTTTAATCCAATCTTTCTTCTTCCGATGCGACGCAGACAGCCGTTGGGCTGTTTCAGGGATGAGAGAGCGCCATTTGGGGCCATCCTCGTCGTCATCCGCACCATCATCGTCATCCTCATCGCTCGGGATATCGACTCCGGCTTCTTCAAATCGAACTCGAGACCCCCCAAAGGCTATGTCGTCAAAGTCTCCATCGTTAAGGTCAAGGTCTGAGTCAGAGTCGGCATATTCGACTTCTCCTCGACCTTGTTTCGAGCTGGAAGGTACCTGCCTTGAAGGTTTGCGTTTGGAAGGACGGCCGCTATTGTCCAGGTGTATCCGCGGACGGTCGGTGATGTCTTCATCCTCAATATCATCTCCTTCGTCTTCTTCTCCAGAGTCATCCAGTTCAGAATCGTCAGAGCCAATTTCCGAAGAGTCACCATCTTCATCAAAATCTCCCTCATCATCCGATTGAATAGTCCCACTCCCAGAAGCAATCTGAATAGGACGCGAAGAAGAGCCAAAGAGGCGAACGTCGCTTTGTGCGATTCCATCGTCAAGAGTTGCTGATGCTTCTTGCAAATCCATGATCATCTCCTCTCCCTCTCCCTGAACCACTATAATTCCTTATGAGGGAGGCTAAAAAAGATTGGATAAGACAACCCACCGTCCGTATTGCCCCTCACAAAGCTACCAGGGACATTGATGTAAACCGCGTCCTTGTCGTACATCATTCCACCAATGTCACTCATTGGTGCGTGAACCAATAACTTCCTCTTCTCACTTAATCGCCTTCTCTTCTCTTCGTCTCCATCTGGCATCGGGCATGGATCCTTGAGCGCCTCAAGGCTATCGATGTCGAGGTCACCGACACCAGGGATATGAACCTTTGTACCATGGCGCAGGTTAGTGCCACGAACATATCCATAGACCGTGACGGTCCGGTCGCACTTTCCTCCACTCAACCTGACCTCTTCTCTTGGCGTCAAATCCTCCATTCGGTCTGCGAGAACGTATGGATGGGTGTTTCTAAAGACGAGTGGTCTGAACTTCATAACGCTGACAAAGCGAGAAAGATTCAGAATCTCAGAGTCGGGATATCGACCGTTGAGAACACCAGAGAGGTAGAAGAGTTTAGCGCCTTGGTATATTTCCGTCCAGAAACGCTTTTTGAGGGCTTTCTTTGTAGCGCGGAGCGCAGCTGGCTTTTTAATGAGATCAAGGTGGGTAAGAACACCGAGGACTTTGGGGAAGCCATGGGCTTGGAGGATATTGAGGAATTCGAAGGTTTCCTGTTCACGAAAGGGTTAGGATTAGTTAGCGAGAGTAAAATAAAAACCTAACACACCATCTCAAAACCAAAAGAGCCGTCAATCATCAGCAGTACCAAGTCTGCAATCTTGCCCACGTCGATCATCGAGTTAATGTCGTTATTGCACTCGATGAACGTAAGGCGTTTCTTCTTACCACTAACGACGGTAACAGGGCCCTTTGCTTCTGTAAGAGTCTGTTTTGTGTACCTCCGAACCAGACTTTTGAGAAGAGTAGTTTTTCCAACACCAGGGGGTCCAACAATGGCAACCACAATCGGTGGTGGGAGGTCATCCGGAGTTCTATTGACAAGAGGGACATGGAGGCGAGTTTGGTCGCGCTCTGCTTTTCTCCGGCCTTGTCTATCAGCCTTGCGACCTGATTTAGGAGCAAATGCCTAATGGGAACTATGGATTAGGAAGTGGCTATAAAGGCCATTCATTTAAAACTTGCCGCACCTTTTCGTTAAAACCAGTTTGTTTTTCCTTCCCTTTCTGCTTGTTGGCTTTACCGCCTTTCGATGAAGCACGGTGAGATTTATGTTCTTGTTCCGACATGATTCATCGCCAACTGAAAGTAAGGATGAAGAGCAAATATCCTCGAGTTGAGTCGTCGAAAGTTATTAGGATGAAAAGGCGTAGGTTGTCTAAATCGAGAGAACAAATATCCCTGTGTGGGTGGTCCAGATATGGAGCCAAAGGGAATATCGTTGGAGTAACGGAGGGAAGAGAAAGTACAAGATCAAAGTTTTTGGTGAGAAGTTAAACAGGCGCTTCCTTTCCTCCACCTTTCAATGAACGTTCACTATCAATTTAATTTACCAGCCGCTTGACTCTTCATTGCCTCTTTTTCTTTCTTTTAATCCATTTGATTCAACTTCTTCGACAGCAAAAGGTATTCCGACTGAAAAATATGAGGAAAAAGCAGACTCTACTGGTATCCTAATTCGTCCGAGATCTCATGCCACTCGTTAAAGTACTTGACGGTAGGATGTCTAACGCTCCATTCCTATTACCGAATTGCTCTGCGATATTCTAATACTGTACATCTCGCAGGGTGTTCTCCGTTTGTCAGACTTGGGCGCAAGCTTTCCACGCAACAAATTCTACCATTACCCTATAATCATGCAGAACAAGATTTTTCATCTGAAATAATACAACACCATCTTTTCAAAAAAAATTGGCCGAGGTGAAGAAGTGCAGCTAGACATTCCAATTCGGAAGCTAGAAAAATGCAAGGCACGTTCTCACCACCATCTTGTTCTTTACACTCCCACTTTTCTAAAGTGAGACTATCTCCCCGCTCATTCCCCACTATACGTCAATTTTTTTCTAGCCATGACAAGCACGAAGGTTGAGTATTCTACCGATCCAGCCCCTAATGACCTCCCAACCTTCGACAACATAGTCCAGTCTTGTGCCGCCGCTGGCTTCGATCGGAACGGTATCTGCATCCAAGTCGCGGGCGAACCCCGATTCTGGGTAAAATACGGTGTCTCTCTCACCCTAGGCGAAGGCCTCACACAAGCTCATGTTGCAAATATCGTGAACGCCGATTCTGAGAAAATCGTCTGCATCCCACAAGCTTACCTCATCTTCTCGTGTGGGAGAATCCGATACATCGTCATGCAGTTTGTTGAGGGAAAGACAGTTGGGGAACGCAAATTTACCAACATGGACAAATACCGAGAGGAAGACGTACAGGCCGTTGTTGCAGCCGTCAAGAGGCTCACTGCCCTCAAAATGCCTCCCGGCACGCCTCCTGGACCCATTGGTGGTGGAACCATCGGCCACGATTTCTTCAATGAATGCAGGTCAACACTTGTTTACTCCACAGTTAAACATCTCCAGCACCAGATAAACACGGTATGCCTTTCATTCACTGTTGACATCTTGCATTGATATATACACAAATAAGCTGGTCCGCCCTCAAAACCTTCGCGTTGATTTTGTTAGCGAGACTCAAGAAGAAGGGTTGCTTTTGTGTCTGGCCGACGTCCATGAGTCCAACTTTATGATTGACGGAAGGAACACTCTGTGGGCCATTGACTTTGGTTGCACTAGCTATATGCCGCGCTCATATGTCTCATACTCACTGTGTACGTCATGGAAGCCCTTTACTCGACTTGTACAACGCCATGTTAACTTCCCGCGATCTTCCAATTTACATGTGATGGAGGTAGTTGCAGGTCTGTTAGTAGGACAACTCTCTATGTAGGCCTCTATATTGATGACCAATTTCATAGGTGATAGCAATCGAGCTCAATCCATTCACTACTTATTACAAGGCCAACATTTTGATCCTCACCTTGAAGAGGACGTCAACTTTTTGCTCCAGCACGTCACAAATTATTATCGGGTAGTTATTACCGTGGCGGATGCAAGATGCGACCGTCGATCACAACCACTTGTACAATGTGAGAGCATTCGTTTATGGAGAAGTGTTGTTGTATGCAGACTCGATGGACTGGACAAATTTTTTTGAGGCTCAAAATTCCACTTGATACTTGCGTAAGGCACGCGCTCTCAACCGAATAAGAAGAAAGACGGTAAAAAAGGCCAGTTACCAAGGCAGAGACGCGTTGATATACGCCGCCACCGTCATACACTGTATACCCCTGCTTTTCTAACGTGAAGCCATCTCTCAGTCCCTTTTCTCAAGCCGTCACGTTACATTTGTTCTGGCCATGACAAGCACGAAGGTCGAGTATTCTACCGATCCAGCCCCTAAAGACCTCCCATCCTTCGATGACATAGTCCAGTCCTCTGCCGCTACTGGCTTCAATCGGAACGGCGTATGTATTCAGGTTGTAGACAAAGCTCGATTCTGGGTAAAATATGGCTGTTCTCTCACCCTTGGTGAGGGCCTCACACAAGCTCATGTGGCAGATATCGTGAATGCCGATTTTGAGAGCATCGTCTGCGTCCCAAAAGTTTACCTCATCTTCTCGCATGGGAGAATTCGATACATCGTCATGCAGTTTGTTGAAGGCGAAACAATCGGGGAACGCAGATCCACCAACATGGGCAAATATCGAGAGGAAGACGTACAGGCCGTTGTTGCAGCCGTCAAGAGGCTCACTGCTCTCAAAATGCCTCCCGGAACACCTCCTGGCCCCATCGGCGGTGGAACCATCGGCCACGACTTCTTCAACGAATGTAGATCAACGCTTGTATACCCCACTGTTAAACATCTCCAGCGTCAGATAAACAGGGTCTGTATTCCGCTCCTCCTTCGTATTTTGCACTGACACTCGCATAAACAAGTTGGCTCGCCCTCAAAAGCTTCGCGTCGATTTTGTCAGTGAGACCGAAGAAGAAGGGCTCATTTTGTGTCTATCCGACATTCATGAATCCAACTTTATGATTGACGGAAGGAACACTCTGTGGTCTATCGACTTTGGCTGTACTGGCTACATGCCACGTTCATACGTGTCATATTCGATGTGTACGTCATGGAAGCCCTTTACGCGACTTGTACAGCGTTATGTTGATTTCCCACTGTCTCCCAATGTACCAGCGATGGAGGTGGCTGCATACCTGGTTGTGATTTCTGGGAACAATTCCATATGCCGGCCACCACCCTAGCCATGAGTTTTGGAGGCGGTAGCGCTTGACCCTCGTCCATTTGCTAGAGTACCACAACTTATTATAGGGTACCCAACTCTCTTATTCTTGTCTCGAAGAGGACGTCGACTTTAAGCTACAGCATGTCACGAATTCTTACAGGTATTGTTATGGCAGATTCAAAACGCCACTATTGACCAAGAGTACTTGCGCAATTTGAGAGCAAAGTTGGTCATTGAGTAGTATTGTCCCAGAATGGAGATTAGGGGGAAATGTTTTGAGCTTGTTTTTCCGGTTCACTATTTCCTAGAATGCACGCTTTCAACTCGACAGGAAAAAAAAAGACGGCGAAAAAGCTAAATGCTGGGATAAAGACACATTGCTATACACCCCCATCTGGTCCTTCTTATGCTTTTCGCTCCTGCATTGCTAACACAAAGCCATCTCTCAAACCCTTTCTCACGCCACCACGTTACATTGTTCCAGCGATGTCAGACACCAAGGTCGAGTATTCTACAGCACCAGCCCCTAAAGACCTCCCATCCTTCGATGACATAGTCCAGTCCTGTGCCGCCGCTGGCTTCAATCGGAACGGCGTATGCATACAGGTCGCAGAAAAGGCTCGATTCTGGGTAAAATATGGCCGCTCTCTCACCCTGGGCGAAGGGCTCACACAGGCTCAAGTGGCGGACATCGTGAACGCCGATTCTGAGAACATCGTCCGCGTCCCAGACGTGTACCTCATCTTCTTGCACGGGAGATTCCGATACATCGTCATGCAGTTTGTCGAAGGCGAGACAGTCGGGAAACGCAAATCAAGCAACATGGGCGAATACCGAGAGGAAGAGGTTCAAGCCGTTGTTGCCGCTGTTAAGGCGCTCACTGCCCTCAAAATGCCTCCTAGCACGCCTCCTGGCCCCATAGGTGGCGGAACTATTGGTCACAACATCTTCAGCGAATGGAGGTCAACGCTTGTATACCCCACAGTTAAGCATCTCCAACATCAAATAAATACCGTATGCATTCCGCTCGCTGTTTGCATCTCACTTTTGACACTTGTACAAGTTGGTTCGCCCTCGAAAGGTTCGCGTCGATTTTGTCAGCGAGACGGAAGAAGAAGGATTGCTTCTGTGTTTAGCCGATCTGGACGATTCTAACTTTATGGTTGACGAAAGAAACACTCTGTGGGCCATTGACTTTGGTTGCACCAGCTATATGCCGCGCTCATATGTCTCATACTCGTTGAACATGTCGGAGAAGCCCTTTACGCTGCTTTTGCAACATTATGTTAACTTCCCGCGATCTTCCAACTTACATGCTATGATGTTAGCTGGGTATCTGTTCATGATTACTGGGAAAAATTCTCTATATACGCCGCCTCCGTGGTGGACTACCAACCCCATAGATACTGGCACTCGGTCCTAGTCTGTAAAGTAGAGTAGTACTATTTATTACCATAGAGAACATTTTTCTTCAATACGCCTCGATGAGGGCACCGACTTCTCACTATAGCATGTTACAAACTCTTACAAAAGCTGCATCAACTTGCCATTGAGCTATACTTTTATGATAGACCAGGTTAAGAAAACTCTCTCACCTCGTAATAGCATCTGAGGGTAGAGTATGCTACTAACAATATTAACCCATATTGCAATGTTATATATTCCACTCTATTCTATCTCAAAGCTTTGAATGATTTACGAAACCCGGTAGATCAAGGCTTTTTATTGAACAATTTGTAGCGTCCCTTCCATCCACCCAAACACAATGCAATGGGACTAAAGATAAAAGAAGAGGAAAGAAAAAAGACGTGGAAGAGTCCAAATGGAGGCATCCCGCACTCGGCTAAAGTGGGACTGTTGCTCTGATAGGTCAAGATTTTGGTATTTGGCAAGAGGATATCAATATGGTGGTAAGACTGAAGTCAAAACTTGTGTAGCTAAACCTATTCGCCTTCCCAAGATCAGGGTAAACTGGAGGAGCATGCATCCTGCTCTACTACTCAAAGTCATCAATCCACATTAACCTCTGCTCGACCTGAGTCCAACAGTTAAGTTCTGCTGGGCCCATATGTAGCTGTGAATACAAGAAGTGCCGAATGTGTGGAAACCCTTGTTGCAGGAACTTTGCAACGCCAATACCATCTTTGATCGGTGCGCTACCAATGGCTAAACGGTGTAAATGGGTGTTATGAGGACCGCTGGGATCGAGAGGGACGTCCAATGCGGAGAAGGGAACCGCAGCTATTTCGAGTCGGGGGCAGGCTGCTACAAATCCCGTAAAGCCTTCAAGAGAGAGGCCAGCACGATACTCTTCCATACGACGTGGAAGCCTCAACTGAAAAACTGTCAAGCCTTTCCAGCGGTTCCCGATGCGATCCACATCGCTCTGCGACATTGTGAACCCAGGTCCAATTTTGATAACCAGCTCCTTCAATCGAGGTAAAGAGAGCAATCGTCCGCAGGACTGCCCAAAAGGCCAACTTTGAAGTGCAGGGCTATTTCTTCTGGCGCGTCGGATGGAGACCTTCTCGAGACTCCTACTGAAGGGTAGTAGGTGCTCAAAGAATGCGTCCATGTCGTCAGGTGAGTCTATGTTGACGCCATAGACATCGAGTTCCTCGAGAGGCACAGATGATATATGTTCCAGCATCCGTTCGCAAATCCACTGGGAGCAGTTCATCACTTCCAACCTACGGAGAGATGGTAGAGACCCTTTCGGAAAGTCGGGGAGTTGGTCGAGGTGGTTAATTTGGAATAACCGCAGCATGCGTAGGGAGTCGAAGCTCTGCGATGGCAACGAGGAAGAGGAAGGGAGCATTTCATGGCTCTCTCTTTGTTGGATTGACGGTAGGGTTAAATTCTCCAAGGAAGGGAGCGATGCCAAAGTGAGGAACGTCGAGGGAGATATGCTGTCAAACAATGAGACTTTTTGAAGACTTCTCAATGACAGAAGAGAAGAAAGGATTAAGGGGTCTGGCTCTCGACTATCAATGCCAGGAAAGAAAAAGCACCGGAGGTCTGGACAGCGGCTACTCATGGCGGGAAACCAAACTGCCAAGAATTCGTCGTGTTTGAAGACAATTGTCACGGTGTGAAGTGACGAAGGAAGGAACGAGGACGGGCTGGTCATATACAAGGGATTAAAGTCAGAAAGGATGAGTTCACGTAGGTTCGGGAAGATACAAGGAACCAGTAGGGCTAGACTCCGAAGAATCGGCACCCAAAGTTCCTCTTCACGGTCTAGAATCATAAGATTTTTAACGCGACGGAAGTAGGTCATAATCCTCTTCTGGTTACGTTCGACCATATCGTGAAGTAGAACCTGGAAAAAAACCTCATTAATTAACAAAGCTCGAGGAAGGGGACGACATGGACAAAAACACACGTTTTTGGTTTTGGCGGCTTGTAAAACCTGGCTTGGAACGCATCGAATGAGTGAACACACTTGCATCTGACTTCCATAAAGTACATCGAGTGCCCAGTCGCGAAAGCAAGTGGATGTGCGAGCAAGTCGTGCCAAGGTTAGCCTATCCTCAACGTGGACGCAAAGCAACCACTTGAGTTCCGCTATGTCGAATGGTGAACCCATGAAGAGATTTAAGGTTCCACCAAGATTTGCGAGTGTTCAATCCTGAGAGAATGGATGTCAAGAAGGAAAACTCAGTTAAGCGTACCCCAGACGAAAGAAAATCTGACCCTTGCTAAAAGCATCACCTCATGCCCCCCTTTAGCTGCCAGAAACAACACCTGACAGCTTGTAAATGGTATATGGCGGCGGAAATGTCGTGCGAGATTAATAAATGGTGAACAGGCATGATTTCACTTTTTTCGTCGTGGGGTTCCATTGGGGATGGGCGCTAGGCGCTAGAGCAGAGCTATATGGTAAGCTGGACCCACCTGTCCACTCAACTTGAAGTGCCATCACAAAAGTTCCGCAGAAGACTAAATTTTGAAGAAGCTCAGTCCATGTTGCATGTGCGTTATGTATGTATGAATTTACGTGTTAAGAAAAAAGGACGGACAACAAAGCTCGAACCGGAGCAATTATTAGGTCATAACGAGTATCGTACTTGGATGCTTTGAGACAAAGAAATAACGAAAGGGGGAGCGTCATAAGGTCGTAAACGGAGAAAGGTGGAGGGGAATGGAGAAGAATACAATGTAGGCACCACCACAACACAAAATAAAACGTCCACCAGCTCACCAACCTATCTGTCTCCCAACCCAGTACCTAACACCCTCCCACCATCCAAGCACAAACCGCTTCGCTCCATCCTCAACTGCTAAGGGAAATGCCCCCTGTGCCTCATTGTCTTTAGCCGGTGCCCAATAAAAGCCTGCGACCAGTACAACATAACTCAAAATCAAAATGCTTCCCCGATGGTAATTGCTCTTTGCCTCCACAAATGTGTAAGTCATCAAGAACATGCTCAGAATTAAAACCACCACATCCCAGCGTGGGAAAATCAACGTGAAGGTCGTAGCCACTTTGCCCATCTCGGTCGGATTATACCAAGCGCTGAAGGCGACCATGGCGGGGATTTGAAGAAGGCAGACTTGGAGTGCGTAGGCCGAGCCAATTTCCATAGAGAGAGCGATGTTTCCGTTGAGAGCAAAGGAGATGGCGTTCATGAATTCAGTGGTATTTGGAGCGAGGGCGAATAGAGTGATGCCAAGGAACTTTTCAGAGCCGGAACTGTCGCCTAAAATGACATCTACACAGTCGACGAGAAGTTCTGAGGAACCGTCAGTATCAAATCAAACAAGTTCCTGAGGAAAGAACAGACCAGCAATGATAGCATAAAGTACCGTACAAGCCAAAAGCACGCTAGCACTCAACGTCCTACTCCAGTTTGGCGCATCGTGACCTCCATGTCCACCTTCATCACCGCCATGAGGTTTCTGCTGCTGTTGCTGCTGTCTCTGTTGAGCCCGTAAAGCGCTAACAGTGGCAACAGCAACGGCTCTCGTAAACTCGTCCGCCGACATGTTCTCTGGAATCTTTAGATTCGGTTGGTGCTGCTTCACGGCTGCATCGACCGTTTCCTGGGTGAATGAGATGTGCCGTTGAAGGGTAGGTGAGGGAGGAGCAGAAGTTCGGGGATTTGGAGGTGGTACAGTGATCGAAGTCACGGCGCGGGGAGTAGTAGCAGTGCCAGTCGATCCATCTCGCTGAGGAGGAGGGCCCGCACTGCTGGGTCTCCTCCCGCCAATGGAGGGGGCCTTCAATTTCGAGGTGTACACCGAAAGTCTGTGAGTTAGGCTGCCAGTCACAGAATGTAACCCTTGTTGACCTTGTCCTTGCGTTTCAGGGTGCATTACCTGTTGAGGATTCTGCCAGATTTGACTCGCATGCGTTCTCAGGGAGAACCAGAGTCCGATGAGGTAGGATAGAACAAGAATGACGGCACTAAAGTACATGAGCTGCTTCACCGTGCTCTGGTAGAATGGGTCGGAGAGTGGATCAGGGTGCTCATAGTAGCACTGGTTACATCTCCATGGCTGCCCCGGAGCGACAGGGCCGGTAGGACATCCAGTACAAACGAGCTCGAAGTTGCCGTAGGTTTGGTAGAACAGGGTTGGGGCGAGGATGCCGATGACAGCCATGATGAGCATCATTGAGGTGACGCCAGCAGACTTTGCGTTAAATTTCTGCTCTTTTCTAGAAAATAAAAAAGAAAGATGAGTACAAGTGATTTCGAAACAAAATGGCTCTTTACCGCTTGAGGGCGCTACTACACATGCTTAAACCGGGCATGAGGAGAACACCAGCGAGTAGGGAACCAACAAGTGAACCTTCGACCAAAAGACCTTTCCCTAAATGAGACGAATGAGTATCGGAGTCATGAGCATAAGGAAAGTATGCAGCAGACCTTCGACCAGCATCATACCATACAGAATAATCTCGATAAGAGAACCAAACGTCGCGTTGATGACAGCACCCATGCCAATACTGGACTGGGCAGAGATACTGGCAACGGCCTGGCCGATGAAGTAGGACAAGGGGATGATAGAAAGAAGAGACATGAAGAAAACAAGGCCACGGTTAGCAATGGCTCTGAGGAACAAGGAGACTTGTTCCCCTTCTTTCATCCGCTCTTCGACAGCCTCCATAATAAAGTTGCCGTCGATAATGACGAGAACAACAACAGCCAAAAGGTTGACAAAGATGATGTTGACGCCACCCAAAGTGTACTTGTAGTACTCGAAGCCAGCAGCATGATAGGTACAGAGCAATACGGTTGAGTCGCGAACTAGTCCTGGAGCAGACTGCCCAGCTGCCAAGCGCATGCGCTTGACAGAGAAGTGAGAGGGGTTGTTGGCTACGTCTGTCGGACTAATTGTCTCATCGTCATCTCCATCCTGAAGATTTCCATTCTCGGCCTCACGGACGATAGCTTTGGGAGCAGAACAGAAGCGAATGGAGGTAGGATGTTCCCAAAGGTGTTTGACGAGTTGCCAATTGAGTTTGGCCATCGGAACGGTAAGGACGAGCCCCCAACAGATCAGACAGACAAGGAGGAGTAAAGGAGCGATAATGCATACAAATGCAATCCAAAAGGCAATTTGGCCGAGGGTCTTTGAAGATGGAAGACCGTCGAT
This sequence comes from Flagelloscypha sp. PMI_526, assembly GCA_021399455.1. Classification (NCBI taxonomy): domain Eukaryota; kingdom Fungi; phylum Basidiomycota; class Agaricomycetes; order Agaricales; family Niaceae; genus Flagelloscypha; species Flagelloscypha sp. PMI_526. The sequence goes on along the minus strand of JAJTUO010000011.1, from coordinate 245,660 downwards.
GCCCTTATTTGGGTCAGGGAGGGAGACGGCGCCGTAAGATTTGGATGGGACATGGATCTGGGAACTGCCAGGGGAGACAGTCTGAAGGAGAGACGTGTGCTCAGTTGGCGGGTTCCAGGATGCAGTCGCTGCATGAGCAGCGGCAGCATTGGTGGTATCTGGTCGAATGGTATCGCCGCCGGAAGACCCTGCGCTGTCGCCACGCGAGTGACTATCATTGGGAGGCTCCTCATCCTCGCTGGCCTCTGGCCGAGGAAAGTCGATACTGAGACCTTCGACATACTTTCCAAACGGCCAGAGGATATACCAGCCAAGGCCAAATGTTAGCCGATAAAACTGTAAGCTATCGGGAAGGAAGTAGAGAAGAAGCGAGACGAGCAGGCAGACGGCGGAGAGCCACCAGCCAAAGAATATAATCCAGAAAATATTACCCGGAGAAATATGACGCTCTGCCTGAGAAGAAGGGACATTGTGAAGGGCTTCGTCTGCGTGTCGCTGGACCGACCGCGACTTCTTGTAGAGCGCAGGTTTCCAGATGGGTAAGCCGAACGGATGTTGCACGTTCATGAGAGACTGACGATCCTTGAGAGTAATGGGGTCTATTTCGCTGCCTGCCAGTTCCTCCTCTGGGTCGATGGGATTGCCTACGCTGTCTCGGTCATTTCCTTCGGAATCTTCTCCCTCTTCAGCCTCCTCTTCTTCATCACGTGCTTCGCTTAAAGCCCTGCTAGCAATGCTAGTAGAGCGCTTTGTGGTAGGAGCGGCAGCAGAGGAAGCGCTGCGGTACATCCGGCGAGACGCTGACGGTGTCGCAGCCGGCGAAAAATAAGACGAATTTCCGCTCATATGGTGAGAAGGCGTGTCTACAGCGCTCCATGGCCGATAGGATGTCGGCGGAGAAGATGATCCTTGAGCGCTGCCCTCAGCCTGCGAGTGCGACATTCCTAGAACATGAACGTTGGTACCAGGTTATATATCTCACACCAAGAGACGCTCATTGCCCATTCTCTCTTTCTGCTCTCATGTTCATTTCTAGTCGAAATATCCTTTACTCAAAATTATGTGCTTACATTCACTCTCAGAACCCTCATAGCCCAACACGAGGCTCACAACCTCAATTTGGAAAGCTCGCCTTTGTAGCCTGACCACTGGATCACCTTGACAAACCTACAGTGATTTTTTTGTATTGGTCATGTATGACCAACCTATTTGAAACTATGTTGGCTGACACAAAGCACTGATCGAGCCCTTGTGGATAGCCCCATTCACTTATTTTTTCTCGTTTTTTCGTATCTTCTGAGTAAGAGGGTCTAGCGTTCCGCGTTGTACCTACCATTCTTCGCGCTCTACTAAGCGGTTGCCTACCGCAATATAAAAGCTGGTTTAAACGGACTTTCTGTTCAGAAACATCCTGTTCATTCTTCTCGTTGTAAACATGCCTGGTTATCAAGCCCTCAACATTCCCTTCTCTCATGCTACAGCTCACTTGACTGTCTTTGGAATCGCAAATATTCCTAGCATCGTAAACTTTTCTTCCCTCGTCCCATCTCATTCTAACAAAATCCATCCATTTCATAGGCTCCAGCATCTGCATTCCTCCAGCCAGTCCTCCCTGGACGGGACAATCTCCTTCCAGCAAGCTACTCATTCCTCATCTCCAATGGCAACAAGAAGGTGCTCTTTGATTTGGGACCGCGTAAAGATTTAGAGAATCTTTCTCCTATTTCAAGAGGGTACACTGAGATCATCAAGTGGAATATTACCAAGGATATCACGGATCGTCTTCACGACGCTGAGACGCCACTGGACGCGATCAACGCAGTTATATTCAGGTGTGCATCCCACCGCTCTTTACCGTTCATGTGTAGCTAAAAGCACTGGGGGTGTACTAGTCACGTTCATTTTGACCATGTTGGTGACATGTCCAAATTCCCATCGTCCACCGACTTGTACATCGGACCGGGCACAGTCCGCGATATATACAGCCCGGATACAAATCCGAACGGCACGCTCCTGGCGTCAGACTTCGCGTATGTTCCCTCCTACCTATTGGTTCACGTTGCCGTAACTAACTATTTTTTGGAAGAAATCGCACAGTGACGGAGCTGTCCTTCGACAAGACAAACACCAAAATTGGAGGTTTCAAGGCTTTGGACTATTTCAAAGATGGTTCATTTTACCTTCTCGATGTGCCCGGTCATATGCCAGGACACCTCGCAGCAGTCGTCCGGGTGAAACCAACCACTTTTGTTTTTTTGGCTGCCGATTCGTTCCATCACGTGCGCCTTTTTTACTTTCCTGGAATTTCATATCTCCAGCTTTTTACTTCTCACCTTAGGCAGCACAAGTCCGCCCAACAAATCCACTTCAAAAATCTGTCCCGATCCCCTTGGAAGTTCTCGAGTCAGCTCAGAAAAATATCGATACAACATATTTCCGTTCAGGAGGAAACGACTCTGCCACTTTCTTTGATCTTCATGCTCGCTCTGGACCCTTCTTCGACGTCCCTGAAACCGGATTCTACTCTGACCCCGCCACTGCTCGTATCTCACAGCGAGGGGTCCAGGCCTTTGATTCAAATGACGATGTGTTCGTTTTGGCGACGCACGACTCAACAGTTTATCCATTCGTTGAAGAGGAAGGTGGAACCATTTTCAATGAATGGAAGGAGAGGGGTTTGAAAGAAAAAGCGACTTGGTTGTTTTTGAACAAGAGCGAGGTTAGCGGAGCTTGGAGGCTTTCGGCTAGTGCTTGAGTAACCTTGGTTCTTTGAGGCATAAACCAATGCTAGAGCAGAAACAACTTACCAAGCGTTAACATTCTAATTCTCCGTAGCATGCTTTCAAGTGCGACTCCCAATCCGAACCTCAGGAGCTGAGCTTTTTGAGAGACGGGCGCCGCTCAGTGGTTCTCGCGTTGCAGTCCTTTGAATTTCTGGCATCATGATGCCCCTCTTGGATCCTGCCGCAAGAAACCCTGTTCCCAATCACTGCAAACTTGGATGATCGTCGCTTGGCCTTGTTTCACTTGTGCGCGCAAGTTTTTGTTAAAATCTCTCTCCCTTTTTCCATTTCGTTTCGTGACTCCCCCTTCCAACTTCTCAACACTTGCCCTGTCTGAAATTTTTGTCGTTATGAGAGAAGTAAAAGTTAATTTTCTATTTTTATTTATCCAAGCTTGTGCTTTTTGGTCTGGGACACACGCAAGTTTAACGGACGGACCAGTAAGTAGGATCCAGCTCTATTATCATTTCTTCCCCTTCTCTACTGTATATGAACTAATTCTCGTTGGTAGACGGGCGACTCTACGTCAACAGCAACCACTGGATCTCCTCCCTTCCAAATTAATACCGACGACGTCGCCTTCGCGGCATGGAATGGCACCCCATTAAACAGTCCCCAGTTTACACTTGGAATACACAAAGATGCAACATCCTGTCATCTATTCCCGCCTGCCTTTCAAACTAGTATACAAAGTATTGGTGTGTACCACGATTATGTTTGCCATTTTTGGGAGTGAGTATTTTTTTTCATCCACGGTGATACTAGTACTTATAAAAACGATACCTGAAAGCAATCAAATGTGTCATGGCGATGCTCTCGCCGTTCCTTCTACACCAAGTACAACCTATCCTCGAGATCTCACCACCTTCAAATCGGGCCAATGGAACAAAAAACTCCTCACATTTCGTTGCGTTGGTCCCGACGAACAGGAACACAAGGAGGAGCCTTCCACACCCGTATTCCAAGTAGCAACCACTTTGACGTGGGACTTGGGTGGAACAAAGGGAGAACAATACAAGGGAATGGCGGATGATCCTAATGCGTGCTTGCCGATTCATGTAGATGAGTATACCTACTTGGGGGTTGGTGATGTGGCTCAATGTTATTTCTGGGGGTACGTTTGTCCAACGTGAAAGGTTACCTTTTTCTAACTTTTATCCTGTCTCTTCTGCTTAGATTAGCAGATTGCTCCCGCATGCCATTAGAGATTGTGTACCCTGGAGAAGTGTCTACTCCAGTAGGTCCTCCTGCGCGTGCCAATTGGCGTAGTTTTCGATACATACGATGTAAGGAGGTTCTTTCATCAGTTACCAGGTTAACCACATACTCAAACAACAACAATCCATTGCCTTACCAAGACCAACCATCCGCTTTCGCAAGTTCAGACGCCAAAGCCAACCTCGCCATTGATGCTGCCTCTGGAGCTGCGTCCAGCGGGTTCTCCTCTTCATCTCCTGACGAAATTACTTGTCCCCAATCAGACAGTGCCAAATGGAACACTATCATCGTCGGGCTTCTTTCAGGAAACCTCCTTATTCTTATTGGCATCCTGGGCGTGAACCTCACGGGATACTTGCAGGAAAAACGGAAGACGCGGTCTTATGCTCCTGTGTATGGGAAGGAAAGTGAGTTTCGAGATTAATGCCGAGGAGAAACGGAGCATCGCTAGCATTCTCAGTTGGATTTATGTCCTGTCCACCTGATTATAGGTATCCCACCCCTACTATATTTACTGGCTTTTCAATTTATTCAAATGATGCTTGTACTCTTACCTTAACCCAACATTTTCTTTTGTTTGCAACTCTTTGGCCCATCGGGTGAGGTCATACAACTGGTCGGGAACTCGATCTGGACCAAGTCTTGATGAAAAAAGGATGTTGAGATTGTACTTCCAAATATGATCCTCGAGTTATTCTCTTTTGCCGCCGTATATACGACCGATCAGCCTATTCTACAGGAGTTTATTTCGGTGATAGGGGATAAGACGAGCATTGACTAAGTGAACCGCAACCCACTCAGTGCCGAAACTGTCCTACAACCTCCACAAACACCTGGTCAAATACCATTGGTTTCGGCCTTACGTGGGTTGCGGTACCCTAGTCATTGTTTCATTTCACTTCCTCTCATCCCCTACCACCGGGAAAACGCCTACGAAGTAGGCTGCAGCCCGACAAGCATGTGTAATACCCCAAAAGGGCTGATTCATGATCACGGTCCCAACCACATCGGTTCCTCTGGGTGACTCGAGTGCAAGATTGATATCTCATTTCGAAATCCCTTAAAACTTCGACATTTCGTCTACTCTTGTCCATCCAAACCACTATGACCGCCAACTTGGAATCTCAAGCTGCTCTGTTTCGCTCTCTCCACCAACCAGGCAACCCAGTCATACTGTGTAACATCCACGATATTACCACTCTCTCCCTTGTCGCTCAGCATCCCAGCGTCAAAGCACTTGCCACTGCATCCTATGCAGTTGCAGCTAGCAATGGAACTGAAGATGATGCTCTCACTCTAGAGGAAAACCTTTCTGCCCTTACATCTATCGCTCTCGAAGCGAGCAAGAAGTATCCTCATCTCCCGTTGTCTGCCGACATCCAGGAAGGATATGGAGATAGGCTAGAAGAAGTCATCGAGAAACTCCTCGACCTTGGTATAGTTGGTTGCAACCTCGAGGATTTAGATCGTGCGACCCAGGATCTGTACCCACTCGACGTTGCTTGCGAACGCATTCGACGTGTCATGCGTGTCGCAGAATCCAAGGGCGTACCTTCGTTTGTGGTGAACGCGAGAACAGATACCCTTCCTCAAGGAGGAAGTCTTGCAGACGCAATTGCTCGCGGTCAGGCTTACCTTGCCGCAGGTGCAACCACTACGTTTGTCTGGGGTGGAGGTAAAAGGGGTGGAATGTCGAAAGCTGAGGCTGAACAGGTTTGTGAAGCTGTTGGAGGGAAGTTGAGTGTAATGAGGAGCTTTCCGAATGGGTTGAATTCAGCGGAGCTGACAAAAGTTGGTGTTTCGAGGATCAGCGTTGGCCCTACCTTATATATAAAGGCTCTTGCCGCATACAAGCAGGCCATAAATGACGTACTCACTTGATAGCACGTAGTAAATTTCGATATATCTACTTCGTTACATCAAAAAGTTGTTTTTCACCACGCTCTCAAACATGTTCAATCCAAATTTGACCTCTTAGTAGATTAAGTGGTATGTTGAGGACGAAAGCGATCTTGAGGCAATTGTTTTGTCCTCCTATTCACACGGATGCTTCTTGGATGTTTCACAAGGTCTTGAGGTAACGGCTCCAGGTGCATGCTTTGATCGGTTGTCGTTGTTCAGCAAAGGACCTAAGTTTGATGTGGTATATGCTTGGTTTGTTCGTCCATCTTCGCGAGAACCCGCGGCTGTCCTCTTATGATTTTCTTCATAATTCACCTTCCTCTGACTTTTTCCCCGCCAACTTTTCAACTTTTTATCGACCTTTGCGCCGCCCAGCGTCAGGTCCAAATGTTTTGACTCGGGCGAGATCGACGTTTCACCTGAGCGCTTCCCCGCAAAACATCATGGAATTCATGGTTTGATGTGAAAATAGGAGAATCTGCACTTTATAAAACTCTAGATCCCTATGCCCAATCTTTTATTTGATTCCTTTTTTTTCCCCACTGTTCGCGGCACTATGAATCGCAGGCTGTCGGTTTTCTTATTTTCCCTGCTTTACGCTTCCGTACAGTGGAATGGTGCACGAGCGGCTTTGACCGATATTTCGGTAAATAAGTGTGTCTCTATGTTCATCTTCCACTTGTCTCACATCCCACCAACAGACCGGAGGCACAAGTGCAATATCCGATCCCACACCAGTTTCGACATCCGACCCTCCAGCCATCAGTCTCAACGTTGAAAACACGGCAATGTTGGCATGGACAGGTGCAATTTCTGACAGTCGTGAATTCGCTTTGGACAAATTCCAGAACACGAGTAGATGCGTTCGATTCCCGGACGAATTTACGACCACAATATCAAATATCGGGGTATATAATGACTATACTTGTTATTTCTGGGAGTAAGATTATTCTTTTGGATGTTTTATTCCCTAGTGCTAATGTCTATTACTCTTCGAAAGCAACCAGCTATGCCGCGGAGACGCACTTGCTGTCACCGCTATGTCCAGCACAACTTACCCCCTTGACCTTACGACACACAAATCTGGGCAATGGAACGACAAAATCGTTGGATTTAGTTGTATCCTTCCCAACGGTCCAAAAGTCTCATCAGAATCCGATTCCACGCACATTTTCGAACTCTCCGCTCCGATGAACTATACTGTAGGTGGTCTATTGAGGGCAATGTCTGGAGATATTAGAGAATGCTTGAACATGGATGTTCCAATTTGGGATAAAATTTCGATGATTTCGAATGATGTAACGTGCTACTTCTTCCGGTGGGTCTTTTTTGAGAGAAGGTTCCAAGAAGTTGATTTCGATATTTTCGTAGGTCTTCAGATTGTACTGGAACTCCAGAACATTATGGGCCTGGTGAGGACGGCAATTCGCTGCCCGGTGCGCACTATCAGGCGGATTGGCATAGTTTTAGATGTGTTCGAGGTAAGCCCTTTACTCGGTTTCTTCTCCCCTTCCCCTGCCTCTTCCCTCTCGCATTTTTTCTTTGCCTTTGTTAATGTCATACTGATGGGAGCACAAAAAAGACCCTATCGACACAGGCATAACCCTATCGGGTTCAGGTCCAATCGTCATCCCCGGTTTCGCTGCTGCAGACTCGAAATCTGACAACAAAGTTGCCGCTGTCAACTCCGGCTCGCTCGTCTCTAGCGCCGCCTCAGACTCATGCAACTGTCCTTCCTCTGAATCGAACAGCGAAACTCCATGGCATACAATCACCACCACGCTCCTCTCTGCCAATCTCCTCATTCTCCTCGTCATCTTAGGTTTCACAGTCACGGGCTACCTCCAACGGCGAAAGCAAGACAGGGCATACCTTCCCGTTTTCGAGAGAGATAGGGATGTTGGTGGTTTCATTGGGGTGCCGGAGTTCAAGGATTAATAGTACTGTGCTAAGTGAGTTATTATTTCCAGTTTAACTTATGTAATCGAGGGAAGCCTTCAGTTTTTCTCTTAAATCATTTATTCTTCAGCCCGTTATGTGTGGATTGCAGTGCTAGTCGGAAAACTTGTGGACTCCCAAACAATCGCCCAAAGAGTGTTGAGGTAATTTGGTCAAGATATGACTACAACATCAAGGCCGGGTGCCTATCATAACTCACAAAATGGCGTTGTTCTACAGTGTGTCCTAATCAATAAGGATCACTGACAGATGCGATGTAACTCTTCTGTACAGAGCTAGCGTGACAATACTGTCTGTTCAGCTGACACCCAAGATCACCGCATTTTTTGTCGACCTGCTTGTTCCCATATCTTTCTAGAGAAGCTGTACGTCTCATATTTCTGAGAATCTGACGTATTGTAACCTTACTTTTCAGATGGCCTCAATTGACCTTGCACCAGAGCTTTGGGCTGAGGTCTTCACTCATTGCACCAAACTGGACATGGCACACATGATGCTCGTCAACTCCCGCTTCGTTGAGGTCTCGCAGAATGCTCTCTATCGCAAACTAACAATAAGAGGGACATCCGCCCCTACCACTATTGCCTTGCTGAATCGCCCTCATTGCGCAAAACGCCTGCGCCATCTTGTTATGGACATGCACTGTGTCGCCAATATTTTCGAGGATTGGCCAGATGGGTCGTCTACCATTACAACGCTTCTGGACGTTTTAAAATCTTCAGGTCTTCTACGATTGGATATGGTCGAAGTGCGATACCCTCGCAGCCCTGACTTCGATCCCACGTTGCTGGAATTCACGCGATTACCAACACTACAATACTTGAAAATCGTCCTCCCACCGTTTGGAAGTCCAGGGGAGTTGATTCAGGTATTCCGATCAAGGGTATTGCGTGACCTGGAAGTGTCCGTACCTGGGTTCTTGTTGATACTGCCGGACGTCGTAAAACCTTATACATATGTTCGTCCGGCTTTGGACACTTTTAGCGTCCGAAAGGACGCAACATATTGGAGAATATTAGCTCAATATGTCGACCTCGGAAGACTAAAACGTCTTGCCGTTTGGGATTCTGAGAGGCGTGTGATGGATCTCAAAAAGGACTGGGGGGATTTGGTGACCATATCTGCGATGACGTTGGAGGTCTTGTCGCTCTGGTTGACCAAAAACATTCTAAGTTTGTTTATTTCATCATTCTCACGTCCTCGAATCCAATAATAACAACCCTTAGGACTTGGTTTATCGGATTATATCGAATCCATTCCAGGTTTTCCCGTTTTGCATACTTTATCCCTCCTCTCGATAAATAGCAAGGTAGGAGCTGTGTCCGAGTGGCCTGCCGCCCTTATCCCTATCATAAAGGCTTTCTACAAGCGCTCTCCATCTCTTCAACACCTCCGAGTTTATTTCTATGATAAGTCAATCGTTGACCTGCACGGTTGGCTTCTCCCAGGAGTGCCCTTTTCCAATTTCGCTGCCGAAATAAGAGAGTTAACCAATATCCAAACGATCATGATTGCATTCGACATCGTGCCTCTCAATGCCATACAGGAAGTGACGGACTCGATTGTTCAAATGTTCCATCCGGTTCGACCCCAATTGGAATTTAACAGTAAGCATTCTCTGAGTACATTAATATGCGCTAAAATGATGCTCTGTAGTGAGATGGGACTCTGCTTGGCCTTTTTTTGATGACGATTTAGACGATTCGTAGATAAACTGTGACCTAACTCTTTAGTCAGTTGTTACCTAATAGACTGGAATCTTGGTGTTTGCTTGTACGTTCACGATTTCTATTCAACTTTTGGATATCTGGAAAATATTTTAAGGTTTAACATTTGCATGCCTATGGATGTCTCTCATCCATCCTTCACCTCCGAATGTGATAAAAAACGACAGCTGCACAGATCCTCTCTCTTAAAGATACCAATGATTTCTTCACTCAATCTTGGTTGAAACCACTGTGCAAACAACTAACCGTTGAAGAGCCTTGTCTGTTACTTGTGTTCTGCAAAAGGTTTGCAACAAGCAAAAAATACAGGATCTGTGCTCTTCGTTTGGTTCGTCAATACTCTTTGAATAAGATGCACATACCATAATTGAACCTGAGACAAAACTGAACTCACTTGCCAGGGGGGATAACTAACTGCTGCAGCCCATTTAAAAATCTCGTGCAATATTTCCGTGGGGAGATTAGGGAATGGTTGCACTGGAAGAGCTAATAGTCGCTCGAGTACCTCTGTCACGTTCTTGAGATCCCTCGCACGATTCAATGAGGTCTGAGTTTCTGTGTGGAAAAAGAAATTGGTGCGACCTCTTTGCTCGAAAGCATCCAGGGTTGTAACACAGAGACCATAGGCTCGTCTAAGCCAGGGTTCTTCAAGGAGGGGCGAACGGTATACTGTCCTAGAGAGATATTGCTGGAGATTGTCGGCGACATCTTTTTCTACTTCAGCCAGCATGTAATTTTTGACTGGTTTCAAGATAATTCTGTTACGCAGATTAAAGGATGGAAAAGCAGTGGTCATGATTCAGCCAAGCCAAGCGAAGGGTGGGTTTAGAACGACGGGTCGTCTACTTGAAAGAGAATTCTCAGAGCTCGAGCTTAGAATTGAGAACCGAGGAAAGTCCTGCTCAGGAAGTGCAGCCGAATTTGACTGGATGCAGATGGGTGTGAGCAGCTGGTAGTGAAAGTGAGAATGAAGCTTCGATCCGCAAACCATGTTATGTAATTTATCTAGGTTGTGGACGAGACCAACCTTGACAAGCAAGGTAATGGAATACATTCACACGGCCGAGGGTGAAACTTGGAAAACGCGTGTAATTTATGTATCGTAAGTACAAACACATAGATATATTGGACAAATGCACCTCCATCCTACAACAACAGCAAGCCATTTCCCGCAGCAACACATTTCCGTCATTAACACATACATACATAGTTTGAATAACATATATAGTTCGTGGAGAAAACGGATCTAACGCCTAGGAGAACCCAAAGAACCTGAACCCTAACTCTAAAAACCATTTCCGACACTTTCACTTAGTCAAACCTTGTGGGTATCCGGACGACCCTGAAAAGACTGGTCAAGGGGTTGTCTCAGAAAGAAGGAAACACGAGATATGAAAATGCACAAGGTACAAATAGGCGTAAACGCCATTTCGACATTTGCAAATAGAGGTAAAGAGTAAGTATTCTATCACTATTCTGCATTCTACAACTTTAATTATTGGACCAACGCTAGCCAAGAGCTGCACACTTAAAAGACATTAGTGAACAATAAAGCGTATGTTTCGGATTATGCATCTGTCATCGAGGTATCTGCATTATCTGCAACTTCCATTGCATTCTCTGCTTCTTTCAACAAGGCCTCTGCATCCTTCATTGAGGTATCTGATGACATATCTAGGGTCCACTTTATTTGCGAGAAAACGGGTATCACATCGTCGACTGTTGGCCAAATGCCACCTCCAGAATCATTTTTATTGCCCTCTGCAAAATCTAAATAGAGACGGTTAGAATCGCCTTTGAGCAAGGAAAAGTGGAAAGACACGAACTGAAGGCTGAACCGGGTAAATCGAATGATAATTCACAAGTAAAAAATTGGAATTTGGATTGATAGAACTTCGGGGGCTTGGAGACCTTGAAGGGCGATCCAGGGACAATTAAGAAGATTAGTTGTATAGGAGCCCCTGGATATGCTCGTGTCGTCAATCTTTGAAGACCCTCTGTCTTCATGGTGTGTTTGAATCCAATAGACATTTGGAAGGCATGTAGAGTTTTCGCAGAGTCGTTGCCATGAAGAAACCCATCGAAGGTATGGTTGTTCGCCTCTGCTGGAACATAGTATTTTCCTAGGTCATATGTCGCGCTCTTTGGGGTGGTGGACAGGAAGATGGACATTGGGCGCTTCTGGATAGACAAGGTTTGAATCTTTATTCCAGAATCTTCTCGCCATGTCCGATGCAGTTCGTCTCCAACCTCTTTCATTTGGCATAGTGTCAATCCAACGCCATTTGCAATTGCGTCATGGCAGAGGGATTCGAAGACCCATCCTTTCGCGGTGCCGAGGTTTCGATCTGCGTGGAGGGTCACGTAAAATTCGTGCAGGGGCCTGCGTCGGTTCTTCTGATATGCCCTAGTAATCAGGCGCATAACGGTTAACGAACGGACGCGATACCGAATGGTGTCCCGTGTGTAAGCGAGATCTGGGTCAGGGATGATATGGGGTTCGCTGATGCAGATAGCATGGGAAAAGGAATTCGTGGAGGGCGTGCTATGCTGGATAATTTTGAACATTTCGGAAAGCTCTGTGGAGGAGAGCGCGTCGATGTGTTGCATCGCATTGTCCAGGAATGACCGGTTCCGGGAGTTGGAAAAATCATGCAGTTCCCTCATGTTTGGCCCTATAATATCCAGTGACATAGAGAGCTCGTCCTTTTGTGACTGGGAATTGATATCATAACATCCAAACAACCTATAACCAATGAGTTAAAGAAACAGATCCATTAATACACTGACTCTTCGATTTTAGGATTGTCTAGGACAATCCGGTGGGCTCTCAAGTTTTTCCTAAACTTTTGTTGTCCATCTGCATGCGGGGAAGCAGCACCAATGCACCATACTTTTCTAGCCTCCCCGACACCATGGTCGAGAATGACATCCAAATCCACAAGAAAAGTCAAGCCAAAGAGCGCAGAGGCATCAACTATAGAAACTAGCTTCGTTTCAGAAGTGAAGACGCCTTTCGGTGTGTGAAAGTAGAGCACGCCCTTCATCAGAATGAGAATAGGGTGCTCGAGTGCGAGAGAGATAATGAGGTAAAGTAGGAGCAGGGTTGACTTGCCTAAAAAGAAAAGACTTAGAAGCACCTCTTATAGACTATAAATGAGGCACTAACCAATGCCTGGGGTCCCGAGGATGAGGCAGCCATAAACTTCGGCCAACCGTCGGTCAGGTTTAGACGCAACATGAAAAAAGCGTTCGCGTTTCGCTTTGATCAGAGTGAGGGCCCGGATGTACGAATCAAATACATATAGTATATCTTCCCTTAGGCCAATCCCCTCGACGTTGAGCGAACGAAGGCCACTGGAAAACTGGGCTCTCTGACCCCAAAAATTACTATATAGTGTTAGCTGCGAGCGGTGTTTCTTGTCGGCGCGAGTAAACCCTAGCTCTGCAAGATCATCATCGGAAATAGGCGAGTAGTCTTTGGGACCTTCGATGAGCTCAAGTAGGTTTAGGGGCGCAGTTGTAGTCATGGTTGAGGATGTCACAACCAATGAACTGCTTCCGTACTTATCTGTATATTGCTCTCATCTCAGACTTTAGAATCCTCGTATACGCACCTTTGGCCTGTTCATTCTTGTTCCCGCCTCGCTCAGTGTTTCAAATGGGCTGAATTAGAACATGGGAAACGAGAGGTTCTGCAACAATGTAACTATCAACAAGTATGTGTGGCTTTTTGAATTTACCAGGAAGTGCGGCGACTATCGCGGTCGACGAAAAGGAACGCGAATTCTACGGTGCACCCCACCGGACAAAAATCAAGAGTTGTGAATAAATCATGTATGATCATGCAAGATCATGCATGATCATGCACGATCTTCCACAATCATACAAACACACAACATCATCATACAAGATCATACAAGATCATGCATGATCTTGTATGAAGTAAATCTTGTGTAAAATTCCAAGGTCGTGCATGATCATGCAGGATCATGCGTGACCTTGGAACACAATAGCGAGCTGCTAGATCATGCGTGATCATGCATGATCACGCATGATCACGCATGATTTCACCTAGTTGTGTTGCTCCTAAGGATAATTTTCTTTTCTAATAAAATTCGTTTTATTTAGTAGCTTATTTGTACATAAATTCATTCATAGAATTTGATACTCTTCTCTTACTATCATGACAGACAGTGTCGCCGTGCTAGATCAGCTACGCTCGAGCTACTATTCCCTCTCCGCTGCAGTCCAAGAAGGTGTTCATGCTTTTGTAGGCAATGAGAGCCGCCTAGTAACGTTACGTGAGGATGTGTTTGCCTTTATGCAATATGCCGAACGTGTCAGAAGGATCTTGGTTCGTGCCTAAAATTTTCACTAAGAAAAACTAGCCCAACGTGAATAAAACAGGAGCCAGATGTACTCTCACAGGAAGAATATGCTCAGCTCGAGCAAGGAACCCATGCGTGGCTCCTCCAAATTGATACAGAGGCCCAAAAGGCCCAGGATATGGCCGACGGTAACCGGCCAGAAGTGGCCTACAAAACTCGGACAGGAAGGCGAGGACGTCCGAAGATAGAGGTCCACCCAGGTCTTTTAGCGGAAGGATTACAGCTGCGGGGAGGTCCGTCAACACTCACTGGAGTGTCGTGGAACGACCAGGAGGAAACTCTCAAACAATACAACGTCTGAGGAAGGAAGAGAGAGTGTGGCTCAAGGTAGTCAGATTGACTAGCTACAAGCTAAGGAATACAACTGTAACTACAACTACTTATATAGTCCATAATGAGTCATACGTACTAACATGCATAAGGGAGTCATAAGTAATGAGGCGCAGCCTCCAGAAGTAAAACAATGAGAAAGTAATAGGAAACCACAAGACAAATGCAAGGATACTCCATGAAACAATAAGTGAAACATAATCGGAAACAACCATGAAGAAACAACCCGTAGTCCATGAGAGAGCAGTACTGTGCGCAGCCTCAGCCTGCACAGTGATCAACACAGCCTTGTGACCCATGACCTAATCATATCACCTGACTCTCAGATAAAGGGAATGAAAAGGAAATGAATAATGGAAAATAGGTGTTCCACGACATTACCCCCTTTCTAAGAATCATTCTCCGAATGAATCCTCAGTTGATTTGCCATTGGATGAGGGGTAAGAGGACGAGGAGGACGAGGGGAATATAGGTCTGGCCAGCGAAGTTCATTCTTGATGGGACGAGAGGGTGGTCTGCGAAGGGAATTGGTAGGGAACCAGACAAACCTCTGTCCTCTATTGGCATCAGACTCGATCTGCACATAATTCTCCTCATACGAATTGTCCAAAGTCCGAGTCTCGAATTCCTGGAGAGTAACCACCGCTACCAATGTTCTGGAGATCCAATCTACCGACTTGTCAATGTAAATGTACTCGAAGACAAAGTCGTCATGATGAGGGTAGGTGGTGATCCTCCATAGATATCGCTGAGGACCATTGGGAGCTTCAAAGAACTGTTCCCTAATGAAGTCCAGGGCCCTGGCTCGGCGGGGGAAGGAATGACGGGGTTGATCAGGAACGGGATTGGGGTTTCCAGTCTGGACAGTGGCATATCCAGCATAGTTAAGTCCTTCCACACGAATAGGGAAATCCTTGGTGAGTTCATTGAGGACGGGGATGGGAACAAACATGACAGGCATTGTGATGATAGGGGTTGCTTTTCTGAATATAGAAGGGCAGTAGGGTTGAAGAAGGGAACAGGTCTCCCTTTTTGTATCTTCAAAGTCGCTTCGATTGTCGAATCAAAAACGCTTCAGTGGGAAGGGAACTGTCAACCGGCTCGACATCCGATGAAACAGGAGTGGAGAAGAAGTTGTCAGGGAAGATCGATCGGGGAAACTCGAGGAAACGGGTCTTCTTTGTTACTGGAAAGTCCTGGGGAAAACGTTTCTTGTAGGCCTCTAGGGTGGCTTTTGAGTTGGTGAACTGAGCTGCCGTTTCCCATGAGGATTCTTCAATCGGATAGCCTTTCCATTTGACCTTGAACTTCCAGATCGATCGTTTTCCTTTCTTTCCAAAGTCCTTGTGATCTAGGATCTTTTCGACTTCCCACTCAGGCTTTGGTCCTTCAACGTCAGGAGGGGGACGTGAGAGGACTTCCTTCTGATGTTCTGCCTCGGGAGGGACATATCGGGACAAGATGGCTTCATTGAAGACAGGGTGAATAGTCTTCCATTTGGGAGGGATGTCCAGTTTGAACGATGACGCTCCGACCTTCTTGACAATTTTGAAAGGCCCGACACGCTTTTCATCCAACTTCTTGGAAGGTCGGGTAGTAGTGATGTTGGTAGCTTCAATCATCACTTTTTCTCCAACCTGGAAATCCTGAGACGGTCGACGCTTCTTGTCATAGTCCTGTTTCATCGCATCTGCAGCAAACTTTAAAGCAGACTGAGCGTCTTCCCAGGAACGTTTCATCCTTTCGGCAAACTGTGTGGCAGACTCGTTGGAAGTGTCACGTCGAAGATCCATTCCCATGTGTGGATGTCTCCCAAGGTTCAGAAAGAACGGGGAATAAGAAGTAGAGCGATTGACCCGATTGTTGATCGCAAACTGAGCCATGGAAAGCCATTCTGCCCAGTCATCTTGTCTGTAATCAATCCAGGCTCGAAGGTACTTCTCAATCTCGGTGTTCAAACGTTCAGTCTGTCCATCGGTCTGAGGATGATATGCTGTAGAAGGATTGTGCTCGATCTTCAGGAGTTTGTAAAGTGCCTTTGAGAACTTGGACGAAAACTCTTTTCCTCGATCACTGATGAACTTCTTGAAAAGGCCAAAGTGTTTCCAAACATGATCTCTGAACAGACGTGCCATGCCTTCCGCAGTGCAACTCATAGTAGAGGGGACCACAATGATGTATTTGGAATGCCTGCAGACGAAGACGCAGATGGCATCAAAACCATTGGATGGGGGAAGAGGACCAATGATGTCTCCTGAGACGAAATCCCAAGGTTTCTGAGGAATCTCATTGGGTTGGAGAGGGGCTGCCAATGCCTGGTGTCTCGGATTGTCATGTTGGCACCTGTCACAGGCCTTGACATATCTCATAACCTGTCGCTGAAGGTTAGGCCACCAGTAGTTCCGCTGAATGAGTTCCGTTGTCTTGTGTCCTCCTGGATGACCTGTGATCGCTGTGTCGTGATGGTTGAAGATGATGCGTTCTCGGAGAGAGGAATCCTTGGGAACATAGACCATTCCCTTGTAGGTAATGATGTTGTTGGTCTCCTTGTAGTTAGTTCCTTTGGAATCGTCCTTAAGTCCTTGAATGACACTGGCTTCAGCCTGTTGTCTTCGTTTCCTGATTTCTGAGAGAATGTCTTCTTCATCCTTGAACGACAGAGAATTCAACTTCTGGAGAAAATTCAGGTTGAGTGCGAAAGTTTCATCTGTGAATCCCGGAAGTTGTCCAACTTCGAAGAAATTGGTGTAGCGAAAAGACTCTGGTTTGAGCAGAATGACGTTGGAATTGTCGTTCTTACCCCCTTTCGAAGATTCCGGCCCACGGGACAGGAAGTCGGCGACCTGATTAAGCTTTCCTGGTTGGTGACTCAATTCATAATGATAATCCTGGAGATCTGAAAACCATCTGGCTTGACGACGATTTAACTTCTGAGGTTCTCTGAAATATTGGAGGTTTTTGTGATCTGTCCAAATTTCAAATTTCCCTGCGCCTTGTAAAAGTTTTCGCCAGTGTTGTAGAGCCTTCATTATTGCTAACAGTTCCTTGTCGTAGATCTGATAATTTCTCTCAGACTCGGAATGTGTCTTTGAGAAAAAGCCAAGAGGACGGGATTTTCCATCGATGATTTGGTGAAGCACAGCACCAGAGGTAGTGTCTGAAGCATCTGTTTCCAACCTGTAGGAAGCCTTGTCATCTGGAATAGCCAAAACCACATTTTCCCTAACTCTTTGTTTCAAAAGTTCAAAGGCCCGTTGTTGTTTGTCTGTCCATTCGAAGACTTTGTCCTTCTTCAACAATTCATTGAAGGGTCGGGTGATTTCGGCAAAGTCCTTAATAAAATCTCTGTAGAAGTTGCAGAATTGAACGAAACTGCGGGTCTCCTTCAAGTTAGACGGTGTTTTCCAATCATCAATGACCTTGGTTTTCTTTGGATCCATACGAAGTGTGCCTTCCGAAACGATTAGACCTAAGAACGGAGCTTCCGGGACCTCCCATAAGCATTTGGATAGCTTTAGGTAAAGGTTATTGTCCCTGAGACGGTGAAGAACTTCCCTGGTGACGTCTCTGTGGACCTTCATGTCTTTAGAGGCAATCAGAATGTCGTCCATGTAGATGATTAGCTTCCCATCTCTGATGAGATCATGGAAGATTTCGTTCATCATCTTCTGGAAAGTAGCCGGTGCGTTGCAAAGACCAAAATACATGACCAGAGGTTCGTAAAGACCGCGGTTGGTAATGAAAGCCGCTTTCCATTCGTCGCCTTCCTTGATTCGAACATTGTTGAATCCCCAACGAATGTCCATTTTTGTGAAAATTTTGGACTGTTTCAAACGGTGGAGGATATCTGAAATCAAAGGGAGGGGATACCGATTTTTGACAGTGATGTCGTTGAGCTTTCGGTAATCTTGGATGGGACGAAGTTCATCATTATCTGTCTTGTTGACAAAGAAGAACGGAGAAGCAAATGAAGATTTTGAAGGACGAATGCGACCAGTATTCAAGTTTTCCTCAAGGAACTTGTCTAGTTCGACTTGTTCTTTTGGATTGAGAGGGTAAACTTTTCCACGAACCTTATTGTCAGAACCTGGGAGAAGATCAATGGCATGATCCCATTCTCTATGTTCAGGAAGATGATCAAAGTTGGTGACATCAAAAACATCTGGGAAATCCCTATACGATTCAGGGATATCTTCCAGGTTAACGGCTCGGGTTTCCATAGACAATTCTTCCTCTTTTTCAAGAGGGTCAGTAGACCAGTAAGACAGAGCGGGTACTTCATCGTTAAGGAGCATTTCCATGCGACGAGTTTCCAGGACGAAATCTTCTTCCTCTATGTTTTCCAACACGTGAGGGGAATCCATGGGTAGAGTGGAACCTTTCGGAACGGAGTCTTCATCAGCTACTTCTTCCATATCGGGAAGTCGCAGCTGTCTATACTCTGGGACGACTCGTTCTTCCTCTTCAGGAATAGCCACGGCCATGCTGCATCCTTGAGGGCAGCGAGTAAAAGATATGCGAGAGTTTGCCCAATCAATCTCTGGATTGTGGGTCTTCAGCCAATCATAACCTAGAAAAACCTCTCCTTTGCCTAACTCGACAACCGGGAGAGTAATGCGTTCCCTGTGGGGTCCTTGCTTGGAACCTATTTCAAGCTCGAGGTCCACAAATCGATCAATAAGTCCTGCCACGTTTTTCGATCCGTCGGCATTCAAAGCCTGGATAGGGCGTGGCAACGGGTGGGTTTCCAAAGATAAGTCTTCGACGACACGTCTGTTGATGCAGGAAACCGTGCATCCACAATCAACCAGAACGTTTCGCCAGAAATTCTGCCGGGTAGAGGGTACCGTGAGGTGTGCCTGCAGATCCAACTGCGCACGTTGTCCAGATTTGTGTACAACATTTCTGAACTCCAAAAGAGAGGGCTCAATATTCGGAAGATCAAATAACTTATCATTCGCGAATATATATACGGCCTCCTGAGGTTGAGCCAAAGTCTCAGGAGCTACTGAAAATCCTGACGAGGGGAAGATGAAGTAGAGGGTGCATGGGTAGTAGTATCGTCCTTGGGGTCATAAAGAGTTTGTGAGCGGGGTGGGTTGCGAGTAGTGGGATTGTATGTAGATGGTCCATTTCCTTCCTTCTCCTTGAGATAGGCTTTGATCTCTTCAATGGAAAGATCGCCACTGTCAACCATTTGTCTGAGATCCTGCTTCTTGGGGAAGTAGCGAGGTTTCTTGGGTTCAGGACAATTGCGGGCAATATGTCCTTGTTTCCCACAGTTGAAGCACGTAATCTTCCTTTGACCAATCTCCATAGGAGTGTCTCCTGGTTGAGGAGGGAGAGTATTGTCGTTAGCTTTAGGAGCAGTAGCAGGTTTGGTAGATGAAGAGAATGCAGAGAGCCTGGGAGTAGAGAAACCTTGTTGGGAGAACCGGGACTGGAAACGATTGTTCTTCCTCATGAGAGGACCTAGTTTCAGAGCTAACTCTCTATAGTCCTTGTAAGAGGGTTGCTCAGGAAGATCTTCAAAATCTTCCAGTCCTTTGGTGTCGTCCTTGAGTCTCATCTTCTGAACGATATCTCTCATGTTGGCATTCATTTGCTCGGTGTTCTGCCTGTTGGTCTCATAGGCGGCATGTATCTGAACTACCAAGTCATTGTTGAGAGCCTCATCCAGTCGGTCGGTTAGGATGTGGTCAAAGTGGTCTTCGCTGAGCCTTCCTTTGACTCTGTAAGCGTCGAATCCCAGGAAGAATTCTTCAGCAGTCTTTTTCCCTTGGGTCAGAGTGAAAAGATGAGTTCTCGCTTTCCTTTCAAGTTCTGGATCTTTGAATTGCTTGTCAAGATCCTTCTTGAAGTCTGTCCATGAGAGAAGATTGGCGTTCAACTGATCTTGGAATTCTTGAAGAAGGTTGTTGGCATAGACGTATGCATCTCCACTTTTCATAAAAGACAAGACTGAGTAAATCTTATCCTTGTCGCTGGTAAGAGTGGGGTTGCCACTGATCCAGATCTGGATAGACTGGTCAAAGGCGTCATAATGTTCTCTTTTGCCATCAAAGTCAGCCGGTTGAGCAACGAAGTTTCTTCTGGAAACAGAAGGAGTAGGGGTGGAAGTGGATTTGTTGAGGTTTAGGGCGGTGGTGACAGCAGCAGCCATAAGGTTGATCAGTTCTCCTTGGGTCAGTTCTCCAGTACCCTTGGAAGGGGAGTCATCTTTCTGTTTTCCTTTGGAACTAGAGGAGCGGGGAGGGTCTTCTGAACCTAAGAGTCCTGGGAACCCAGAGTTGATGTCATCTTCGTGATCTGATCTTGTTTGGTGGGCCATGTCTGATAAAGAGAGTGATGAAGGTGAAGAAAGGGATTTGGAAGGAGGAGTAGGAGGGGAAGGGGTTCGCTTAGGTGAGCGATAGGAAAGTAGGTTGGGAGAGGACGTTGTGAAGTAGTGAGAGAGGGAGCTTGTAGCTTATGTCGTGGAACGACCAGGAGGAAACTCTCAAACAATACAACGTCTGAGGAAGGAAGAGAGAGTGTGGCTCAAGGTAGTCAGATTGACTAGCTACAAGCTAAGGAATACAACTGTAACTACAACTACTTATATAGTCCATAATGAGTCATACGTACTAACATGCATAAGGGAGTCATAAGTAATGAGGCGCAGCCTCCAGAAGTAAAACAATGAGAAAGTAATAGGAAACCACAAGACAAATGCAAGGATACTCCATGAAACAATAAGTGAAACATAATCGGAAACAACCATGAAGAAACAACCCGTAGTCCATGAGAGAGCAGTACTGTGCGCAGCCTCAGCCTGCACAGTGATCAACACAGCCTTGTGACCCATGACCTAATCATATCACCTGACTCTCAGATAAAGGGAATGAAAAGGAAATGAATAATGGAAAATAGGTGTTCCACGACATGGAGTCTTTGGAGGGGCGTCATCCAGGACTTTACGACGACGAGCAGTTGAATATGGGATTGTAGTTCCTGGTCAGCCTGTCTATGTTGACCATTCCCAGTCCGATGGCTCAACTCATCGTGTCTACAATTCTTCAACACCTCTTGTTTCTACACTAACTAATGCCCAAGTTGACGAGCTCATGCTCCAGACTTTGGAGACGTTTCCCGCTTTCGGTATTCGCATGATCCAGGGACGGTTCGAAGCAGATGGTCATAGGCTCCCAAGGTCACGTATTGAGGCAAGCTATGCCCGGATTGTTGGGGCACCTCGAAACAGGTTTGGTGACCGTCGTATTAATCGTGGTCCCTACAAAGTAGCTGGACCAAATTCACTTTGGCACAATGATGGGCAACACGGTAGGTGCCCATTTAGTCTTGCAGTTTCGTTCTGACATACGGTTATACAAGGCTTAATTCGGTGGAAGATAGTCATACACGCCTTTATCGATGGCTTCAGCCGGCTAGTTACAGGGATACATGCCAACAACAACAACCGCGGTGAGAGTGTTCTCACTCTTTTCGAAGAAGCTCGCACCCAGCATGGTACTCCAAGTAGGGTAAGAGGAGACCACGGGGTAGAGAACCTGCTTGTTGCGGCAATGATGGAGTATTTACGAGGGATGGATCGCTCTTCGTACATCTTTGGAAAGTGAGTTTATCTGCTAATTTTTCGATGACCAGAGCCTTACTTATTGTTTGCTACAGAAGTGTTCATAATATTCGGATCGAACGTCTCTGGTACGACGTTACTCGGGGGTTTGGCGCAAAATGGAAAAAATTCTTCTTTGCGCTGGAGCTTCACCACAGTCTCAACCCTGACAGCCCTGCACACCTTTGGCTACTCCATTTCCTTTTCTTACAGTCAATTGACCAGGACGCACAAGAGTGGGCAGAAACCTGGAATAGTCATAAGCTTCGCCTCCGGAACCAGAGAGATCGCTCACCAAGAGATCTCTTCATCTTTGGGATGGTAGAGAATGGGATCCGTGGATTTGAACTGGGTCAAGAACCTGAAGAAGATGATATTACGGACGCCGAAGTGTATGGAGTTGATTGGGAAGACTTACACAATCCGACTTTCCTCGAACATCTTGAAACTGAAAATCCCGGCGCTCTGGCTGAACACAATCCGTTTGGTCCATTGACATCTCACTTACCTGGCGTTGAGGTTATTCCCCCGGACTGTCCTCTCCAACCAGAACAGGTCAGGATGCTGGAGCGAACCCTAGAGGTCGAATTTGACCATAGGCGAGAAAGAAATATGGGCATAAGAAGGAGGGTATGGACAAGAGCATTAGAGGTATGCAATGGACTGTATGTAGATATGTAGAATGAGGATTCGTGTTACAACTGACTTGGTATTAATGTGGTATTGTAAGTGGGTCGACACGGCCATGCGTTAACCGTTACACCATAAAAGGAACATATCAGTCAAGCTTGTGTTCACTGATACAATGGCCGTATATAAGCTACAGGTGGATCTGTAGGAAGCGCCAGCCTTACAGGTATCAGGTACAACACAGAATATCAGATAGATAGGTGGGGCAATACGAAGACCTTGGAGAAGTAGAGTAATAGATAAACAGGGCGATGCAAGGAACTTGGTGTAGTAAGCTGGTGAGCAGGCGGGGAATACAAAGGTATCAGATAATAATATTGTTTATGCCCTCGAAATCTTTGACTTCTAGATACCTCTTCATCTGCAAGAAGTACTCGTTTTTCCACTGGTTGAAAGATGTGTTTGTTGCTACCCCTTTGACAGAATACTTGCCTGCTGAAGGTGTGGAGACGTGGTGTTCTTCGTCCCTATCCAGCATCAACTCCATAGCACCCAAGAGAGCCGCCATCTGAGAAGGGAGCGAGGTGACCGCTTTGAGACTATTCCTCCAGAAGATGACTTTGTTATAGAAGGTTCGATGGGTTGCCAGACGAGAAAGGGGCACGATACCTGTGGCAATTTCGATATCTTGGAACGTCACGGTGATGAACTCATCATCTTGGAGCACAGATAGGCCTTTAAATGTACGCTTGAGCATGGATGGCATGCCTAAGTCTTCTGAGATAGCGAAAACTCGGGTAATGATCTGGCAAGCCATGTAAGGACCGCTGTGTGGACCATTGCTAATCCGTTGAATTTGGGAAAGAATCTCTGGATAGGATGTTCGAATGTAGGTGACAGCTGGGGCGTCGATGGAATCCTCGGATGGAGCGTACGTGCCAACACCAGGTCCGGCAGTATTGAGGGCAGTGTCCTGGAAGGCGACATGGGGCTGGAGACTTTGGGGTGGACTGGGGTCTCTGAGTGGTTGAAACTGGGCATAATTAACAAAGACTGCAAAAGTAGCAAGTTGTCGGACGCACCAGGTCCCTATGATAGAGATAAACTAAAAGTGTGTCTTGGTGTTCCCGGTGATTGCGCTGAGAAAGAAGGCGATCGAGGGCTGAGTCGTGGGTGGCAAAGCTTAAGAGGTGTACTGTCGAAGGACTTGACCCAGCAATCTCGGCTGGGTCTCCAGGGAGCTCGACAAATTTGCAGGCGTCGCAGTCTCTCAGTAGATTATCGCTCCGGAGGTTTAAGAAAGTCTCGGAAGTGCCAATGCAATATTGGGCGTAAGCGGAATCTTGTTGGATATCCGCAATAGTGCGCCCAATGTCAGTGGCAAGATCCTGGGAGGCGTTGGATAGCACTTCGTGAAGCTGGTATGATGAGTCAGAGGGCTTCTTGAGCTCGGCAGAGTAGATACTGTATTCGCCGTCGTCCGAGAGCGTGACGAGAAGTAGAATGAAGGCTATTGTTAACATAGTGAATAGGAGAACAAGAGAGAAAAGAGGAGGGCGTACCGCTTGACCGTTCAAACAAGTCTTGAGCTTCTGCATCCAGCTCCTGCGCAACGCCAACGAGCATCTGAATGCGTTGAGAGATAGGGAGGGCATCGACTGCCAAGAAGATAGGTTAAAGAGAATAGAACACAAGTGAATAAACGAACTTTCAAAAGAGAGCGCGTCATCACATGTCTGCCTCAACTGAACAGGGAAGAGTGAGGGGGAGACTTCATCCGAATCGGTCAGTGTACGTGGGTCTACTTCAGGCCAAGCTAAGAAGAAGGGTCAGCTCTGCACAGTGAGGGGAATGCCATGGTACTAACTCCCGTCAAATACCGACCTCTGGTTCTCTGGAACTTGAAAGGGAACAACAGTATTGTTCCAAATGGCTTCTGAGTTGGATAGGTAAACAAGTGAATATTTGCCACAAAGTGTGGAGAGACTGACCTGGGATCTCCTCAATGTCACTATCCGGCAGGTCAGGAAGTGTCGCTTGAGCATATTCAGCCCTCTCCTGCGTGCTTCCCAACAGGATAATTGCTTGCTCTGGGTTAGGTGGTGGTCGGCGGAGCCTGGTGCTGCGAGCCCTGGTGCTGCGAGCGCGTGGTGGGTCGTTTCTGGGCATGATGGAACGAGGAGAAGAGAATGGTTGACCATCAACACGTGATGATTGGCTGTAGCTGCCTCCTCCGAGAGACTAACGCAAGTGTCTATCCCTCATGAGGTACTGCATCGTTCACGAAACCTATTCCCTAAAGACTTCAGTCTTTGAAGGGAATGAACGCCCAGATTGTCTGCGCCTACAATGGCAAACGCTTGCCCGAGGAGCCTGAGCGTGGAACTGTGAATGCGGGCTCCTGTTCAATTGGCTTTGCATTCTCCTGTTTCGCCGCCTAGAAAGGCTCGAGGAAGATCTCGAGCGACGGAGTCTTGATGCTAGTCGCAATGTTGACCACCTCCTTCAAGCAAGGACACTGGAAGTGACGTTCTTCGAGGAAACACCAGCATAATGGAAGGTGTTCAGCGTCATTTGCGTCGTAGGCTCCCCAATAGGCTGAGCAGCAAGTGTTCCGCACATCTCGCCAGGATTGGCGAGCGATACATTGAACTTGCTCTCGATCTCTCTTAAAACTCAATCAAAAGCTTCCCTCGTCAACCTCCTTCCCGCAATCGCCGGCCTCGTTGCAAGCGTGGACCTCAAGTGAATCTTGAAGGCTAAGGTCGCGTTCGCCTGTGACTCCAAAGCAATGATGTCGTCGCCTCTCACAACAATCAGCCGCTTTTCGAGTTCCTGAACAGCGTCGATGATGTAGGCGGGAGAGAGGTCCGACGGTTCTCGGTTGTCGATATGGAAGATTTGACGAGCGTTCTGGATGATACAGTCGAGGTTGACAGGAAAATGCCGCTCCTTTAGCGGATCCCAATCCTTAAATACCAGGGTCCTCAGGGTTTTCCTATCTTCACACAACCTCCCCCACTCTTCATCCAACTTCTCCTGAAGTTCGATCGACGAATCATCGACGCCAACCTGAAGCTGACCAGGCATGGAGCCTCCAGCAGGATCAGTAACGTCGACGCAGTAACGATGCTCGAATTCCCGGTCTGAAATGGCGTATATCTCGTAGCGCTGCTTCTCAATGAAAGCGCCGTCCATCCCGTCTTCGCCGTAGACAAACTGGACAAGATCGCCTAAGGAGTTTCGAACAGTGCCATCGTAGCACACCATCACGTCCTCCAGTGCTTTGACTAGTCGACGTTGGATGTATTCGGTTTCAACAGTCTTAACAGCGGTGTCAATAAGACCTTCACGACCAGCCATGGCATGGAAGAAGAATTCCTGCGGAGTCAGCCCACGAAGATAAGAATTCTCGACGAAGCCACGAGACTCGGGAGAAAAGTCGTCCTTCTCGAAATGAGGAAGTGTGCGATGTTTGAAACCGAAGGGAATGCGTTTGCCCTCGATGGACTGTTGACCTACGCAAACGGACATCTGGGAGATGTTGATGTAGGAGCCTTTAGAGCCGGCGACGACCATCTGTTTGACGTTATTGTCCTCCTTCAAGACTTTTTGAGCGTAGTGTCCAGAAGTGTCACGGGCCTTGTTGAGATGACCCTCAACCGTCCGCTCGAAGGTCTCGCGAATCGTCATGCCAGGCTACAAAAGCGAGCTGATTTAGCATAGCGAAGTACGGATCTGAAAAAAAGAGGCGCACCAGAGGTAAAAAGTCCCCAGCAGTCGCTTTCTCAATCAACGCAGCAACTTCCCGTTTCTTCCCCTGAATAATATCCTCAATGTGTTTCATCGCCTCCTCGTCAGCAATCGTATCCCCAATTCCAATGCCAAATCCATCATGGAAAAGCCAATTGTTCACGACCGTCTGTAAGCCAGTGAACAGCTGCTTCGTCGCTTCAGGTCCCTTTCTCGATCCCATCCCAGTCTGGGACCCAGAGAAGAATGTTTTGGACTTGGTTCCAGTCCAGGAAGTTGTCACGGAGCGTGAATTTTCGAATACCGCAGAGGGTGTCTTAGACGATGCCCATGACGGGTTGTTTGCTTGTGGAGAGATAACCTGGACGAGCGGTGAGTTCAAGTGACGCTGGTGGAGGAAGTTGGTTACCTGACGAGGAACCCATACGACGAGATGAAACTCAACTGTCCGCTCGAAAGTCTCGCGAGTTGTCATACCAGGCTACAAGAAATAATTAAGTACCACGGGGAACGGGATTGGAGGAATGCCATACCAGGGGCGACAAATCTCCAGCACTAACTGTCTTCGACAATAGTTGGCACCCAAGGTCGTGCCAGATTTCGATAGCCGCAGTGACAATGCACGAGAAACGCAGGCTCTGGTCAATGAAAGAGTGACGTTCTTCGAGGAAACACCAGCGTAGTGGAAGGTGTTCAGCGTCATTTGCGTCACAGGCTCTTCAAAAGATTGGGCGGCAAGCACCCGCATATCTTGCCAGATTGACGAGAGGCACATTGAACTTGCTCCCGATCTCTCCCAGAACGGAGCCAGAACACATGTCGACCTCGATTCGCTTTGTTTCCTTTTTTGTGTTCCCATCTGATAGTGCGTGGACAGCGTAATTGCGATATAATGTAAGCTAAACATCGCTGAATAGCAAATGAACTGTAGCACTACGATGTTTCGTATATGTAAAATCAGGAGGAGGCCGCTACTTATTGTTGCCTAACGAATATTGACTGCTGGAAACCAATAATACTGCATATAGAATCGGAGTGGGCGTTTGGGGGTGGAATGCTACATGTGGGGAAATATATAAAGGAAGACGATAGGAACGGCAGCGCGTAAGTGATAGAATGCAAGTGAATATGTAATGTCCGTGGTATGGTCAATCGCGCGCAGGTTTGTTGGAGAAACAAGAAACCTAGAAAAATGTATCAGCAACTGAGCGAAAAGGAGAGGCGCGATAAAAGGTGGCCGGAAGACCACGCGCCCAGGTTCCAGAGTTGAAACTAGAGGTCGCGTGTCTGCGGCAAGAGAAAAAAAAGCAAGACAAGGGGAGAGACTTGCCTTGCACGTTCAGGAATAGCCAAAAGGCTTTCAACGAAGGAGGGAGGCTTAGTCGTTCGCGCGTGGGGATTTCAACGATTTCGGTAGACTCAGTAAAGGTGCGCAAGGACACAGGTGCAAGGTATTGTTTTCCACAAGGTGACATTCGTCGAACAGTGACTCTACGACTGGATTGCAAAGCACAAGATTGAGATAAACTGCGTGTCGGGTTATGTTTAGCATCGAGAAAAGTGCGTAAGTGGTCTGACTTACCGAAATGGGAGGACCAGCGAGAATGCGCCATGTCGTCGTGGGCGTCGATCAGAGAGTGAAGAAGCAATCTTTGATTTCACTGATACCACGCCATGCTTGAGGACAGCTGTCTGTAGTATTAAATATGGCGGCGAAGGTGAAAGCGGAGGATACATACCTGGACGACGTGAGCAGCGGCCAGCGCTGACAGAAGCGCGGAGGGAACATGAGCGCAGGAAGAAGAATGGAAAACTGCACCCGAATGCTTGTTGCGGAAGGACGTACCGCCGTGCCATCAAAACGGATTTCCCATCAATTTGAAGTTTCCTAACAGCGGCGGACTTCACGAACAGAAGCGACGATTGCTTCCGCATTTGGTCTTGCTTCCCTCCGCCATGTCTGTAAGTCGCGTTTCTTCCCTTGCTCGCCTTCCCTCCTCTACCTATATACCTTCTACATTACTGTATTGTATAATAGCTGTAGTAAAGTGTAGAATACCTTCCAATTACGAAAAAAGAAAAAAAAAAAAAAGAACGCGCACGTTGCGTACAATGAGACGGCCAAAAAAGGCAATTGTCGTCGACCTTCCTGCTGCTGGCAGAATATGAACAGTGCGAGCTGTCGCCTACCAGCGCGCCGTTTTCTTCTGCATTATCTCAGTCATACCAAACGTCCGAGGCTGATGTTGCTCTCCACAGGATCCATTTACGCGTCAGGCAGGTCCTAGCGCTCGGCCGCTAAGTTCTGCTGGAGATGTCGACATGTCAGATGTTCCGGGCGAACAAGGTACGTTCTACGCGACTAACTTATACTCCTACTGATTATCACCCTATAGAGCATAATCCTCCGACAAGTAAATCCAACGAGTCCCGTCTGTCCACCTCCCTTTTCCAGATAGCATGCAAAGTTGACCAAGAAACAGAGTCTAACTCCATGGATTTTGACGATGATCCTCCTCATTTGGACGGTGACACTTCTGGCCAGGCCTCTGCACCAGACTTCAGTTTCAACTTCTTGGACGACATCTACCCAGACGGTAAGTTGTTCCAACCTCCAACTTAACGAGCACTGATCCTGTTGTATTAGAAGATGCTCAGTTCGGTTACTGGAGAAGCTCACTCTCTCCGTATGCAGAGGAGACTGGAATCCCGATGGAGGACGTTTTCGAGGACCGAGCATTTGTCTTGCTGAACACACTGAACGGTGAGTCATCCTCTCGTTGTATCATTATCCTATAATTTACTTAACAGTTCTAGAATCAGATCCCCGCCCTAACTTCGCTATATATGATGACCAGCGCACTCGCAAGACCGATATGCCTCGCTTCCAAGGGAGGACTATGACAACAGTCATAGTCCCTCTCCTTGCCCACGTTCAGACAGCCAGGAAGTCGATATCAGTGCCCAATGCTGACGATTTCCTGGCGCTTTTTGGTTACAACGACTGGCTTGATCGGTTTGATAGTGACGAGTGCGTTGTCCGTAGATATGCCGTTGAAGTACGTACCTTTCTTTGAGTTTCATATACTCCCAAATATTCACATTTAACAGTATTCATACGAATGGTCGGTTCTCCAAGAAATTGAAGCCTTCGTCGAAGGTCAGGAGAATATGACCCTCGAAAGCGTTGATGCATTTGCCCTGCCCCACAACCCTGGCTTTATCTACGTAGCTGCAGCCGAAGAGGAGCTCGATGCTCTCGATTCCTGCATTTCCGAGCTGCCTCTAGTCTGTCCCACTGCCGAGCTCATTGCTGCCGAAGACAGAGCATCTGAACTGGAATTTCCCCCAGCCCCAGATGCCTACGAACTTTACCCCCGCGATGGAGAATGGGCAGTGGTTGTTCGAGGTCTTCATGCCAATGACTATGGTTACGTACAGCGCTTCCACCCATCCAACGGCACAACTCGCCCTTATCCTGTAGTCGAAGTTGTAGTGATACCTCGCGTTTGCTCAGCTTGTTGCTCAAATCCAGCAGCGCCAGAAAGAATCAACTGTGTCTGCCGCGTTCGCCGGCCGGAGCCACTCATTCTCAAGCGTACTGACGTTGGTTCCACCAATACGACGTCCTTCGAACATCTTTTCGAACATTCCCAACATCCTTGGGGGATTGAACCTCTCTCTGGATTACGTAGATTGCTGCTCCCCGCTAGCCATATTGTCCACTCCCCTTATATCCCGCCTTCCATTTGGGTGCAGTTTTTCCCGCAACTTCTAGTTTTCTCCGGCAGATCGACTTTCAACCATCCTTTATCCCCCGAACAACTCTTCCCTCTCTTCCATACCGTCGTCGTGGAACAAGATGAATGGATTTCTTACCACTGCCTAGTAGTCTCATCTTCCTTTCTGGAGGATGGTGCCGCACCCCACGATCTCTCGTTCAAACTTATCCCCGTAGATGGGCTCCCAGAGCACCACGTCTCATCCCACCTCGTCAACAAGATATATACATCCAAGTTTACATCATTATCTTCTGCAGTTGATGTTGGCTCTACCGTCAAATTTCGTTGCAGTACGCTTGACGACACTTTTTCCGTGGTCAAGGCTGAAGATTCTGGCCGCCTTATTCTTCGTTTGATGGGGGGATCTGAGTCGAATGTCCTCTTCTGTGTAAGCAGTCATACATACGTGTATCTAACAGTTGATTCTAACTCATTCTAGATTAGGAATGTCGAAGCTCTACTTGTAGTTGATGGTCCTATCTATAAGCGGCAGCGTCAACTTTCGGCACACGTTCCCCCACTCTTTGTTCAAATGAAGGCAGATGAAGATATTAACATAAACTCATCCTTCCACCCTTTTTCAAACTGGCATGATCTGCGGGTCTGCGTTTTGCCGGTCGTCCAACCGTTGAGCGACAAACGTCTTCACTACAAGGGGAGACAAGGCTCTGTTAAAGGTGTACAGACGACGAGAGGATGGGAACCTTCTTTCCCTTCTGGTCTAATTGTCACTGTGGGTATCGATGGCTCCACCCAACTAGTTCGATGCGACTTGTTTGACCTGGCCCTGGCAGTTTCAGCGTAAGGTGGTACTTTCTTTCCGCACCCAGAGTTCCTTATCTTGTTCTCAGGAATCAATGGTCATGGCTCTCAGACGCCAAATATTGGGAGCTAGACAACACGAGGGGGTTCTTTTGGACTCTCCTTGGCTGCCGTCCACCTCCTGATGTTGGCATACTTCCCGCGGAAACCCTACCTACTCCACGGACTCCTCCATTTCGCGAGACCAGGCTTCCAGAGAGGGACGTGCCAGCGGCCTCCCACCTCGATAGTTTCTTCCCAGATCCTCCCAGTCCTGTTGGTCCAAAAGATACAACTCCCCCATTCCTCGATGTTCTACGGCACCCACATTTGGAAGGGTGTTGGATCATGTTTAATCTCATATCTCCCCCTCCTTCCGCTACCAGAAAAGAGAGCAAGGGAGATCTCCATGGCCGTATTGTGAATGTAGCTGGAGTTCACTACATTCGATACCAGCCCGGCCGCACCGAAGACACAACAAAAGATGCTCCCCTCTCTTCCATTAAAAGCCTTTCCCCTGTCGGTACCCCAACCCAAAGAGCGACAATGGTACGGAGACAAGTCCGGCTGCTGGACTGGCACTCCAAATACTTCGGACAAGCGTTTGCCATTGTAGGTGCAGACGATGTCAGCATTCCTTTCCCACAACGGTTCGTCTATGTTGTGCAAGTGGAAGCTTTGAGAGGCACGGATATTATGTTGGAAGCTCATTTGTTCAGAGTGCTAGCTTTTAAGTTGGTTCCTTTCGGAGATATGAAGGATCGGGATGGCGGAAATCAGGAGATTTTTCAACAGTACCGAGACCATATTTCGACTCTCCAGAAACGTAGCGCCCATTCATTAACCTACTTGAACACCCTTTAGTACCCCTTTTTTTACCACATTCATCCTCTTTCCTGCAATTGAATCATGACCTACGTAGACTTCTTGGAACAATATTGACATCATGTACCATTCATTCATCACACAATACGAGAGAATATCACAGTCCATACATTGATATAAGTCTATACTCTGTTGAAAAATGCGGTCCCGGTGGTATTTACCCAGAGCTGGGAATGGAGCCAATGGTCGAAGGTATCGTCTGAATCGTCTCCTTGCGCAGAAAACTGACAATCAAGTAGCAGCTTCTTCATCGGCAAGGTCAAGATGATGTCACCGAGTCCAAAACAAGCGTGAAAGTTGATGGGAATAGCCTCTTTCTGAAATGGATGGAGGTCAGCTCTGAGATGAGTTGGGCACAAATAGCTCACCTGTTTGTTGTCGTCCTCCGTTGGTGAGAATACTTTGATCTATGAGAGCGGTAGGTAAGGATCTAAACTTGAAGAAACACTGTAACTGACCTTGATATCCCAATTAGGGTCTGGAGGAATTTGGGAAGAAGCCGTCGACGCAACCATCAACATCCTCCATCTAAGGGTGGTGTCACTCTTCGCCTTCTCCCAGTCTTCCTCAGATAGTTCGAGAACCCGTTTCAACGATTCAGGATGACCTGCTCGTAGAAGATATCGACGGAGTCTCAACTCCAGAATGGTGGCATATACGAGGACAGAATGACCTTCAGAGTAAGCGCGGCACTTAAGCCTTGGAAGCACCTCTCTGACATCCCCAGGGATTAGATTGTACAAATATAAAATGTTCCGGCGAAGATCAAGTCCAAGGTCGGCAGTATGTAGCATCTATAACCATGGTAAGACTGCATATACTGTATTGATCAGAATACCAACCTCAGGGACAGAGGTCTCATACCCAGATTCAAAGGAACCAAGTGACAACCAAAATCCTTTGCGTAAGGCCTTGAAAGCGGGATGGTCGAAAATGTTGTCGACACCAAAGAGAGCCTGATTCCAACAAATGCGCATGAATCGCTTATAAGCTTCTTCATCGTCCCATTTCAGGCGAGTATTCCCCTGGGCGCATTTGAACGTCAGTGTTTTCCTTCCTATCAAAACATTCGCTTACCGGTTCTTTTCCGAGGACTCGAATGATGAACTGGTTGATGGGATGACCGTACTCTGTAGGCCGTTCCTCGCCAAACTTCCAGGCCAAGATGTCTGCCAACGACGTAAAGATTTCAGGTTCTAGAAAAGCGACAACGGCGTGAGAAAGGGAGGTAATTTCATCTTCGCTAGAGCACGCTAATGCAAAAATTATCAAGGGAGAGATGGGCAGCGGTGCCATCCCATAACGTCCAATATAAAATGCAGCCACAACACCAACTTCTTCGAATGAATAGAAAAAATCCGGCGCTTCCAATCCTATCGTCAACTCAAAGACGGGAAACTTATATTTGGAGCCATTAGCCCCATTTCTCCAATGGCCGGTGTTATCAGTGAGGTCTTTTAGCAGTCTAGTGAAGACATCAAGGGCTGGCGACGATCCTGCCGTAACTGAGCCCTCCCCACCGCTGTATGTACCTTTTAGATGCTTATTTCAGAGCGTGGAAAAGACGTACACTGTAAAATGAGTATCTCTGTGAAAAAGATGCTGGATCAACATCTGCCCCTGCTGCTGGTAAGCACCTTCCGGAAGCTGGCACCCTACGAGTGTGCGATTTCTAACATAGAATTTCACCATATCCAGGATAGCCGTCTTTATATCCCCGACTTGGAGCACAGTGATTTGGTTAGGAGAAGACGGTACCACCCTTGTTTGCAGTTTCTTTAGGAACGTCCTCATGAGAAGAGCCGATGGTATATTCGCCCGCATGGAAGTTGTATCCGGCCAACAGATGAGTCCCTGCTCCAGTGCGTTAGGTTGAATAAGTCGAGTTCGAGGTGCCGCTAGAAGTGCAGGAGCCGGCGGGAGTGGGGTTGGCTGAGGTACCTGCGAATTAGATAAGTATGTGGCGATGTAAGAGGGTCACAGGGCCATGCGTTAACCATTACACCATAAAAGGAACATATCAGCGAAGCTTGTGTTCGCTGATACAATGGCCGTATATAAGCTACAGGTGGAACTGTAGGAAGCGCCAGCCTTACAGGCGACTTACTTGGGAATCCGGACCCAAACAGCTTACCTGACGTTCAGGGGAACGGCCTACACGTGCTCTTACGACCCGAGCTGCTTGAGGAGATGGATGCGGGCGGGGACGTCCAATTATGGGTGGTGGAGTTGGGTCTCTCGGTGCTGGTATGCCTCCAATTGCCTGTGTACAAGGCCATGAGCATGTGAGTAACCCACATCAAGAACACGTACCTTTGGGCATGACATCTCGCAAGTAATATCGTTGTCGAAGACAGATTCATGCCAGATGGGAAGGGTTTTCAGCAAGTAATACCCATAACAAGCATGGCCTTTGTCAGTGCTCGGAACATCCATTCTCGTGGAGAACTCATTCAACGATCGGCGTAGACTCCCAGTACGTGGCACTGGATTTGTTAGTCTTTGACATGAGACTCCATTAAGTTGTGCTCACCCATGAGAATAAGTGGCGGAGGATCAGAACCGTCCGGTCTCATGTTGCTCGGATTTGGAGGATGGGTTCGATGGATGTAATCGTACGTAAATTTGGCAGGAACGACACCGTCCAAGGCTACTGACGAATAATCAGAGTTGCCGTTCTGCTTGACCTTCGCAAGTGTAAACCAAGTTTCGTCATAGTCAGGTGGTTCAGGAAATTGGACGTCTTCGGTGGTCTTGAAACTTGGGTATCCAGGGATTTCAAAGCCTGCTCCAACGAGTGCGACAGTTACATTTTGGAGAAATTCAAGGTAAGGGATAACTCCAGTTGATGGAACTGAAGTCGGGACTGTCAAGCCGGCCATCTTGAGCCGTTTGTACAGTTGCGAGAACTTGGCGGACAGGAACCTGTACTTGACAGATGTATCGTTCTCTTGATTTTCAAGGTCATCTTCCAGGCTTTCGTCGTACTGTGGATGGAATTTCAGGCGTCTTTTCGCGAATGAAATTCAATTTACTCACTCGTAAAGGAAGAATTACGGCTATCACATCCTGGTGAGGAGTAAAAACAGGTTGTTGCCGTCTCTGAATTCCATTGGAACCCATACGCTGACCTCTTTGTTGCTGGTAGTTGCTGGCATTTTGAGTGGCAGTGTCGGAAACTGAACGTGGATTGAATCGACTAGTCCGCTGGATATTGACATTGCGGGTGTCTAGAGAGGATGGAACAGCATTGAAGGCTCGAATAGGAGGTGCGCGGGCTTGTAGTGACTGTTGGGTGGAGTTGTGGCCCAGGAAACCTTGCGAGGATGGGAACGTGGGGACTGGATTACTAACAGGCGCAGCAGGAAGGGGAGCTTGGTGAGGAAGGGCTGCACGCTGCTCCCGCATCCATTTGATGAGTTTCTTTCTGAAGACTTCCAGGATAGTGCTATCTTCAAGTATGTCGCGGCCGGCAAGACGCCTACTGAGTTCCGGCAGTTGATACCTCTTGTAACCGAAAAAAAAATGCAGTTTATTTTCCATTGGAGCCAACAGGTACATATAAGAGACATACAGTAAGAAGCTCTACGCGGAACATGCGAATATGGTCTGGGTTAGAGCGAGCCTCATTGAGGAGGTCGGTATCAGTTGGAACTTGAGGGAAGGACATGAAAGGCAGTTGTAAAATTTGATGCCCTCGTGACATCTCCCATCGCATCTCAACAGAATGTATTTAGACTTGATTACTAATGTTAACACACACAGAATATGTCTTATAAGATGGAAAGGTACTTAGTTGTGAGTGAATTCGTGCGTGATCATGCATGGTCATGCATGGTCGGGCAAAATCACCTGAACTTGCGTGACCATGCATGATCATTGTTTCACACAAGTCAAATCATGCATGATCATGCATGATCGTGCACTAACTCACAAACTAGTTCATGCATGATCATGCATGATCACGCATGATCCTGCAAGATCACACATGATCATACAAGATCATGCGTGATCATGCGTGATCTTGCAGGATTTATTCACAACTTTTCATTTTTGTCCGAAGGGGTACACCATAGAATTCAAGGATACCAACATTCGCGCGCGCTCAATCAGCATCGACATTGCTTATGTAAAGACTTTAAACTCAAAGGGAATGGGAGAGTTCATGGTATGACAATTTAGAAGAATGAAATATCCGAAAGATAGGATCTTAAACATGAATAAAATCCTAAACGGTTACAAACAAATAGGTGTATTAGACAAATAAACATGCATCCCTACAACAGCAAGCCATTCTCGCGGCAACAGATTTTAATCATTGACAAGTACGTATACATAGCGTGAATAACATATATAGTTCGTGTAGAAAACGGATCTAACACCTAGGAGAACCCAGAGAGCCTAAACATAAAAAATGAACAGGCGGCTGGAAATATTTTAGAACAACCATGAAATGTAACGGTTGTAGATCCTCGTCCAGCCTTGGAAAAAATGAAATGTGTGAGATTTCTAGAGATGATGCTTATGAAAAGGAGGAAACGTACCAGTGCCTTCGCCCTGAGCAGCCAGGTTTTCCAAAAACTCTTGTTCTTGCTTATCAATGACATCCTTGCCGGAGAAGAGATCAGCATCCTGTGCTCGGATGCCACTTCCCGTGCCGTTCTTAACTTTGTACCAAATCTTATCTGCAGAAAGGGTCAGTTGAATATGTAAGAAGAAGGGAGACGGAGAAAGGTAACGAACAGCCAGCAATCATTCCAAGGTAGAGGGGAATACCGAGATATCCAGTGACGAAGTTTTTGTAATCCCACTTTCCGTACGATCCGGGAGTGAAGACGTTGAAGTTCTTGAAAACGGCGATGATGCAGCAGCCAATGAGAGCACCAATACTATAGTCGAAAAAAGTTGAGTCTCTAAACACGCGGTAAGAGGGGCCAGTCTAATCACCTTCCAGCGCGACCAAGGGGAGCAGTATAAGGCATCTGGTCGTCCGTGACACCTTGTGCCCTTCGAGCACTGACGAAGTAGATGTGGGCGACGAGGATGGAGATCCATGTAAGGATACCAAAGATGGTGGTCAAGTTGACGAAGTATCCGAACACGGTAGCCGAATCCTAAAAGTAAAAAAGGCACATTTTAAAAATAGTAGAGGAGAAGAACTAGCGGGGACGTACAGCAGCAACGTTCATGTAAGCCAACAGAGCAAATAATGCTGAGGTTCCAAGTGCAACAACGGGAACACCCCTCTTGTCAGTCTTTGCAAAAATCTTGGGAGCTTTGCCTTCACATGCAAGCCCATAAAGTGTCCTTGAAGCGATATACAGATCCGAGTTGGAAGCAGAGAACACGAAAAGAAGAATGCAAGCATTGATAACGTCGGGTAGTCCCGCAACACCCTCTTCGATGACAGCAACGACGAAAGGAGATGCAGAGGCACCAGCAGACTGTTTTGTTGCAAAGGCAAGGGCGGGAGAGTTGTAGGGGACAATCATGCCCAACAGGAAGACGGCAAGAATGTAAAAGATCAAAATACCTACGGAACACAGAGAATTAAGGGATGAACCAAATTTGGATGAATGATTGCTCACGATAGAAGGTCAATCTGATGGCTTTGGGAATAGTCCTTCGGGGGTTCTGAGCTTCGCCAACAGTAACACCAACAAGCTCAGTGCCAAGATAAGCTGATCGAAGAAGATGAGATAGGAGAATTTAAATGTGTGAATTCATAACAAACCGAAGGTAGCTGTCACGAATGTAGACCAAACAGCGAGGAAACGACCAGTATCTTTGTTATGCTTGTCAATATAGGTATTGAAAGCACCGGGGTCCTAAAAGGGCAGTGAATTAAATACAGACACATTCACTTCTTATCAATGATCTTACCTTCCAGTAACGGAAACCTTTCCTATCATGAGAAGGACCGCCGCCGAGAGCAAAACAGAGGCTCATCAAAATTAAACCTAGAGTGATAGGTCATTTATGGTAGCCAAGCCATGGAAATAGAATAACATACCGACAATAGTGATGACTTTGAATGAACTCAGCCAGAACTCAAATTCTCCAAAGAAGCGAATTCCAAAGTAGTTGATGCCTTAGAATTACGGTATGTAAACTCATAGAAGAAATTAAAGTAGAAGATTGGGCTCACAGAGGATGGTGACAAGGAAAACCGTAATCCATACACCAGGATTTACACGGTCACGGTCACACCAGAATTGAATAACAAGAGCGCCAGCAGTAAGTTGACTTCAGAAGTTCAGGAACGTTGCACAAGGTTACGCGTTTGTAAGACTCACTTAGGGGTAACAATGATGTACTTGAACCAGTAAGTCCAGCCAAGAGCAAACCCGAGAGCCTCGTCACAGAATCGATTCGCGTAACCAGTGAAACCGGATCCAAGCGGGAGCCACTGCGGCGAAGACAAATCAGTAAAATAAACTTCGACATGACCACCCCAAAGTAAAAACACCATATGACACTCACGGCAGCCATTTCGCCCAGAGCACACATCACCAAGTAAACGAGGAAACCAACAATGG
Source organism: Flagelloscypha sp. PMI_526 (assembly GCA_021399455.1). Taxonomy (NCBI): domain Eukaryota; kingdom Fungi; phylum Basidiomycota; class Agaricomycetes; order Agaricales; family Niaceae; genus Flagelloscypha; species Flagelloscypha sp. PMI_526. The sequence goes on along the minus strand of JAJTUO010000011.1, from coordinate 207,345 downwards.
AGTAGCTAGAGAGGATAACTGTAAAAATAATGAAGGGCTTGGCAAGATGGAGCACGAACGAGATAAACACTGGAGCTGGTCCAGCGCGAGCCAAAGCGGAGCCTATGAACATAAATAGACCATTTTTGAGAAGGAAGGAAGAATATATTACCAGTTCCTAAACATCAAGGTGAGAAGAAAGTGTGGAGAGAAATTTCACAGGACATACCGATGATTAGACCAGTACCAATAGCCCCTAAGAAGCGACAGCATGAGAAAGGATTGAAAAAAACCCCCCAGACGAACGAACCTCCAATGGCAATCATGGTGATATGCCTGGCCTAGAGAACAAGACGTGAGTGAGGTTCCATGTCGCCTGACACAGCAGTGGCAAACGAACCTTGAGGCCACGGTGTAAATCATGCTTGAAATCAACATCTCCAAGACGAGTTAGACCTCCGTCTCCATGTACTTCTTCAGCCTTGACGATTTCCGGTGAAGGAGTCTTGCTTTCGCGTTTCTCGTCACTCATGGCTTGATAGTGGAAGACAAGACGTGAGAGGGAATCCAGTTTTCTCGGAGCTGGCACCCGGTTTTAAAAATGTCAGCATGTGCACAGGTGGACCGAATCCTTGGCATCAAGGCCTCTCTACGAGCGAGCGGACGCCCTGGGCCTGGCACTTATCTTTACTCGTGAAATGACTGGTTTGAGATATCAGTCAGATGGGAAAGAAAGATGTGTGTGTGATGGTTGTGCGGAACTGCGGACAGAGATTGAGCGAAATGCTCCACCAGCGGAAAAGGTAAATATTTTGCCAGCGGACGAATCGGCTAGTTTTGGGACGAAACTTCAAGCGACATGGAAGAGGAGCAGGTCAAATGATCTCCACAGGTGCTGTGGCCGTGGTGGATCATGCCACATGGGGAAGCGAGATGTTAATCGAACAAATGCAATAGAAAGGGCAGACGGCCTGAACCGCGGTCAGCGGAAAGATGTGGAAGGCCTGGCGTCTAAATGGAGCTTCGCACTTGCCCTTGATTTGAGTATCTGGACATGCGTCTCGTTTCAACATTTCATCCACCTTCTGTTGTCCTCCACTCTCTGAAATGCAAACTCGATGATTCCGAGAACGAATACTTTGTCACTGCCGGTCCCAGTCACATTGATGTCTATGCTCTGAGCGAAACTGGTCTTATCCACCACACGGGTCTCGATGTTTGGGGGTCGATTCAACGAATAGTCGCTGTTCCAATATCGGTATGATGAGCATTGGATTGTTTCTCTTCACATCAAGCTAACAGCTTTAATCCAGGATGAAGCAGACGGCAAGGCAAAACTTCTCGTCTTGCTTGGTCATCCAGAACCAGAGCTTCTCCTGCTCGATTTCAACCATGCCTCAAACCTTCTATCCCTTTCAAGCCAAATTTCTTTATTCCAACGAGGCCAACAAGTCTCCGAATTTCTCACGGACGTTCTTGTCCATCCGAACGGTAGCTACGCCGTGGCCCATGTATACCAAGGAAAACTACTCGTCGTCACGCTGGAGAATGGTGAATTTGGACAAGACAGAGATATTCAGTGTGTTACCACCAGACTGTGTTATATTCCTTTGCTAATTTGTAAATCAGGATTGACTCCAACATCGTCCTGGCCATGACACTCATTCCTTCTTCCTCAACCGATATCGCTATTGCGCTCTTACGCATGGACAGAGAAGAAGCGATTCAGCTTTATGGACTAAATATCAATTTCGATGAGATCGAAACCACACACTCGGCTCTGTTCGCACCAACCACAATTCCCAGTTTCCACGACGCCGATCATCCTCCGCATCTTGTCTGTGTGCCCAAACTCGTCAACCCAGAGCATATGGAGGTAGATGGTGACGATGATGAAAACATTGCTTCTTCTGCCTCTGTATTTCGTGGTGGGATTCTCGTCCTTGGTGGCGACAAGGTCTATCTATATGAATTTCGAAAATCTGGATCTATTCAAAGGAATGAAGCAAAACTGGGCCAAATGGAAGCAGATAAAACTGCGAGTGACTCTCCAGTTGCACGAAAAGCTTTTGAGAAGGAACGGGCAATGTTTGGAAGGAAGAGAAAACCTGAGTACTCGGTGGAGTGGCCTTGGAGTTTCGTCTCGGCCTGGGCAGACATTCCTGGAGATCCGATGACATACCTTCTAGGAGACGCGTTCGGGAGAATTGCGATGCTATCGCTGAAACAGCTAGAGAAACATGGCCTCCTTGTTATTCCTGTTGGTCAGGTCAGCTTTTGATCTTCACGGACATAGAACAATGTACCAATCCTAGCTTCATAGACCTCTCAGCCGACGACATTAACCTACCTAGGGACCAAGACGTTCTATCTAGGTTCACGATGTGGTGACAGCATGCTTATAAGGCTGACAACGTCGCCTCGTCCAGACCTTCCCGATACCGATGATACTTTACCCATCCCGGACGGCCTTCAACGCGTTACCACCCTAGAGGCGATGGATCCTACCGACGACAAGAAAGGAAAACGTCGCAGGACTGATTCTGTCGAATTAAATCCTCAGAAAGGCTGCATTATTCGAACGAAGGGGTCTTATCTAAGAGTATTAGAGACATTCAAGAATATCGCTCCAATCTTCGACGCAATCTTGGTGGATTTGGATGGGTCTAATATAGTGAGACATTTCGCTCTTGTTTCTTTTGCTTATAAGCTGATGTTGTTGTCCCTCTAGCATCAGCTAGTGACTTGCTCAGGAAGTGCAAATACAGGGTCACTGAATCTCGTACGGACGGGGGCTGAATTTCAAGAGTTGGCATCTTTGAATTTGGAGGACTTTGGTCATTTATCGGGTATTTTCCCAATCGTTGCTTCAAGCACCTCGCAGTTAGTCTATTCCAGCTTGCTTTTCATTTCATTTGTAACTATCCTCAATCCGAAACTACAGAGACAACCTCCTGCTTATATCGACTTTCTCTGAGACATTAGCCCTCAAAATCCAGGATGCCAACACTTTCCAACACATCACCTCCTTGGCGATAGTCACTTCGACGCCAACAATTGCTGCTGGAAATATCGGATGGGAGGGGAAACCGGCAGAATCAGTCTACTTCGTTCAAGTCACTTCTAAGCAAGTGACTCTCATTGAAGTCGACACCTTCCTCAACGAGTATCGAGAAACTTCTAAATGGGTTTCTCCCTCTTTCGGAGGGAAGGCAACTGAGATCGTCACTGCTACAATTACCGAGACCGAAGTTCTAGTCGCCTTGAACGACTCGAGAGTTTTGTCTTTGAGTGTGGGTCAAAACGGAAACTTCGCACAGTCAAAGTACGTTTTCGCCAACTTCCTCTTTGTTGTACATGAATCCCATCTTGATTCACGGTAGCAAATTCCTTGATGTACAACCCCAAAAGATGGAAGAGCCTTCTGCAATGGCTGCAACTTCTAATCGACAATACTATGCTGTGGCGACCTGGCAAAGTAACACTATTGATATCTTTAAGGGTCAAACAACAGCAGTCGATCGAATAGCCTCGACGCCGCCTCTTTCCTCACCGATCTGTTCCCTTCTCTTCTTCACCTTTAATGGTGATCCAGCTCCGACATTTCTTATCGCAGGATTAGCTAATGGTACCATTGCGTACTTCCCTTGGGTCAGAGAGACTCTTGGGGACATGAAAATTGTTTCTCTCGGGGACGCGCCTGTTTCGCTATCACCATGCACAGTCGAAGGTAACCCTGTGGTATTTGCAAGTGGTAGTCGGAGCATGGTTATGTCATGGCATAAGAAGAGAGTAAAGACTGCACCAATTATGCTGAAGGATGTTGCCACTGCTACTGCGTTGGATTCAGATGTGTATGGGAAGGCGTTGGTACTTGCTTCTGCGGGGAAAGTGACAATTGGATCAGTGAAGAATTCAGATAGTTTACATATTCGTTCGGTGAGAGCTTGTTGGATTTCAAGTCTGTGGGCACTTTGTAATTTGAATTTCAACAGATTCCTTTGGGTTCAAAGAATCCCAGGAGGATCGCTCACTCAAAGGAGCTAAAGGCTTTTGCCGTAATATGTCGGGAAGAGACACCAGTCCGGTCATTCGAGGAAGTTCAGGCTACATCAACTGTGCAACTGTTTGACGACACCTCGTTTCGATGTGAGAATTTTGTTCTTCCCTCCTATCTCCATAATATTGAAACAGCTTTTCTCCTGCAGTAATCACGACATATACAGCTCCTTCAAACGAAGAACTTGTTTCACTCTCATTCTTCAATCTTTCAGGCTTTGGCACTTTGCTTGCTGCAGGTTCATACGAGATTCGTGAGGATGAATACGATGCTTCTCATGGGACCATCCGGCTATTCGGTATTTCTGATATCCATTCCAACGCTCATGCACAAATGAATCTTGCTACATCGATTGACGTTCCAGGCTGTCCATGGGCCCTGCAAGCAGTGAAGAAGGATCTCATTGCAACTGTCGCCGGAGCTGTGCGTTGCTTCTTACTTCCGGATCTCTTTGGAAACCAAAGTTGTTCCTAATGCTGTGCTTCTAGGTGATGTCCTTCAATGTCGAGCATACCATAGAAGGAACAGTCTCGATCTCGACAGTGTCCAAATGGAATCACAATACACTCCTACGACATCTTGATGCCGTAGACGATACGATTGTTGTTGGAGATATAATTTCTTCGGTGTCGATGTTGAAGAGTAAGGATGGGATTCTGGAAACTATCACTAGGCATTATCGACCATTGTGGCCTCTGGCAGTTGGAATGTCAGATAAAGAAAATGTCCTTGCTTGCGACGTAAGTTTCATGTCTTTATTTTCTCTCATCTGGCGAAAGCACTAAACAGCCTTTTTTCCTTGTAGGACCGAAGGAATCTAGTTGCATTTCAACTTAACACTAAGCAACAACTTGAGTATAATGGTAGCTATCACCTTGGGGATTTCGTGTCTGCCATCCTTCGGGGTATGTAGCGAAGTTACTCCTAGCGGTGATTCGGTACCACCCTGAACTTTTATCTCACAGGTTCACTTGCATCGAGTGACACTGCACAGATGGCCGGCCTCCGACCTACACAGGTTTTCGCTGCTGCTTCTGGACTAATTGGTATCATTTCGGAATTCGACGAAGGGCAACTCGATGTATTGTATAAACTCCAGCGCAATTTAGCTTTGACGGCGGATGCGGTGGGAGGGACTAGCCACACACAGTCAGTTCTTGTTTTTGCTTCTTTCGACCAATCGGTTCTTTACTCATAGCTGCCTATTATGTATAGCTATCGCTCCCCTGTCGATTCCCATGGCAGGACAGATGCTGAAGAGGAGGCCACTGGGTTTTTGGATGCGGATTTCATTGAAAAAGGTTTGGATATTGTTCTTAGGGATGAGAAGGAACGAGAAACTATGCTTCACCGAGAAGACGAAGCGTTAGCTCTGGAGATGACAGAGGGCGAGTTACAGGATGTTTATGAGTTGCTGCAGAGTTTACATTGAGATTTTCTACACCAAATGAACTGTACAAGATATGAATTGTTTAGGCTCGTTGCTAGCACGCTTTGTTGTTTTATTGGAATTCAGCAATAACTTGACTTGAGTGGGGACGATTGTGTGCCAGTTACCCAGTTGATTTAGAGCATATTTCAGCTGTTTGAACAGAAACTAGGACAGCAGGCATATTTGAAGTGCGACTGTTAACTTCTACGGATACTACTATTCATAAATCTAAAAAACATTATTTTAAGGCGGGTTTGAATGGTGGTAGACCGTGCTTTCTCGCATACTCATCACTGTCTCCAAAGATCAGAGCTTCCTTTTTTGCAGTCAGGGGAAGATTGGACCGAATAGCTTGCGTATAACAGCTAACGATTTCCTCTCTTACATCCTGCTTAAACAGGAGGGTAATTCCCGTCAGCTTAAGTAGACTAGGGTGGCCGAAAGCACGGTCGAGCTTGGACCAGCCACTCATGGTGGGTTCTGGCCACGAACTCGATTGTGTCTCCAGACAGCTAACATGTAAAACGAGGTTCTCTAAAATACTTGGTTGGGATGGTGCAAAATCTGGAACGATCCAAGGAGGAAACGGAGCGTGTAGGGAGTCTTTATGATCCTTTTTCCTATTTGCATATGGTGTATCCTCGTCAAAGTATGTCGGAAGACCGAGGGTTCGCAGGTGTGGCAAGGTAACAAGTGAAAGTTGAATTGGATCTGACAAGACGTTTTTTATTCGTGTTAACAACAGAAGTAGCAAACACTAAGCACCTTTAAACTTTGCGTCAAAATTGCCTGTATCCAAACCCAGGTGGAGTTCAGTGAGTGTGTTGTTGAGGTTCTGCATGATAGTTGCAGCAAAAGTCAAATTGCCTGAATACGCGTATTGACAGAGATGAACCCCAGCGTCTCTGATGATAAGACGCCGGACATTAGCATCTGGAGCGGAAATACATGCAAGGAGGGAGTCTCGGGAGTCTTTGAACACCATTGAGCATCGATCCAGAATAAGGAGATCGATAGAAAGTGGTGAACAGGGTTCGAGGGAGTTATATATGGCAGTAGTCGTCCGAGTCAAACTGACCATACAGTGTGGACTGAGAGATGGAGCGATTGTGGCTAGTGAAAATCGCTCGCAGTTGGCGACTGCGAGGACAGAGATGTGAGGAAGAATATGCTTGCAAAGTGCAGTTATATTTTCCCGTGGAACTGCCTCCCAGCCATCCCCGGAGGTTCCCTTAATGTCGAGAGTAAGTGAATGAACGGAGGAGTTACGAAAGTAGGTGTTGAAAGCCCAAGCCCAGGCCCAATTGGCTATTGCCAGTGGACCCAAGAAAAGTTTCTTTATATGCTGAACTAGACTTGGATTTGATCTCAAGGCAGCAAAGAATTTCGAAGACTGGGTAATGATAATTCTATTCGGCGCGTTGGGATTGGCAATGGAGACATGGGAATAAAGCAGAGGAACCGAAAGCTGGTGAAAGTAACGGCTAACAAGGCTGAAATCTAGTAGCAAACGGGTTTGTTGCCGTTCATCACTTGAAACACGAACAATGAGCTCGAAAATCTCGGAAGGTAAGTCATGAGCCATGGGAGCGTTTGAGAAGAAGTTGTTTGGTAAGCGCCAAAACAAACTAAAGTTGGCTTCGCATCCTCCGTCACTAATGTGATTGATATATTGTTCTTTGTGCGCAAAACCTGTAGAGGTGACAAACGGTACCTCCGGAAAAGCTTTCAGTCCACTGCGGTGAACTGGGCATTCATGGGCGTTTGCGCAGAAGAGTTTATCCACCGCAGTCATCATCTAGCACTGGCAGAGGCGTTTCATGGACTTTTGTGTGTTTTCTCCTCTTTATCAGGTCTAAGGCACGACTTCTGAAATATTGCTCGAAACTTTTAGTTTTCCTTCCGTTCATTTGTATGTTATGATAATTTGACCCGGCCACGTTGTTCGGAACTCATGTCTTGCGCCTCTTCCGTTTCTTGTTAGTTGGCTGTAAGGATACAATATCACCTGAAGGTGAGCAACAGCCTCGATTTTGTCCACGATGCAACAATGGTAAGTTCCCACCCTGTATTTGGAGATGACACATGTTGAAGCCTAGTGGAATCCAAAAGCTTCTGTAGGACGCGCAAAGAAACGACAATGGCTCGAATTATGTTTCGTTCCTGTCGTTCCGATGTCGACTAAACACGTATGGTTTTGTTCCATATGCCAATGGAGAGTACCCTCAAATCAGCAGTACGTCTTCTCTGTTTACCTTTTACCCTCTTTCGCCGCTTTCGAACAGTCCTTGAATAGATGGGAACCCACGATCGCGAACACCGCATTCTATGGTGGGCCGAGTCCTGGTTATGGACCTCCCCCAAACGCACCTTTTCCGCCACCGCAAGGCTGGCACGGGGCACCTAATCCGGGGATGCCCATGAGCCCTGGCTATCAAGGACAATGGCAACAACACGCACCAGGTCCTGTACCCCCGCAACAAGCATATTATCATCAGTAGCCAGACGGGCTCAGGTCCGTCCTCTGTTGCAGGGACATCTGGCCGTGAATGCCGTAATTGCTCTGAGGCAAAATATATGATGTTCTAATTCATGAGGGTAGAGTTCAGCGGAGTTCATTGATACGTGAATCTCCTTTGATATCTTCTTCAAAGCACCTATCATAAAGAGTTCCCAGCAGATCATGACGCTCGAGTGACGTCACGGTCATTGCCCTCAAGAGATAACTTTTTTTTTTCCGATTAACAAATCTCGTCAGAAATCTTCATTCGTAGCGCAGAAACCTGTAAACGTAGAAGGGTCCAATAAAATCCTCAGTTTAAATGCCGGCCTCCCTGCATCGACTGGTCTTGTGTCCAGAGGCCGAGTCAAGTCCACTGAGCGAAGCGGGGGGTCGCCGGCTTTAACAGGAACCTTTTTGGGTTTGTATGCTCGCTAGACCAGAGTCTGGGCTCGCGACCCTTATGGGCATTACAGTTAATTAAGACGCGTTTTTGACTCTCTTGAGCTAGAAGCAATTTTTTTAGCCCTTAACTACCGCGGGAGAAACATCCGTAACTTCCAAACTTGGGAGGAAATGTGGTGGAGTGGAGCACGCGATTGAACGTTGAATCATAAGTATCCTTGATTCAATCTTGCTTCCCACCACGACCATGCCACGTTAGACGACTGGTACTTAAGCCACTTGAATATCCAACGAACTCTATCGTGTTACTATGCCAGACAAATATGTGTACCCAGTCCGCTCCCTACTCTCTGGGATCTCCCGTGGTCGTGGATCAACTTCTAGTGAGGCATCCGGCGAAGATAGCCCATTACAGGTATCGGGACCAATGGGGGAACCTGTAGACATCGACGAGCAGCAACCTGACGATGAAGAAGATGGTGGATATGCTGCGAGACATCCTCAATCTCTTCAGAACGTTGTATCAGACGCTTTTTCGGATACGGCCCCTTCGATACTTCCATCTGGTTCCCAGAGTCCAGAGGAAACTTCTCAACGTTTACCCCTTTTTTCGGAAAGTGGATTCGTTCATTTAGGACCGCGCTCCATCTCTCCCAATTCTTCTCGGAGCGGGCGTGGTACTTCTCCCACGACGTCACGAAATCAGAGTGGTGGCCCCACACAGAACGATACACCTGCAGACGGTTCAACCTCTTCCTCTATTTCCTCATCAGAATCAACGGAGCTCCTCACCGTCCGCTTCGAACACAAGGAAACGGAAGACGGCCACCATGTCTTAACTGGCAGAGAAGGGGCAGTTACGCGATGCGAAGACGAAGTAAATGCCATCTTTGCCGAGTTCTCTCTCGATTGACTGACGTATTTTTAGCCGATTCGCAGTCCTGGTGCTGTTCAGTCATTTGGGGTACTGATTGCCTTGGAACAAACGGATGACTGCCTCATCGTTCGCCAGGTTTCGGAAGTGAGGGACCTTTTTCTTTATCCTTTATTGCATCTGACTCGTTATAAGAACTCAACTCAAGTTCTTGGACTAAGTCCAAAATACCTGTTTAACCTCGAATGTTTCTCCGACATCCTTCCCGATTCACAGGCCAATATCCTGTGGGAAAACGTTCAGTTCCTCTCAGAAGCCACCTCTGATACATCAGAAGATGGCCCGACTGTTTTCTTGCTGTCGGGCTATGGAGAGCCCGACAGTGCATTGCCGACTTTTGGCCAAACCGACCAACGGAGTGCTGAAGACCTGAGTCGCGCTGACGATGGAGATGATGAAACTAGCAGCATCTCGAGTTCGTCAACCTTGAATGATGACGATCAGAATCGTCGACCCTTCACTGCGTGGTGCGCCGTCCATCGACCTGCAGCTTCTCCATACATCACGACCGAAGCAGCACCTCCTGCATGGCATGCCAACATGGTTATACTGGAGTTTGAGTTGGAGAAGGATTCGATAAATCCTCTTTACCCTCCTCCAGGGTCCAATGCTACTCATGCTTCATCCAGCGGGTCAAGCAGCAGCTCTGGTGGGGCAAGCTCTGGCAGTGGTAGTGGTGGTAGCGGCCATGGAAGTAGCACCGATGGAAGTGATAGAACTCTAGTTGCAGGAGGACAGAATCTCAGTTCGAGTACACTTACACCGACCATTGAAGAGGAACAGGATGCTCAGCCACCACAAACTGCCACTGATACCAACCTTCGAGCACCAACTACATTTGATCCAACCAGTGTCGAGTCTACAGACCTTCCTCCACCCGACCCCGCCATCGCTAGACGAGACCGAGCTTTAGAACGTGATGGTTCTGGCTCTGAACGCTCGAGCTCAGCCAACTCTGTTCGTTCGTTTGCGACGGCCGACACTTCGTTTGATCCATCTTCGTCGAGACCTGAACTCACATTACCGGCGGATTCCACATATCATAACAGAGAGCACATTTCAACTGGTGGTTCTATGTCGTCTCTCTTTGTCGACGACTCCCAAGACAGTTCTCGGTCTGGTTCTACCCTTTCCGCTTCTTCCTCGCCCCACACAGCGTTATCGCCCAATTCAACGAATGAGCTCGCACCAAGAGGAGATTGGCAGCCGGCTGTACCTTCGTCGTTACAAGGCTTATCTGGGACGCAGGAGTGGATACCTAGTCCGGAAGACATCCTTGAAAGTACGACATCAATGTCGAAACCGCTTCAAGCTTTGGAGAGATTGAGGAGATTGGCAAGTGGTCCAGGAGCTGGATCGAATCCTGGGAGTGGAACTGGACGGAGGGGACGGAGGAGAATGGGAAGTGAGTCAATAGCCGGAAGAGCTGCCGCCGCTGGAGGTGTAGGAATGTTGGATGTGTTTAATGTGCAAGAGCAGATCAATGAACAGGTAAGAGGGCCTCCATTCTGCTGTTCATGCCGGGATAGCTGATTCTGTCGTTTCAACTATCTAGCTTGGCGCTGCAACTGATCTAGACGGATTCTTGAAGATCGTAGTCGGAATTGTGAAAGACTTGACTCAGTTTCACCGTGTTCTCGTGTGCGTGTTTGTTCTTCATTCATTTTATTTCGCTGAAAATTCTATCAGATATCAGTTTGACGATAAATGGAACGGTCAAACTGTCGCTGAGCTTGTAGACTGGAGTCAAACCCATGATCTATACAAAGGGCTGCATTTTCCTGCATCCGATATTCCAGCTCAGGCACGTCAGCTTTATACGATCAGTAAGCTTAGTCCTTTGCTTTTACTAGTATGTGGAAGTTGAGTTTCTTCCAGATAAGGTTCGACTCCTGTACGATCGTTCTCAGCCAACAGCGAGACTTGTCGTGCGGTCGAAGGAGGATCTAAAGTTTCCACTGGTAAGTGGCTGGTAAACCAGCTTCAAGTGCTGCTTCATATTGACGTTCCCCTTCTCAAGAACATGACACATTGCTACCTGCGGGCGATGAGTCCGATTCATATCAAATATCTAGCAAATATGGGAGTTCGTGCATCCATGTCTATCGTATGTTACTTTTTGTCTTTATCTTGTTCTCATTTGAGCTTACGTTTCCTAGTCTATTATCGCCTTTGGTGCTCTTTGGGGTCTTGTCGCCTGTCACTCGTATGGTATGCATGGGATGAGAGTATCGTTTCCCGTGAGACAGATGTTACGTGTTTTGTCTCAGTCGATCTCGAAGAATATCGAACGGTTGAGTTATGCACAGCGATTGCGAACACGGAAACTGGTACATTTCAATCGTGATAATTCATCCCTTTTGGCTCATTCACTATGTTGGCAGATCAACACTGTTGCAACTGAGAATCACCCAACAGGATATATCGTGTCCAATGCCGACGATTTGCTTGGATTGTTTGATGCTGATTTCGGTATTTTGGTTGTTGGTGAAGGGGCCAAGATTTTGGGACCCAATTTGCATGGGCAAGAAGTCTTGATTATTGCTGAATATCTGCGAATGAAGCAGTTTGCGTACGTGCCTTCTTTGAGAAGTCACGAGTATTCTAATATCTTGAGAATAGAACCATTCAAGTCAGTCAGGCAGTGACACAGGACTTCCCTGATCTCGATCTTCCTAGTCTGTCCTCCTTTTCTCTTTGATGCGTTCCTCTCATCCTGTGCAGATCTTGAAGTTATTGCCGGTCTTCTCTATGTTCCCCTCTCGTATGGTGGTCGAGACTTTATTGCTTTCTTGAGAAAAGGCCAGCCTAGGGATGTCCATTGGGCTGGTAAACCCAACAAAGACGTCGATGCTGCTGGAAGAACATTGGAGCCACGCAAGTCGTTCAAAATCTGGAGTGAGACGGTGGCAGGGAAATGTCGAACCTGGACGGATGAGCAGTTTGAGACGGCTGGTGTGTTGGCTCTTGTTTACGGCAAGGTATCTTTTCCTCCTATTGTAAGAAACGGACGCACTCTAAAATGGGTTTCAAGTTTATCGAAGTTTGGAGACAGAAAGAATCTGCCTTGCAAACAACGAAATTAACCAACCTGTTACTTTCAAATGCGAGCCATGAAGTTAGAACACCTTTGAATCATATCATCAAGTACGTTTTTGTTTTAACATTGATACTTGTTTGGACTTCCTTTTAATGAAATTCTCAAGTTATTTGGAAATGGCGCTAAATGGGCCACTAGATGGCGAAACGAGAGACAATCTGCGGAGGTCTCATGCTGCATCAAAGGGTCTGTTATTTACTATTAATGATTTGCTTGTGAGTCACTTGAGTTCTTCATGGACTGTTCACAGAGTTTTCAGGACCTGACACGACTGGAAAGCGGTAACGAGACTTCATTTAACGAACCCTTCGACCTTCCTGCTACTATCGAAGATGCATGTCAGATTTACGCTGTTGAAGCACACCGGCGTAATCTCGAATTCAGCCTTAATCTCGCTGACTCACCAAAGATTGTTGTTGGAGACAGTAAGAAGATTCGGACCGCGGTGCAAAACTTGACTGCCAACGCTCTAAAATACACGGATGCTGGCTCTGTCACGGTTTCTTTGCAGGTATTCGTTGAGCCGGACGGTCTTAGGTCTTCGAAACAAACAGCTGTCGAAATTTCCGTGACGGACACTGGTAGAGGCATTTCTCCTGAAAAGTTGGAGACCATCTTTAGGGAGTTTGAGCAAGTCGAGACATCTGAGACTAAGGCAAGCGATGGTGGTACAGTTGGTAGGATCAGTGTTAAAATTTATGTCGCTTCTTCTGATAATCCTAGGTCTTGGGCTTGCTGTTGTATCACGCATTGTAGAACAGCTGGGCGGTCAGCTCAGAGTCGACTCTGAAGTTGGCACTGGCAGCAGTTTCTCTTTTTTGATACCCCTCGCTCTCCCTGACACTGACTCAGACTCTGAGCTGGCTTTAACTTCCTCGGCTAGTACCTCCTCCTCTTTGCAACTCCGAAAACCGAGCATAGGTAGCCTGCGGTCCAAGAAGAGCGAAGTCGATTCCATCGTCGAAGCGCTAGGTACCGATCATATGACCCATGCTCGTCTTTCGCCTCCAGCAGCAACCCCATCGCCGAAACCAGCCCCCGGTACCTTTGAAATCCCAGAGTCGTCGAACCCCGTGCGACCTGTCAAGATTGAATGCGTTGAAACTCACTTCCAACCTGCGGGCCAGAAATCATCCCCTCCCCCCGCCAAATCGTTAAGAGTCCTTGTTGTCGAGGTCTGATACCTTACTTCTACCTAATCTTTTTCTCATTCCTAGACAGGACAACGACATCAACCTCACCCTTCTCGCTAAGCGCTTGACGATGTCTGGTCACTCAGTCGTCAAGACCACGAACGGACAGGAAGGCTACGAAGCGGTTGAGAGGGACCGAGAATTTGATTGTGTGCTCATGGATATTCAGTACGTTAACCTATATCACCCCTTTTCATAGTAATCTTACCGTTTTCAGGATGCCTATTCTCGATGGCTTCCAATGCACAGAGAAAATCCGCGAACTTGAGAATTTACGGCCGCAAGAGTTGACAAGACCATCGCAACAGAATAACGGACGTATTCCCATATTCGCTGTTTCTGCTTCGCTTCTTGAAGCTCGGCGTGCTGATCTTGCGGGGAAAGGTTTCGATGGATGGATTCTCAAGCCCATCGACTTCAAGCGGCTTGATGTTATTCTTAAAGGTGTCCTCGACGACCATCAGCGCCAATTGGACCTTTACCGTCCTGGCTGCGACTGGGAACTTGGAGGATGGTTCGGCAATCCTGGGTCATTGGAGACTCCCGCCTCCTCAGTCTGACAAGACTTGATATAACGGTTTGGACTGCACTCAATCTACATATAGAGATGATTCAAATTCCTTTTCTCTGGCGTTCATGGTTCTTTTTACTGTACATTTTATCTTGTAGGACTATTGAACCTTGGTCTTGTACATTTACTCTGTATACACGTTTCTTTTTGTTGGCTCTTGTTACATTGAAGGGTGTCAAGTCTTAGACACGCCTTGTCATTCTACCATATACATGCATTTAGTCCTGTGGTGTGCGTCATCTTCGTGGTGCCAATGCCTTGTTTGTCTTTTCCTCCACAAATTGTTATTTTTGTGGGTCATGTTATTTACTGTGTGAAGAGGATGTAAAATAGAGAGTAATCATGTGAACGACGGTGAAGGTTGACCTTGAATTTGGGCTGCACGTTTTTTAGTCGTACATTCAAACAATCGGGAAGGCATAGTATAATTCCTGACAGAAAAAGACAAAAGCCATTCAATAAGGGACTACAAAGGAATTAGCTGTATTTGAAATGTAATCTGTCTACCGAAGCAAGCTCCAACCTTCTCGCTCTTTCGTAACGACTAGCACTCCCCGCTCCAGCGCCAGAGGTAAAAGTTTTTCTATATCATATGTAGCATCTTCCACCTCAAATACTGGGGATAATTGAAGCTCCTTCAAGTGAGTATAAGTGATAGAATGGTTTCCTGCTAACGCCAAGTCGAGTGTATGCCACGTTATTTGCGTCGGTTGATTAGTATGGTCTAGCCACCACCACTTATCCAGGTGTATATTAATATAGCTCAGAGGATGAGAGTAAGTGGAAGGCTTCTCGCAGAGCATGCTGGAGAGCCAGGCAATCTGTGTTGCGAGGTCCTCTACCTGCAAGTCATCATGCTCGCGAAAACGAGGCACGCCCAGACGGATGTAGAAATAACGGAGATGGGGATACTGTCCAATAAAGAACGGGTGGTTTGTGATCTTCCTGTCGTCTATAGGGGTCAATAGGCGGAAAGAAAACCACTGGAAAAATAACCGACTGGGATGAAGGATTGGCCACGCATCAATGTCTAAATACACAAGTGTGTTAGCCATGGGGTTCATGAGCTCAGTCAGCCGTGTGAGTGGCATATCTGTCCTGTCTTCCTCAATACCATACCACCAGTCGCGCATGGATAAGTCTAGCGCCACGAGTTGGGTAACTGAGCGGCAGAGGGAATTGAAGGTTGCGTTGTTGAAATGCGCAATTCGTAGATATCGAAGAGGGGGGAAATCGGCGTTTACTACAGGTGCCCAGTCAGGAACCGACGGACAATCATTTAGAAACAGTCCGTCGAGTTAACTGCAGCTGCTCAAAAGCCAAACCGGTGCATCATAAACGTTCCAGGTTTTCAGGTAGCGTAAATGAGGAAGTATAACATCTTCGAGGGAGCTCCTCATAGTATCCCAGGGTGTTTTAACGTCTAACCTGGTGAGTATAAGACGGTAAACGGAGGGCATCAATCTGAACAATGTCGCAGCATTTCTAGCATCTTCTGTGGATTTGGGTTGTGTATCAAGCTCTAGTTCTCGAACATATGTACCGAGATGAGGAGAGCGCTTGAATATATGGATGAGATTTGGTGCGAAGGATGCTTTTGAGAGACAGATGCTGAAAAAGATACCGTTGGGCGGGAATAATGAATGCTTTACTGGCTAAAGCGCAGTTTTGAAGGTTAGGTTTGTAGTTGGGAATGTTGAATATAATGTTTTCGAGGATTTCGTACGGAAAGGCATCGAGAAGTAGCCTGGGTGCTGTGGCTGGCATTTGCGGATTGTATCATGAACGTTCTAGTCAAGTTAGTAGTCTATCAAGAAAGCTAGTTGATTGTTTCCACCATTGCGGCGGATATGTTACTAAGCCGTATGCGCTGCGGCATACTCAAACAATAGAGGTACACGATGTGTATGATAGGACAACAGCCACCCTGAACAAATCCTGTTGGGCTGCGGCTTGAAGCCTCATACACTCAATAGAACTAAATCATCGAGGGCTTTAAGTTCACTGGCTTCATTTGGCCATCATTCTCAACGTATATTCGATCCTCGAGAAATATCTCGAGAAGGAATTTCACCGAGCTCATTACCGAGGCATCGACCAGCAGCACCGAGTCGAAGCCTATATTTTGACAGAGAAATCTTGTTTTAAGGTTATTCGTTTTCATCTGCGGAAAGTAATTGCTAAGTTGAGGTCTTTATCTGACATGTAAAGAGAAAAATGGAGGGCATCTACTAGTATATTAAAGTCGAGGTAGAGAAGGTAGATTTGAACTTGGCGTTAAGCCGTCCGCATTCGATAAACAAAGGAGGAGATATGGTAAAAGTCCTAGCTAAGAAATAAATAAATAGGTACACTTAATGAACCGCTGCCATACAATCGGTTGTATTTGAATGTGGTTGGTCAACCAAACTCCAACTGTGACGCTTTTGGTCGACAATTAGCACTCCACGTTCACGCACCAGAGGTAAAAGTTTTTCCATATTGTCCGTAGCGTGTTTTATGCGAGGTTTGGGAGAGAATTGAAGTTCCTTTAATTGAGGGTATATGACAGGCTGGTCGCCTCCTAGCGCCAAGTCGAGTCTGTCCCATATCATTTCCATGGGTTGTTCGGTGGGCTTGAACGTCCACCACTTATCCAGCTGTATACCAATATAGGTAAGAGGGTGAGGATAAGAGGAAGGCTCTTCACGGAGCATGCTGGATAGCCATGCTAGCTGTGTTTTGAGGTCCTCGTCATGGACAAGAACAGGGCCTATACTTAGATGGATGTAGAAATAACGGAGATGAGGATACCGTCCGATGAAGAATGGGTGGTCTGTGATCTTTCTATCTTCTATCAAGATGAGTAGGTAGAAAGGACAATAGCGGAGGGGTAACCTACTGAGATGGAGGACCGGCCAAGCATCTATATCCAGATAAACAAGCGAATTGGCCATTGGGTTCATGAACTTAAACAGCCTTGTAAGCGGCATATCTGACCGGTTTCCCGCGTTAAACCTTCCTCCACGAATGGGTAAATCGAGTGCCACAAGCTGAGTAACTGTGCTGCACAGGAAATCCACAGCTGCGTGGCTGAGGTGTGCGATTCGTAGGTATCGAAGAGGTAGCAAATCGATTTCCTGAACTTTGAGTGCGGGTAGACCGTCAAGAACCGACGGACAATCATTTAAATGGAGCTCGTCGAGTTGGCGGCAGCCGCTCAAAAGCCAAACTGGTGCATCATAAACGCACCACATACGCAGGTATCGTAGCTGAGGCAGTATAACGTCTTCGAGGGAGCTCCTCATGATGTCCCAGGGTGTTTCATAGTCTAATTTGGTGATTATGAGACTGCGAACGGAGGGCATGAATCTGAACAGTGTTGCGGCATGTTCAGCGTCTTGTGCGGATTTTGGATGAGCAGCCAGATCCAGCTCTCGAACAAATGTACCGAGGTGAGGAGAGTGTTTGAAGACGTCGATGAGATACGGTGCATTGGACGCTTTCCACCCCAGACGGACATTGAAGAAGATGGACTGCTGGGCAGGAAAAATGAATACTTTACTTGCTAAGGCGCAGTTTTGAAGGTTGCGCTTTTCGTGTGTGGGAATATTGAAGATGATCTTTTCAAGGATCTCATATGGAAAGACGTCCAGAATCGGCCTGGGTGATGTTGCTAGCATTTGCCGATCCTGTCATGAAGGTTTTAGTCAAGTTAATAGTCAACCAAGGAAGCTCGTTGATTCTCTCCAACATCTCCGGGGAATGTCACGAGTTAGTGCGCGCTACAACATATCCAAATAATATAGATACAAAACTTTGTATGAAAGTTCAAAACCATCGTGAGCTCCCCCTATTTGACCACTGGGGCTTAGGAGCTCCATGGTGCTCGGCGTCCCTTTGTAAACGTCACGAGTCACGCTTCATAGACAGAACTTCAAATTCGAATTCGTTCCACAGGGCTGTGAAAATGAAATTATTAAGAGTATTACAGCGCTACTTCGGTTATTTTCATGCATGTTCTCGCGTCAATGCATAAGCTCAGGTTATTCTCAATTCTGCATCAACTTAATCTGACTTTCTCGGACTAGTAGACACAAGCCACCAGAAACCCATCATCGTGGCCATCATCGCAACAAGCAATGGTTGTAAGGATTGGACACCAAATCTACCACTCAAAGCTCCAGTCATAAAGGGGAGTAGAGCGCTTCCCGCTTGTCCCATTCCGGCAATGTATCCTGAGATTGGTGAGAATGGAATCTAGGTGACAATGACACCAAAGCTTGCCTATTGCCCCTGTAAGCAGCCAAGGCGGTAAGACTCGTCCGCAGTGGTTCATAACAATGGGATAGAATGGTCCTAGTATGACTCCGACAAGGGAAACTGTCACCGCACCTCCGTACAGGTTTGGGACAAGCCAAACGACCAGCTGTAACCTGTTTTATGGTTAATATTGTTTGATAAGGAGAACAAGATGACATACGCAATGGCCAAAAAGGTGTAGAGGTAGACAGCATTGCGCTCTCCGACTAGCTTGTTGACCCATAGAAGTGCCACACGTCCGATCGTTAAACCTGCAAAGAATCCAGAGGAAATATAGCCAGCATCTGGACCTCCTCCACGTTTCTCTTGCATAAATGTAACAATCCAGCCTAATCGAAATCAGAAACTTTGACGGTTTGAGCTGGTCGAAAGAAGAGTACCTCCAATAGTAACTTCAATGCCAACATAAATCAATAGGAAGAATGCCATGAATTGGATGGTCTTGTTCGTTAAGATTTGTTTGAACTTGGAATGCTCGGATGCGTCCGCATCACCAGGTGGAATCCCAAGCATGGGAAGAAGTTCTATAACCAGGTCATTTCAGGAGCTAGTAGAGACTGTGCAGCCTACCATTGGTTGTTCTGCCCCGAAACACAACTAAGATGAGAGCAACATTGATGATAGCGAACCCAATGGAGCAGAGATAATAGAAACTCCAGTGTCGAAGTTGAGCAAATTGTGTTGCAATAAGCGGGGAGGCAAAAGCACCCACACCTGTTCGAGTAAGATAAAAAATTTGGTTGTTGAAGGGAAGTATGGGTGTCACCGTAGATAGCATGTAAAATCCCCATCTTTGCTGAGGGATTTCTCTTAAACATTGCGACATAGGCATTCGCTTGAGCGTCCTGCATAGCCATTCCGATTCCACTGATGGTGAAAGAGATGACAAAGAGAGGGAACGGCGGAGCTGGGGCTTGAATCGTATATGCAATGACTTGGCACAAAGAGCCTGACAAAAGGTGGTGAGCAGGTTCGGTTTTGTCAGAATTTCGACATACCGATGAGCATGACTTTTCCGAAACCAAGCTTGTCAGAAAGAGGAATATTCAAGAACGTTCCTACGAGAAACCCCTTGATGTTGAATGTCAGTACTCAATCCCATCCTCCTTGGCTCAACTGCTTACTGCACAAGCGAGAACAAAAATCAGAGAGCCAACGGTGAATCCAACCTCGAGTGCACGTTAGTAAGGAAGGTTGCCGTGTGGACAGTTAGCACACACATTGTACACCTGGCGAATGCGGGGAAATAAAGGGCCAGTACTGGCATCGTTCCAGCTGAACAAGTGATTAGAAAGGGAAACATGGATCTTTCGATAGACTTGCCCGGCAAGGAAATGGTACCAGCAACAAACAGCGTAATGAATTCTCTCCGTTCTAATCTGCTCTCGAGTAAATGAGAGTCTATCCGGTTCTCCGTGAAGATGAGAGGATCGAATATTAGGTTCGATTCCAGAAGTTTGCACATCTGTAAGAACATTGGCTGTCGAATTCTGTGTGGAATTTTTATGGGAAACGCAGCTCAGCTCAATCCCAGGGACCGTTGAGGAGGTAGCCATGTCTGCCATCCAATCGTCGTGGGCTCTACAAGTCCTTTATATTAAATAAGGAAAACCGTTGACCCGGGGGCTTGAAGGTTTACCACAGCCAACCTGTCCAGAAATTTACAGGAGGATGCCAAGAGAGGGGATAGTGGAAAAAAGTTGGTGGGCGGAAGTAGTTTCTCCGAGGAATTGCCACGGCAAAAGTGTTTTGCTGACTAAAAGAATCCAACTATGGGCGAGGAGTCTGGTGGCAGATCAGCAGCAACGGGAACTCAACAGGAAAACAAAAAAGTCCTCATAAAAGATGCAAGTAACTAGCAATTTTTTTCCCGCGGTTTTCTGCTGTGTGAAGGGATGAAGAAAGCCAGGTTTCTTATGTGATGCGGTAAACTGGTGCCGACTTGGCAAATTTATCTTCACCACAATGATGTTCTGCTTCCAAGTTGAGAAAGATTCTTGAAAAGTGCTATGTTCCCCTGCTCCCAGTACTCATTTTGCAGGTTATGTCCGTGCTAGCGTCCCTTGCGGTCTGGTTTCAAGTAGCACAACCGAGCGTGAGAAGCTCATGTTCGCCTCTTTCTAGTTCAAGATCAAGACTGCCGGGTTTGTCAATTCTGGAGGGATCTCTTAATCTGGGGTAACGTTCTCGCATCCTGAGTGTTGCCTTCTTGTGTGGCTAGTTGTAATGCGCTACCATTCTCAGGTGGAACAATTTGCGCGTTCTGTTTCACCAACAAAAACGGTCAACCGGATCCAGTCTGGCAAATGTCGTAATACTCTGGCATTGATAAAACCTCTCGAAGGCCACATACTCGGGATTCTGCACGGTGATAAACCTTATGGGTGGGAAAGGAGACTGAAGGCGCACCCAGGCAAACCAAAGGAAAAGTTTTTTGTATCGTGAGCAGTCTCTCAGAAAATCTAGTTCTGTAGTTCTGCAAGGTCAAAGGCATATTTGAACAAGCGCTGTTGCGGACAGGAGCCAGAGCCTCCCACTTCTCATGTATTGGAGGGGGTCTGGCCGTGATCGTGGGAGCCTTTCACGGGTTAGCACTTTCATTTCGGCGACTCTGACTTTGGGAAGCTGTTTCTTTCGTTGAACCATCTTCTTCACTTACAGCTGTGTTGCGCATTCTTGGAGTATGACTGCTCACCAGATTCCTGCTTTCACGGATTTACCAGAGGAACTCCTCGAGAAAGTTCTTACTCAGGTACGCCCTTTCTACAGAGGCTCTTAGTTAGCTAATTATGTGATATCCCATAGAAAATATTGCATCGAGACGTCGCACAGATACGATTAAGCTGCAAAATGCTATGTCGTCTCTCTGAACCCTCCATTTTCTCTGCCTTGAAGCTCAAAATGGCAGACCAGGCAACATACGACATCAAGCAAGATGGTGTCGTGGCACGACTAGCAAATGGCCACCGAATTACTCGATTTGTTCGGAAGTTAGCTATAGATATCACACGTCATCCCTCATCCAATGCTACAATTTCAAGTGCTGACCACCAATTGTTTGAGTGTGCGGTAACTAGACTAAAGTCATTGGAGGAAATAGTGTAAGCTGATATTTTCGCTTCCTCACGATTAGTTGCGGACTAACTTCACATCGTCAGTATCCATACTTGCGACGAGGCAGACATTCTCCACGACGCGACTATGCCCGTTTTTGCTGCGCTTTCGCTAGCATCAGGCATTAAAAAGTTTTCATACACGGGAGGAAGGGCGATGGACCACAACCAAAGCAACCTTGCAGTGCAACTGTCGGCCATCCCTGCATGGAATCTCCGCGAGCTACATCTCAACTTCAGCAACTGTGGCGACCTCCGATACAGATCTGGTGCCGCGGCTGTGGTTCACGCGGTGGATCGAGTTGCTGCATCGACCTCTGGCATTATCCGTATCCACAGTCACTCCTTTCCTAATTGGACGCTTCCTACCCCAGCTCACACGCTTGTGTTTGAAACCCCAACCTTCACGAGCATATTTTTGTTGTCAAACGTCCTCAGTTTCAAGAATCTTTCAGTCCTTTGCCTGCCTTCGTCTCATGACGATGACGCTGCCCTTCTTTGGCGCAGTCTAAGGGAAAACCAAACTCGACTCCGCAGAGTCTTTTATGGGTTAAACAAATTTTCCAAACAATTCGCAGAATATCTTCTTAGCACAGCCGGACTAAACGAGCTGTACATTCACTGGCATTCCGTTGCCCTCAATGGTTATTTTTTGGAAAATCTTTATCGCTCTGTTCTTCTTCACCATAGTGAAACACTAACCAGTGTCTCAGTTATTGGCGTACAGTTCATATCAGCTATTGGGTTCAGCCCTGGTCTTGCAGAGGGATTAATAACCTGTCAGAAGCTCCGTAATTTGAGGATTTCAGTATGCGTAGATCTATGTAGTAAGGGGAATCCTACTGCCGTTGGTCACCTTGGTCATACTCAAATCGGCCGTACAAGCTTTCTAACTTGTTTTCCAGATTCTCCTTATCAATGTGCTCACCCGCCTCCCGAACCTCACATACTTAGGTATCCGTCAACTCCATAAACCCAGATACTCCCCAAGTGACCAGCGGTTCCTTGATCAATACCATGCCCAAGGTTGCAAGCCTAAAATCGCGTCCTCGCACGAGCTCATGCGATCCGTCGAAACCTCTTTGACTTTCCACCAACTTCGCGTCACCCACGATATCGATTATTCTGAAGAAGGATTTGGTGACTGCTGGAAGACCATTCACTGGGATACAAAAGAGCAAACGATGTCACTCAAACGCAGCGGTTTTCATGGCGAAGGGTTCATGTTGCACCATCCGCCTGATTGGACTGAGGACGAAGAGTGGTATCGATGTCCAAATGTTACCGCAAAAGCTGGGGAGAATGTATGCAAAGTTTGGTCTTGACCAGCAGGGCCCGCTCCTCCATATCAGAATAGGATCAAATGTAAATATTTTGGGTAATATTATAGAATGGCTGGTTAACATTGTGTCTTAACAATGTAGTTCGCGTACGTCTGTCAGTCGAATAATGTTATAAACTGTAATTCGCTTACTTAACATCGTTGACATACCGGGAGTTGAGCAGCGACGACTTTGCACCTGTAAATAAAATCTACATCTAGAAATAATTCTAAATTGCTTTTCTCTCGTGTTTTTGAAGCTTTTTTTATGTCCGTACAGTTCGCTCCTCAGTCTCTTGAACTTTCTTCCGGTATTTTACTTGTATACATGCTTTATTTGATAGCCCTACCGAACCAGCTCCCAGCTGGGGCGCTTTGTATTCAGAACAAGCAAACCACGCCTGTGAACCATGGGTAACAATTTCTCAATATTTCCTGTTGTACGCTCTGCGGTGGTTGATGGAGGAAATTGAACCACCTTCATATGAGGAAATACAATCATTGACTGATTCCCACCAAGTACCGAGTCGAGTTGACTCCAAGCCACCTGTATCGATTCTTTCTTATGATCTGGCGACCACCAATTGTCCAGGGACACTCCAAGGTAAGTGAGATGATGGGGATGAGACGAAGGTATCTCGTGGAGCATGGTGGACAGCCATGTTAATTGTGTTTCGAGGTCCTCGGGATCTACGTCTTCATCCTCGTCAAAATCAGTGCTTACACTCAGACGGATGCTGAAATAACGGAGATGAGGATACCGTCCAATAAAGAATGGATGGTCTGAAATCTTCCTATCGTCTGCCTGTATGAGTAGGGGAGCAAAAAAAATGTAGCGGGGAAAGAGACTCACTGAGATGAAGAATTGGCCACGCATCAACGTTGAGAAAAACAAGTGTATTGACCATTGGGTTCATGAGCTCAGACACCCGTGGAAGCGACATATTTGCACGATCTGTACCTCCATACATATAGTCTCGAAGGGGTAAATCGAGAGCAACCAACTGGGTCACTGAACGGCAAAGTAGATCGAAGAATCCCTGGCTTACATGCGCGATGCGTAAGTATCGAAGAGGGAGCGGATCAGCCGGTCGTATACCACCCATTCGTGTTTCGTCAATAACGCCGGGACAATCGTTAACATGCAGCTCATCTAGTTGGCGGCAACTGCTCATAAGCCATACTGGCGCATTATAAATGTACCGTATGTTCATGCAGCGTAGCTGAGGAAGTATCACTTCCTCAAGAGCACCCCTCATAATATCCCATGGTGCTTCACCGTGCAACCTGTTGATTGTGAGACGGCGAACGGAAGGCATCAACTTGAACAATATCGCCACCCGTTCAGCATCTCTGGTGGTAGTGGGATGTGCAGCAAGCTCCAGTTCTCGAACATATGTGCCGAGATGGGGAGAGCGCTTGAATAGGTAAATGAGAGCAGGCGCGTAGGTTGCTTTCCAGAGACAGATGTTGAAAAAGATGGACCGCTGGGCGGGGAAAATGAATGCTTTACTGGCCAAAGCGCAGTTCCTAAGGTCGCGCGGTTCGTACGTCGGAATACTGAAGACAATTTTCTCCAGGATCTCGTACGGAAAGACGTCAAGAAGCGGCCTAGGTGCTGTAGCTGGCATTTGAGGATATTCACATCAAAGTACTAGTCAAGTTAGAAGTGAGCCATGGATGCCAGTTTATTCTTTCTACCAGGGCAATAGAAATGTTGACCAAGCTGTTTGTACCGCCGCATAATAAGGATACAAACAGTCTATATAGAGACAAAAGCCGCCTTGAGCAAATCTTGTTGGATTCCAGCGTGGAAGCTTGATACACTGATGGGAAGAATTCGTTGAAAGTTTTTGGGATCCTTAACTCATACATTCCGTTCAGTCAATACTCTCAAAGCGTATTTGGTTCCTTGGGGAGTTTGATATATGCTGGTATTTTGGCAGAGAAACGCAGACACTCTTGGGAACGACCAACATCCTGTCCGGCTACATCCACAAGGGGTAGGTTCCAAGCTGATTTGCTTATTTGATATGTGAAAGATAAATTGGAGATGCCTTATATAAACGAGATAGTGAAAGGTTGATTTGGACATGAGCTGCAAATTCTCCAGCCGTAGCCCAACACAATAGGGAAGATATGATAGAATTCCTGGCCAAAAAAAATTGCAATAAACAGCGAGTCTACTCATTGAACACCGGTAAGCTCAGAGTAAGCCTTTTATTAACAACCAGCACCCCACGCTCCTGCAACAAAGGAAAAAATATTTCTATGCTGTCTGTGGCGTGTTCTGTGTGATTTTTAGGGGAGAATTGAAGCTCCTTCAATCGGGGGTACGCGATAGACTGGTCCCCTGCTAGCGCCAAGTCCAGTCTACGCCATGCTATGTCCATCGGTTGCTTGGTATGCTCTGGCATCCACCACTTCTCCAGGCATATACAAACATAGCCAAGAGGGTGAGCGGAAGAGGAAGGTACCTCACAGAGCATGTTAGATAGCCATGCTATCTGTGTTTCGAGGTCCTCCACGGGTAACTCATCATGCTCCTCAGCAAAATCAGGGCCGAAGCCTAGACGGATGGCGAAATAACGGAGACGAGGATACCGTCCGATAAAGAACGGATGTTCTGTCATCTTTCTGTCATCTACTAAGATGAAGGTGAAGAAATGAAACCATCGGGGAGATGACATACTCATATGAAGATTTGGCCATGCGTCAATATTGAGAGAAACGAGCGTATTGGCCATTGGGTTCATGAGTTCAGGCAGCCGTGTAAGCGATATATCTGATCGGTCTCCGAAACCTCCGTACATGTAGTCTCGAAGGGGCAAGTTGAACGCAACCAATTGGGTCACTGAGCGGCGGAGGAAATCAAAGAGTTCGTTGCCGAGATCTGCTATGTGTAGGTATCGAAGAGGGATAGGATCAACTTGGTGGACGCCAACTACAGGTGTCTCGTCAAGACCCAATGAACAATCATTTAGATACAGCTCGTCGAGTTGACGGCAGCTGCTCACAAGCCAAGCCGGTGCATCATAAACGGACCACATAGACAGGTATCGTAATTGAGGAAGAATAACGTCCTCAAGGGCACTTCTCATGATGTCCCAGGGTGTTCCATAGCCTAACTTGCTGAGTACGAGACGTCGAACAGAGGGCATCAATCTGAACACTGCCGCGGCATGTTCAGCCTCTCGTGTGGAAGTGGGATGAAGATTCAGATCTAGTCCTCGAACATATGTGCCGAGGTGAGGAGAGCGTTTCAAGATATTGACGAAATCTAGCAAGTTGCTCGCTTTCCGCCCGAGGTGAACGCTGAAAAAGATGGACTGCTGGGCTGGAACAAGAAATGCTTTACTGGCTAAAGCGCAGTTCCTAAGGTCACGCGTTTCGTAGATTGGAATACTGAAGACAATTTTCTCGAAGACTTCGTATGGAAAGATGTCGAGAAGTTGTCTTGGTGCCGGCATCTAAGGATTTGAGATGGAAGTTTCTGTCAAGCTACAACCAACTCGAAGGCTGACTGATTTCTCCCATAATCGCGGCGGGAATAGTAATAAGTCTTTGTGCTATCAACTCACTTGCATATTTGGGAGATAAATGTTGTATACGAACACAGATGGATTGCCATTTGCACGGAATTTAGACTGCTATGGCTCAGGTTAATGACGTTTCTCCTCACTCACTTAGCCATTCGCTCTAAAAGGCACAAACAATACTTCTACGTTTTGTAATGTGAGCTTTACACGTACCCCAATAACTATGCCTTGACTTGACCTTGATGTAAACTTGGTAAACTTGGCACCCTGGCTGAGCGATGCTTCGAAGAGCCAGGTTCCTCAAGA
Organism: Flagelloscypha sp. PMI_526; assembly: GCA_021399455.1. NCBI lineage: Eukaryota > Fungi > Basidiomycota > Agaricomycetes > Agaricales > Niaceae > Flagelloscypha > Flagelloscypha sp. PMI_526. The sequence goes on along the minus strand of JAJTUO010000011.1, from coordinate 180,590 downwards.
GGGCTCAGGTTCACCCAGGTGCATGCGAAATTCTTGATGCAAGCTCCAACTGCTACGATCTTTATTGACGACCAGCACACCACGCTCGCGCACCAGAGGAAAATGTATTTCCATATTGGCCGTGGCATGTTTTACGCTAGTTTTTGGTGAGAATTGAAGCTCTTTCAGATGGGGATACCTGATGGACAGGTCCCCTGCTAGGGCCCAGTCTAGACTACCCCATATTTTTCCCATAGGATGTTCAGTATCTTCTGGCATCCACCACTTCTCCAGGGATATGCCGAGGTAGCCAAGAACATGAGAACAAGAGGGGGATGTCTCGCGGAGCATGCTGGATAACCATGCTACCTGTGTTTCGAGGTCCTCCACAAGCAGTTCATCGTCATCCTCAGCGAAATCAGGGCCAACACCCAGACGGATGCTGAAATAACGGAGACGAGGATACCGTCCAATAAAGAATGGGTGGTCAGAGATCTTTCTGTCATCTACAAAGATGAGTAGCTGGGGGTGAAATTAGTACGGAGGTTACTTACGGAGATGAAGGATTGGCCACGCATCGACTTTTAGACAAACGAGTGTATTGGCCATCGGGTTCATGAGCTCAGGCAATCGTGTAAGTGGCATACGTGATCGGTCTTCGACAGTATTATACCTCCCATCACAAATGGGTAAGTCGAGTGTGACAAGCTGGGTAACTGAGCGACGGAGGAAATCGAAGAGTTCGCTGCCGAGATCCGCTATACTTAGGTATCGAAGAGGGAGAGAATCAACCCGTTGGAGGCCGACTACAGATGTCTCGTCGAGAACCGATGGACAATCGTTCACATGCAGCTCGTCGAGTTGACGGCAGCTGCTCACAAGCCAAACTGGCCCATCATCAACGCACCATATCCTCAGGCACCGTAATCGAGGAAGTATAACGTCCTCAAGGGAGCTCTTCATGACCTCCCAGGGTGTTTTAGTGTCTAATCTGTTGAGGTAGAGACAGCGAACGGAGGGCATCAACTTGAACAATTGTGCCGCATTTTCGGCGCCTCTTGTGGAACGGGGATGACAAGTAAGCTCTAGTTCTCGAACATATGCACCGAGATGAGGAGAGCGTTTGAATAGGTAGATAAGAGCAGGGGCGTAAGAGTCATCCCAGAGACAGATGTTGAAAAAGATGGACCGCTGGGCTGGAACAATGAGAGCTTTACTGGCTAAAGCGCAGTTTCGAAGGTCCTTCTTTTCATATGTAGGGATACTGAAGATAATCTTCTCCAGGATTTCGTAAGGAAAGGTGTCGAGAAGGGGTCTGGATACCGGCATATAGGGATGTCGAGATGAAAGTTTCTGCCAAGTTACAGTCAACTCAGAGGGTATTTGATTTCTCCCACCATCGCGTTAGGAATAGTAATTTAAAGAAGTCTTTGTGCTATCAACTCACTCGCGCATCTAAGAGATAAATATTATATCTGAACACAAACAAATTGCCATTTGCATGGTATTTGGAGTACTACAACTCAGTTACAGGCGTTTCTCCTTGTTCATTGAATCATTCGCTCTAAAAGGTGCAGAACAGTAACCTCCATTACGACTATTCTTATCTCTGTTCGTTGGCTACCAGTCTGGAGCGCAACTGTCGAGAGTTCTATCCAATAAGCTAGTTGAATGTTCAAGTAAGACTGTATGTAGTAAAGTTCGCATCAATGCCCGCTCGCAGTTCAAGAGAAGAAAAGCGGAGTAAGCATGGAGTAAGGCCCAGTAAAAGAAAACAATGCACAAGCGTAAAAAATCTCCTCTTTAATTCGATCCCCACAGCAACAGACTGAACAAACTCCTCCTCGTTACGGTGGTTGCGTCTGAAGTTGTGTTATCGTTGGTCGTACCAGTAGCATTGGCAAGCTTTTGACGGGGAAGCATGTTCGGTGTTTCACTGAGACGTTTCATGGGCGGCAGTGGTGAGCTGTCGTATTGATATAACCGCGCCATAGTACCAGCAGAGCTGTCTTCGTATATTTGCCATTTTTGGTACACCTCCGATGCTAAACAGGAGAGTTAAAACCGTGGGCACCATATAGAGAAAAAAAAAGGAGAAATCACGTACTGTTATACGTTTCAATAAAATTTTGGAAACTCTTCCCAGCACAAGGATCCTGAACTTGTTGAAAGCCGTCTTCCAAGGGATACATCGTCAACGAGCCGTTTGAGTTGATCTCGTAAGTGCCATGCATCCAACCAATGATGCCTTTTATACAGTTCGGGTCCTTGCCATTGGGGAGGTAGCGGTAACGCGACAACTCAAACCAGCCAGAATTGTCGCTGCATTGCGAACGCGAGACAAGTCAGCTAATGTGCGGCTTGCAGAAACAAAAGAACAAACGGACAAGGAGACAGATAACCCAGCGTTCGGTGGGTAGTTAAATGTTCTGTTTATGGGATTGGCAAACCCATCGCCCGTTCGTACGTCTCCTCTCCCTGACGCCCAGAACCCTTCGAGAGAGGATGTGTTGTGAGGGTAAAAGGTATCCGGGTGGCTTTGGGCGGCGACCAGCTTCTTATCAGCTGCAAGAGCTGCTAGAACCGTGAAGAGTGTTAAGACTAGCATAGCTCGAGATTGACAGTTTCTTTTACAAGGAAGAGAAACTGGAAGGAAGATGGTGGACTGAAACGAGCAGGATCCAGTGCTTTCGGCCTCATGATCCCGGGTTTGCTTGATGTCTGGGCATCACGCATCAACACCGACAAAGTCCACGATCTCACAGTCGGATTCTCATGCATGTTGTGCACTCTGGAGAACAAGAATTCAAGGTCAAGGAGAAGTCTGATACAGCAGAAAGGATTCAACGTCATGGTTAGAAGCAAGTGCGCGATGAGTCGGGTGCGGCAAGGCTTTTCATCTCCGAGAGCTTTATGGTATTTCCATTGATTGAATAAGTAACATGAATTTTGGGTTTGGCTCACATGCAATTAATACAACAGATATGATAGACGAGTGTAGTCCTTTTTTTGTAGTTCAGCCACGACCGACATATGGCGCACCAGTTGCCATAATGTTCATTTCAAGAACAGTGACGTTATTCGGTAAATTCGCGACGTGCACAATAGAGTCGGCAACATGCTTCACAAAGAGGAATCAGCTGCAGAAGTATATGAAGAGCTCAACGAGGCGTACCTGAACGTCGAATCGTGGTTCAACCTTCATAGAGCCATCAGCTTGTATTGTCCCCTTGTCCATTCGCGCAGAAAGATCAGTCGCAGCGTTTCCAATATCAATCTGTGTTACTGTGATGCCATGTTGACGACCGTCGAGTGCAGTGGATTTGGTGAGGCCAGAAATCGCGTGTTTGGACATTGTATATGGGCTTGAATAAAGGCGCGGTACATGAGCAGCTTTGATAGTACGAGTTAGTGATCTTGATAAGATTTTTTCAAAGAACAAAACCAACAAATGGAGCCATTGTTGATGATGCGGCCTACGGAGTAAACGAGTTGAGAACAAGCTATTTGGGAGAAGTACAAGGAACGAACCTCCAGGAGGCGACTGAGCTTTGAAGATTTTCATAGCCTCACGCGTACATAGCCAAGGAGCGGTTACATTTACGCTCTGAACGAAGAGGAATTGTTCGAGAGTGGTTTCTTCCATCGGTGCAGCTGGGACATTGCTTCCCGCATTCTAAGAAAGATCCATGAGGTCAAACGTATTTAGCCCACAAATTCGATGCACCTACATTGAATACGACATCGATTCGTCCTGTGGGATCGCATGAGTGATTGCAGGGACCGATGTAGAAAACAAAAAGAACGGTACCAAACTTGTCGACCGCCGCCTTGAACAATTTTTGGACAAAAGTCTCCTGAGTGAGATCTCCGGCTACAACAAGATAATCACCGGTGAATTGGTTTGCAGTCTCTTGAAGCGCTTCTTCGCGTCGAGCAGTAATTACCACGTTGAATCCAGCTTTGCTGAGGGCGATTGCGGACGCTTTACCGATTCCTGACGAAGCACCAGTGACAAGAGCAACCTTGGGTGCGGACATTTTGGGATGGAGGATCCGCGAGACAAGTTTACCGAGTGATCCTGGAGAGAGCTTTAGAGCTTTATGGAAGTTCGTTTGACTGAGCGATGCCGATCGGGCCGCTGACCTCCTAAGTTAAAGCCGGCCGCTGACATCATAATGTTCTCGAACCCCTTCAGTCTCGGAGCTCCCTGTGAAATGGCCTCATAATGGTCTGGGGCTTATAAAATGCTTGGGGTCTTAGAGTCTCCCCCCGACCTCATCCACTAATGCCCTCCCGTACTCCAGCTCCCTCTGTCCGCCGCTACTCCAGGCTGTCCTCGTTTGGCAGCACGCTCAGCACCCTAATGAAGGCACCCCTGGTCGCAAGCCCAACTTCGGAGAGTGGGCCGGAGCCCGTCGAGCTTGTGGATATGAGCCATTCGCCGCGCAATTCCGTTGAGTATGGGTTTTCTGCCGCTGTGCCGCTCCCATTGCCGTCGTCCTTTGTTTCAACGGGACTCACCCGTCAAGCGTGAGGTACAAGATTAGACTTGTTCCTCTTCAAAGAGCATTCGGCTAATGTTTGACATTCATAGAGATTGCCTGCACCACACGGAATATATATTCCCTCCTCTTTACACGACACGCAACGGTTAGCTTTCCTCTTCGTTAACTAGACAACGCATGACTTACAAAGATAGCTAGAACATTCACAGCACTTATTATAATCAACCAACGACTTTATAATTTTTCTAACATCAAAGAGCTATGGCAGGATGAGGCGCATCGGACCGAGAGCCGTAGGTGATCTTGAAGGGTGATTAGATCACCAATCGCAACTCAAAATGGAAGGTCTTCTGAACAAACACGGAGAATAGCATATCTTCATCCAATTTCTCCAGTCTAATAGCATCACAATTGTACTTCTGAGCTCGTTCTTCTACCTTTTCGTGCCATTCTTCGCCCTTTGTCATTTGATTATACATCCTACCACATCCAGTCCGCTTCAGCCCTTCCGAGACAGCTGGATTACATAGGACTTGAATACCTTGTATGGAAGCACTGTAAGCATGCAGTGAGCGAAGTATCCGCAATTGCCCGTGACGGTTGTCCAGCGAAGCGTTAGGCTCGGGCCGCGTTGCTATTTAGATTTCCTGGAGCGAAAATGATAGGTGCAGCGAACGTTTCCTCTCCCCGCCATGTCTGCTCAGAAGTACGAGTCTTTCCCCATCGATCTTAACAAATTCCAACAGTCTGTCCCTTTCTCCTTCTGTCCTCTGATTAATCCTCATGGTCGTAGATTGTCCTTGGATCCCTCTAAAAAGACCTTGGTGAGATCTTTGGTGAAGTCTAATAATCAGCCAAGGTTTCTTATCTCCTCCCACAGTCAGCTGAGGACAAGAAGATCTTGCAAGCCAACATCCAGCTCCTTCGCGATGTACTTGTTCTTTTCACTGCAACAGGAGCTGCTCGCGGTGTGAGCGGACACACTGGAGGCGCGTACGATACTGTCCCCGAGGTCAGGCTCATCCATTGTCCCGACGGTTTTGGTTCTCGCTGACACATAACTCAGGTCTGCATTCTCCTTGCCTTCCTTAATCAGAGCCCCGATAAATATGTCCCCATCTTTTTCGATGAGGCTGGTGAGTTGTCTGATCCAAAATGTCAATTCTCCATTTCTTGATCGCATACTTTTTCAGGTCATCGAGTCGCAACTCAGTATCTGCTCTCTGCTCTAGAAGGCGCTCTCCCCCCTGCGCATTTACTCAACTACCGTGCTGCTAACAGCAAACTTCCTGGTTTGTTTTTATGTGTCCATCTGCACCTTTGCTGATGCACTCGTGAAGGTCATCCTGAGCTGGGTCTCACTCCTGGTGTCAAGTTCAGCTCTGGCCGTCTCGGCCACATGTGGCCCATGGTTAACGGTATCTCCCTCGCAAACAGGGACAAGACCGTTTTCATGCTTGGATCTGACGGTTCTCAGCAGGAAGGCAACGATGCTGAAGCTGCCCGCCTTGCCGTCGCACAAAATCTGAACGTGAAGCTCTTCATTGACGACAACGATGTTACCATCGCCGGCCACCCTTCCGAATATCTCAAAGGCTATACCGTTAAGTCGACTCTAGAAGGACATGGTCTTAAGGTTCTCGAAGTCCCTGGTGAAGACATCGACGCTCTTTACGGTGCTATTGCTGAAGTTGTCTCGACCCCTGGACCTGCCGCTGTTGTTGCCAAGCGTCTTATGGCCCCCGGTATTGACGACATCGAAGGCTCTACACATGGTCACGATGTCATCCCCATTAAGGCTGCTATGGCATATCTCAAGAAACGTGGTTACGAAGCTTCTGTTTATGAGACTATACTCACTGGTCTCAAGCCTGAGCCTAATCCCTACACTTTCCTCGGGGCGACAAAGGAGACGGGTGCTTGCCGTGTCGAGTTTGGTAATGCGGTGAATAATGTACTGGCACCCATGGATCCCGAGGAAAGGAAGAAGAAAGTTATGGTCATTGACTCCGATCTCGAAGGTTCGACTGGTTTGAAGGGGATTCACCAGAAGTTCCCTGAAGTTTTCATTCCCTCTGGTATCATGGAGCGTGGTAACCTCAGTGCTGCTGCCGGCTTTGGTTTCGACCATGACAAGTTTGGTGTTTTCTCTACGTTCTCTGCCTTCCTCGAGATGGTCATTTCCGAGATCACTATGGCCCGACTCAACCACTGCAACCTCCTCTGCCACTTCTCCCACAGTGGTGTCGACGAGATGGCTGATAACACATGCCATTTCGGTATCAACTCCTTCTATGGTGACAATGGTCTCGAGGATGTTCACTCTGATCTCTATTTCCCCGCGGACGCTGCTCAGATGCACGCTATCGTAGAGAGGGTCTTCTTCGAACGCGGTATCAGGTTTATTTTCTCGACTAGGAGCAAAGTTCCTTGGATCCTCAAGGAAGATGGCGTGACTAAGTACTTCAGCAAGGAGGCTGGATACGTTTTCACTCCTAAGAAGGACGAGGTTATTCTTGAGGGTACCAAAGGTTACATTGTAACATTTGGAGAGATGTTGTACAGGAGTTATGATGCTGCATTGAAGCTGAGGAAGGAAGGCATTGATGTTGGTCTGATGTGCGTTTCACTGTTTTTTGCGTTCTTTAGATCCTCTCCGACATGACATTTTTACACCACCAGTAACAAGCCTACTCTTAACTCTGCCGACGAACAAGTTATCACCAAGATCGGCCAGTCTCCCTTCGTCCTTGTTGTTGAGTCTCTCAACCGAAGGACGGGTCTTGGCTCCAGGTTCGGTACCTGGTTGCTCGAAAGAGGGCTTTCTCCCAAGTACGCGTACATTGGTACGAGTAAGGAAGGTTCTGGTGGTCTTTGGGAACAGATCCCTTACCAAGGCTTGGATTCCGACTGTATGTTCCTTTCTTCTGGCTCTTGCCCACCATTCTGACGTTTAAATTTTTTACTCCTTCTAGCGATCATTGCAAAGGTTAAGACTCTTGTTTGATTTTAAATGGACTAAAAGTAGACGACGGACGAAGAAAAAATTCACTTGTATAGTACACGGCAAATACACATTAAATAGACGTCCGTGAAAATTGAGAGTATTGAGAAAAGGATTTTCGAGAGGGATCCAGAGCTTTCTCATAATTCTTGCTCTCTTCCAAAATTTATACTGGCTCCTCGAGATATATAAATCGATTCAGCTTGATTTTGGCAACTTTTAACTGCTGTGGCTGGCTCCTCTAGAAATCATATGCTCAAAAGCAGTGACAATATCATTACTCTTGGGCCTTTCTAGGGGATCTTGCGCCCAACATCTTACAATTACTTGCCACAGTTCAGCCGTCATGTGCGCTGATTTGGGTTTGGGGGGCCGTTTTCCTTGTATAACAGCCAACATGGCAGGCGCATCGTCCATCTCTGAAAATGGGGGTTTTCCGGTGACAACCTTCTCGCAAAGTCATGCGCAATCAATTCCAAGGAATGAATAAAGACATACCTCAAGCATTGTGCATGCAAAAGCGTAAATATCTCGTGGTGCTGCTTTGATACCACTAGCGGGCGTGTTCGGCGTACTAAACAGCTCAGGTGCCGTCCAGCGCATTGTCCCCTTGGTCGAGCGGGTTGCAGTTGCAAAACCGACTGTAGCAGTCTTGGTGGAGATAAGAGCAGCAATGCCAAAATCTGCAAGATAACATTGATGGTTTTCGTCAATGAGAATGTTTGCCTGACATTTTGAATTGAATGGGTAGGTTTTTTTTTATTTACAAAAAGCGGAAACGTACGGCCTTTACGTCTCCGTGACAAATGTGTGTGGAATGAAGATACTGCAAGCCCTTGGCTACCTGGGACAGCTTGGGGATTGAAGTAAATGCCCGTGAAATAAATTGCCTTTGGTGAACGAACCAGTGAGAGCCGATCGTGGTTAGGGTTCTTTTTCAAGAAGACAGCGAGGTTCCCATTAGCAAGGAAGCGAGAAACAAAGCACGTTTGCCCCGGGAAAACAGTTTGGTTGATGCCGAGAAAAGGAAGAACGTTGGGGTGCCGTAGATGCCGCCAAATGATCGCCTCATTCAAGAACTCCTTTAAGATATTGTGAATATAAAGAGAGTGGCTTTTCTCTCAAGTTGTCTCACCTGAAGTATTTCTTGGCTATCAGAACTAAGAAACACCCTCAATCGCTTCAAGCAAACTGGCTGACTTCCATAGCTGCCTCTGAAAATGTCCTGTTCCAATTGAGATGATCCTGCTCGAATGGGATACGAAAGCTAGTCAACGAACCGCGTAGCCTCCTCCGGCTATCGGATGGTCTCCTTCCCGGATGATATTTTGAAGATAAAACGTTTGTGGGAGGACGGATTGGCCAAAATGTAAACCAATCTTCTTAATAAGTCGATGAAACCGTCGCTGGTGTTTTGAGCTCCAGTCGGACATTCTAAGGCCCTAAAGCTTAAATGAGTGTGGGATCTAGTAAAAATCCAAATGTAAAGCACTTACATAATCCAAAAGGATCATCATTGACCGCGCTTCACAAAGAGACATTGTCTCAATGAGACTATAATCAAGCCCTTGTCCAGTAGTCACACATCGACGAAGGGTCTCAGAGGAGAAAACACCAAAGACCCAACGCTGGTCATGCAAGGGTAAAACTTCAACAGTCTTCGCTGAATATATTGCGATCGCTTCCATTGCTTCTCTTTCCCCAGTACCGTCGTTTAGACCACACCACTCAATGCGATACCATGGAGCAAGCGATTTATTCAAGTCGGCGAGTTCATCTGAATGAGTAAAACGTCGACAAGAATCAACAAAATGATCGGGAGTTAGCCTATGTAGAAGTAAGAGCCTAGCGGACGATCCTAAAGGCCAGAAACGTACCGTAACTCTCCCTGGCTCGTTTTGAGCCACCGTGTAAGTATATAATCTGGCAGAAGAACACCTTTATCATGTGAAATTTTTGGATCAATCTCTAGAAGGATAGCTGGCAGTTGCTTGTCCGTAAGAGGATCAGTGACACTGGGCGTTTGCGACTGCTTGGGAACTGGGCGCTTGTGCAAGGCAGTCGTGCGAGAGCGGTTCATAAACGTAGCAGGATCATCTTGGGTCAAAATGTGAAGATAGGAAAATACGAAGATAGAAAATCGTACTAGGATTTTGCGGTTTGCCTGTAACAGAGTCGTTCCTCTTTATAGCAGGTCGCTGAGGGTTATTGGGCTCTCGGGAAAACTCTCTCCCTCTGTTACTAGCAGCAGGGGTAGGACCAGGAACTGAATTACTCGCGTCTGTCCTCCTACTGCTGCTACGAATTACGCGAGGCGCTTGAATTGGGTGCGGAGAGGCTATGTTCTACCCATCAACATTGGGATATGTGGGCAGGATGTGAAACGAAAACGTACTATGATCTCCCTCCGGCATATAATTCGACGAATGAGGTAATGGAGGATGTTCGTATGAACTTCTCCTCGACGATGTTGAAGACCCATCATCAGAACCAGCGACGGCTGGGCCAGTCTTGATGACATAATGAATGTTTACAGCGCCAAAGGTTGGTTCGACTTCGATCGAACTGACTGTTGCCGCCGGTCTCAACGTTGGTTGCTTCTCCGTCGGCGGCAGAGGTACTGGTCCCAACATTCGTCGCTTCTCCGCCCGTGGCGTCGAACTGACCTTTGCAGCAGGTCTCAACATTGGTCTCTCCACCGTCGGTGACGTCGAATCAACCTGTGCCACTGGTCTCAACATTGGTCGCTCCTCCGTCGGCGGCGTCAAATGAGTCCTCTGGGGCATCTTTGACTTAGACGAACGGAGAGGAGAGGTGTCATTCTGAGAACGAGGATTGAAAAGGTTTCGAAGGAAGGTAGTCATGAGTGCTAGAGTACAACTTGTCGTAAAGGAGAAGATTAGGGAAACAGGACTCACTCCGGCGTAACAGCCACCTCGCTGAATGAGGAAAGTTGTGGACAGCATTTGAGTCCATAAGTGGAAGGCACCCCCAAAATGAAGTGTCCGTTTAGTCCTTTTGACATTCCTCTAAAAACACACAGGGCTGGATTCTTATTCTTTGATTTGACTGCCTTGCTTTTCAATTTCCAGGAGCTTCAGTAGAACCGTTGATTAATTCACGAAGGAACGAAGATGCAGTGACTTTTCTCGTTCCCATGCTTGCCTCGCCTTTCTAAGAACAAAAGGTACAGCTGTGCAATATTTCATGAGGCCTCCTATTTTCTTGTTAGTTGAGGGAAAACAGCGAATATTTTCCTGCTGGTGATACCGCAAACGGCACAAACTTCAGCGAATCACTCAGCCCGCCTCATGTAAATTGTTATTGAGGTAGAATTGGAGGTTTCATTTTACATCAGCCATCTACCGTTTTTTCAAGGCTTGAAACTGTCACGGGTGTGTCCCAAAAAATCTTCTCGCTAGGGATTGTCCTATAGTATATAGGTACCTGATTTCCTCCTAAGACTTGTACGTCCACAACAAGCTTTTCAGCTCGATGTACCTCTCCTCAACTACCAAAGCATTATTCGTCTCCTAAATTTGGGCCATTTCCTCTTCTTCCCAAGGATATCCGCCAAGAAAGTGGTGATACGCAAGCCACACATATAGCCTGGGAAATGCTTAGTCATTACACCACCTAAAGAGCTTTACCATTCTCTCTTTCTATATTTTCGTGCTCTATCCCGTCTCCAAAACTAAACAGCGGCCGAGGAGTCGAGGAGGAGGTTCCACCGTTGCTCCCAAAATTGAACGGCTGCGAAACTGTTGAGGGTGATTGCCCTCTGGCACTCCCGAACGTGAACGGATGCTGAGCAAGTAAAGATGGACTTCCTCCATTACTGTCAAAACCGAATGACTGCTGAGCAATTGAAGGTGTTCCTCCGCCGCTTCCAAAACTAAACATCTGCTGAGCGGTCGAGGATGAAGTTCCTCCACCATTCCCCAAATTAAAACCACCACTTCCAGAGGCGAGTCCATTGGTAGTCAGATTCGAATGGGGTGAAGAGGTCGAAGCCCCACTGTTGGGAGTGGAATTGAAAGAGCCAGTCGTCGAACCCGTGCGAAGGCCAATATTGGACGAAGAAGTTTGAAGAGGTATAACGCCATCTACGTTGGTATTTTCTTTTTCCAAGGTGACGACGCGTTCACCTCGAGATGCAGCATCCCGAGCGCGACTCCACAAACAAGGCGCACCAGTAACATCTGCGAGAAATTGCTTTGCACCAGAAAATTCAGCTCCGCGCAAGGAAGGAATTGCAGTCCACAGAATTCGTGTGTCGTCGCGAATATCGTCGTCAAATAAGCTTCTTTCCGCATTGACCAGACTTAGGAAGATCAGGGTAACGCTATCCGGACAAGTCTTCACGACATGAGTAATACCCGCCCTCCAATGTGGACCGAACCCGTAAGATTTGAGTCCCAGTTCTCTCAGAGACGGGAAGAGGACTCCAAAGTCGAGTCGAAATAAAGTTTCACCGTCGCTGGCTACGTCAATAGTGAGAGTAGTAATATTGACAGGGTAGCTCTCTGCAAATCGCCCAAATATGGAAGTGGATGAGTACCAGTCGAGGACGAGATGAAGTCGCGTGAGCGAGGGAAAGGTAGACGTGATAGCTTCTCCGTATTTCAGTGGATTGCGAGGAGGGGGGCGGGGGGAATGAACGCAGAGTCCTTTGAGGCCTGTACACAGACCTAAAAGAGTATAAAGATCGTCTTCGGATGGGTAAGTGTAAACGACGATATACATGACTGCTGTGTGTCGGAAAGAAGGGGTTTGGTTTTGCAAGGCTGAGATAAGTTTGCGGACTGGACCGGGCCGGGAGGAAAAGCTTAATACCCAAATGTATCGGTAAAGAATTGGCAGAAAGCTAAATGGAAAAGAATAAGTAGTTAGTTGAGAGAAAGTATTGCAGGGAAGAAAGACAGACAGGTTGTGAAAGTGGCGACAGACCAAGATAAGAGACAATATATCAGCTTTTGCGACAGAAGTAGCTTGGAGAGATATCCATTCTGCGACTTGCATGAGGACTTCTAAGGGTAGATTTGTAGTTTCAGCCAGCATGGATGGTGAGCTTGAACAAAGAGTGATGGTGGTTTCGAGTCAAGCCGAAATGACTAAATGATTCCAATCACTCAGGCGGATGAGAGGTCTTCAATACGTTCCCAATGGTAGATTGGAAAAATAATTAATTTTCTGAATAGAACTCGTCCTTAGCTTGCTGAACTCGGAGGGCGCGTTCTTTCGCCATGTTGCTGTTATTCTCCCGACGCTTCATTGACTGAAGCAATATTGAGACTCAAATTTGAAGGAGTGAAAAGCCTAAGAATACGCACTACTCCATGAAGGCATTTATTGAGCTCTAACTTTTGCTGATTGCACGCTCCAACCCATTTGCCCAGACCCGCATGACATTTCTCCAAGGCCTCGATGAAGTCTTTACAAACTAAACAACTATAAGGAAGTAATAACTGGAAGGGAACTATTTAGACATACTAAACTTTTTGTCTACGGCGTTGTACTGTTGATGCATTGGTCCTATGGCATGCCCGTGGTAAGATGAAAGAAGGTGGAGAAGAAGCGCCGAGACTTTGCAGCCTTTCAACCGCGATGCCAAATTTCCTTGACTTACCAAGAGAGCTTCAAGATGTCTCCTTATCATATCTTTATACTCCTTCGCTTCAGGCTCTCTGCTTGTCTAGCTCAGCGTTGAGGCAGATCTCGTTTTCTCACCTCTTCCGGACTCTCTTCATTCGTTCTTCAACGTGGTCTTTAATTTGCTCCCGAATCATGGAAGAAGGACTCAATTCGAGCACTCTATCTAGTCCTCTTTTCAGTCGAATTGTTCTCATCCTTGATATCTTACCGTTAAGAAGTCATATTCATGAGCGGTCCAGCGATATGTGTATGGTGCTTGTCAATGCCATTTCGAAGCTCGCCTGTATTCAGACTCTGCGAATACAGAAAGGAGATGCCTTCACGAATGATTTGACTGTTTCACTGGCTCACTTTTTGTCATGGATTGGGTGGCAATTGCCAAAGTTGGAGGGGGTTGCTGTGACCTTACCTCACCTGATGCCTTGCCTTCCAACCCCTGATGCCTACACAGAGAGCGTTGGCCTTCAGACTTGTGATGTATTTTTGTTTTTGCTCTCACCCAATTTAACACTTATAGTGTACTCAACCGCAGATTTGGAACTTGCCGTCACTGCGAACTTTTAAAGCGCGTTGTCGGGGTAGCTTATCAGGTCGCCACGCATTTTCTTTCTCCCCATTATAAACGTTGACTTAATTCTAGATCAAATATCTTTTATTGAAAGTCTCTCCCGCTTGGGCCCTTCGATTGAGGCACTCACCTTGACTTTCTATTTCACCTCCCGAGAACAATCCAGACCACGCATTGAAAACCTTGCCTCTCTTCATTTTCCTCGTCTCCGAGATTTTACGATTGATAATGATGACGGTAACTCATATAACAGGTCCGAGCTCGTGCATGGTTTTTTACCATTCCTCCACCGTCATAAAGATACCCTCCAAGCACTTTATATTCCGAGGTTTGATTTCCGGACTGTAGCTGATCAAAAGCCTCACAATATCGTGGATATATTCCCCTCACTTCTGTCCTTAGATGCCCCCGTCGGATGGCTTCGCCTGCTTGTTGGGCCGGGGTTTACTCCAAACCTCGCGAATCTCCGTTGTCGCCCTAATGGTATTGTTCAGGATTCATGGAATATAGTCCACAATTTACATTCCCTTCGACATCTCCAAAGCTTGGACATACAGTGGCTCGCGTTGAATGTATTGCAACTCCAGAGTTTAGGAGAGGCGCTGCTCCAATTGGGTGTCTTAACCTGTCGGCTGGATTTGCATCTGGTGAATGGGTGAGGGTTACTTCGCTCCTTCTTTTTTTTCTACCGTACTTGAACTTTTCCGCGTAGAATCTAGTTGTCGAAGCACTGAATTGCTTCAAGGCCCTTCGGAAGCTGCGTACGAGCGACCTTCCTGAGCTAGTCTTCCATCCAATCCTTGGCGAGGCTAGAACGAATGAGACAACTTCTGAAATACTCGCCCTTGTCCAGCGTTCTGACACCCTTTACATCGTTGAATGGCTGACTCGCCCAGATAAGATTCCTTGGGGTAAATTCCCGGTTTTTGTACAGGCGCGATGGTTTTTTGGATGGCAGGACGGGAAAAGAGTGCTAGACGGAGTTCACACTATCTCTGCTTCAGAGTAGATAGTATCCAGGTATTCCATTGAAAGAATTAGAGTTTTTGGATTTCTGGACAATTATCATGGTCAGGCTGTATTAAAGTCTAACTACCGTTCTCAACAGATTATTCATAGTGATTATCCTTAGCTCCTTCATATAACAAGCTGATCAACTTTGAGCCTCCTGTCCCCAGCCATAAACGGAGCGGGTTTGCTCTGCAAGGAGGCATTAACTGCCTTCTTCTGTGCCGGTCCAATGATCAAGATGCAAAGAGCAACAATGAATCCTGAAAAACTCTGAGAGCTTGCACAGAATCATCAAATACATAGTGCTGATGGATTGGCCCTATGGCATGCCAGTGGTAAGACGAAAGACAGTGGAGAAGCGCCGAGACTTCGCAACCATTCAACCACGATGCCAAATTTCGTCAGCCCACCAAAAGAGCTTCAATATTTCTCCATTTCATATCTTCGTACTCTCTCTCTCTTCAATGTCTGCCTTTCTCCAGCCCAGCGTTGAGGCAGATTTCATTTTCCCACCTCTTCTGGATTCTCGTCATTCGTTCTTCCACACGATCCTTCATTTCCTGTTATATTCAACCACATTCACTACTTGGGTGAAACAGAAATCATTGTGAAGCCGTCCGGTGCAGTAAACTTGAAAATAATATAGCCTTTTACTTGGCTACTGGATTTGTGTACCTCCGGACAGGAATGCTTCTTCAATTCCGCTTCCAGCCTTCCACAGTCGTGTTTAGACAATCAGAACGCTTTCGTGTCAATTTTCTTTTCAGTTTCCTTACCCTTGCCCCAGTAGAATGTGGCATTCCACCGTTTTAGTACCCGCGTACCAAGCATTGCGAAGAAGAATCCACTACGCACATTGGCTGGGTAAAACGCATGGACGACCGCACCGAAGCGGTTTCACAGTGACAGGGGTGGGTGGTACTAACTGTTCGAATGTGTCCGACCCGTTGACTCCGTGCGTTCTTGTCAAAATTTTCGATACGATGCCACTAACCAAGATCACGAGTGTGTTAGATATATTCTAGCTCGGCTTCTCGGTGCATTCCATATCCTTTCATCCTATCTTGCATTCCCTGCTCTTGTGTCCATGAATTTGAGAGCTTTCTCGTACGTTCATCAACTGTTATCATTGTTTGGACTGCATCATGACTCTTCTTCATTGTGGTCCAGCCAAAAACTTGAAATATCTCTTTTGGCCCATACTTGGCTTACCTTGAATTTCGGGATATCGGAAGTATGGCTGCAATGCGTACCGAGACTCCCATGTCTGAAACCCAATCCTCTGGCTCATTCTGCCAAGAGACTACGGCTCTCTTGCGTCGTTTTCGCAATTATCCAGATGTTTTGTTCCGATTCTAGTCACATGTCAGCAGAAACGGGTTCTCAACGTGAGAAGAAACATTTCTGAAAGGCTTGAATTCACTCGAAGGCAGAAGTTCGTCTGTTCTTCGGCCTTATTTGACCTAGAAGCCTATCTCTGTTCATTTAAATGCCTCTCCGACCATTTCTTACCCTCGATAGGCATGATGAAGTCCTTTGGTTTTCTATTGCTTGCCGCCTTGGCTTCGCAAGCCTCCGCTCACTGTAAGTGCCCCGAGAACTTCCTCGCCCCGCACTAACTTAGGGAAATATTAGATGTATTTTCTGCCCTCAAAATAGGTGGAACGGTTGGTACAGAGTGGACCTATACTCGCATGACAAACAATCATTGGAGTCATGGTCCCGTATGAAATTCTTCGCTCTTATGGTTCTTTCATTCAGTGATGTTACTTTAGGTGACGGATGTCACAAGTGCTGACTTCCGATGCTACGACAGTGAGCACCTGCAGACTGCCTCAACAGTTTCCATTGCCGCTGGATCTAGCGTTGGTACTGTTATTTTAGCCAAGTTGATGAGTGCGGTGGACTAACAACGGGATGCAGGTATATATTCGGAGCCTGCTATCTCTCATCCTTCTGTATGTATTCGATTCTGTTTACAGATTGTGTTATTTACTGACATTATTTGCCATAAGGTTACGAACGTTTATATGGCGAGGATTTTGAATATTGCGAGCTGCAAAACTCCTCTCTTTTGATTAACGTATTTTGTTTAGGCAAAAGCCCCGAGCAATGTCTCAACATGGGATGGTTCCGGGAGCGTCTGGTCAGTGCCCAATGTCGGCCTTTGTTCGAACTAATACTTATTTGCCCATGTCCTCAGGTTCAAGATTTACCAGATCAGCGCCGTAACTGATGGCGGTACATCCATCACTTTCCCATCTACGAACCTGCAAACCGTCGACTTCACAATCCCTAAGTCCCTCCCAAGCGGAGATTATCTTCGTGAGTTTTCTCATGCCGTGTCATGTCTAGTATTAAAGTTAATTGTTCTTTACTAGTCCGCATTGAGAATGTTGCGTTGCACGGCGCAGGGACTCAAGGCGGCGCTCAGTGGTACATTTCGTGAGTGTAGAGATCATTGCATGGCTTGACCATCTCCTCAATACCACTGTTAGTTGCTCGCAAGTAACGATCACAGGCGGAGGAAGCGGTAGTCCGTCACCAAAGGTAGCCTTCCCTGGGTACTACACTGGTACTGAACCCGGCGTGAGTCCTGTCCAAAGATTATAGAGGCTACGTCCCGTAACATCCTTTATTAGATTCTCATCAACATCTACTGGCCTATACCCACGAACTATACCCAACCTGGTCCTGCTGTCTGGAAAGGATGAAAGCGAAGAGCAGACACCTCACCAAATTCCGGTAGACACGATTCTCATACCATATGTTTTACTTTTCCAATGGAATGTGATTCTTTTTGTTACGATGGTTGATCGAAAAAGGCCTGAGATGTTTTTCCGAGAAGTTTTGGGAAATGTAGAAAACCGCGAGTATCCTTATACTCGTACAATGTCAAAGCCGTTGCCACACTCGTCAATTTCTTGCTACTTGCTGTCCGTATAGGTAATGAATTACAGGGATTAAAATTTCATATCGTGTACAATTATTATGGTCAAGCAGTACTAAGTCTAGGTACTGTTTTCAAAAGAGTATTCGCAGTGATTGCCCTTAGTTCCTTCAAGAAGCTCATCAACTCTGAGCCTCCTGTTCCTAGCAAAGGTCGAGGAGTCTGCTCTGCTTGTAATAATACAATGGATGCCTTCTTCTCTGCTCGCCTCGCGGGTCCAATGATGTAAGTAGCGACAATGATTAAATGTGAATCCCGAAACACTTTGAGAGCTTGCACGGACGCATCAAATGCATCGTGTAGCTCTTGGCTCGTGGAGTTTTGAACAAAGTCCCGAAGGGGATGAGGATGAGTCGCTAGGAGATCGAGGAAAGCACGGTGCTTTGCGGGCATGTATTTACGCATTCTGGACATAAACGAAGGCTTTCCGTTAGACGGTGACCGCGTTGCCACTCCGAGGAAAGCATCGAGGACATGAATAACGGAGCTCTGGCCTGCGCTTGGTCCTGATAGTTCTGTGGGATCCTCAAGATCTGGTTCGTCCTCGAGGCCCTCAAAAACCCATTTGCGTTTGAGAGGGTCAGAATCTTCACCACGAAACCATGGTCGAACTACATGGTAGTACCCTTCGGCATCGCATCCATCGAGAATGCCGAGAAGATATTGTCGGAGTTCGTCAATGATAATGGCCATGGTACGCAGGCCAGAAGAAATCCGAGTAACCGCGTCTTCATCGCCAATTTCCATGTCGTCCATGATTCGACATATTAGATGTAGAGCCTCGCCACCACGAAGCTCGATGCGGCCGGCTCCTACGTAGAACGCCTCTTCATCCTTTGTGCCTGTGAACAGGGGACGCTCTTTAAGTGTCGGAATCTCGGGTGGATCATGCGCAGCGGCAGTGGGGGGCTGGAACCAGTTGTAGAGAACAGTATCAGCATACGTTAAGATAGGAGGCATATCTAGAGCGTTAGATACGCGAAGAAGAGGGATAGAGAGGCAGGCGGGAATGGAAATCGAAGCGTTCGGGGGTATTGTCTGGACATAGAACGCAAGCATGCATGCTAGAACAAGATGAGCACGCTGAAGAAGTTCAGAGGATGCTTCAAGTCCAGCAGAAGATATCACTGGCATCTAGATGAAAGAGGAGTGAGGGATATGTAAAGCAGCCATAACATTCCATACCTTCCTGAGCTCTTCTCTCCAATCGGCAGAGCGCGTTTTGTCGGCCTCAGATATATTAGAAGCATCTCCTGGAGTAAGCTTCAAATCAACAGCGCGTCGAAACACGGTTTCCCAAGCATCCCATGAGGCTGGGAGGGATGAGAGGGGCGGCTGGCGCGGCATGAAACCAGTAAGGGGGTCGACGTCATAGCGAGAGGTCATATCATCAGTAAGGTATCGCGCAGTCATTGTTCTGGAGCTGAAAGAAATGGGAGTCGGTGTGGGTTCGCCCAGCGCTGCCCAGGCATTTTATGAGACTGAACGAAAGGCGGAAGGGACTGATCCGCAGTTCCTTCCGAGTTACGGGCTCGCGGTAATGTGGGGATGTGAGCATTGACTGATGCAATGCCATGACGCTGTTCGTTCGGACGGAGCTAACCATGACTGGAAGAAAAGCGTCAAGGGAGCTGAAGAACTGTGTCCCTGAAGAACGGGTGCTGTTTTGGCTTTTAGTCTTGCAACTGCATGGTAACCAGCTTGGATGTTCAGACCATCTCCTTGTGATTATATTCTTGCTTAAAAATATCTTCAATCCTAAACCAAAGTCGATTCCTGAAGTACTGGAGAACAACAGGCGTCTATGCTTGCATCTTTTCGGCCAAGTTTCGAAAGGCTTGGTGGGTCCTCGAACCTCGGGATGCTTCCACTGCCTCCTGAGTTACATAGTCGACAGATGTATTGACCTTCAGTGGCGACACTGGGGGAATCCAGTGGCTTCCATCTACCCCTGTCAACCCTGTTACTACCAATACTTGCCTCTCTCAATCAACTTCCCTAGGTCGGAAGTGATTAATTTATAGGATGCATGATAATTGTAGCTGAATTTTCACCATTGTGGGATATGCTATAGTTAGCTAGTGGAGCTTCTCCGCAAATCCGAGGTGTTCCACCAAGCTTTTGACAAGCGTCCCCTCGAATTCATCTTTCAAGCGAGGACCCTTTACTATGAAACCCTTTTTTTAACCTCTTAACAGCTAGTCATCTCCATGCATTCCAAGTATTTAGCCTTTAGAAATCTAGGTGTCGGCCCAATGCGGATTTTTGGGATGTGTGTTTGAAGAACTGGTTCTGAGGTCAGGCAGCGTCGAGAATAATCCGATCCAGGGTGCTCATATAGTTCCAGGAGCGTCGAATCTTGCCTAAACAGCCTTAAGCCGTGCTTCATGGTTGTCCCCTAGACTGTGTAGTATTTGAGAGTCTGGGACCTAAACTGCTTCATTAATTACTGACCGTGTAACATCCAGATATATCTCGGGTGGTCTATTATGCCATTCAAGCTACCGGAAGTTTTTGGTATATGCGTGTCGGCGGACCTTGCCTATATCCTCGTTAATGTAAGCTGTGGGTTTCTTACTTCCTAACGCTCCATACCACATCGCAGGTTCGTGAGCGGCGAAAGGGCACCGAGGGCACTTAGTTGGACACGAGATTGTGCGCTCTCAATTGTTCGTTACTTGAGAGCACGATGATACGGATAACGTGTATAAGAATGTCGCTGGTCGGTTGAGACGTTCTCATTCTCTAACTGCTAGCCTCTAAAGTTGTGGTCGATGCTGATCGAGGTTCCGACTAGGCATACACTGGCCGTATGGAGATCTTAGCCAGTGAATGACAGTCGCTCAAGCCACTGCTGGCTGGTATTGATGGCATGGTGATTGGTTGTTGTGTGAGGGATGAAGGGCTCACCATTGCCAAGGAAAGAAAAGCGAGATTGCATCGTTGTGGAAATATTCGTTCCTGGTACCATGAGTCTATCACTTCTCAAATAGTTTGTGCTGAGCCTCCGGTGTTGCGAAACGAAAGGGAATGTGCGGAGTGTGGAATGGAGACTGCATCTCCTGTTGAGCCGCTGGTAATGCGAGGAACTGAAGGAGAAGCGAGGAGTGGATACGGATGATAGTAAGACTCGAGTTAAATGAGATTTTCGACAAATTGGGAACATAATTTGCGTGGAAGTCTGAATCCATTAGAACGAGGCAGTGATTCTAGCAGAATATAGAAGGAAGTCACCAGTCAAACATCCAACCTACGGCTTGCTCTGGTGACCGGATGATAACGTTGCTATTCCTAAACATTTCTGCCAGCTCTTCCTCGTCCACCTCTTCAAGATGCAACTCGTCCGGGCACAGGTAGATAGTGACTGCATTGCTAATCTCGTCGGAAAGCCTTTGGACTTCTTCAGGCGTATTACCACTGACGAAAAAGCAATGCCTTCTCGAAACTACCTGATTCAAATTCGGAAACATGGACAAAATCTCGACGGAAGGTAAATAGGAGTCGAACTGAAGTTTTAGAATAGATTTGTGGGGGACGAGAGGAGAAGACAGAAACTGGGGAACATGGCAGTTCCTGAAAGACATGCATGATAGAACCGGTAGCTGTCCTAGGTTCCCAAGAATGCTGGAAAAGAAGAGTGTTGGTATGTTCTCAACGTCCAGCCGCTGAACTTTCTTGCAGAGAGTGAAGATATCTATCACGGCTCCCGACAATGTAGATGCAATATCTTCTTGCCTGCGACGACGAGCGACAATCATATGAGGAAGCGACAGCAGCTGATCAAAGGAGGTGAAGCTGGGACATTTGACTGCTAATTGTCGAACATGACGGGCTAGAGCAGGAGTTCGACGGAAAGTTGTGACTAAAGAGGTAAGTTCGATGGGATGGTCTAAGTCGAGAGAGATGCAACTGTAAAACATGGCATCCATCCTACAGGTATCCAGTTAACATGGGCTACAAATAACACATCCTCAGAACACATACCAGTTCTTCACATACGGGCTCACGGCCATCAGCTCCATACATAGTGTCTTATTCTGTGCTGCAGAGAGTTCAAATATACTCCTCTCAATTTCGATTGGGAGAACAGGAGAGGTTTGTCTGGCCACTCCTGGCGCGTTCAGCAGAGGTGCCATTGTTGGAAGAATTCTGACCAAGACAATCAAGACGAGGTTTTGAGATGTTTGAAGTTCGATGAATGAGGATGCCTGGCAAGGTTTAGGATGTCTTGGATGAGGGTTCAAACAAGCCGCAACTACCTCAAGGCAACCAGCCACCCCGCTCTGCAGGCGATGTTGGCCCTGGACTGCCAGAATTGTCATCATTGGTCACATGAGCACGTTTTTCTGAATTCTTTCGAAACCATTTCTACAGGAAATGGGTTTTTGCTTTGATAGCACCGTTGGCTGG
The DNA here is from genome assembly GCA_021399455.1 of Flagelloscypha sp. PMI_526. Classification (NCBI taxonomy): domain Eukaryota; kingdom Fungi; phylum Basidiomycota; class Agaricomycetes; order Agaricales; family Niaceae; genus Flagelloscypha; species Flagelloscypha sp. PMI_526. The sequence continues at coordinate 158,505 of JAJTUO010000011.1, read as the reverse complement.
ATATTGGAAGAACGAAGCAAACCACTTTGACCGTCAAAGTCAAGTGCTTGGCGTGATGCACGTGTTGCGCGAATCATCATGCGACCAACTTGGCTCTCGCAATGGTTTGTCTAGGAGTCTTCCTTGGACACCCATGCTGCTCTAACGCCAGCTAGGAACCTCTTTCTTTTCAAACGAGCGTCAGACAATACACTCTCGAGACTTTCCCTGGTGCCTTCCCTTTCTCTCACACGACACCCTAAAAATGTCGGAGATTCAAGCTTGTGGCCCTTTTTACATCGTCTCTCACAGATCGGCCTGGCTAGACCAGGCCTTCCAGGCCACCCATTCTAAGATAAGAGGTTCAGTATCCAACCTATGCTAGGAGCCTCTGTTTGTCTAATTTCCCCCTCCTCGATCGAGGCGGCAAATATCATTTTGAGATTGCTATAATTTCTTACTGTCCCGACAGATCGCAACACTATAGAATCATCTTGCTCTTGACGTTCACCTGCTTTGCAGAATCGAGAAGAGAAAGTTGTTTGCTGGTAACCTGGGTCCGTCCATGTCCAGGCATTTCGTGTTATCTTAGAGCCTCATCATCTTCTAGATAGGGACACCTTGCCATGGAGGTGACCCTTGAGCATATACGACAGGGAACATTTCCTTATGATGCTGAGAGTGACATACGAGCCATGCTCAGTACAGACACCTCGCAGTCAGAACGAGACTCTCACCCTCGGTCACGAAAATCGTGGAAAATGAATAGGGAGCCACTGACACCGATGAAAATGTGTTCAAGTGTTCTAGCCCCAGTTCGAAAGCTCCCAATGGAACTTCTCGCGGATGTGTTCCGCCTCCTTGCTATCTCTGAATATGGTCAAGGGGCTTTGCAGGCACTCTCCTTGTCGCAAGTTTGCCATCGTTGGCAAACAATCTGCGTCACGGAGCCCAATCTATGGACCAACATCCACGTCGACCTACCATCCTTTCCTTGCGAGAACAACTCCACGTGCACTTCTCCCTCATTCTACTGTAAATCAGGCATTGCATCTCCAGAGCTTTTACTCCTCGTCCTAGCTCGTTCAAAAGGAGCGTTACGGAAGCTCCACGTTTCAGTTGGGGGAGCGTATCTTCATCGAGAATGGAAGCATCAAAAGCTTCTTGGATGCCTCCTTCTACACGCAACCCGATGGGAAACGCTTCACGGGGATTGGAGTCTAATTCCTTTCCTTGGGGAATCTAGTGCTAACACGAAACTTATTATCACTGGCCTTACATTGGGACCATTCACAGGCAGTACTTCACATCTCTTCGCAGAACATCGTCGCCGGAACGCCTACCAAGCGTATATGGCGTCTATACCCATTCCTTGTGTCTCCATTTCTTCATCCCAATTAATCACTCGACTCCATCTCACAGGACGTTCGGCAAGCGAGGTTTACTTTATCCTTGAATCTTGTGCTTCTAATCTCTCCGAACTCACATTTGATGAGCCTAATGGGATCAACCATGGCGATGACGACTTAGAACTGGTCTGCCTTACCAAGCTGAAATTGAACCTTCGATCTGGCCAAATCATCCAAAAGCTGTTACGAGGTATTGTTGCTCCGATGCTCCACACTTTGGAGATTGAGGACTCTGGGCAGCCTATTCCTGCAGGAGACGTAGTCGCTTTTCTCCAAAAAGCGGGTGCTAGCGTATCTCTTCGAGAGCTCCACTTTGTTCGGTGTAGCTCTGAAGATGTCATTGGCAAAATTGGGGTGCTTGTGGATGTTTGTCAGGGTCTCGAGTTGTTGGTTGTCGGGCACGAGCACGTTCAAAAAGTGCTTGCGACCTTGTGTCAAACCCGAAACGGTTCATATTTCTCCGTCATATGAGGCTTGCTTAATTATGTGTTTGGAGTGGGTTTTTTTTTTCTTTGGTTTGCAAGTTCATCATGGTATACCTCCCCGATTTTTTATACCCGATGCCTTTATACAATCTGGATCACTAGTTACGAGCAATTCTTTTTTTCTCTTGTACTGTACTACCAATAGCCAAAACCGTCTGCCTGCTGTTCGTGAGACTAGTTACATATCTGGTCCTAGCTCATTGGAGACCATCTCAGCATGATGCGTTCTATGTTGCCGCTACTCATACATGCATTTTCAGTTCAAAAAAACAAAGTTTGCACACATGTGATTCCTCAGGTATACCAAAAAGAAAACCCCAAAACCAAATATTTCTACAATCCTATTCCCTGCGAAGAATAGCATCCTGAGCCGCCTGAATTTGGCTTCATCGGTCACATGCGCGCATTCTTCCGATTGCTTTCGAGACCATTTCTCGAGGGAAGGGACAGTTTATCAATGGCACCATTGGCTGGCTGTTGGAGGAAAGAAGCAACTACATTTGTCCATCAAAGACAAGCGCTTGGTGTGATGCAGGTGTTGCGTGATTCATCATGCGATAAACTTGGCTCATGCATTGAGTCTAATGCGAGCTTAGAACCTTTTTCTTCCCAAACCACCATGAGCCAGCGCACCCTCGAGACCTTCTCCAGCCCCAAAATGTCGGAGCTTCAAGCCCTAGCCCTTTTACCTCGTCTCTCCTGGATCGGCCTGGCTAGACCAGGTCTTCCAGGCCATTCATTCCTATATAAGAGGTCGAGTATGTAGTCCTCACTTGCAGTCTTTGCCTGTCTAACATCCCTTCTTCGATCGCAACTCCAGATATCATTTTGAGATCGTTGTAATTTCTTACAGTCTCAACAGATCGCAATATCATAACACCACCTTGCTCTTTGACATTCACCCGCTTTGCAGAACCGAGAAGAGAAAGTTGTTTGCTAGTAACCTAGGTCCGTCCATGTTTAGCCATTTTGCGTTATCTGATCCCCATCGTTTTCTCGATAGTGAAAGCTTGCCATGGAGGTGACTATCAAGCACATTCGACAGGGAACATTTCCCTATGATGCTGAGAGTGACATACGAGCCTTACTACGCACAGGCACCTCGTGGCCTGAACGAGACTCTCACCCTCAGCCAAGAAAATCGTGGAGAATGAATAGGGAGCCACTAACACCGATGGAATTGTGTTCAAGTGTTCTAGCCCCAGTTCGAAAGCTCCCAGTGGAACTACTCTTAGATGTGTTCTTTCTCCTTGCCGACTCTGAGCAGGGTCAAGGGGCTTTGCAGGCATTGTCTTTATCACAAGTCTGTCATCGCTGGCAAACAATCTGTCTTATGGAGCCCGATCTATGGACGGATATCCACATAGACCTACCGTCCTTTTCTTGGGAAAACCACTCCACATTCACTTCTCCTACATCGTACTGTAGGCTTGGTATCGCATCTCCAGAGCTCTTGCTCCTTATTCTAACTCGTTCAAAAGGGGCGACACGAAAGCTTTACGTTTCAGTTGGAGGAGCGTATCTCTATCGAGAATGGAAGCATCAAAAGCTTTTAGGATGCCTTCTTCTACACGCAGCACGATGGGAAACACTCTGTGGAGATTGGAGTCTGGTCCCTTTCCTCGGGGAAGCCAGTGCTAGTACGAAACTCGTCATCACTAGCTTTACATTCGGACCATTCACAAGCAGCGCTTCGCATCTCGTGGCAGAACATCGTCGCCAGCGCGCCTACCAAGCGTATATGGGATCTATACCCACTCCATGCGTCTCTATCTCTTCCATCAGATTAATCAGTCGACTCCATCTCACAGGACGTGCAGCAAGCGAGGCATATTTCATCCTCGAATCTTGTGCTTCTAATCTCTCCGAACTCACATTCGACGAGCCTAATGGAATCAACCAGGGTGATGATGACCTGGAACTAGCCAGCCTTACCAAGCTGAAATTAAACCTTCGATGCGGTCGTGTCATACAAAAGCTATTACGAGGTATCGTTGTTCCATCGCTTCGTACGCTGGAGATTGAGGGCTCTGGGCAGCCGATTCCTGCAGGAGACATAGTCGCTTTTCTCCAAAAGGCAGATGCCGGTGCCTCTCTTCGGGAGCTTTGCCTTGCTAGATGTCAGTTTGTGGACGACTTAAACGAGATCAAGATCCTCGTGGACGTTTGTCAGAGGTTGGAGTCGTTAATTGTTGGGAAAGAGCACGTTCGGACAGTGTTTGCTACTCTGTGTCAAGCTAGAACCAGGTTAAAATTCTACGTCGCCTGAGGCTGCTTTCTTCTTTATATCTTTCAGGTCTCTCTCTCCTTCCTTCCTTTGGGAGTTCATGACGATATACCTCCTCGATTTTCGATACCAGCTACCTTTCGCTTCTCGTGCTTGTTATTCTATATTACAGGGACTTATTTCCGCAGTATTTTGGACCCGTCTATGTATGTGCGGATTGATTTCATTTGGTTATTAGTTACGAGCTCTTGTTTTCTTCCTCTTTCCTATACTACCAATCACCAATAACGTCTACTTACCGTTCATGAGACCAGTTGCCTCTCTGGTTACAGCTTTCTCGTCTGCTTACCGAATATGACAGCATCATGTCAGTTTGAGTGTATATTATTATGCGCTGTCTAGATGTTCACCCGATAATTGACTCGATTCTGTGTACCTCTCCATTCACAGCTAGTTAATATTTCGTAGCAAGGGATACATTACTAACTCAACCCTTTGGGTTGTTACTGGTGCGTGACAGTTTATGTTTGGGAAATTAGACTTTGAAACTTATCTCCTCATCGAAAAATGCTTTGCACATGGTCATTCCTCAGGTAATACCCAATAAAAAAAATCTCCAAAACTGAATACTCCTACGATCCTACTTTCTGCACAGAATGGCATCAGGTTTGCCTTGCTTCCCAATTCTGGTCGTAAACGCAACACCAGCAATGTACTCTTCCTTCGTACACTGACCCTTGTAGTCGCTATTGGCGAAATCGGCTCCTGCGCTATCCCTTCTATTATCTCCCCGATCGAACCAAACGGTCTCAGAGCTAGACTTGCCTAAAGTTTTGGAAGCCTTTGCACAAAGAACAGTGGAAACTTTTGCATCACGGAAAGCGTATCCCACGAGATAATGGTTTTCAGGGCATTGGTACTTGGTATACCCGGAAGCCCAATCGTTGTCCACGTATTGTTCGGTCCAAACTGTCGTTGTCTCTTTGGCATCGTTCCACGAATACAGGGAGGAGTTGGCATCGGTGCAAAGTCCTCGACGTTTTGAGTTGGCCATGCCAATGATTCGTTGACCATCAGGACACATTGCTTTTCTAGCACCGCTATCCCAATCACCACGTCCACGTTGTGTGAAGGACTGAACAAAGTCTGCGTGATCGATGTTGAGCATGTGCCAACGCGTGACCTGTTCGACCTGGCCCGTCTTGCCGCTAGGTGCTCTTGACGAGAGCATCCCAAGCGGACGCACGCCAATCGTTGCCGTCATGTAGACCGTCATTTTTGTTGGCAGTCGATATTCCAGTTCATCAGGGCCCATACATCTCCTCCTGGAACTGCATTACCAGTAGAAGCTGACAAGCGACCAAACGGCAAAGTCGATGTCGTTTGTTGTGAGGTATTCGAGGGTGTTGAGGAACCAAGCTTTTTCTGAGTCAGAGACGCCACGTCCAGAAACTCCGAATTCGCTCATCTGCAAAGCATTAATATAGTCGTAAAATGGTTTGGAATAAACAAACCCAAAGCGGGGCATTGTAGTGGGCATCCGTGTCAAGTGCAACAAACTGCTGCTTGGGCGCGGTAGGTATTGAAGAGGTCCTGTCTTCGAGAGGTCACGGTAACGTGGGTCGGTTCGTCTCGCCAATGCCCGTTGCACCACTATGGTTGGGACCAGTGTACCCGTAAAAATGAGCCGAGTAGACAAGCTAATAAGAGATCAGTAAAAAAAAGTCAGGTGGAAGACGTATAAAGTTAACCTTATTGGAATTCAAAAGAGTGTGAGAGATGCCCCCTGCTGGTGCCAAAGTCGGCCGCGCATGATAGAATCCATCAACAGGGAATGCCAACCCAGTTTATGCCTTCGACAATGATGAGAATGTCAGGGATTCGCCTCGAGTAGAATACGATCGCTGGCTTGCTGAGATGCAGGTCCACCAATCGGTGCCACTCCCGGTTACCCCATTCAGGGTCGGAAAAGATGTCGCGACGAACCTTCGGGAGTGAGGAGAGGTAAGACAAACAAAACTAAGTCGTGCTTGACAAAGCTTACCTCATTGTACAGATCAGCACCAACAACTTTCGGATTCATCTTATACCGCTTGACCATCATTATCCAGTCGGCGACCCACTGTATCCCAAGACTGAGACTCGTTCCACCTCTCGTTGCCATCAGCAACACCACAACACCATTTCGACTTGATGGTATGGTTATTGAGGAATGACTGCGAATCCTCTTTTCGTTAAAGCCTCAATGCAAGCATCATAAACTTGTAAAGGCGTCATTCCTTTAACTGAGGGTTTGCAGCGACCCATTCATCCTTAACGATGGACGTGTCGTGAATCATCTCGTTGGAAAATTGGAGGCGGATAGAGTTGATTCCATAGTCCTCAAATGTGTCGAGAATCGTATCGATGGGGATATATTGGAGGCCTAACGGCATAGTGTGGGAATTTTGATTACTGTGGTGGTTGGCGTTCTTGGGGAATGATCAGTTCATCAAACATGGTTCAATGAGAGGCCTGTAAACATACATCATTGATATCACCTGACCCGGAATAAGAACCACTGCCGCCGTTCCAACTCCCAGACTTGAGTTTGAATCGATTGCCGTTAGCATCGACGACATATCGACCACGCGTACTCAATGGAGGCTGCCAGTTGGGTAGAGCAGCTTTGGCTGCGAGGCAAGAGTGGCAAGCGACGTAAACTAGCGAGCTCAGTCAGTGATAATAAGTTAATTAGTGGAGAATGACCTACTAGGAATAAAGAGCGCATGGGCTTGGGATATTGAAAGAAAGGAAGTGCAATGGTAGCCCGAATGAATCGTAGAGACTTTAAGCATTTTGAAGGGGCTCCATGTGTACCACCGCGCGGGGGTGATGGGGTCAACCAAGCAAAGATCGGCGGCGCCTTCTGATCCTGGGGTCATTTGAATGGCATGGAGGATCTTACCCGAGACTCCGAATGAGACGACGAACATAAAACTGCCAAGCAAATAGGATCAGCTGCCTGAGGCGCGCAGACGAGACCGGGAGAGCGGTTATGGGCGAGGGAGTGTACGGGGATACGAGTCTATGTTCGAGCCGTATGGCATAGCTGGACATAGCTGGACAAATTGTATAATTGGTGGTGTAAAAAAGATGATGCCAGGATCTAGAGTGACTCTCATGGATCAGACAGAGACGGATTTCATGGCCACAGTGCTTGTCACGATCTTGTCAACGACGGTCCTTTCAAGGTCAATAGACCCTTTGGTAGAAAGGATGGCAGGGTCTGTATTCAATTTGCCGTACTAATTTTCACAAGACCTTTGATTCAACAAAACAATTGACAGATAATTGAATTGAGAACTAACCTTTTTCACGGCTGCCCAGTCAGTAATCTCCGAGAGTTGAGAGAGAGGCACTATCTGTCCTGAAACAGCGGCATCCATTAATCGGTGGACCTCTTCTGGAACTGAAGTTGTGAGAGGATCGAGCCTGATAACCAAAAGACTAGTCGTGTCCTCCGAAACACCATATCTACGGATGGCTTCAGAAATCTAACACGCCTAAATTAAGCGTGTTCCAGAGAAAATGAAGAGAGAACTTGATTACATTATGAGATGGGTTAAGGGACCAGAGGATTTCAGAATGGATGGTTTTCGTCCGCAGTGAGCCATGGGCTTGGGCAAGAATCGCCTGGAGAATTGCCGTCTGAATATGCCGTACGCTCGTTATCTAGTTCATAAATGAGTGAGTCGGCGACCTATACAGAATAAGATTTGGCCAAAAGAAAAAACTTACGAGCTTGGCTTCTACAAAGGCGAAATTAAGCGCATTTCTTTCGTCGTCCGATTCTGCCGTCGCTGCCGCTACGATGCGCTTTCGAAGGTCGGAAGCATTTTTCACGTTCGTATAAAGTACGAGATGGGCGACGATGTCGCAGTGAGCAAATGGAAAAGATTCCATATTAGCAGTTGAGATGGTCGTGGTCACGAGCCAAGACGCGTCCAAAAAAGTTCAACTTGGGTTTCTACCACGATGTCGTTTGTCGAGAGAGCCCGCTCCGCCCTCGTAGTGGTTGGTGCTCTTTATGTTGGTGCTGTTGGCCTTTTAGCCACCGTTCCGTGGATCCAAACCCAGTATGTCCACCCTCTTTGTCTTTTTAATCCAGACCCTTTTACCGGGCTGTAGAACCGTTTATCTCCATGCTGCTCGATTTCCCTTCGGCGCAGATTACACCCAGCCAGAAAAATATGGTCTAGCACCTAACAAAACCCTTAATTTACGACTTGAAGTCCCAGAGGAAGGTTCAGAGCCCATTCACGTCGGGGCATGGTTTGTGTTGAGTGATGCATACTATCACTCGCTACCGTCGCTCCCCGCCGAGCCTCCCAGTCCTAACGTTGTTCACGAAGCTCTTAAGACCTATCCTACGATTCTCTTTCTTCACGGTAACGCTGGAACCCGCGCCTTCCATATTCGAGTCAAACACTACTCCATGTATTCGTCCCGATTCAAGGCCAACGTTATGGCCGTTGATTACCGTGGTTATGCCGAGTCAGAAGGCACTCCCACTGAGGCAGGAGTAACCAGGGATGCTCGTGCCGCCTGGGACTGGCTCGTAGCCAACGGAGCTGCCCCAGAGGACATTGTTGTTATTGGACACTCCCTTGGCACTGGTATTGGTATGTTCTCGCACATGATAAGCTTAATTCGACATTATTGATTCCTTTTTTTAAGCTACAAATCTTATCTACCAGCTAGAAACCGACGGCCAGCATCCCAGAGGTTGCGTACTCATGAGCCCGTTCACGAGCATAGCGGACGTCGCGAAGACCTATCATATTTTAGGTCTTCTTCCGCTCGTCAAGCCCCTTCACATGATTCCTTATGCTGCAAGTAAGTCACGAATTCGAAAAAAAGCTGTTTTTATATTCCACTTACACAATCCTTCAGGCTATGTCACCAACTCTGTAATTCATAAATTCAACACGCAACTCCTCTTGCCCAACACAACGACGCCTCTTATCATTGCTCACGCGAATAACGACTTTGACATCCCTTACACCCATTCCGAAATCCTCTTCAATACGCTACTCGACCCATATCTCCCACCCATTCCTGACGTTCCTCCAGTCGCTACACTTGGCCAAGGTCCAGGCGGCATTGACAACAACTGGGCGAGTTTCTCTAAAGCTCTAGCCGAAAGAAACACGATGAAAGAACAACTCGTCCGGAAAACAGACATCAGGGGCCTTGGGACCATCGAAGAATTTTATGCACCTTTCCCAGAACCTGTACCAGCAGGTTCCGCTCCTGGCACTATCGTAGCGAGTCCGGCTCCTTTTGCACCTCCCCCGATGACCCCTTGGACACCACATAAAGTCTGGGGCGACATTGCGGATTTCGATGCCCCACCTAGTGAGGAAGGGGATGAGAAAACTCTAGCAGAACAGCCAACGATAAACGGAAGAATGATTCGACTTGTTCTGACTGAACGAGGCAAGCACGACAGTATTGGGTTAGAAGAGGGACTGCAAGATGTGATTGGGAGGAGCTTTGACCTCATCTAATCCCCTGCATGCCATGCTACTTTTTTCTTGCACGTTTTAACCAGTTAATGACTCCCAACGTTGTGCGTACATAGAACCGCTACTTTTGTTCTTCTACTTTGTTCGTGCTGGCAAAATTAGACCACTTAAAGACCACTATCGCCGTATAAATAAGTACAAAAGCCGAGAGTGTCATCAAGGACCACATAAATACGAACATAAATAAGAATAAAATAATGCTGATAAATATTCTCCTTGGTTCATGCCTTCTATAAGTTACTTTCCCATCGCAAATCCCTAGACTAGCTGCACTCTCTCGGACAAGGACTCTCGAATCTTACTAATTTGAGATTCTACAGCGGAACATAATATCAGTGTCAAAGTACTCATGAGAGACGAACAAAGACTCACTCATCCTTGGACACGTCTCCTCAAAAACAGCCATTTTGGAAAACCCTCCCCTCACAATCGAAACAGTCTGCGCATCCCAAGAGCTCATGGCATTATGCTGAACGAGATAGTCAGATGCAGAACTCCAAGCAAGGCTGAACGTTCCATCCACGAAAGATGCAGATCCAGCAGTTGTAGGAAGGAGTGAAGCGAGTCGGAAAACGTCTAGGGAAGCTTGGATACATGTTCGATGAGAATTGGTATGTACAGTCGTCTGGCGATGGTGTTGAGGTTGGTAAGATTGTTGATGTTGATGAGCGTGGGAGCGATGCAAAGCTATGATAGCAGCTCGGGCTCGTGTATGGTTGAGGATGGAGAAGGGAGAGTCGGACGATGGCGTCGGCAAGGAAGCAGCGAAATTGGGAATTTGAACGGAAAGATGGCTGAACCACTGCTGATGAAAATCAACGGAAGATGGATCTAGTTAAACCAAAGTTCAGTGATCAACGTTTCGCTTGGTGATTAGTAGGAGAGTGCTTACCAACGCGTTGGGTAAGTGCTTGTTCGTTGATGTGGGACCAATACCTTCATACAAATTTGGGGTCAGTAAAACGATGAATCATCAGTGGCGGAGAAACCAATATACCAAAGTAGAATGGATTTAGCGGACAAAGACTCTTCACATTCCTGACTTGGAGTAATGGTCCCATTCCCTTGTTTGAACAGTTGGACCGGGTATTCCAGAGGAATTCCTCGAAACATGCCCTAAAAATCCACAAATGCAAGCGATTGGCGAGGACTCTTCATCTCAGAGAGAACTTCACACACCATCTCATATTCGCGAATCCGCCTTGGGAAGGGTGTGGTCATATTATCAAGCTCTCTTGTCCGGCCAGTGATATGTGTCGAGCCCTGGCGAGCGATCGACAAGACAAGCTCGACCTCTGAATCGGCTCGACATGAGCTCCCACCCACCTGAGAGACGAGAGATATAGAAACTGACCAATCGCACGCCACAATGCTCGAATCCGCTCCCCATCCCCAATCAAAACGGGAGATAGCGGGTCCAGGATGCCTCCCAATGTATGCAAACGACCAAGTACTACTAAAGCTCCTGCTGTTGATGCATGATATACTGCTTCTGTAAGAAGGGCGGTCAAATTTTTTTCAAGTTCTCGCATTTGCAGATGAAGAATAAAAGCGTACCCAAATGTTTGTTCGCATAGAAGAAGTATCGACTTAGAAGAATTTCACCCTGGATGTGTTCTAAAACGGCTTCAGGACTCGAGTCACTTGTTAGAGTAGTTGAACGTTGCTTGAGTGCTTTGTACAACAGCAAAGCTAGATTTGGCGCTCGAGAGACAGCAGCACCACACAGCAGAGCACAAGATCGAAGGAACGGAGTTTGCCCCGAAATTTCATCCAACGCCGCTTGCCGAAAGAGTGTTGGATGCAGAAAGAAACCAAACTGGTCACTATTTTGGAGTAAAGCGTCGAGCCTGCGAGTCTCAATGTTAGACGAAAGCTTAGTGGCTATCAAACCATATGAAACATACCAGTTTTGCTTCACGTCAAATGTGGGCTCATGGCTCGGTGTTAGAGGAGCTTTTTCCTACTCAGCAACGCGTGGTCCATGAGAGCAGGAGAATGAACGTACGGGGTGAATGTGACATGGCTCGGTAGGGAACATGCAAGTAAACAGGTTCGCCCTCATAAGGAACTCCCTCTTCTCGTTCTCTTTCGAGCTGCTTGATTCTATTAGAAGTTTAAGAATCATACCGAAGATTTCGTCGATGTTCAAGCCTACATACTTCCGCTCCATCGCACGAACTTCTTTCTCCAGTGACTGCTGGATAGCCAGGTCATTGTCTGTAGCATAGCTCCGTGCACTAACTCTAGAGGCGGTCATTGCGGTGGATGTTATTGGGGGAACTGGTAGTTGGACTTTCAACATCAACTCGCTTTTATCCGCGAACAAAAGGTCAGGTCAGTCATAATGCGGTCATTCTAGGTAAGAAAGGGTTAGGGGTTTCATCAGAACTCGAGTGGAGGAGAGAAATTTCACGAGCATTGTCCATTAGTGGTGCTGTAGATCATCCGGGGAAGGCTCAAGGTGATCATTGTAACAGACAACCCCTCGACTTCAAGAAAGGAGGGCCCGCCACGCGTCTAGATGCGGATCAACAAGAGTCTGGTGAGAGTGTGACGGTCATTTTGGCACGTCCTGGGTCGTCGTCTCGGTCATTGACAAGCATGACTCTTCACTGGCCAATACGCAAGCGACTTGGCGAGGGGAAGTTGTAGCAAGCTATGAAACTGAGAATTAAGCCCCGACCCAGAAGATCCTACGTGACTAAAGCCACATAATTACGGGGCTGAAGCAGAAATACAAGCCACCACACTCTGATCAATTTTTGTCTTTTCTAGCAGCTGTAAGAAGCATCGTGGTTCCTGTAACTGGAATGAAAGGTACCGCTTGAAATTGAAAGACCTTTTTTTATATTTTCAGCCTCCGAAGCACGCCGCGAGAGGTCGAACACACAACAGCAGCCACAATGAAGATGAGGGTCAGACGAGAGCAGTTACACATTCCTGTTTTCCAGATTTTTGTTGATTTTACAAGTCGCCGGGAAGACACCGTTGCTAGTTGACGATGTTAACTGGCCCTGTCTTGAAGGCGAGTTGTTAATTATATGACAAATTTTGACGAAATACTCACTGCCACTAACACTCCTTTGTGTTTTTGATGGCTGATGCCTCTCACGATCTAGGGCTTTGGCCGGCAGGTCGGGGCACTCCTAGCCGCTTCAAGCGATGCAGTGAGTTATTGAAAGGACAAAATAGTCATTTTGACGCAGTTGAGGAAGTAACGGATGTTCAAGTGGACATAAGCTCATTGCTCAGGTTCGAACGGTCTATTAGTCCAGCGTTCATGCACGATTTCCCTTTAAATTAGTTTGGTATTAGGCATTGTATGGTGCAAGTATGTATAATTCAGAAAGAATAGAATGAAAATGAAGTGCTTCCAAGCCTACCCAGAGAAATTGAATACTTCTCAGAGTCTCAAAGAGTCTATCAGTTTCGTTTCATCAGCCATACGATCCCATACAATCGCTCTCGTATTGGCATCTTCCACCGAGCGATTTGCACCTCGTATGCCCATGCGATACCAATATAACCCAGCATGGTGGGGGACATAATCCTGGTCTATGGCTAGATATACGCCAGTTGCTGCACCCTCAGTTGGAGGAACTGGATAACCGAGTTTTAAGATTCATGGAAGCATATTAGGCTGAAGGGGCGGAAGAGTGAACGTACCACCAATTTTGTTCACCAGTGATTCCATTGACGTTTGTAGACCATCGCTACGTGTCCAAATGGCGGATTTGACAATTCCTGGTATCAAACACATAAGCTCCGTATTTCACAAGCACGGGTCTGAACCCGACAAAGAGAATGGGAAAAAGACGAACCAGGGTGGTAGCAATGGACGGTGATTAGCTTCTTCTTATACTGATCGCTTCTCTCAAGTCGTAGTTGCATTTCTCGAGTAAAATAGATCTGCAACAACTTTTCCCTTCGATATAACTCCAATCCAACATTGAGAGGTAGGTCGTCCCCAACCTTGATGCCAAGCTTTTGTTCGAGATGCCTCGCATAGTCAAGGTCTGTTGGATCGAATTTCGATTTCGCGTCGTAAGATGCCACTGAGCAGACGTTTATGATACGGCCGCCAGGGCGCATGGTAGGAAGTAGGGATAGTGTAAGTAAATAATGTGAAAGGATGTTTGTGACGTAAGAAAGTTGAAAGCCTTGGGGGCTCTTGGAATATTTGCCAAGAGTAACACCTGCATTGCTGGAAAGCCTTGAGTGAAATGCCTCTTCCCGTGGAACATATATAGAGGATCTTACTTGAAGAGAATATTAAGAGGCCTGTCACCCCACGCCTCAATGAACGTTCTGACAGAGTCAAGATCGCCAAGGTCCAAGAGTTCAACCTCAAGTTGCTCAGGGAGGATCTCTCCCTTTGAGTCATGGATGATGGTTTGTCTGGCATCGTCTCCTTTACTTTGATTGCGACAAGCCATGATCACTGTGGCACCAAAAGAAGCAAAGCTACGAGTAGCTTCTAATCCAATCCCAGTGTTAGCGCCAGTGACAATAACCGTGAATCCTTTGAGATTTCGGGGTTGAACATGCTGGAGAGAGAGGATCCCGCCAAATAGAAAATCGGGGAGGTTCCGGAAGCTTGAGAGGAGGTAAAAAGGATAACCAGTAGACGAGAGCATGGCTAATTTGACGTTATACGAATGAATCTCGTCCTTTTATACTAAGACGGAGGGCAATGTCCGTTTTTCCCGCGAATCGGGAACTACGCTGAAGGGCACTGAAAGTGTGCGTAAGGCATTGAAGGTTGAAATAATGAGAGAGGAGGAAGGGAGACAGGTGGAATGAATATTGGTGTTTTTTGCGGATATTCTGGAGGGTTAACTGGGTTCACATTTATTCAGAAGGACCTTCGAGATGTTGGGGATTGGGCAATCTGATTCCCGACTCGGAATCAGAAAAAGGGATCGTCTCCTTACGTAATTCCCGGATCGGGAACCGTCATGGAAATCGCAGCATTCGTGAATGCTGCGCATATTAAAATTGGTACTTGTTAGACCGAATCTATGAGTTCAAAGCTGCGAGCGAGCAAAATCTTAATTATCGACCGAGTGACACCATTTTGTCCAAGTCCCTACCCCATGTCTCTCTAATACTAACTATGATGGCGAGATTCAAAGTAGTTGAATCCAACGATAACTCGAAAGAGTTTCCGTACAATACTGGCGGCAGAAATTCCCGATTGTCTCGTACACGTATGGGGCACTTGGGATCATAAATGCAGGGCGAATAAGACCTCGTAGCCAATCAAAGCAGCTCTTCGTCAGCCGAATTGGATCACCAGCTCGGAGTTCTGCAAAGAACAAAGCAAAGGCTGAGGTTTGAAAATAATACCACTGTGTTGCAGATTGTTCAACGTCTTCCAACTGCAAAATTTCTCCAAAACCAGGGACCGTCTCACTTCCACTACGGCCATTTCATATCGGCTCCAGTAAAAATCAGTGCGACCAGTTTTCAAGCTGACGTTGCAAAGTGTGAGTGCCTCCAGGTAGACTATGCGAAGCCTTCCCCTCGTTGTGTAAGTCATTCAAAGGTCAGAAGGTGGGTAATGATAATCATGAGACCAAGCTAGGTTCTGTGCGGACAATGCAGTCAGGTCAAAATGATGGTGATTGAGTTGATAAGTGAATACTTGCCTGAAGATGCTTGCTCAAGCTGCCTCCAGACGGCCTCTAGTGATTGAAAGTGATCGCGTTCCAAGAAAAACCCAGTATAACAAGTCCGATACCAAGGTAGCTCTAAAGGGACAATTTTCTCTCTCTCCCAGCTAGCTAAAGCCTTTAGAGTCGAAAGATCATGCCTCAGCCACAAGTCTGAACCACACCTCAGAACCTGCGGCCAAGCAGCGAAGTGCCTGACTTTGTTGAAAATCTCTTCGAAAGTGGTAAGGGCTTCTTGTTCCACGATAACATATCGGAGAGCAGGAAAAATTGAAGGAGATAATGCCATGATAACACGTGCGGCATTCCTGCTAAGAAGCATATGCGTCACATTCGAGAAACCTTCAAAATTTATTGGGAAGGAGGGGCATCTAAAGGGCTCATGGAATCGCCAAGTGAAGTACTTGGGCGTACAAAGAGCAATAAGACTTGGAATGAAATCGTTCTCTCCGGTGACACGAACAGCAAGGTGAGAAATGGAGGACCATTGAAAGCACGCGCGGTGAAAGACAAGCGGTAGCTCTGAGCCACCATGGGGTAAACGACGCTTCCCATCGATAACCATATAGCGTATAAAATGGTGGGAATCTCCTGATCTACTATTTAGGAGTTTGTAAAGACGCTCAGGCGACAAGTGAACTGAGAGAAACAGTTCAGGAAGGACCCTTCATACGTGAGTTAGTTGAATAGCAACCCTTAGAACAGCATAGAACACCCGCCTCATCGCCGCGCGCTTACAAACCCGAGCAAGTGTTGGAATTTGAGAACGATCCGCTTGAGCAACCATCGTCAAAATGGTTTCAATGAGTTCGAGCGGAAGCTTAGGTTCTCCAACAATTTGGGCTGATGGCGGTTTCACCCAATTAAAATACGAATAGAGTGTCCTGAAAAAACGGAGCTGCATAGTATGAGGCCTTCACGATAGTGTTTTAGTTCCAAGAGCACGCTGACATGAGCGAACGGAAGAAAGCTGTAAGGCGGCGTGACGGCATTGTTGATCTTAGTCTGCGCCACCATGTCGCTCACTCCAGATCCTATTCCCCCTCAGCCTGTCACGATCTTAAGGATTAAACGAAAACGCCATGAAGAACCTTTAGATGCTCTTGGTAGGCTTGTGTTTCTTCCAGGATGTTGCCTTGCTCAACCTGCCCAGTGGTCGAAGCGTCCGCTCGTCGCAAGAAGTCACGCCCTAGCCAACAAGGATTATTCCAGTTTGCCCAGACGATTGAAGAAAAACATTTAACTCCCGAGCATCACAAGGCCATCCAAGGCAAAATTGAGGACTTAACACGACAACCACCTTCAACTCCTTCCCCGCGTTCACCAAGTCAAGTTCCGCCTACACCCAGGACTTACACCGTTATACAAACAGAAGAAGCTGAGGAACTCACGAAACGAAAAACTAGGCTCCTTGAACCGTTAGTTTATCTGAGTCCTTCCTTTTAAACGTATTATGCTGACATACAGACTACAGCCCAAAAGTTTTATCGACGGCAAATGACCCACAACCGCCTCCACCTCAGCGTTCAGATAGTGATTTCAAAATGTTTGATGCCGTCCTAGCCCACGAACCTCAACCCGAAACCAAAGACGAGGAGATGGAGAAGTTCATGCCTATGCTTACTGACTATTTGAAGCGTACGATCATATTCCCGACTTCTGTACCTTCACTTCTGATCAATATTTAGTTCATGACATGCCTCTTGAGTCTCCTAAGGTTTCCGCCAAATCGTCTGTCAATCATTCGCGTTCTGGCTCTCAGGATGAATACGTCTATGACATCTTCTACCATCGGCCCACCACTGTCGAGGAATGGGACTCCATTTCGACCAATGTTGCTACACTGTGAGTCGTACATCCTTCTTCGGTTCATCTTGAAACTGATCGATCGATTCAGGACTGGGCTTCCAAGTTCATTCAATAATGAATGGGAATCCGACTCTGAAGAGGAAATTGAAGACGAGGCTGATGAAGACTCAAATGGTCAGTGGAGGGAATATTATGCTTCTTACGAACTTAATTTTTTTTAGATGAGAATTGGCATACAAACGACTATCCTGAAGAGGAGGATCCTAGTAGCTCTGACTCTGACTCGAGTGGTATGCCGCGCAAACCTTTTTCGTCTTTCCTCCATATGATTGACAATTCTAGATATCGTTGAAGAAGATCACGATGATGATGATGGAAGTGGGTTTGTTGGTTGGCGAAGATAAAGAAGGTTTCCTACTCTCCTTGCATTAACATGGCCTAGATATCTACATCCATCAACCATCCCACATCGTCATATGCCAGCATAGACTTTTAATTTCCTGCAAATGTCTTGGCTCTTAAAATCACTTTGGAATTTACTATTACACACAAAATACATGCATGATCCTCTTATTCCTTCGGCTCTAGATCTTTCCTCGCTGCTCTCTTCCTCTTGAATGTGATACAACCGAGGAAGAATAACATCCCAAACATGGCCAGCATGACCGCAAAGGTCAACCCAGCGCCCAAAAACCCAGCGCCAACTGGGGTAATGCGGTATTTGGAGGCAGTAGAAGAAGAGGAGGACGAGCTAGACGCATAGAACGCATCACAACCTCTATCTTCAGTGTTTCCACATGCGGTACACCAGGATTCTGTGCTGTTAATTGCATAAGGCTAGCCAAAAATATTCTCATCAACACAACACTCTCAGAAGGCAGTAACATGCATACCAGCAATGCCTGTCTGAAATCTTGCATCTTTACCGCATCCCCTTGACTCCCTAAAATCCGAACCGTCCTAAACGTGTCGTCGTCTGTTCCATTCTTGAACTTCATCTGCACATATTTCTCTCCGTTGACATCTCGCACTTCTAGTACCATCGCTGCAGCATAGTTGACGATACCTGCAAGGCTGGGATCTTGGGTCACCGCGCCAGTCATGTTGAAAAGCCCAATGAATGGTTTGTAAGAAATGGCACTGTATGCAAATTTGAGGCCGGAGGAAGGTGTGGTGATTTGGGACAGCCGAGCAAGGATGCTTGGAATCATAGTGCGAGCCGCGACTGGAGAATACGTTAACTAAGGTGAGGAAAGAGACGGTTAAATAAGACGGACTGTTCGAAATAGCACCAGGATCTTGAGAGCTGAAGACGGAGTACTCGTGGAAATTTGCTAGATCTCTGGCCTGTACAAACATGAGATCTTTTCTTTCTTTCCAAGTTTTGTGAGTAAATGATACAACAGACCTGGGCGAGATAAGTAGCAGGCAGCCGTTTGGCAAACTCAGCGTCATGAATAGATTGAACATTCATAAAGTCAAATATCTGCAAAAGCTCATTCAGGCTACATCCAGGAATGTATGAGAAGTAGCCCCCACATTCCACTGAGAAGCATCGTTAGATGATAATCTGGATGTGGCCAAGAGAAAACCTACCATGTTCTGGATTGAAACCTCCCTACCGTCCAAGTACTGCGGGAGAGAGTTGAGAAATGCCGCGTGATCTTCACCTTTCTTCTTGAAAATATCAGAAGCGTAGAGCGCTTTGGTCGCATTGTCGAAAGCCTAGCGCATAATTCATAACCGACTCACAAAGGTTGTTCAAGACTAGAATGGGCTTACCCCACACTCTGTCCACCCCTCGAGAGAAACATCATTGGCGGCTTCGACGGACTCGACTTCAGGAAAGCTTTAGGTTGTCGGGTTAGAGTTGTCTTGTTGTTCATACCGGGTAGGAATTGGTAGCCATTTGTAGCACCAGTGATGGTTGTTCCATTGGCAAGCGTCTCATTGAATTTCCCTGTCTCTGGATAGAGACCTTGTAAAAGAGACAACGCAGAATTCCATATGACACCTGGTGGAATAAAGGTTTAAAATTGTGAACATGCCCACGAAAGAAAATGACCTTGCCTCCTTCACCGCCTGCATCAGCCCTTACAGCGATTTGTGTTTGATTCTAATCATAAAGGTAAGAAAACGAGGAGATTTTAGATCTTCCAAATCGTCTCACAGCCAAGTCAAACGAGATCCCAGGAATCGCCTCTGAAGATGATGGATCGAGGTAGGTGGAACGAAGAAAGGTGCCCAACGCCTTCATTTGTTGCTAGCAATAAAAAAAACTTGAAATGAAGTCAACACTTGGAGAAAAAAAGAAATTACGGTGCCCAAAGGGGTTATTGATGTTCCACTTGGTGTGTAGCTCGTTCCATTCTGGTAAAAGCCTCGTCGGTCGCCGTGCCGCGTTATGAGGACAATGCCAAGCAGACTGCCCTGAGAAGACATGACTTGAGAAGGCAAGAACAGCTCGCCGAATGGTTCTCGTCAAGAGCTTCTTGAGGCATGTGGAAAAGTTGAATGCATCCGAATGATTTCCGGCCACGGCCGTGACCGTGAAGCCCCCCCGCACTTGACTTGACTCTCATGAGCGATTTATATGTTCCTCTGTCCGATCAATACATCTTGCCCTTGAACAAGGAGATCGGTGCTACTCTATGTGACGATCCAGATGGACCTTGTACTTATCTATGTGGAAACTCTCTTGGCTTAGTGTCAAAGCTTTCCACTGCTCGTGTTCAGGAAGAACTGTCCGCCTGGACAGCACGGTATGTTCCCCAATTGAGTTTTTTTACAACCTCTCATCATCGTATGGAGAGGTGTTGTTGGACACTTCTCACACCCACACAAACGGCCGTGGGTATCATACCAGGACAATGCTCACCCATATTTGGGTGAGCTCGTTGGCGCTTCGGAACAAGAGGTTGCTTGTATGAGCACGCTCACAGCTAATCTACATCTGATGATGAATTCCTTCTACAAACCAACTCTAAATCGCTACAAAATTTTGTGTGAAGCACGGGCATTCCCGTCAGACCAGGTCTATGCTTCACCCTTCATGTGACAGGGAAACTAATGCACTATCCCAAGTATGCGTTCGCTTCTCAAGCCCTTTCACATGGACTGGACCCTTCCGATGCTATAATTGAAGTGACACCTCGAGACGGAGAGTATAGTCTTCGTCAAGAAGATATATTTGCTGTGCTGGAGAAGGAAGGACCGACGATAGCTCTTGTCATCTTCAGCGGCGTACAATATTACACCGGTCAGCTCTTCCACATCCCCTCCATCACTAGGAAGGCAAAGGAGATGGGATGTATCTGCGGATGGGATCTTGCTCATGCAATCGGCAACGTACCACTATCTCTCCATGACTGGGATGTTGACTTTGCTGTATTTTGCACATACAAGTACTTAAACTCATCTCCGGGTGGAATTGGTGGGCTTTTCATTCATAATAAATGGAATAATGAATACACACCCAGGCACGTCCTCCAACCCTCTTTCTCTACCTAGAGTTTATCGCCTTCTGTAGATCTGCTGGGTGGTGGGGCCATGAGCTTCCTACACGTTTCGAAATGCCTCCTGATTTTCGTCCCATTACGGGAGCTCATGGTTTTCAACAATCCAATCCCTCAATCCTGGCCATTGCAGCGCTTCTTGGTTCGCTAGAGACTTTCAAGGAAGCTGGAATGATCCCAGCTATTAGAAAGCGGTCAATCAAGCTGACGGGGAGTTTTGAAGCTCTGCTAAAGAAATCCAAGTTCTTCGTACCGGCTTCCGATGCATCTAAAGCAACGAAGCCATCCTTCACAATCATAACCCCAGAGGACCCCGAGTCGAGGGGAGCCCAACTCTCTCTCCTTTTTCTGCCTTCGAATACTGGAATAATGAGAAAGGTATTCGATGGCCTTGTCGAGCGCGGTGTGATAGGAGATGAAAGAGAACCGGATGTAATTAGGTTGGCCCCAGCTCCTCTTTACAATTCTTTGGCAGATGTAGAAAATGCGGTTAACCAGCTCGACCTTGTGATGGCAACGTTGTAGTACTGTCAGTTATCAATGTTGCTTCTTCGTAGAAATATGGTTGTGCGAATGGTACGAGGGTTAGATTTACACAAGGCGTCGGCAATGCGAGATTAGGCCGAGGTTTTACTGAGCGAGACTGGCTGGCCGACTAATGGAAGCCTCTTATATGGAGAGTGGGAACATGCTTGCACTTATTTCGAGAAGGTAACAATTCATCGTCATGGACCTTTTGCTTACGCTAAGACTAACCAGGGCATCCCAGAATTTCGCTTGGGCGTGAAACATCCTCACTTACTGAGGTGTCTGAATATAAGTGCGACCACTTATATTGTCCTTCAAGTCAATCAAACTCAGAGCTGTGTTGACGAAAAGCGTGCTTTCGAGCCATACCCTATAATATATTCAACGCTTCGGCTACTTCATTCATGCTAAGTCGCATTGCTGGATCTCCCCCCCAACACTTTTGAACAATACTCCACAGGCTATCCCCGCAGCCTTCGGGTCTTTCCGGCCTTTTGCCATCAATGACTTGAAGAATTACTGCTGCATCTGGAATGTCTGAACCAAATGGCGGCTCACCAGACAATATTTCGATGACTGTGCAAGCAAAGGCATAAATATCTCGAGAGCCCACAACAATTCTGGTTAAATCAATGGGCAAGAGCACCTCTGGTGCAAGCCAACGTATTGACCCGCGAAAGCCGGAAGCAGCCGAAACCGGTAGGGCGGAGGACAACTTGGAAAGGCCAAAGTCACCTAAGCAACAAGTTAAGTCATTTGACTAATACATTTGCTCCCCGGATATCGCCATGTTCGATCAATGGATCGAAGGAATGGAGAAATTTTAGGCCTGTCGCGATATGCATAATCTGTAGAGAATAAACGAATTGGCCTATACTGTAGAGTGTGTGAAATTCAGGACTTACAAAATCAAAGCGGGGATGAGATGGATGCTTCTCCAGAAATTCATTGATGTTCCCGTGATTAATATAGGGAGAAACGAGGCATAACGAGGGTGAGAAGAGGTCGGTGGCAATCCCAAGGAAAGGGAGAACATTTGGATGTCGGATTTGTCGCCAGAGCAGGGCTTCATTGGAGAAATCCTGCAAAAAAGGGGGATGAGAAACGTTGCTTGGAGATAGGGCAGTTTTTTCACCTTGAACATCTTTTCCCGAACAAGATCTGTCGTAAATATTCGTAAAACCTTGAGGCATACTGTCTTATCTCTTCTTTGGCCTTTCCAGACATCCTAAGTGTCCATGAGCTCCAATACCCTCCAAAAAAGAAGTTGATTCAAGACTCACAGCATAACCACCTCCAGTAAATGGATGCACATCGACACATTGCAGATCAGAAAGAAAGAAAGACGGAGGCAGGACGCCTTGCTGTCGTGAAAATCGACGAAGCAAATAAAATGCACGGTCCCAGTGTGACCGAGCATCTTGAGAATTTTGTGAACAAAGGTCCAGCTTCTGTAACAACACCCGTCACAAAAATTCTGTTCGAGATGGAAAGACGAACACATTGAAGTAGCTGAGCCATACAGTCCGTCCAAGGACGCTTCACGTCTTCTAATTTTTTCCATGCTTCATCACTTGCAAGCACATCTTCAAGATCCTCCGTTGTGATGACATCACACATATTGGCTGAGATATCATCCAGACAATAAACTTTAGCCCCCCGAGGATAGGTGATGATAAACACGTCTGTACGTGCCCCGCTTGAGGGAAGCACAAGAGAATATCCCTGCGGCAGGACATCATTCAACGAAGATACAACGTGAGTATCATCGCGCAATACAGTACAGGCTTCTTCGAGGAATGCTAGAAGCGCAATGCTGTTGAAGGGGTGACAACAAGATCACGCGGAAAGATTGGGAGAAAACCAACCTAGATTCTGGTTGTTGGTATGCCGCAAATATACGGCTGAAATTATTGTAAAGAAGCTCGCTGACTTCTAGGCAGATTTTCAAAAAACGTTTCACATTTTCGTCGCTGAACTTTTCATCTCTAGATCCCAGCTCGGGGGGAGTTGGGCCTTCAAAATTCCTGTTGTAAGTAGATCGAGCGGGTATAGAAAGTAAGAATGCACGTACAACCGACATAAGGTGCCACCAGCTTTGTCCTACGGGAAAGGGCTTGCGCTGCTGAGTTGAGATTTTGGCGGACTAACGCCCTTTGCATATACCGTCTTGCATGATAGACAACAGCACTGAAATTGTCAGGTGTTTCAATGAGAATATCTTGCATTCCTTGCTCAACGTTGAAACGAAAATATACATTCTCCTTCATGCGCTTCTGGTAACGCGTATAGAAGCGTTCAGCTATATCCTCAGCGGAAATAGCAATATCTCGGCTTGAATATCTCAGCAGGTCTTTTTGAGATCGAAGAAAAAAGAACCACGGTCGACGAGGGCCATCGCCATTTTGCACTGTCATCCCAGTTCCCAAGCTTATAACACAGGCAATTGGACGTGTTGGATATGCAGCAGCAGCTTCCGTCATCGTCTCGAAAATGATATTAGGTAGCCCTTGGGCACCGTAAACCTCACCGGCTTCTCGTACCAAACCCGTTTTTATTGGACCAAAGTAGCCTGGTGTAGCACATGCAGCACGGCAAACTTCCACGAAATCGAAGTTGGGAGCAAGTGAATCGTCGTGGCTATAATTGCGCAGTAGATGAGGACGAGTCCCAGGGCCGCTAGATACGGCGATCATCCTATCGAACCTTTGTCAGGGTCAGGGTAATTTCAAAGTAAATTAAACAAACACGTTGGTTTTTCTAGTGGTTGCAGGTGGGCTTTGGGATGAGAGTGCGTTGTGGGGGGAATGACTTTCTGCCAGGGTATATAGGTGTGGGAGCAGGTTGTTCCATTTCAAGCGGTCCTGAGCCCACCAATTTGTGTCCGAGAAAGCAGGTAACAGTTTCGTGTATGCGTCAATGGCTTCACCAATTGTCATCTGGAGATGTCCAAGCATCGTAGCGATGACCCTGAGTCAATTGGCAATTGAATACCCTGAAGGACATGAAAACTGCGGCTAGGGACGTACGCTCCAAGGCCAGAGCCGGTTATAAGGTCAAACGCGTCTGAAGGTCGGATGGCAAGCCGGCCGTCGCGTTGGGCCCCATGCGGGCAGTTCAAAAGCTCTTGCAACATCACTAGCTGCGTCAAAGCCCTCGTACCTCCATTGTCTAGGCAAGTTTATCATACTAGCCAATGCAACTGGAGCATGCAAACAAACTCACCGCAGCATAGTATTCGAACACCATCTGACTGCATAGAACGATCTGAAGCTTCGAATAATGAGTTGCCAATAGTAATGATGTTGATGGTTGAGTTTCAAGTCTTATCAAGCTCAGGGAATCGCGAACGAGGAAGTGGACTGAACGGCATAGGAAAGGTCTATTTGAACGATTCGGTAACGATGAACATCCTCCCCGATCCGAATCGCCACAGCTTGGATAAATAGAGTGGCATCTTTTGGAAAGGGGCTTGTGCCACTGTGTAACGACTTCAAAGAGGATAGATGGTATTCTAGTAGCTTGGAAAAGACTGCCTTTGCGACAGTGTGTCCCCGATTCACCGTCGCCATCTCTCTTTTGAGTAGATGCACCTTCCTGAAGAGCCCAGGAGGAGGATGCATGAAATCATAAGTTGGAGTCGTAATCCCGTTTGCATAAGACTTCAAGTGTTGAACACAAAGGTAATTTGCACCAACTAGCAGGGTTGCCAAAAAGCCACTGAGATGAAAGTCAAATGAGACCGGCACCGCGTGCCCATGTAGGCTGTTGCGGGATAGAAATAGAGATCAAAGAAAAAATACAAAATACACATCCACGTGGTCTCTCATAACCTCTGGAGAGGGCCAGGCTGGGGCGCGCAGTATGCAATGAACGTACATAACGCGTCGAAAACGCTGGACGCGTGGAGGTTATTCCGGATGATGAACGAAGCCTGGCACAATCTCGGCGAACAATGATGAAACTGGATGATAGGGTCTTGTTCGAAGGGAAGTGCGGAAGAAAACCACTCTCGTCACCGCAATGGAGAGGGCCGCGCTGGGACACGCAGTATGCAGTGAACGTACATAGAGACCTGAGAGACTGCAACAGGAACCGTGCTACTGACTATAAAGGATACACGTGACCACCACTCCACCTCTTTTTCTCGCTCCAAGTAGTTGTTCCATGCAGCTGTCTGTTTCTTGTTAAGACCTCCTAGCCTATTTGCTGCTCTCATAACTGTGTGGGTAGACGCGCCTTAACACCCCTTTAACCTTTGTGGTGGACCCATAAAACCCCGGCGTGTTAAACTTTTAACGGGGTAATGCGACCGACAATGATAGAAAATATTCGATAACATTAAGACTCTGTAGGACTCGACTTTCATATTATATTTTAGACGCTGATAAGTAATCAATGATCATTGGTTAAGTGAATCAGAGCGTGACAATTGGCAATGGCGCAGAAAATGGGGTGGGCGTGAAGTTTCGGGCACCATCGCGATTTGAGGTGTCGGCATACTCAATGGTTCCTCATATATACTGGATCTTCTCATTGTCACCAAGAACCATAAGAGTTCAACTTAGTAGTTCGATAATGAGCTCAGAATCGAATTTGCAGCCGCCATTGATTTGTATATGTAGCACAGGCTGCGGTCATGCTTTTGGTTTTTTGTGCCATCCATTATGTTGCCGCCATTGGTCCTCTTCAGCAGCATCTTTGACATCCACATAGTACCGGACAGAGTTGTTGTCTCCTTTTAGCTGAAGTAGTCGGACCATTATCAGGCTAAGAGGACCATATAATGGCGAAAGTGTTTTGATCGTCGGAGCTGGGAGTGCGTCCGTTTCGTTTTACTTTCACGGACCTCAACGCATCGGTACCTTTGCAAACAGTACCAGAAAGATTCCACGAGACATAAACAAGATTGACACCCATGGCTCTCTCTCCATCAAGATTTGTAATACAATTTTTGCCTTAGTTACGCTGGAGCCGACTGAAAGTCATTAGTTGGTCATTCTCCGAAAGGAAAGTTGAACATCTCACCTTCCAAATTGCTGTCGAAGGTATGGCTCTCTAAGCTGGGTGTCTAGTTACACAAACGTTGACGGCAGAACCAAACGCTTCCAGCCAACTGCAGAAGATATTTTATCAAGGTCAGAAAAGCTGAACAGTACAACAGCACAGCAGGTCAAGGAGATCCTTGTGGGCAAGCTTCACCGGATGACTAGTATATTACAACAGGAATTGCCATATTAATTTTTTACACTAGATACAGCATGCATTTCATTTCCTCTCATAATATCACAATTCATTCGTAAAGGAGGAGATTCCTTACTTGACAAACAACTCTAGAATGCGATATTCATTATGCGAAGTACATCTCACTGCGCTAGCTCGAATAAGGACGGTTAAGATCGAGTTGCCTTCTTCTGCGAGGCAGTGAGAAGACTTTTGGTGTGTCGTGTTTAGGAGCTTGGGTGGTTTCACAGAACATGTTGTAACCTATTGAACTCGTTGACTACCTCCACCATGCTGAGCCGCAATGTTGGATCTCCATTCCAGCATTTTTGCACAATACTCCACAAGCTATCCTCGCAGCCCTCTGGTCTTTCTGGCCGTTTACCATGAACGACTTCAAGAATCACTGCCCCATCTGGAATATCGGAACCAAAAGGCGGTTTACCCGAGAAAATTTCAATAACCGTGCAGGCAAAAGCATAGACGTCTCGAGAGCCCACAACAGTTCTGGCTGAATCGACTGGCAAAAGGACCTCTGGTGCAAGCCAACGTATTGAACCACGAAACCCGGACGCTGTCGTTACAGGAAAGCTCGAGGATAACGTGGAAAGGCCAAAGTCACCTAAGCAACAGGTTAAGTCATCTTTGACCAATACATTTGCTCCTCGGATATCGCCATGTTCGATTGGTGGATCGAAGGAATGGAGATATTTTAGGCCTGCCGCAATATCCGCAATCTGGAAGAAATGAATACACTCAGTCTACATTCCAGAGGGTGTGAGATCCAGGACTAACAAAACTAAGCCTGGGATGAGATGGATTCTTCTCCAGGAAATCGTTGATGTTTCCATGGTTAATATATGGAGAAACTAGGCATAGTGAAGGTGAGAAGAGGTCGGTAGCAATCCCAAGAAAGGGGAGAACATTTGGATGTCGGATTTGTCGCCAGATCAGGGCTTCATTAGAGAATTCCTGCGCAAAAATAAGGTGAGAAGTGGTTCCCGAAGATATCGTAGTTTAGTCACCTTGAACGTCTTATCGCGAACAAGATCCGTCGTAAATATTCGTAGAACCTTCAGACATACCGTCTCATCCCGTCTTTTCCCTTTCCAAACGTCCTACGCATCCGTTAGCTCTGCCACACTCGAACAGAAGAAGCGAGTTTAAGACTTACTGCATATCCACCTCCAGCAAATGGATGCTTATCCGCACAGTGTAGATCGGAAAGGAAGAAAGATGGAGGCAAGACGCCTTGCTTCCGTGAAAATCGACGAAGTAAATGAAATGCACGGTCCCAGTGTGTCCGAGCATCTTTAGCATTTTGTGAATCGAGGTCCAGTTTCTGTAACAGTGGCTGTTACGCAAATATTGTTGAAAAGAATGGGCAGACGAACACATTGAAGTAATTGAGCCATACAATCTGTCCACGGTCGATTAATCTCTTTTAAATTTTTCCACTTCTCATCATCCGCAAGCACATTGTCAAGGTCCTTTGTTGTGATAACACCAGTGCATATTGCTTGAGATATCATTAAGACAATGAACTTTAGCACCCAATGGGTAGGTGATGATAAACACATCTGCCGGTACTTTGCTCGAAGGGAGAAGAAGAGAATATCCATGTGGAAGAATATCATTCAACCCCGGGACAAGCTGAATGTGATCCTGCAGTACGTTACAAGCTTCGTCGAGGAAGGCCAGAAGCGTGACACTGTCGAGGACGTGAAAACGAGATCACATAGAAAATTGAGAAAAGCAGACCTAGATTCTGGTTTTTGGTATGCAGTAAACATACGACTGAAATCGTTGTAAACAGCCTTGTTGATTTCTAAGCAGCTCTTTTTAAACTGTTCAACATCTTCAATATTGAACTCTTCGTCTCCAGATTTTGGCTTGGGAGGTTTTGGACCTTCACAATTCACCGTCATGAGCAGATTGAGCCAGCGGAAATAAAGGAAGAAAGACCTACATACTACAGCAGGTACAATTAACCTCCTCCTAAGAGAAAGAGCATAGGCTGCTGAGTCAAGTTTTTGGCTGACTGATACCTTCTTCAGATACTGTCTCGCATGAGCGACAACGGCACTTAAGTTTTCGTCGGTCTCAATGAGAACATTTTGCATCCCCTGTTCGACATTGAACCGGAAATACACACTCTCCGTCATAGTCTCCTGGCGGAGTGCATAGAATTCCCCGGCAGCATCTTCCGCAGCAATGGCAATATTTCGACTTGAGCGCTCGAGCATCTCTTTTTGAGATAGAGGCAAACAAAAGCACGATCGATGAGGACCATCATCATCTGGCACCGTCATTCCAGTTCCTAAACTGATAACACAGGCAATAGGACTTGTTGGATATATAGAGGCTGCTTCCGTTACCGTCTCTAAAATAATATTAGGTAGTCCTTGGGCGCCGTAAACTCTGCCAGTCTCTTGTGCCAAATCCGTCTTTACAGGACCAAAGTAGCCTGGTGTAGCACACGCAGCCCGGCAGACTTCCACGAAATCGAAATCCGGAAGTAGTGAGGCGTCGTGACTGTAGTTGCGCAGAAGGGCAGGAATTCCTCCCGAACCTCGGGACACAGCTATCATCCTGTGGAATTTTTGTCAGAATCTAGGCATAGAGAGAGGAAATGTAAACGAACACGTTGGTTTTACGTGTTATTGTAGATGGGCTGTCGGATGAGACTGCATTTTCGAGGGAATGTCTTTGTACGAGCGTTTTCAGGCATGGCAGCAGATTGGACCACTTTAGACAGTCCTGAGACCACCATTTCGTGTCCGTAAACGCGGGTAACAGTTTTGTGTATGCTTCAATGGCTTCACCAATTGTCATTTGGAGGTGCCCAAGCATGACAGCTATGATACTGCGCGAAAGGGTAAGTTGAATACTTTTACAGCACATGAATACCCGCAGCCAAATACGCACCCTCCCAGACCAGAGCCAGTTATAAGGTCAAATGCTTCTGAGGGTCGAATGGAAGGTTGGCCGTCGTCCTGAGGTCCATGCGTGCGGTTTAGAAGCTCTTGCACCATAGATAGCTTGAGTCAGGCACCTTGTACCCCCATTGTCTAGGCAAGGTCAGTCCAAAGCAGTCGTAATAAATGAAAAAAATATACGCACCAAAACATAAAATTCGCACGCCCTCAGCCTCCATAGAATGGCCTGGGAGCTTAGGATGAGTGAGGAGATGAGGATAATTTTGATGGTGGTGGTTGGGTTTCAAGTTTTATCAGCCAAGCCTTAGGAACCGCGAACGGAAAAGTGAGATGAACGACATTGGCAAGGTCTATTTGAACCATTAAACTGTTATAGATAAGGGGTAGCGATGAACATCCCCCCGATCCGAATTGCTACAGCTCGAATAAATAGAGTAGTGTCCCTTGGAAAAGGGACCGTGCTGCTATATAAGGGCTTTAAAGATGATAACAGATCCTCTGGGAATCCGGAGATAGTTGGAAAGTCGACCTGTGTCTCCGAATCGCCGCTGTCGTCTCTGGGAGTCAAAGTCTGTTGAGCCCTTGCACCGTCGAGAAGAGCCCATGCAAAGGATGCATGGAATCGTGGGTTAGAGTAGTAAACCTTTTGGCGTAAGGTTTCAAGTGTTGAACGTAAAGCGCTTGTAATTTCTACCAGCTAGAGGGACTGTTAAAAGGGCTTGAAATGAAAGTCAGAATGACACACGCACATCCTCGTGTCCCGCACCGACTTCTAATGCCAGAAATGCTCGTGTTGCTTCGTCGTTCGTGAGAGTGGCAAAAGCAGCAAATGAAACATCAAATCTACCATCGAAATAGTTAGTTATGCAGAGAAACCTGGAACTACACGTCACCCACGATCGTTGTCGACTTGCTAGACGCTTTACCGCAGTTTTAAGCGCTTCACGCTGGTGGGCTCGAATATGAATTGGCCGAGATAAAGAGATATGAAGTTCTCGCCTTGATATTTGCTCTTTTGTATCTTCAGATTCCCAAAATGAATGAAGGGAAGGGACAACTTCTTGGGTGAAGGCGTGTGGCCTCTTGGATAAGTTGATGCAACTTGGACCCCAGATCCACAGTGACCGGAATATATACATGGGCAATAAACTGCCCCTCCACGTGTGGGGTCGTACGAATGCGTCCTTGATGTAAAGCCGGGTTATCCTTGTGTTGTTCACCAATAAAGGAAGTGGAAAGAGTCGGGCAACTTTCTACGCGAGATTGAATAACTGAGAGTAGGGAGAAAACAAGTTGTACTTTTTCTTTGCTGGTGGTAGAGTGGAAGGAGTTGTTTCGTCTTCAGAGGAAGAGTAATCAACGAGCCCAGATGAACGCTTCATGACGGGCAAGGGAAAGAATGAGCTTAACCCACCAGAACCCGATACTCAGTCTCAACCGCGATGAGCGTACCATTCATTAATAAATCCTCAGGCTCCAGTGGGCCTGGGGCTACTCATGATCACGGTCCTGGGATGCCTTCACACTCTCATGATCATGGTGGAGAGCATGGTCATACACATGAACATCTGGATCATCCAGGCATGCTTAGTTTCTCTCTCGATCTCCTTCTCCTCTCTAACCCACATGTCGTAGGAAAATTTGCAGAGCGAGATATGCCAGATTACTCAGGTCGTAACTTTGAAGAACGCGGATTTACGATCGGGATTGGAGGGCAAGTTTATCTTGCTGTATTTTCCCCTTGGCTCTAATCCTCACAGCTGCTCATTTTAGTCCCGTTGGCTCCGGCAAAACAGCATTAACCCTAAAGTTATGTCAGCTTTTAAGGAAAGAGTTTAATATGGGCCAGTAGCTCCATTGCGTTCTATGCTGTTCACGATCCTGACGAGGATAACTACAGCTGCGGTGACTAACGACATCTTTACCCGGGAAGATCAAGAGTTCCTGTTGAGAAACAAAGCGCTTCCTGAAGACCGTATTCTTGCTATTGAGACCGGAGGTTGCCCCCATGCGGCTATCCGCGAAGACATTAGTGCGAACATGGGTGCCCTCGAAACACTCCAAGCAAAATTTGAATGTCAATTGCTGCTCGTTGAATCTGGAGGGGACAACCTGGCCGCAAATTACTCAAGAGAACTTGCAGACTATATCATATATGTAATTGATGTTTCGGTTGGTCTATGTGCATTTCAATGGTTCTACTCTCACACTGATCGACATGATAAGGGCGGTGATAAAATCCCCCGCAAAGGTGGCCCAGGTATCTCACAGTCTGACCTTCTAATCATTAACAAGGCAAATTTCTCTATAATTTCTTTTGCTTGCGTATATTGAATCTTTTTCTTTAGATTGATATTGCTCATCTTGTCAACGCATCGCTTGAGGTCATGGATCGTGACTCGAAACTTATGCGAGGTGACGGTCCAACCCTCTTTACTTCGATGAAGGAGGGGACAGGAGTGGATGATGTCATAAGCCTCATCGTATCTGCTTGGAGAGCGGCTGGCTCTCCTGGTAAGGCTGTCCCAGTAGGAGAATAAAGTCCTGAAATCGTCACATTTTGTATTGTAAGTATCGATATTTTTCTCCCCCAAACATTCTCAGCTTATCTTCTAGAACACCATGTTGTAAATCCTAAGAGTTCTTGTAACATTCCTGCGATATATGATGCAGTAGTCCTTGTGCTTTGAATATGAAGCGAGCGACGCGAGTTTACTGCTCAAGCACTGCCAAATATCTCAGTCGCATGTACATCACAGACCATGCTCCGAACACATCCTGGCAGTCGACACGGCACAGATCTTCCACTTCCCTCATAATCTCCTCTGCAAGTTCGTCAGAGAACCCTTGAAGGAACGACGAACGAAAGAAGGTCGCTAGCCATCCATACACACCCTCAGGAAGGGGCGTGATTCGAGGAACAAGTTCTATCGTGATAGGTTTGAACCCTTCGCTGATTAGCAACTAGATGCATCCAGATCAGTAATGCCAAGCATTGGCTTCAGAACTAAAACCATTCGCACCTCGCGATATTCTTCGACCGTAGGAAAGAACCAAGGGTCGAGAGCTACCGGATCGTAGCCACGGCCGCGAAGGACATGATGAATGGTTGAACGGACACCTAGAACATTTTTCTGGTCAGGAAAAAAAAAGCAATACAGGCTTAGAGTCGGATGAGTACTCACCGATACAATTCAAGAATCCGCCCATTTCCACTGCGATGCGACCTCCTGGTTTGAGAACTCGCTTCGCGTTCTGAAGGACACCTCGAGGACTTTTCTTGCACCAGTGTAAGACCGCATTGCTGAAAACTGCGTCATATTTCTGGTCATCTCCGTCGAATTGAGCCAATTCAGAGGCTTGAATGTCGACGACAGAAGCATGGTCAACACCGTTGGCTTTCGCTTGTTTGATCTAGAGATGGTGAGTCCTGTGAGGAACTGGGAAAGATGGCAAGTGCTTCAATCCAGCCCCACCATGTGTTCGCTAGCATCCACACCAACGACCAGTCCCTCTGAACCCACAAGTTTCATGAGCTCAAGAGTGACTTCACCGCTGCCACAACCGAAATCTATCGAAACATTAGGTGAGGATCATGATGGACATTCGTTTGAATAAAGTCCCTGGTCTAAACCAAAGGAAGTGGATATGAACAGACGTACCGATTATGCGTTCCCCTGGCACCGGAGCTAAGAGCTCCAAGACGGGACTCGTGAATTTGAGGAATATACAAACTGTGCTGTTTTGTTGTATAATGAAGCTGACCATCCAGACGAATCATATTGGGACTTTGAGATATCAGTCATTTCTGTGTGGTTTCTGGTTCAAGCTCCGGTTGGCTTGGGGTTATATGTGTTACATTGTGCTGCTCGGCCGAGAGATAATGCACATGTTCGGCCGAGTAGACTATGTAGGGGCTTGTCAAAAGGCTGCTTAGATCGCGCTGTAAGTAGGAATCGTTCGACTGGAAAATGAATATATTCCGACTGCGAAGTGCATGGACTCGGAAGAAGCGGAAAAAAGCGGATGGTTCGGAAGTCGGGAAAATTCGGGAGGATTAACCTTTTTCGGGCAGTTGCTTTGTCCTACAGCGCTAACACAACGCAGAGGACGAAACGGGGAATGTCAAGAGTTTCAACCAAGAGGCGAGAAAATTTTCTTTCATAGATTTTGTCTCTTTTTACCAAGGCAGATACGTTATACTTACTAGATGAACAAGTGCCTAATTGGGTTTAGTTCTCCAAGGACAATGACGAGCGTTGTGGATCGACGTCGTAAAGAGAAACCACGGAGAATCAATTGATTTGCTCCTTGATACCGAGCATGGAGGAAAATGTTGCCAGTGGAATGGATTATAATGTCGGCTCAGGCAGAAACCCGACACGTGTACCGTTTGGTGCGGAGAGAAAAAAAGGGAGGACTGGCCTGAGTCATTGCTTCTTCAGCCTGGGTTTCTCAGAAATTAGGAAGGCTTGTATAGACTCGCAGTCTCCTTTTTTTTAATGCGAGAAGGTCTCGGTTCCGAAGACAATGAAAAGAAGCACGGCGGGATCAGCGGGATGCTATTTTCGTTGTGGGGCGTGGGCCTCTGGCAACTTTTTTTTCTCGCGGTCTGGACGCTCATCATTTACATTCATGGCGTACAAAAGGTTCTATTGTTCCTTGACTCACACCACCACGTTCCTTCCGTACCTCCCCTTCTAACGACCTCCATCACCTCGTCTGGTGACTTCCAGTACACGCCCACGCCCCTCCGAACCTCGTCGCGTCCTCGCCGTAGAAACCAACAAGCGCGTCGCAACCGCGCCTGCCGCCGGGAAACGTTCTCCACCCGTGCCATAGTTCGTTACTTGCCTCCTATCATCACCTCTTAGTACTTATTGGGCCCATAGAAAGCCTCAGTCAGGCCAATACCCCGCGTACAATCGTGAGTCACAGGCCTCTATTGTTCTCTTTTGTTACCCTTTCTGAAATTTTGATCCAGGCGCTATTACATACAGCATGACAACTTCCTTATATCAGCCACCCACAACGGACGCTGCTCCATTGTGTTTTACCATGCCTCCCTCTGCGCCTATCGACATTCCTGCAAAGCGCGGAGACTCCGGGTGCGTGACTTACTCGCCTTGCGAGCACTTCTCCTCGACTGGATCCGATCTTCTCTTTGAAATGGACCCTACATTTGACACGCCTGCTGCTCCAGTTTGTATTCACGATGAACCCTGTCTCTACACATTTCCCAATCTCCGTGCTATCCATCCGACCGTTCTCAACAACGGTCAATCAAAAGCGCCTACGCCGTATCTCTCGCCGTCTTCCAGCTGCTCTTCCACTTCAGATATGTCCGACATCTTTCATCACGTCGAGGACACTTCTCGAAGTCGCACACGAAAGCCTCTTGCTTCCAGGCAAAACGCTCCAGCTCTCGTCGTGTGCGCAGCTCCGGCTACCAAAATATCAGGCTTCACGCCTTCTCTAACTTCAAGTGCGGCATCGTCTTACAGAGGAGACGGAGGCAAGTCGAGCATTTCCACTGTCATGCCTCCAAGCCGCTTCAATGCGCACCGTCGCCACCACACTTTGTTTGGTCATCCAACGTGGCATCACCCGACCAGCGCATCCTTGAATTCAGAAAACCTAAAAACGCATGACGAATACCCGGAGTTGGACAGCATAGAACGTATTTCGCGCTTTCATCGCAAGCGAAACGTTTCGTCGGATGCTCGATTCTAGCCCCTCTTCACGTGAGTTTCATATCCCGATGTCTTGTCAAATATCTCTAATTACCTGTTCAGGATCACATTTGGATGATTCTCTTTGCTATAGCCAGTCTACAGCCCAGGCTTTATCGACATCTACGCCAAACCATGTTTTTTCTTTCGTTCACTTTCTCTCTCTTGGAATTCTTTTTTTTTTTTTGGTCAACACGCACTTTGTTCGTTTCGTTCACAGTTTGCCTTCCCACCCATCTCATAACGGACTCCGCATCGCACTTTCACCCCGCTCTTCCAAGTATTCTCATGAACTCTGCATTACAAACACCGCACTCTCGCCTATCAGGCTGTAGACATGATTCCCCTCCCCATCCCGCACCGCATAGATATCGACAATACCATACAACATCGAAACAAAACAAATGTACTACATAAAATTCTTTATCCAAGTTAGACCGTTTAATCGATAGCGCAGGGTTGATGATAGATTGTGCTTGTGAGAATTGATCTGTGAGTTAACGAGAGAATGAATGAAGATCCTCCGCTTTGTTTGT
Organism: Flagelloscypha sp. PMI_526; assembly: GCA_021399455.1. Lineage (NCBI taxonomy): Eukaryota > Fungi > Basidiomycota > Agaricomycetes > Agaricales > Niaceae > Flagelloscypha > Flagelloscypha sp. PMI_526. The sequence continues at coordinate 122,875 of JAJTUO010000011.1, read as the reverse complement.
TCCTTTGCCGCATCTTGGAAGGACCATCCATGATCAAGTAAAATTGAACGGGGACATTCCATTGAACTTGTCTTTACAAGAAGCAATTTCTTGGGCCGCCAAGTCCGTCCGGACAGCTTCAAGAAAGCTGATCTCACACATTCCGTTGACGGATCGGCCTTCAAGATTCAACAAGGGACAGTTCCAGTTACATGACCGTGAGGGATCCGGAATGTCATAATTGAAAGCAGGGAAGATAAACTTGCCGGTAATTAGCCAGAACGTCCAAATTGGGATTGTGTGGGTGGGAAAAAACCTGAGCTGTTACAGATGCTTGTTTTTGGAGTGGGCGCTGCTATAAGTGTTGTACTACACATGCATGAGAAAATGAAGACAGATAAGGAGGGGGGGAAGGTCAAGAGAGGGAAAATAGATAGTGGTGTGTGTCTATGTCTATTGAATATGTCGAGGTGGATCTGGATTCCTTGTGAAGTTAACTAAAACACGGGCTCTGACATTTGTGTGTGGATCAAAAGCCAAGGACAAAAAAGAACTCTCTCTCTGGGATAAGGTTTTCGGTTCCTTCCTGTGTCCGCCGAGTAAGTGAGTAAATGTTGAGAACGAGCGGGACTATGTACTTAGGATTAGATTAGTGCCTGACCAAAGGGCCCTTCCACCACCGGATCACGACAAAGGGCAATGTTTGCCTTCGGGGGGAGTGGATGTAAAGCGTGTACCTGGGGGTGAAATCGGACTTGAAGTTGGGATCTCTCTTTGTCCTATAGCGGACGTTGGTAGAACGGAGAGATAGAGTTGTGTGGAAGCTGAGCTTTTTGGGATGAAGGTTAGGCTAGGGTAAGCTTCTGCTTCGATGAATCACGATTATAGATGGGGGCGGTGTGAGAGTTGAGTGTTTTGTTTGGTGTCCTGGGGAGTCGACACCTATCGATCCGTCCATCAAAAACAGGCCTCTCGTTGTTCGACGCGGGTCTTTATTGACTGGCGGATGGAAGATCCTGGCTAGGGCAGTGCTAGAGGCGACGATGAACACTCCAACGAGGGGGGAAGTGTAACTGTTTGTATCGAAACGATGGCGACGAGGCCTAATGGTCGAAAGTATGTGGCGTTCGGATAGTTCGACAGGGAGGAGTTGGGGGGTGTGGGCAAAGCGCCCGAAGCGCTGCCCTTTGATTTATTGGTGTATGTACTAAACAAGAGAGTCAATTCTACACACCTGCGAGGGGGAGGAATTTGCCGGACAAGCGGAGTCCTGAGAGTGAGACGGCCGGATTAGTTGGACAGAGTGAGTGGATAGCATTTGCCAGTTCGCATTGACCGAGTATATTTTCGAGAAGGTCGGGCCTAGGTCTGGGTCTGCACCTCATGAATAATGATAACTTGTTCCAAGAGTCAGGTGCGGTGTACGGAGTGGGAGAATTACGCATTAGAATCTGGCAAATAAAAATGGAAAGAAGTAGGACTTTGCCAGATCTAGGAGTTTACCTTCGGTGTTTTGAAGCTTGGAGTGTAGGAGGGAAGCATCTTTCCCTGAGTTCATGTCGGAAAATCCTAGGGCTCAAGCTTCGCGAGCACTAGATTGACGAAACCAGGAGAGGGCGGTTGGCATGATGATGCAACGAGGCTTTGAACCAAGGTTCTGACAAGGTCTGTTTGATAGTGTAAGTATTGAGAGGATCGGTCAGGATTGTGAACGACGGACGGGATGAAGTCTTGGGTCAAAGACACACGCCGAATGGTCTCACGATTGATCCAGCGGCAATATTGGCACCTGTTGTATTTTTTGGGATAGAGACTCGGGGGGTCTACCTTCGAGAGAGAACGTCTTAAATTTCAGTATGAAGTGCATATTCTGAGGTGCCGCGACCGGTGAGGGGCGCTCGAGAAGGAAGCAAAAGGAGCATGAGGAGCGGGATGCATGGGGACATCGAGCGATTTGGAGCCTCGGATAAACGGTGCATGAGGCAGGCGGCTCAGGGAATTCGTAGCCTTATTGAGCAGGAATAAAAGGTTCATCATTGTCATCTAGTCACAGTTCAGAAATGGGTAGTGCGGGTGTGATTGGAAGAAGCTGGCGGGAAACTGACTTTGGAGCGGTCCCAATAGGGTTCAACAATCATGGAGAACATAGACAAGAAGAGAAGCATAATGATACAGATCGTTGGGAATTGGCGAAGTCTCGGAGGGGCTGGGTGAGTTGACAAATATGTTGGTGAACGAAAGGGCGGGATTAAATAAGCAGTACCAATTTGGTATGACCCAAAAAGCACAAGATAAAACAATTTCCAAGATACGTGAAGGCGGGCAGACGCAAACCAAATCACAGGGAGAGCTTCTTTGACACAGTGAGGGCACACAATCTCGAGCAAAGGCAGTCATTGCAGTGCAATGGACCAGGAAATTACTTTCAAAACCATACGTTATTTCTAACGAGCTCAAGGCTGCAAGCGGGAAGGGAATTAGGGGAATGTAGTCAGCGCGTCGAGAGGAAAGTGGTGGTCGCGAGCACGTGAAGGCGCCAATCATTCCTCGTTTCGTCCGTCCTTGATCAACAAACTGTGCGACCCCTTACTGCATTCCTTTCACCACCGGCTACCCTTCTTTTTCACTCGCTAATTGGCCTAATTGCCATGAGTAGTGCTCGACCTGGCTGGCAAACCGATGACCTTGCTGAGGAATGGATTGAGGAGGAAAGCAAAGATATTGAAGATGACGAGTATGGGGCTCGTTCTGTGTCGCTCACCGAGCCACTCTCGTCTCATTTGCAAACGGAGCTCATTCAAGATGACGAAGACGAAGCTACCGTTGATTTAACTTCCTCATCTTCACATGTTGCCGGAACTGTCCTCGTGCGCGAGGATGTGCAGCAGGCCCCCCTCTTTCCAAAAACGCCTGGGAGCAGAGGAAATCCTGGACTTATTCAAACTTTTTTTACACCTTCCAAACTAGAACGCATGTTCGAACCTCCTACTCCGCCACTCCATACTATGCCTACCATTCCAGACAACTCACCTCACCAGACTACTTCTGGCCCAATTACTGTTACATCACCTTCTACTCCTCAGGCAGTATCTGGAGAAGGGCCAGCGGGACCATTCACATTTTCTATGCCACGATCAGGCCTCTCTGTTTCACCCCCATTTGCCCAGAGCACACCTCATCCCCCTCCCAACACGACGGCAAACGACACACCTCTACGACTATTTCAATTCAACTATGATACATATACACGCGACCATTTATCTGCATTGGTCGATTCTATTGCGCCTTACACGCCTGGAACCGCGTCTTCAAAACCCACCGACTCACGCCCTCTCTCTCGTTTATCCGAGAATAGTACTTCCCATCTGCGAAGTACAAAACGACTCAAGTTGAGTCCAAAAGAAGACTTGGAACGACCAATAACCATCGCACGTCCACTGAATGGGAAGGACTATGTAAACGCATCTCAGTCATTGATGCAGCAGATTCGCCAGAAGGCAATGAATACATCAACGATGTCGACAGTCATCAGCTCAAGGGATGTGAGCCACGCGTCCCGTGGAGAATCAGCATCTCCATCTCCAACTGGTGAGTGATTGGTTTTTACTGCCTGAAATGATGCTCACGGCGGATGCAGCGCCTCCCGCCCCTGCATTCCTCGCGGTACCATCCAGCCACTCGAATAGTGATAGTTCTACGCTGTCCGGCTCAACTCGTCCCTCATCAACTGCGTCTACTTATCGGCAGAGAGGACATGATCTACTAGCCCAAATCCGGAGTGATATGAAGAAAGGCCAAAAACGGATTTTCTCGGGAGAGAGTGATGTAGTTTCGGTTGCGACCGCATATGTGAGTCTCCATATCATTCTCTCCATTTCATTGATTATTTCTTGGAGACTAACTCTGCCGGTCTAAGGGCGACGAAAAGGAGAACCAGAAGGATGGTTCTCTGCGGCACAAGCGAACATCATCGTCGAAATCCAACCAATCTGTCCGTTCGAATGCAAGTCGTCGTTCCCCACGACCTCGTCCCGCCATTCCATCGTTTGCAGTCGCTGCGGCTGCACCTCCTATTACGCAGGTTTATTCCGTGCCGAGCGCACCAGATTTTGGTCATCTTGTTCCCCAACCCGAATTTGAGGTCGGCCCCCATCGAAGAGAGGATATGCATCGATATGTATCATCGAGCACAAACGCTTCTGGAACCACCCTGACGACAGGAACTGCTGCATCATACATGAAGCATGCGGGACCGGCTCAAATTCGGACGATAGCACCTGGAGATGTACCTGGTCTACCTGAAAAATTAGGGGGGATGGTATTCGACAAAGTTTTGATGAAGTGGGTAAGGACGACAGTTGGTGCTCAGGTAGTCCGCGAGGAGCCTGATGAAGAAGATCCTTTTGGAGACTTCGAGAGCTTGAGGGATGAGACTCAGTCTCGAAAAGGTCCTCCGAGTGAGGTTGGGACAGCAGCCGTAGACGAAAGGCTGCTGGAGCAGACTGCGGATGTCTTTGACGAGCTGGAAGAGGAGGAAATGGACTTGACGAGCTTTGAGGCAGATGGTCGTTCGCTGAAAGTCGTGCCCATCTTGACAGGCGACCTCAGCGACTCAGACTCAGAGACGCCGACAGAAGGAGACCCTGTCGAGTTCAAGGCTCTGAATGAAGGCTTTGATTCAACCTTCGAGTCTGACGATGACGGCTTTGAGCCAAATTTCCATTTCCAGGAAGAATTAGAGATGTCGGAGAGTGAAACTGATGAGAGTGTTGAGGATATAATTGAGAATGAGCTTACGCTTCCAGCCAGCGCTTCTATGGCGGAGGAGGACGATACTGCTCAACCTGTGACCTCAGTGACGATTGAGGATGACCTTCCACCCCCTCCTTCTGGCGTTGTTACCCCTCCTCGACAATCTACGTCAGCAGTGGTGGCAACCCCTATTATTCGGTCTGCGTTGAAGAATACGTCGCGGAAGAATGGGACGCCGTATCCCTCTGCTGCAAAGTCGAACTATCGGACACCAAAAAACCAATCTCTACACCGGAGGTCAGTGAGCTTTTCTGATGGGAAACGGGACGGTCCGATCCAGGATGCGAATTTTTTGCCATCCGCGAGGACAAGGAGAATTGCGGACGCGCTTGAAAATGCGCTTGATGACGACGATGATTCTGGTACGTTCTCTTCTGTCTGAACCATCTTTAGGATTGAAATCGTATGGACAGACTTTTTGGATGATTCACCTTCTAAACAGTCGACTACATTGGAGCGGCCGACCGAGATGAGACCTCTTCGTCCTAATGGCCCAGTTGAATCAGCCTCAGCTTCATCTACTCCAGCCCCTAGCCGTCGCTTCGCCCGTTCTCAATCCTTTCGATCTAGCACTGGCACTGAGGGCTACGGCCAAAATGCCACCTTCTTAACCGAATGTTCTTTTGGCGTTGAACACGATCGACTGGTCACCGCGCTCGAAGATGTTGAACCATTCGAAAAATGGCAAGACCTCTCTTCCGTCGATCTCTCTTCCAAAGGGCTTGATGGCGTGGCACGGTTGAAGGAATGGACTCCTCGGTTAGAGAGGTTAGAACTAGGAGGAAATACTCTGACGTATTTGACGGGTATACCGAAGGGGGTGAGAAGGTTGGGCGTGCAGGGCAATTTATTGGACGGAGGGACAAGCTGGAAACATCTGGGTCGGCTGGAGAGGCTGGATGTGAGCGGGAATCGATTGGATTCATTAACGCGTGAGAACTTCATTTTCATTTATCGTTCACGTATTTTGAAGGCTGATTGGGAGCGACTAGAGTTTTCATGCTTGCCGCGGCTTCGTGAGCTTCGAGCAGACGATAACCAGATTCGGTCACTTGAGGGACTGGAGGGTATGGCTCATTTAACTCGACTTTCCGTTACTCGCAATGCTATATCTTCCACCGTGGACTTCTCGTCGTGGGAAGGACAAGACACATTGGAGGTGGTTGATTTGAGCGGGAATCGGATTGGGGAGGTAAAAGGGTTGAGTGGATGCGGCGTTTTGGCGTTTTTGAATTTGGGTATGCATTTTTCAACACAGAAAGAGCCCTCATTTATCCAAGTTTTTTTTCTTCAGATGAAAATGCACTCTCAAAACTGCCCCTGGATGCTCCACTCCCACGTCTTCGCGTCCTCCGGCTGAGTGGAAACAAACTCCGAGATCTGACTTCCATTGTTTCGTCCTCTGATGGTGGTCAGCTACTGCTGCCAAATCTTAAAACATTGTACGCGGACGAGAATCGATTAGGATTATTTGGGGGTGTGAAAGGGAAAGGGCTAGGGAAGGTGGAGAGCTTGAGCTTGAGGAATCAACGGTGATTCTTTTCTCAGTGTCGATGGATCTACATTTTCAGAACCTAACTTTTTTTTACTCAGTGGAACAGTAGGTAGAGGTGAGGCGTTAGGAAGTGACGTGAGGGACGTGAAGAGGATGTACCTTTCTGGTTTGTTTGTTCCTTTTACTCTGTTCGGTTCTGAGAATGATACTTTTATTTTTTGTAGGGAATGATCTTTCTCGAATTTCTGGACCCTTACTCTCGAAGCCAACATACAATTTGACTTACCTCGAACTTGCTGGATGCAGATTGACATCTATGCCGTTCTCTTTTGGTTCAATGACGCCGAATCTCAGGATGTTGAATTTGAACTATAACTTTTTGGGAGACGATGCTTTCCAATTGCCTAAATCAACAACAGGCAAGTTGGAAAGGTTGAGGAAAGTTAGCGTTGTGGGTGCGAAAGTGGGCAGTGTAAAGACCTTTGTAAGGTGGCTTGAAGGTTTGGTAGGCGATGAGGTTGAGGTCATTGATTTCAGGTGAGCGCATCTTTCCTTCTTTACCCCAGACTATTCTTTGCGTGGGTGGTCAGCGCGCGCAGATCTTAGCAGCCTAAGGCTGTTCAAAACAATTCCTTCTTTCATTTTTTCCGCTTTACAGCCCAAGGGGTTTCTTTAATTGCGTTTCGTATCTTGACCCAATCGATTCACCGCCCTCCATCTAATGCAGAATGAATCCATGCACGCTCGGATGGTACCTCCCTCTCACTCTCCCTAGCTCATCCTCCCCGGGTTCATCGGGAGGAGACTACAAAAGGCTAGACACGCACTTCCGACGGTCATTACCCGACTCTACATATGTAGGCCGACTTGCGTATCGTGGATTGGTGATGAGAATATGCGGAAAGAGCTTGAACGAGTTGGATGGGGTGGGTATTGGAGAGAAGGAGCGAGTGAAGGTAGAGGAAGTGCTGAGGAGGGTTGGCAGATGATCATTAATTTTTTGTTTTTTTCTGTATTTGGATTTGTTTTTTGCAATGTCGCTTTGTTTTTATTTTAATATTTCAAACTCATTTTGCTATCTCTGTTTATTTGGTGGGGGCGAGGCGGGGCGGGAATCAGCGGCGGCGGCGCAGGCACGGAGGATACCAAACAGTTTGGGCGTAAGTTCCGGGTTAGGACTAATTGGCGATGCCCGAAGCAAAAGCGGGGATACAGCGACCTTGATGATGAAGGGGATGATCTTTTGATGACAGGCAGAACACGGGTCTATTCGTGGATGAGAACACCCCCTCCTCCATTAATCAAAAAAACGACGAATCGGATTCGGGCTAACTGCCTTTCTGCTGCTTCCTACCACAACGTACCACACGGAAAAAAGCTGCTGAATCTGGGGTGGCTTGACTTTTGAGCCCGAACTCTCTACTCTATTATCTCTCGTGTTTTATAAAAGGATCCTTGGCGAAGATTGGTGTTCATCTCTTCCCCCGCCACACCTCTTCACTCTCTACTCTTCTGGTACGCACAAGGTGGGCCTGAGAATGATTGAAACATTGCCCAACGCGTACACGATAGGGGACCATTACTCTGACCCCTTTTACGACGACAAGCAGATAATGTCAGTTGGAGTTTTTCATTCTTTGTCTCATACAACACCGCGTGCCTAATCGAATCTCTTTCTTCTCCTGCCACTTCTAGTAGCTTCCCATTGAGAAGAATGTCTGGGTCTGAAGAATCTGACAAGAGCGCTGCTGGCGAGCGCGGGACGACCAACATCGACACGAATCCATCCACGACCAATGAAGGCAACAACGGCAAGGGCGTTTCACTTCCCTCCATTTTCACAAACGACGATTTGGGCGGAGGCGCAAGACGAGCCTCGCTTCCAACACTGCGCCATGCCCCGTATCCGAATCCACACGTTCACATTCCAGCACCTCCATTGCCCGGTCATCCAGGTGGCGGCGGCTACTACGATTCTCCTGCTTCAACAACAAGCTCCAACTATTCCTTTGGAGGTGGCTACGATGATTATCGAGGCGGCAGTGGCTCTCCTGCACCTTACTATCCTCACGCAGCAAGTCGCATCTCAGGACACCAACCACCCCAAGGCAGGCCTCTCAGCGCGGGAATGCCAAAGAGTAATGACTGGGCGTTCCCCCCTGCTCCCGACCCAGCTTACATGTTGCCCGGCGCCGCTAGCGGCGGTTATCACCATCCTGGGCCATACCGTTCACCCGGCATGCCCAATAGTGTACCTTCTTCCACCCTCGTTGACAGGCCTCAGAGGAAACGTGGTAAACTCCCAAAAGAGACCACAGATTTTCTGAAGGCCTGGCTTCATCGGCATGCGGATCATCCGTATCCGAGCGAGGAGGAGAAGAAGCAGCTCTGCCATGCTACTGGCTTGAGCATGAGCCAAGTCTCTAACTGGATGATAAATGTATGTGCGCGTTTCTTATTCACTTGATTTGAATCTCATTGTCCTCTTTCAAAGGCGCGGCGACGCATTCTCGCTCCAGCTCATCGTGCAGCACAAAGTCCCACAACTAACGCTCCTTTTGGTGCCAATTCTCGTGCGTCTCTGCCTGGTGGCGGCCTCATGGGCGATCCCCTCGCTGGAGGAGCCCCTCACCTTGGCAGGCGCGCTTCTATGCCTACCGACGGACTTCAGATCTACCAACCAATGACCCTTCAATCGATGCCCTCTACGCCAACTTCACATCCCCATCCTGGTCCTCAAAGTGATTACATGGGTCAGACGCGCCATATGCTTGGAATGCCTCCTGCTTCGCCGCCCATGCGTGGGCTTACAGGTCCTGGCGGCAGCTATCCTGCTGCAGGTGACTACTCGCCTCCGAGTCGACTTGGCCAACTCTACATGCCTCCGCCCAACCCTGGAGCGTCTAATACGCCGACTAGTGCTGCTAGTTCCACTTATTTGGCTACGCCTGTGTCAAGCGGCCCTGGTGGTGGCGGAGGGTCTCCATTGTATAACTCCTCGCCTTCGGGTGCAGGGCCTTTTGACGATGGAATGTATGGGCCTGGTGCATCATCGAATGGACCGTCGAACACGAATGCAACGAATGGAGAAGGCAATGGAAACAGTAATCCTGGTTCCGCCTACGGTACTCCCCATCCTCAATGATCTTTTTCTCTCGTCATTTCTTGCGTTGGACAATATCTCTTTCTTTCCTCTCCTACCCCCGTATGCAATGAATTATTGTGGCCCCTGCCTGTCTCTACTGGACTATCTCTTATGTGCTATGCTGGACATTCTCTCCTTCCTTTACTTTGTTTTAATCATCCAGTTTCAGCCTTCCGCTCCTTGCCTCTTTACCTACTTTCTACTTCTGGCTTGAGTGACCATCCTCGCCTCCATTTGTTACCACTTGTTTAGATTACCCCACTTCTCTTTTACCCATACGCCCGTTCTTTGTTTTACTTTACCTTTTCTGTTTTCTTATGCTTTCTTACCGCGGGCGGGCGTACCCCAGCACACCACGAACACTTGTTTTCTCAATCTTGTATACCACCACAACAACACACCTGTCGTCGAATTTGCTTTCCTTTCCTTCTACCCTTTGTTCGACTCCAAATAGTATAATACTCAGCCGTTCGCCAGCGTATGGAAATATATTTCTAATGTGTATATGTTTGTATTTAACACCCTTCTTCGAAAAAAATGCTAGTTAGGGTTTAACATTTTGAGTTTTTTACAATGCGCGATCATGACCGAGAAAAAGCTGTTGTAAAGCCGGCCCTGCTAATGGAGCCAGGTTGCGTGCGGCGGGGTTCCCAGCCTGAATTGAGATCCAAGTCTCAGAGCTTTTTGAGATTGGTTGGGTTCCGAAAAATGCTAGAAGAGGAGAGAGAATAAGTCGTTTGCGGACCGTTTACCGTCTTTCAAAATTTCATTCCACTCATGCTCCATTCCTAAGTTATTCCATTCCGTCTGACCTGGACAAACGAACCGAAAAGTCTACCCTCTCTCGTTGTGTCTCGCCGGCCCTGTGCAGGGTACCCGCTCTCACAAATTGCAGTGCGTTAAGCTTTTGTGCCTTACACACTTTGTATCGGTGCTAGGGAGTTGACTAAGTAACCGTTAACTTGAGGGGCGAATGAATGGTCACCAGACCAAATGCGACTGTTGCAGTGTGCAGGGACCCTTATTCTCGAGGAATGCCCCGAACCTCTTCCCTTTGTTATCTGACTATCAGATCTTAGTCCAATAAAATCTGTTGGCTTTAGATCTCCCACCTTTCCTCCCCTCTCGCTCTCCGCCCCTTCCGAGTCTTAATAAAAATTGATTTTTTTGTTTCCCGGCAGATAAAGAACAGAAAACAGCAACGAGGACGAAAAAACGAATCACCGGGAAGGGCTTCGATGAAACTTGATTTTCCCAAGGGAAGCAGCCTCAATCGGGTTAGATTTCCTCCTCTCCTTTCGCTTTTCCCCGGGAAGCGCTGTGCTTTTTGTTACGTATAGGGTTTATTGGATATAGGCTGCCGCCGTGATGCGTACCAGCCTGTGAATGCGCCGAACGAGCGAGAGGTTGAAGAAGTGAGCTCAGAGGAGGGGCAAGTTGGTGCTGTCCCATGTCACGCCTTTGTTCACTTGTTTTCGACATTTGGACAGCGCCTAAGCAAGATCGGCAACGTCTAACGTCGTCCGTCCGTCCGTCCTGTCGTTCGAGGTGTTCTGTGCGTGTGGTGCTGAGGGGTAAAAAGGACAGCGGCCGACGGTCGGAGGTATATCAATCCGGCTTCTGCGGGAGGCTGGGAAAAAAGCACTTCGTTATTCTCGTTCCTTCTCTCTTTCTCGCAGTACAACGTTTTCCATCTTCTTACACGATAGTGCCTTGAGGAACCTTCTTCTTAACTGCGATCTCTTTCATATATCCCTTGCAATTGCATACCCCCATTTTCACCTTCATACTTCCGAAATCACTCTAGTTCATTATCCAAGGTCCCATGGTCAGCTGCCCCTTCCTACATCCACACACTCAACGCCGGGCCCGAGCTTAATAGAAGTCTGGGCGATCTTTAGCGGTTCCGAGCTCAGTTCAACTTCTTGCGCATATGAGGAAGCGTCAGAACTCTAAGGGCGGAAGCATATCATCATTGTCCCTACATATGACGATCGATCGGTTATGCTCTTCAAAGTTTCGAAATCAAACAATACAAAGGGATCGCAACTAGACCAAGTTCAAGTCCTTGACGCACCGAAGACCATAAACCTTACTTTCGCCTAGACCTCGGACAGACACACTGGTAATCGTCTAAGATCTCGTAAATTGAGTTTGTACCATAGCCTTCTAGCAACTTGGCACTAGGTATATTATCCGAACCAATAGCACAACATCTTGATACTTCGAAGGGGGCAAAAATCTATGATCTAATCTTTTTCACCGCCCGAACTTTCATATGTTCAAATGACTAAATTGTTTGAACCCTTAGTCATTCATCCTTGCATCGCAAGATACGCTTTTATCACCTTTTACCCCGATTTCAGATGGGACACAGCCCAAAGGATCTACGTGCCATCAATAAGAACCAATTGAACAAAATACCCCGCTCCGAATCCACCTCGAATCCACCTTTCGATCAAGTTTCGTGAGCGCCAAAAGGTGGTGTGTGCCCCCTCCCGCCAGCGTTTCTTTGTTCTAATCTCGATGAGAAGCTGAGATGCGCTCATAGGATCATCATCATCCAAAACATCATATCTCCACAAAGATGCATATGCATGAGGGGTTCTACTACGAGTGGGATTACAGTAATACAGGTATATATGTTCCAAGGAGCTAAAAAAGCAAAACATGTAGGTGTGATGTGTGTGCAGAAGACAAAGAGAAGATGCTGAAATAAATAAAACAACAAGATAGCTAATTGGTACAATTGGAGAGCGCGTGGAAATGGAGAAGCACGGAGGGAATAAAACTCGTGGGATATGTGGGGTAAGCGGAAGTTGGGTTAGAGTTCGCCGGTGCAGGCAGACGGCGGGATAAAAGAGACATCGTCAGGAAAAAATATAGACAAATATTGTTCCCAACCGGTCAGTTGCTTTGCGGAAGGCAAGACAAAGACCGAAGCGCCGGGCTAGATGCCTATCCCGACATGCCTGTCTTTATTTGCTCGGGGAAAGCAAATCTAGGCAAGGGCGCAACCTTGCCCGACGTCCGACGACGGAAAAGGTGTTCCCGAGGGCTGGACTTTGGGCCTGGGAATTTATTATGATGGACCCCGAGGAACCCGGCGCATGTACAGAGGCATTTGGTTCCCAAGTTGAGGCTCTGATTTAACAAAGGGCCTTGTCACGACACTGGAAGGGAAAAAGAAAAAAAAACAGTCAGTCTCTAGTTTGCTGTATCAAGAAGGGGCGCAAAACGGAGGGTAAATTAACAGGCACAGGGTCCTGAGGAAGTGAAGTGGCCCAGAAAACTTTGGTGCATAGGCAGTAATGTCGGTCCGATAGACTTCGAGGTCGAAGAAACGTTGCAAAATAGACTCACTTGACTTTCTTTTCGATCACCATCGAAGGGTCGATGAAGAATTCCATATCCTTCAACAAAACGTATAGGAATATCTTCATCCTAACGTAAAAAGGAATGTAAGTGGGACTGAACCAAGGTACGAACAGAAAGTAAAAGACTAACTCAGTCAATGCAAACTTGTATCCGATACAGCTCCGACTACCCCCCAAAAATGAGAGCGTGTTGGAATAGATGCCAGATATTGACTTTACAGCCGGAGGTACATTTTCCCAGCGTTCAGGTCTACAGCAAAAGAATTAGCACCTGACCTCAAGAAATCCCGACCTCAAGGTAATTAACGAACCTAAACAAAGCAGCATCTTCCCCCCAGAGCGCGACGCTCTTGTTCACAGCTTGGATAGGAATAGTGATGATGTCCCACTTGTTGACCCGAATGGTGTCTCGAAGCACACCATTTTTATCCAAATATCCCCCAGGGCTCTTCTTGTTCTCATTTGAAGAATCCACGGTGCCCCACGATCCGGTGACAGGAATCTCATCTCCTCCTTCCTTCAAGCAGACGCGCATTGTGCTTGTTACTGGAGCATGGATGCGAAGAGCTTCACGAATAACAGCGTCGAGATAGGGTGCTTTCGAAATTGCCGACTCCAGTGTTTCGCGCATAGCATCGTCGTTAAGCACAGCGAGGTCACCTGTTGCTAGCTGAGAGAAGGAAGATGCAAATTCAGCATGCACAGCTTGAAGCTCCTCCCGTAAACGTCGCTGCTTATCCGGATTTTGCACGAGCGCATAAAGGGTCCATGAGAGCGCGTTGGATGTCGTCTATAATGAAAAGAAGAAGTGTCAGCGCCCAATTAAACAACGAGACACATGAAGAAGACCTCACCTCATGTCCAGCGGCAATGAAAGTGCCAACCTGGCAAAGTATTTCTTGCACTGTCATTCGATGAGATGGTTGTTCTGCAGTATTCGACCGGACTAGTAGGATTGGTCAGCAAGGCATGACTTTCATGACTATGAAGATGACTTACTTAAGAGGCTGAGTAAGTCTTTTGAGCTATCATCTTTGTCTGCAGCTTTTGACGTTCGTTCTTCAATCAATTGTAGTCCTATTTTCTCCATTGAAGCACGCGCAGCGTCCATCGTTGCCGAATTTCGCCTCTGAGAAAAAAATTGAGTTTGAGAAGACACCATAATGCACGTCCATCACTTACGAAACGTCGTAGGAAAGGGAACCAGACTTGGAGAATAGTCATAGCCCTGAACTTTCTCGCTGATGAGAAAATAACCGAAAATGCCTTCGCTAACTCGCTGTCCTTCTTCCCTTCGCGTTTTCCTGATGCATCGAGCTCTTCAGGGTGCGGTAACGAATCAAAATTATATCCAAAACCACTCAGACCAATAACGTCGAGCGTCGCACGGGATAGATATGATAAAACATCGATTCGCATCCCGCGAGACGTTTGCGAAATCGCGGGAGGGGATGTCGGCGGAGTTGGCAGGGATGATTCAACGGGAGACGAAGGAACTGTGTGGATATTCTTGGGTACACGGCGCTGTCGGAGAAAGGGAATATGGAATGGTTGAGACACGGGGTAATCAGGTGTATCTCCGGTTGGGGAGGCTGCGCCAGAACTGTACGTTCCACTGCTAAACGTTGGCGATGTTGGAGGACTCGTAAAAGATGTCTGGTCTTGAGAAAGGAATAGAAACACGTCTCGTAACTTTAATAGGTGTTTAAGAAACTTATTGAAATATGATAATTATGATGGATCGTACCTGGATCGCTTTCTCCCAAAAGATTGGGGTTAGAGACTTCATATGACTTGAAGAAAATGCTGGTGTCAATATTTTACGCTGAAAAACATATTAAAAACTGTAGTCTGGAAGACGAAGAGATAGAAAAACGTACCTGGCGTTTATGTTGTTCACCTTCAACTGTAACAAGTCCTTCGTGTCCGGCAGCCATAGTCGCGAGGGAATCGCGTACAAAATCTGGTTTCTCATATGCCCCTTCACCTGGTCTAGTCTCAGCTGCATGGGCAAGGATGTGAGCTATTGCCACCGGATCGGTTATCATTAGCCTGCATCCCCCAACGAAACCTCGATAGGTGAACACGCTGCCATACTCTTTCTCCCATCGAGCTATTAAGTCTGTATTTTCCTGGTCATGCATTTCCATGAGGTTTCCCAGGAAAAAAGACGGATTGGGAGGTCCACGAAGCCTGCGTAGAGGAGAGACATGTTGTCGGACGAGGAGTGTGAGGAATGGCCATATTAAATGGAGGAATAGACCGAAGATGGGAAGAAGGATTAAAAACATTTCCCTGAAGAGAAATTGAACTGGCCAAGCAGAATGGGAAGGGATTGACGGAGAGCAACCACACTACTATATAAAGGAGGGCCTGCCTCGGGGCCTGCTCGGTCTGCTCGGAAGACAAGGGCTCTCCGGACAGGAACGATTAGACGGATTGAGGGGCTACCTATTGCTCCAACTCCAGGAGGCTCATACCAGAGGAATTACACGCCAAATAGAAGACCGTGGCTTCAGTTAGGATGGGTAGAGAACAACAGCTACCAGGAGCCAGCTCGTCGCGGTTCAAAAGAAAGCACCGACATCAACGTGTTCGGATGCAGTACCCTTTGCTTCCCTCATTGATCGTCGTCTACCTTCCTCTTGGCGCGAACTTAAATGTCCTTTGTAACCAGTTCCCCGATTTTTTTGGGAGTTATAAAATGTTGTTTTTCCAAAGCCTAACATCCAGGAAAGATGACCTTGCCTCTCCATCCTCCGAGCACTCCACCTCGATCGTTTAGGTGTATTGAATATCCTGGAGCTCCTGTTCGGGATCCTCGGCTGGTTGTCCATTTCTCACGACGGTATAGTGCTCCTCCTGCCCCTCCAGTCGTCCATATATCGAGAGAGCGACCTCCAAAGATTAGGGACCCGACAGTTTGTTCCCTAACATCAAGGCATCACTCCCAATAAAAAGCACCTCGCTTGAATTCCTTGAAAGCCCGCCTGTTTGCGCCCATTAGACAGGATGTCCGGGTCTTGAATTATGTAGCCCAGCGTAGTGGTAGTTATCACCTCCGCAAGTAAGCACTCCACATCCTTATTGTTCACCAAGGTCGTCGCCCGCGTTGCTCTCGAGTCGTTTAGAGACGACAACCGGAGCTACCCGAATGCGAATCCAGTTTTTCGGAATGCTAGGATTCCATTCTAATGCTAGCGGCTGCTTCACAGTCATTGTGAGTGCTCGGCGAAGCCTCAGTGATATTCTAAGACTCTCGAGCTCGTTTACAATGTTTTAATATGCGTCACAGCTTACAATGCCATTCGATACCGGGTTGTAAAGAATCTTTTCCGACCTTCATGGTATTTCAGGTAGGCTTTGATTATGCAATTTTTGTGAGATATTGTGCGCTTTCGCACATTCGGAGACGAAACAATGGGAGGGCAGCTCTTGGCATAACTCGGAGCCAGCATCACATAAGCGACACCTCCTTGGCTCTTGCCACGATTACCAGCTTTCGCCTCAAGCCTTGAACGCCGTACATTTCTCAGCTAGCCGCCTCAGCTCTGAATTCTATCAGCATTACAATGCCAACACAACCGAGCGCTTGTTGCATGATCAGCTCGTCGCTTCGATAACCCAACAGTCACGGGGCGAGTGAGTCTCATATTCTCTTAATATGTCCAACAAAGACATAGATATGGCTATCGTAGCCAATGGATATTGCATGCATGAAGACTCCGCTCAAGCCCTCCACATTGAAACCGACCAAC
This sequence comes from Flagelloscypha sp. PMI_526, assembly GCA_021399455.1. NCBI lineage: Eukaryota > Fungi > Basidiomycota > Agaricomycetes > Agaricales > Niaceae > Flagelloscypha > Flagelloscypha sp. PMI_526. The sequence goes on along the minus strand of JAJTUO010000011.1, from coordinate 106,309 downwards.
TGGTTCTCGTTACGCCGGGGCATGGCCGCGCTTGGTCGTTTAGACTCCCTCCCCGACCATTCGACTACCCGCATCGACCATTTACCGACTTTGTTGCCCACCTTTAGCCGTTCAGTGCAACCCCACCCATCAATCAATATACTTTCGCACCACGGTCTCACATAACCTACCTTCGCTTCAACTATTCCAAGGACAGACCCACAAGATCAGCTCGCATTGATCCTCAATCCTTCGTGTTTATCGTCGCCCACCTTTTCACAAGAGTTCTAGCAGGCGCTTGCTCATTTGTTGTGCCCCCGGAACATAATTACCGATGAAACGGACTCTGCCTCAAGCTATTTGGACCTCGTCAACATGCCCTCATTGGATACTTTCATTCAATCATGGATTTGATTCGCCAATGAAAATAACCCTGGACTGAAGTCCAATTCGCTTGACTTTGATCCTCAACCTCAAGGTTCAAAACACCGATAACCATCGTCAAAACACAGAGGTCCTCTCCTCTTCCCTCATCGCCACGACCTCATAATTGACACAAGAGCAACCAACAAAACTTGTTCTCAGCCACACGACCATACATGATGAAGAAGGCTCTGCATGCTTAATTGGTCCCCAAATGCTCGATCCACATCAATCCCATCGAAAGGGTCTCGAAGGACTTTTGATATCGAAGCATGACCGTTTGAACGCCTATATAAGCTTCAAGATCGACATGCCAAGAACTTCCCAGCCCACTTTTCCTCTTTATTTTTTTTACTTGTAGTAAAAAAACCCCAGATTTTCCTGTTGTACAGGATACAAACCCACACACTCTCTTGATCTAACAAACCCTTCCATTCGTTCACTCTCTTTCTCTTCAAAACTTTTGCACGATGTTTTCCTACGTAGCTACCGCCTTCGCTGCCGCTGCCTATGTCTCGGCTGCCCCTATGTATCTCACCCCCGCCGCTCGCCAGGGCTGCGATGCTGTTGCTTGCGGCATTGCTGTAGGTCAGTATATTTTCCCCGAACATTTCATCTTCGGAGTTGAGTTTTGATTGGAATTTAATGTAGCTCCTACCGGTGTCGGTTGTGTCAGTGCTGCTGCTCAGCTCGGCGCTGACCCTTTCTCTGATGCAGGCTGCGTTGCTAGTGTCGTCAACTTGGGTGTTAATACTCCGGCTGTTTGCCAGCCCTGCGTCAGTACGATTGGAGATACCGTCAAGGGTGTCGCTGGTCAAGTTGGAGACGCTGTTACAGGCGTTGCTGGTGATGTTGGTGACGCAGTAACTGGTGCTGTCGATGACGTCAAAGATGTCTTTGGTGGTCTCTTTGGTCGCCAGGATACTTGTGACTTTGTCAAGTGTGGTGTTGCACTTGGTCCCACTGGTGTCTCTTGTGTTTCTGCTGCTGCTGAGCTCGGTAAGTTAATTTTATGCACACATTAAAGGATCCTTCTCATGATATTCTTCTTCTAAGGTGCCAACCCCTTCGCCGACGCTGGTTGTGCGATCTCCGTTGTTAACCTCGGACTCAATGTCCCCGATGCTTGCCGCGCCTGCGTAGACCAAGCCAAGGCTGCTATCCCTGAACCTCTCCAACCCGCCGTTGAAGCCGTTGACGATGCAAAAGATGCTATCAACGATGGTATTGACACTGTTGTTGACGGTGCCAAGGACATCTTCGGTGGCCTCTTTGGTCGTCAAGACACTTGCGACATCGCTGCTTGCGGTATTGCCGTTGCTCCCTCTGGTGTCGGCTGCGTTAGCGCTGCCGTTCAGCTTGGCGCTGATCCCTTCGCGGATGCTGGTTGTGTTGCTAGTGCCGTCAACTTGGGTGTCAACACTCCCCCCGTTTGCCAGCCCTGCTTCGCCAGTCTTGGCCAGACCGTCAAGGACACTGCTGGTCAAGTTGGAGATGCTGTCACTGATGTTGCTGGTGATGTTGGAGACGCCGTTACCGGTGCCTTCGATGATGTTAAAGACATCTTTGGTGGTCTCTTCTAAAAGTCGAATATACTCAAAAATACGCAATAGCATCGAAGGCTCTGTGATAACTTGTTACCACTTTCAATTTGTACCAGCTAGGAACTTACTTGCTTTTGTGCTTATTATTGGTAGTGTTGTGTTCTGGGTGCATAATTTGGGAATGACATTTATTCGGGCCACATTTGGTGCTTGGATTTGAGTATGAGAGCGAGATGTCACACTCACGTGTTGCTCATGTTTCGTCTTCCAATTGCATCCACACTTATTTGGTTCTTTTGAAGACTTCTTTTGTTAGAACCGCTTTTTTCCAAAGCGTGAAACCGACAATATTTGTAAGCTAGAGCCTTACAAAAAGGCACATCGAGTAAGAAAACTACCCCCCCGCACGCGAAGGAAAGAATAGGAATATACAGTACGAGTGCGATACAACTGTTCGAAATTGAACATCTGAATGATCGTATTCATCAACGCGTGGATCATGTGGTAAAGTCAGGAGTAGTAAGATATTTTCAAGGTCGCAAAACTTGAATTGGAGGCTGTGAGGAGGCATGGATACATATATACAGTTGAGAACTGCGGATTGCTTTTTTTTATGCTCGAAAGAGGTAGACAAAGCCATGAAACATAAACGAACGAGGGATAACGAGGATACAATCCTTCAGAAGATTGCGCACACATGATTGCCCATTTCGTTGTGGACTGCGGATCGCTCTCTTTTGATGTTCGTGAAGCGGTAGACCGAGTCATGAAATATCAGCGAACGAGAGAGCGGTATAAATTAATGAAGATACAATCCTTAGCCCTCAACATTCTGGCATCATGATCACCGTGTACGATATTCCCTCGAGTGCTCCTGGTTCTACGTTCAGTCCCAATGTGTTCAAGATACGGTTAGCATACTCTCTTTACAAGCTTTCTTACGAACCCTAAATTCAAGTCCATTAGAATGTCTCTGAATATGAAAGGGCTTTCCTACAAAACTCAATGGGTCGAATGGCCAGATATGGCTGAAGTCTTCGGTCCCCTGAACGCACCTTCTACTTGGACTAGGAAAGATGGTTCCCCAGGATACTCTGTGCCGGTCATTCATGATGAGAAGACGGGTCGTACGATTTCAGACTCGTGGAAGATCATCCAATACCTAGAAGAGGAATACCCTGAAACGCGGAGACTCATACCTAAAGGAGCCAGAGCGCTGATGGGTGTCTTCGTTGAGAGCTTTGAGGACACGATTGATCGATCTGGGTCTTGGGAGCCGTGGACTCTCCCGGCGACCTGTAAAATCTTACACAGCAAGAGTGCTGCGTACTTTCGTATGACGAGAGAGAGACATGTTGGGAAGCTTGAAGACCTAGTGAGATCGGAAGAGAAGGAGGGGAAGTGGGCAGCATTTGAGAAAAGTTTCGAGTGGATCGAGGGTAAGTACAAAGAGGCCGAGGGTACATATCTCATGGGAGAACAAGTCACGTTTGCGGACATTGTCGTCATTTCATGGCTTCGGTGGCTTAAGGTCATTTTTGGCGAGGACAGTGAGAGATGGAAAGATATTTCTGAGAGGTTTTCTGGGGGACAATGGGGCAAGTTAATTGCCGGTCAAAGCGGCTACATCACCGTTGTGGAGTGACCGGGTGTATTGTGACCCCTTTGAGGAAAAACGGTTGCCAACTCAATTTGATGTTACTTCTTTTGTCCTTACGTCCTTCATCTCTCTGCACGACTTCTTGGAGTGTTTTTCCCCGTGGACCTTCATTTATATGGCCTCTAGATTATAACGACCACTAGACGACTTTTAACCTTCTTATTCAACTATGGCGTCTTCCTTGGGCTTGGAAGAATTTCCTGAGGTGTCCCCAACTCCAAATGAGACTACGGTCGTCGCTGGGGACTCTCGACCTCCCACACCGCCCACTCAAAATTCCATAAAAAAGCATGGCCTTGTCCGTTGGGTTAAAAACCTCGGAGGAGGGATGCTGCTGGACATTCGGTCTCGCGGTCCTTATTACATCAGTGACTGGAGAGACGCTTGGAACTATCGCGTCGTGCCAGCTACAGCTCTGATCTTCTTTGCGAAGTATGTGTAGCCATTAATTTCGTATGACCGTTCATCTGAACAACTTGTGTTTTTAAGTGTCCTCCCTGGCATCGCTTTCTCCTTGGACCTCATAGAAACCACACAACAATATGGAGTTTCAGAGGTCCTTCTCTCGTCCTTCATGGCAGCTTTTATTTTCTCAGTGTTTGGAGCCCAACCGCTCACCATCGCTGGAGTGACAGGTCAACGACCTTTTCCCTTGACACGGTCCTCTTCTCACGTTGACTAGGCCCTATTACGGTCTTCAACAAGACCATTTATGATATACTCAATAGGTTCTCCTTTGTGTTACAACTCTCCTATGTCAGCTTACGCTTGAATTTTAGAGAGAGTGATCCGCCCAACTACCTTCAATTCATTGGCTGGGTTTACTTTGGGCCGCCATAATCCACTGGGTCACCGCTATAATGAACTGTAAGTCATCTCATACACGCTGCTAAATATTTATCTTCTCACGTTCTGGCTGCAGGGTGCAACTTCTTGCGCTACGTGACGATTTTCTCCTGCGACACTTTTGGCTTCTACGTTTCCTGGGTCTACCTCCAATACGGTATTCAAGTCATTACCCGAAACATGAATAGTCCAGATTCGACAATGGAAGGCAGTTTCGTCTCAATCATTCTTGCCATCCTCATGCTCGTGGTGTCTTTCCTCTTCCAATCCCTCTCAAAAAAGACGTTCTTCCATCGTCATGTCAGGATTTTCTTGGCAGATTATGGCATGCCAATATCTTTGATCGCGACTTCTGCCATGGCATACTGGGGTCGGTTCAATGCCGCTAACCCGACGACACTTCCGGTTGGAGGTGCTTTCCAGGCTGCTGGGAGGCGTGAGTGGTTGGTTAGGTTTTGGGAATTGGATGGCAAGTGGGTCGGCATCGCGTTGCCTTTCGGGATTATTCTATGGATCTTGTTTTTCTTTGACCATAACGTTTCGGTGAGTCACTTGTTTTTGGTGACATTGGTTTATTTGGGATTTGTTATTGAAATAACATCCTGTAGTCACTTATGGCGCAAGGGTCTGAATTCCCTCTTAAGAAACCGCCCGGGTTTCATTGGGATTTCTTCCTTCTTGGAATTACGACCTTTATTGCGGGTTTAATTGGAGTTCCAGCTCCTAACGGGTTAATTCCGCAAGCTCCCATCCATACGACAAGTCTCGTCGTCCACGGTCGGCTAACAAAAAAGAACGACGAGGAGTTAGGTGTTGATGAAAAGGGAGAAAAAGACCAACAATCCAGGGAACATGTTCCCATTGGCGTGGTTGAACAGAGAGTATCCAATCTCTCTCAAGGAGCTCTTTGCATTGTGCTATTGACGGGACCTTTCTTGCACATTCTTGGGTTGATTCCGCGAGGTGTTCTTGCCGGCCTTTTGTTCGTCTTTTCCTTGTTCACTCACGCATGTCCTGATACGAGGCTTTTTTTTCTTTTTTTTCACAGCTGGTACATGGGTGCAGATGCACTGAATGGAAGTGGGATCACCAATCTCATTTATTACTTCCTCCGAGACAAGCATCTCACACCTCCTGATGAACCATTGAGGAAAGTGAGGAAGTCAAGGATCCTTATGTACCTCTCTGTTCAATTGGTTGGATTTGGAGCAACTTTTGCTATTACTCAGACAATAGGTAAGAGCTCACTTTTTAGTCTGGTTCTGTAACTCAAGTTTTTGCAGCTGCTATTGGTTTCCCGGTCATTATCATGCTTCTTATTCCCGTTCGGATGTGGGTCATTCCAAGGATGCCATTTACGGAGGAGGAACTGAGTATATTGGACCGGCCAACTGCGTCACCATTTGTGAGCGTTCACTTTTGATGCTCTGGTTTTGGGAGAGATACTAATTCTTTTCGTTTACAGACGATGGAGTCGGTGGGAGGTGTCAAAATTTAAAAAAGTTGAAGAAGAGGTAGAAATGTAGAGTGGACGAATTAGAAGTTTTACGATCTCAAAAATGAACCCAATGGATTTTTTCTCGATCCACAGCTTTACGCGACAACATCGTTCACATACGGAACATCATGAGAAAGCAGAAGCATCATTATCGAGAAGGTGTGTACAAATACAACACAAGGTGGTTAGAGACTCAATCTGTACTCGTATTCTTCACTGCTATTCTGGCTGACCCACAAGATGACTGCGCTGAGGGCGAGTATAATGTTTTGGCTGACGTTGGCATAGCCAAAGTAAACATAGACCGGCGCATAGTGGTGTAACACATATTTAAGGACGAGAATGGTCTAGTTAAACGTGAGATACGAGCTGTGGAGGAAAAGAAGCGGTGAAACTTACAACACTCCCAGCCATACCACCAGCCATGAGGGCAAATCCAATGAAGAGGAAAAGCCTTGCCCTCCATACGGCACGCGAATCACCAAAGCCATCTTCTCCTCGGATGCGGTCCTTGTCGATGAGGTTGACAACTAGGAAGCCCAAAAGCGAGCAAATGCCGGGGATCCAATCAATGAACGAGACGTGTGGTTGGTCATCCTCATTATAAGGATCTTTGTAATGCGCTGAGAGAATGCTAGCGTCGAGGAAAGTCCAGTTGGCGAATGCAAACTGCGGAGATGTAAAGTGTGAGCAGTTCGCAAAGCAAGCGCCAAGTCCAAGGAAAACATACGAGAGCACCGGCAAGATAGACTCCTACAGTACGCTTGTGCTTGCCAAGGTGAATATTAGGGAAAGGATTGAGGCAAACCCTTCGCGGGTCGTAGTCTGAGCGAGGAAGGGACATGACGGTGGAACGAGACAGACAAGCGTGTGTGGCTGATGGGCGTCTATTCAGACTAGAACTTGACTTTCAACGATGAGCAGTGCTACCTGGCGCAGTGTTTTCAGGTCTGTCCTTTTTCTCTGTCATGATTTTCTGTCTGAGGTATTTTACAGCTACAACAAATTCGCCACTATTACCGCTCGCGCACTTCGAGCGTCCCTCAAGGAGGACATGCGTGTAGCTGCTGAGAAAAGAGGACTCACTTCGCTGAGATATCAAAAGTGGGAAAACGGTGTTGGTGGTGAACAGGTATGCCATACTTCTCTTTATTAACGGTCGACCCATCGCTGAGCTGAACATTGCCCTCTTTAGGTTCTCCTTAAGCCTGAAGCAACAAAATGAGCATGACTCCGGATTCAGAACTTGAACTAGAAGCCAATTCAATGCCATAATTTGCTCAATATTCATTCTTTTTAAAAGCCATTTTGGCTACTCAAGAAGAAGCCCGCTCATTTTCACCGAACTTACCTAAGGTCTTCCTCTGCGAACATTGGCCATGGCCCAAAGTGCCCTCGGTTTCTTCAAGATGTACATGGCGATCCTCTATTACTTTCCATCTTCTCCATGTCCGCCTTTTTTTACAGAGGCAAGATCTATTACCACCGCTTTCGAATGCTATTGCTGCCACTTGCAGCATGGGCCAATTCTCGTTAACAGATTCTTCCGCCCTTCTCACCACTTAAGCTCTCACAGTATCAATGGAGGTTTGTTCTTATTTCACTTGGTCAAAAGCTTTCAATGCATGATAGGGCTCCATAGCCATGCGAACGCGTCGTTCAGCGAGTCCCTTCTTGCTCCTATTATTTACGAATCCCCAGCCGCAGTCATGCTCTGTTTCGTATCCTTGTGCTGATGTCTATTCTATTCTTCCCCAGCTTTTTCAGCCTCACCCAAACGATGACGCTCCCCAAAATCCTCCATCACGTAGAAAATAGCCTAGCAACCAAAGTTAGTATTCTCTCTTCTCCTCTCACGAACTCGCTCTTACTAGCTGATAATATCAAAGATGTAATAATTTTCTATATCCTGGTCGTATATGACTACCACACTCCGCGAACGATAAACGAAGTCCATAACCACAAATGTCACCCCGCTCGCATGCTGATCGTAGCTTGGGCACCGCATGTAGTCCGAATTTCCGACCATCGCTTCTCTGCAAGAGAAGAACGAATTCCCGCCCCGAAAACCTTTATAAGGACTAGGTCGTGCCCAGTTCAAAACCATCTAACGTTTCATCCTCTTTTCAAATCGCCTTTGAACAACCACCCAGCCCACTCTCCTTCTACCTTTATTTCGCGCGTTCCACGGCAACGACAACCCCCAAACTAACAACAAATAAACGAAAATGCTCTCCAGCTCACTCATTTCTGCTCTCCTCGTCCTCGCGACTGCCACAAGCAGCTCCTTTGGGATGCCCCAGAAACGTGCTGGTCACCAGATTACCATTCATAACAATTGCCCAGGAGCGGTGACGCCCATTATTACGGACACCAAGTGTGGTTATAGCCCACGTGCGTTGTTGTTTGCCGACTGAGGGAAATTCAAACTTTTTTGCTGATAATTCGAATCTAGGCTGCGCCGACGCTGCGTCGTACACCGACAGACAGCCCAACGTCCTGCAAAATGGACAATCTGACACTCTTACTATCCCCAGCAACGTATGTCCCCTAATACAAATTCCTTGTTTTTACAGACACTTTTTACTAACTTTTCCTTTTTTCTGCAACATAAAGTGGGTTGGCCGTATCTTTGCTCAAACCGGTTCATGTGGAGTCAAAGGCGAATCTTGCACTGTGACAGAATGGAACATGGACTCTGGCGACTTTTTCACGCCCCAAAGCTACGATATCTCTAACATCCAAGGATTCACTCAGAGTGTTCAAATTGGAATGGCTGGATGTGATACAGTGACATGCAAGGATGTCAACTGTGGTTGCAGGAGCGCATATCCACCTGGAGATTTGAGCGGATGTGGGAATGATTCTCCCGTTCATGCTTGTGGGTCAGGCGATATTGGAATGTCTGGTATGTCCTTTTCTTTTTTCCGCAGCAGGGTATTCTTATGCTAATTTGTCCACTTCCCTTAGTTGTCTTCTGTCCTTAATTATCATTGTTGTTAGTTTATGCTGAAGGTGGTTCCACCGTCATAGGTTTTTTCCTCTAATTTATTTTATATTTACTTCTACGGCCTATCAGTCAGTCAGTTGTTCTTTGAGTTGTTACCTACCGCCTGGAACTAGGCTATTAAAAGTTGAAGTTTAAACGTCGTAAATTGTCCTTTCCGTCCGTCGGTAGATATATAGCTACGTGATACTTGTCTAACAAACCAGAATGGAGAAGCAACAGCTGTATACAAACGTGAACACAAGAGACCGTAATGGGAGAATCCTCAATCAATAGGCTTGAACATCGAGTTGGACTGAAAATGTGAGTTGCACCTGACTCAAACTTGACAGCCAATATACATAGAGAGATTGTGAACGTTTAAACTCAGTCGTGTTTCTTAAGCTGGGTAGACTTATGGTAGAAGGTTAAATAACAGAGTAAGCTTGAAGCCCTAGACGCCAAGACCCGGCTTGCTCACGACGACCATTCGCCATTCCCATTTGTTGGAACCACATATCTGACAGACCTCGAAACTGCCCTCATGGCTTCTCCGTTTGATATAGCTGAACTTAATTGGTTGCTCTGCATTCACGTTGAGGACCGTCCAACCTTGGCGCGATTGGCTCGTACATCTACTCGCTTTCGAGATTGTGCACTTGATGTGCTTTACAGCGATAATATATTGATGTCAGAACTTATTAAATGTATTCCTCCGCATCTTTTAACAGCTGGTGGAGCGGGCAAGGTATACTTTTTTCGCATCATTCTTCAACAGTTTTGCTAAAGCTACCAGACCCTACAGGAAAATATAATGATCCCCAATCTAGAAAACATCATGAAATATTTCCGCCGCGTTAAGGACATTACGATTCTAAACCGCGACGAGGAGCAGTGGCTGCCAATTTTCCATGGTCTAGTTCCACTTGTTTCCTATTTCTTCCCAAACCTTCATACACTCACGCTCTATGAGCCAAACTCCTTATACATGTCCCACCCGACCTCATTCATTTCCTCTTCCCTTCAAACCGTAGCCTTTTATTCCACAGAAGACGCTTTTTTTGCTGTTTGGCTACCTGCGCTGAAGGACCACTGCGCAAACCTCTCCAGCATTACCTTAAAAGGTTATAATGATCAAGAGATTGACCCCCTTATTCTCTCTTCCTTTCTATCGTGGAGGAACCTCAAACATGTCACAATTCTTGACAGCATATGTCGTTCGATGCTCTTAACTTTGGCCATGCTTCCCTCTTTGGAGAATTTGGAACTTCCACCAGCCTGGCACGAGAGTGGTATTCAAATGCCCACTTCTTTTCCAGTACCACTTCTGAGTTTTCGCTCTTTGCGCATACTGGAGCTGTCTAGTATTTGTCGCTCTGGTGAACTCCCTGACTTTCCGACCAACTCTCTTCCAGCTCTTCGTATATTAAAGTTATACAGATGCTCTCAGGTGATCTGCGAGCTGATGTTAGAACGAATAGTCCATGGAACTCTTGAGGAGCTTGAAGCGGATATTGTCGATGTTGCGAATTCCCCAAGCGAAATGGACACCTTTCTTGGACACCTGGGACCATTTAGCGGCAGTTTGAAAAAGGTTCATATTATCACCTGGCCAAGAGAAGACGACAATTTTATTCAAAGTTGGCCCTTTGGGCAAGCTTGCGGTCATTTGCTCTCTCTGTCCCAGCTAAAGGAGCTCGTTGTGGACATTGGACCTGGATTTACAATGACGCAGGGTGACGTTGACCGGATTGGGGATCAGTGGAAAGGCTTGGTCGTTTGCGATTTGAGACTTCCATGGGATGCAAGTGCGTATCATGCTGGCCTTAACCTTGAAGGACTAGCAAGACTTTGCGCAGCGTGCCCTCAGCTCAAACGCGGAACTATTCCTTTCTCTGCTTTAGACATCCCACTCGACCCAGGCGGTGGTTGGAACAGCCATTTGGAATTCATAACCCTGCCTAATTCACCAATCAGCGATGGGATTGCAGTTGCGAATTTCCTGCGACGATTATTTCCACGCATGCGAAGCTTCGACTTCTCTCAAAAATACAGGGGTCAACCAGGAAATGCCTGTTGGGCTCAGGTTGATGAGAGGCTTTGGTGGCTTATTGATAATGATAAGCATCCAGACGGTATGAACAGTTTGAGTTGTACATTGGGAAAACAGCCAACCTGACAAGTCTCAGAAGCGCACCCTTGCGCTGACAGTGGTCGATTCCTCACGCAGAGGCATTTTTTAATGGCGATATTACTGATATGGAGAGCCATAAAACGCTATGTGCCCTATTGGCCATGGTCGTGGGAGTAGAAATGCTCGCATTTGTTACATACTCGTGTATGTCGTTTGCATTTCATTCTCTTCTGATGCTAATTTCATCGTTTATAGCTCTAAAAAACACTCAGAGGGGATGTAGGATGTTTCATTGGGAATGAAATACGGAATCTTGCCGGGCATTAAGAAACAATCCATTTGGTCGCTTTTGTCCTTTGACCGCGCTCGTATTGTGTCTGGTCTTAGCGTTTGCTTTGTGCATGTTCGAAACTCAAAGTCTGGAGATGAGATCCAGAGACTTGAAGACTACACAGTCTGGCTGTTGCATTTTCGTCCGATGGCATCCTTATAGTGTTTGGTTCCGATGGTCTATCTGTGGGTATGGAGTATTTAACTAGGAGACAACAATGCAGTCACGGCAGTCCAATGGTCTCTATTGCTAGTTCAGTTGCCAACTATTTGTCCCGCAATCAAAGCATTTTCATAGGTCCACTAATTCAGCTTTCCAGGTTTCCTTCCATATCGGCTGCTCTCATCACGCTCGTTCTCTTTTTAGGCCCACTGGACAACCAGTGATGATGGTTAGATTGATCTCTTCTTCACCGTGGATAACATTGTCTGGCTCAAACCGTACGACCTCTCCCCGACCACTTGAGTAACTTCACGACAAACACTCACCCTAAATCTTAAAGGATCGGAAGCTGACTCTAACTAGGGATTGTGTTATCAGCCGTAGTCACTTGTAAAGGTTAAAATGGTCTTATATGCTTTCTTTATTAAGATAAAGAGATGGGGTTAGGGAAGGACGAGTCCTCAATATTCCCCTAGAACTTTCCTAGTGTGAACAGGCTGCGTTTTAAGAACTCATGAGCAAAAGCTTTCAGGGCATAACGAGCAAGAATAAGGCAATCGAGAGCTCTGTTAGAAGAGGCGGAGTTAGAACTGACATGCCCGAGCTTGTACACGAGCGCTTCTTCACTTACAACTTTCCTTACGCGATGATCTCGAGCTCAACATATCACTGATTCTTACTGCCATCGCTGGTCTCAGACAAAATTCTAGCAATACATTCCCAGGATATAGCCCTCGGTTATTTCTTTCCCTCTACACATGTCAAAGTCCAAAACCATCTCTAAGGCTTTCAAATCCTTTCTTGGCCCGCTAGTCGCTCCTGGAAGTCCCTCTGCAGCTTATCTCTCTAGGGATGTGCCCACTGCTGCGCTAATAAACACTCCTGCACTTGCGCATGATCTGGTACTCAACAACCTTGCTACGGCTTGCCGAATTACCAAGGACGCGGCAGAAGCTTTGAATAAGCTCCCTTACATTAAGGCTGTGACTGGCGTTGTTTCTCAGATAATCAGGATTTACGAGGTGCGAAACTGTCACATCACGGCGAACCAATGCTCAGGCCGTAATATTTAGGAAGTTCAAGGGAACAAAGAACGATGCCAGGAGATCATTTCAATGGTTACAGAATATGCTTATACCGTCATCGAATGTCTAGCACAGCTTTATGCTGCTGAAGGAGAACATCGGTTAAGCAGTCTGAAAGCTGAGCTGACATCCTTTCAGAGGTAGCTGTAGTCCGTCGTCGTATGAAATACGTGAGCTTACCTGGCCGTCAGCTTTTTGGAAAACATTTTAACAGACGTTCTCGAACCTCTCAAAACCCAATCGAGTCCAATGGCATACCTCAAACGTGAAAAGGACGCAGAGCAATTGAGACAAATTGAGAGGCAGCTTACAGGGTTCGTGAATCGATTTCTGGTCAGCTCTATAGCTCTTTTGATTTGCATAAATTTATTTAATTCATTAATTCACAAAGATGAAGGGTATCACTGTGGGCGTTGGGGTTACCAGGGCAGAATCTCCTACAAAGCCAATACTTACGGAATTGCAACATGTATGTATTCCAGATAGTGGTTTCTCTCATCTGATTAACAAGTAACAGGCTATTCTCCGAGAACAATGGCTACTCTCCAAACATGCACAATACAATATTGCGATCATAGGTGCCTCCCCTGGCAGCATCGACCGGGCAGTTTGTGCACCTTCTACACGCGAGCCGATTCTCAATCGTATTACAAATTGGGCTTCTGACCCGTCCCCGGATAGTCCAGCTGTTTTCTGGATGGTTGGTGAAGGCGGCGTTGGCAAATCGACTATTGCCCGAACGATAGCAAAGAAATTCGATGAAGACAGTGCTCTTCCAGATGTTGCAACCTTCTTCTGCTCTCGGAAGTTTTCAGATACCAATGAGCAAGTCTACATCATACCGACACTAGCATATCAACTCACAGGATTATGTCCATTTTATGCATCTGAGCTATTGAAGGATGCCAACATCATTCGTTCATTGAGAATTATTTCAAAACAAATGGGTTCTCTCCTCGAGCAGCCATGGAATGCCTCCTCGAATAGTCGTTCTCTCCACCGTCCTCCGGTCTTGGTCGTCATCGACGCTCTTGATGAGATCATCTCTCAGGAAGAGAATGATGAAGTGTCTGGTGGATTTGCATTCTTGCGGAGTTTACTGAAAGCCGTCGAGCATGGCTATCTTAAAGGCATGAAGTTTCTCGTCACTAGCCGTCCGCACCCACGGCTGGCTGGGGTCTGTCAGTCGCTGACTTCTGACGCTATTTGCCGTCTCTACGATATTCCGAAGAATGAGGTGGAGCAAGACATCTATCGATATCTCGTTCACCGCCTTCCGAAACTCCAAGAACCTACCGATAGCGAACTACTTCAGCGCATCGCTGCTCGAGCCGATGGTTTATTCGTATTTGCATCAACAGCTATACTTGTTGCCAATCCAATGGCTGGGACTACGACACGGGAGCAGCGCCAGGCTCTAAATGGACTTCTCGACGGAATTCCATTAGGCAACGAGGCAGCGAACCCAATCAATACTTTGTATTGTCAGATCTTAGCAGACGAATTCAAGTTATGGATTGGCAAAGCCTTATCTGATCGGATAGACCTCCTTCACACAATTATTTGTACTGAGGATCGTGTCTCTATCGACGTTCTAGTCAACCTTCTATCGAAAGATGAGGAGGACGAAAAGAGCTTTCGAGAAATGGCGGAGGACCTTCTTCACAGGCTCAACGCTGTGCTTTGGATTTCTGGTGGACGCATCACTTGGTACCATACTTCCTTTCTCGATTTCATCTTTTCTCCGGTCAGCGGCAAAGTTGCATTGCCTGAAATAAATCTGGATCTCTCCTGCAATGCTTTCACTCAACATAGACTTCTTGCACAACGATGTTTCCGCATCATGCGACTGCAGTTGCGATTCAACATTTGCAAGCTACCTTCGTCGTTCCTATTAGATATAGAAGTGGCTGATCTCGCCCGGCGTGCCGAAGAGAATATCTCACCAGTCTTGCAATATGCTTGTCGCTATTGGGCAATTCATGCTTCGAAGGCTCACGGGACTGTAATCCAAACAGATATCGAGCACTTTTTGGACGAAAATCTGCTCTTCTGGGTTGAAGCTATGAACTTGCTGCAACAATCCAGCCTGTGTGCCTCGCTGCTAGGTATAGCACAGCATTTTATCACTGAGGTTAGAAAGTCTTGTGTAAAACTTGAAATCGAATCTCACGAAAAGCAGCATTTTTCTAATGTGGACGACCTTGTCGGAAAGTTTTCAGCAGCCTGTCACTTTTCCACCGTCTTCAAAGGCAGCCAGGCGTCGAGATCGACTCCGCATCTTTACATTTCGGCGTTAGCGTATACTGCCGAGCGTTTCTCCCTTTTACAGAAATGGAAGAGGCAGTTTCGACGACTCCCGTCTGTACATACACGTGGCATTGATACTCATTTGCTGATGACTCTCGACGGCCATACTAGTAGCGTCTGTTCTGTTGCGTTCTCCTCGAGTGGGCCCCGCATTGCATCTGGCTCTAGTGACTGTTCTGTGAGGATTTGGGACGCCGACTCGGGAGAGGAAATCCATGATCTTAGGGGCCACACTGATAGGGTCAATTCTGTTGCCTTCTCCTACGATGGTACTCGCCTTGTGTCCGGCTCGGATGACCACTCTGTACGCATTTGGGATGTTCAATCTGGGAATGAAATTAGGAACCTCCAGGAAGATATGGGCAAGGTCAATTCTGTTGCTTTTTCCTATGATGGCGCTCGCATTGTATCTGGTTCCGATGGCCACTCGGTACAGGTTTGGGACGTTCAATCTGGGAATGAAATCATCAACTTCAAAGAACATACAGGCTCCGTTCGCTCTGTTGCATTCTCCTCTGATGGCACTCGCATTGTGTCTGGTTCCACTGACTGCTCCGTGCGGATTTGGGATGTTCAATCAGGGAGTGAAATACATAATCTTACAGGCCACACAAAATTGGTACAATCGGTGGCTTTTTCCTTTGATGATACTCGCATTGTGTCCTGCTCTAGTGACTGCTCCGCACGTGTCTGGGAGGTAAAGTCGGGAAACGCAATCCGGAACTTTGTTCATACAGACTGGCTCCGTTCTGTCGCGTTTTCTCATGATGGGGCTCGCGTTGCGTCTGGTTCTGGTGATTGTTCTATACGGGTTTGGGATGTAGGGTCTGGTGAGGAAATCCAGAACCTTGATGGTCACATTGGTTGTGTAAATTCTATCGTTTTTTTTCCTGATGACACCCGAATTGTGTCTGGTTCTGACGACTACTCGGTGCGGGTTTGGGATGCTAACCGAAGAGGTGGAAGCCAGAAACTCCGCAGTCACACTGATTGCGTCTGTTCCGTTGCAGTTTCCTATGATGGTACCCGCATTGCTTCAGGTTCCACTGACTGCTCTGTGCGGGTTTGGGGTATAGATTCTGGAGAAGAAATTCAGATACTCGAGGGTCACACAGCGACAGTCCGTTCGGTAGCTTTCTCCCCGGATGGCACTTCCATTGTGTCTGGCTCCAGCGATCACTCCTGGTTTGGAATTTACTGTCCGGAGAGAAAACCTGGAAATTTGACGGTCACACCGACTATGTCCGTTCAGTCGCGTTCTCCTCCAATGGCACTCGTATTATGTCTGGTTCCGACGACCACTCGGTGCGGGTTTGGGACGTTCAATCTGGAAATGAAGTTGCGTACCTCGAAGGTCACGCAGGTTATGTCCTATCCGTCGCGTTTTCACATGATGGCAATCGCATTGTGTTTGGTTCTAGTGATCACTCCGCGCGGGTTTGGAATATCGATTCCAGAGAAGAAATCCAGAAACTTGAAGGTCACACCGACTGGGTCGAATCTGTGGCATTTTCCCATGATGGCACACGGATTTTGTCTGGTGCTCACTACTCTGTATTTGGGATGCTCAATCGGGGAACGTATTACAGAATCTAACGGGTCACACGGGGTTTGTCCGTTCTGTTGCTTTCTCCCCCGATGGCACTCACATTGTATCTGGTTCTGCCGATTACTCTGTGCGTGTTTGGGACACGAAGTCAGGAGATGAAATCCAGAAACTCGACGGACACACAGGTGGTGTTAATTCTGTTGCATTTTCATCCGATGGTACTCGCATTGTATCTGGATCCGATGATATCTCTGTGCGGGTCTGGGATGTTGAGTTAGGAAATAGCATGAGGCAGATACGTAGTCATAGTGGTCCTCTTGTTTCTACTGCCTCAATTACTGCCTCAATTACTGCCTCTTTGCCCGGCAACCAAGCCATTTCCATGGATCCACGAATCCAGGTTCGAAACCCTTCCGTTACTCTTATCATACTCATTTCCTTTTTAGCCCCACTGGACCGTCAGCGACGATGGTTGGATTGTTCTCCTCCCCACCATGGATAAAATCATCTGGCTTCCGGACACCGCAACGCCCCATCTGTATAGGCCCACCAACACTTTAGTAATTTCACAAAAAACAGTCACCCTAGGTCTTGAAGGGGTGGAGATTGGCTCTAACTGGGGATTGTGTTATCAACCATAGCCATTTGTAGAGGTCACAGTAGTTGAAACATCTTATACCTTTTATTTGTTCTATTAGAATAAAAATATGGTATTATGAAGGACGAATCTTCAAGATTCCTCTGCCCATTTCCTGGTGTGAATATATTGTTCTTCGAGACATAATCCCTCACAAATTTGAGTAGAGCTTTGAAGGTGAGTGGCTGAGGAACAGTCAGTGTAGAACTGTCTCAAAGAAGAAGGCCATCCTGGGAACAAGTATTTGAACTAAAAGAAATCTTCTGTTCTTCGTTCTACCTACTGTCGTTGAGCCATCTGAGTCTCTGTTCGACCTGAGTCCACCGAACATCTTCCACTGAGCCCACGTTTTTCTGGTAGTACGAAAAATGATGAATCCGTGGAAACATTTGCTGCAAAAACTTTGCAACTTCGATGCCATTTCCGATCGGGGCACAGCCCACGTTTAAACGATCCAAATTGATGTTGGGAGGACTGCTCAAATGGGTAGGGACATCCACGGCGGAGAAGGGAATCTTTGCCTTCTTCAGTCGAGGACATGCTGCCATAAATCGTGAAAATTCCTCAAGGGAGAGCCCGGCATTATATACTTCTGTGTGGCGCGGGAGCCTTAGTTGAAAAACTGTTAACTCCTTCCAGCGGTTGCCAATCCGGTCGACATCGTTTTGTGCCATCGTAAATCCGGGTCCGACTTTGATAATTACCTCTTTCAGCTGAGAAAAGGAGAGCAAATGACCGCAGACTTGCTCAAAGGGCCAAAATTGGACCGCAGGGTTATCATATTTGGCCTGCTTGATGAAGAGTGTTGTAAGACTCCTGATAAATGGCTGCGTGAGCCCTATGAACGCGTTCATGTCACTCCGGGAACCCAGAGCAACAGGCTCATTTTCTATCACGGCTTTAAGATCTTCGAGAGGCACCTGTGATACTCGTTCCAACATGAAATTGCCGACACACCTGGAGCATCTATCCAAGTCCAATGAGAGGAGTGATGGAAGAGAGCCTGGTAGGAAGTCGGGCAGCTCATATGAGAATGAAATTTTGAATAACGATAGTTTGCGTAAAGAGCAAAAGCTTTCGGGGGGTAGCGGGCAAGAATAAGGCATTTGAGAGCTCTGTGGATGCCGAATAGGCGGTAGCGTTAAGCTCTCTAGAGAGGGATGTAATGCCAAAGTCTGGACTGTTAAAGGAGAAATGGTGAGAATAAATGAGACATGTTTGAGGTTTCTCCATGATAGGAATGAGGGGAGTATCAGCTGTTCTGTTTCCGGCTTCTCAATGCCGAGCAAGAAGACTTTTCGGAGTTCAGGACAGTGATCCATCAATGCAGGAAACCAAGCTACAAACAAGGCGTCGTGTTCGAGGCTGAAGGCCACCATACGAAGTGAAGGAGGGAAGAAAAGTGTTGGGTGAGACATGGATAAGGAATTCCAACCAAGGAGGAAGAGTTGACGGAGGTTTGGAAAGAAGCAGGGAACGAGTTGAGCCAGAGCTTGGAGAATTGGCAGCCATTGATCATGGGCCTCTGTGCCGGCTGATATATGAAGGTTTTTGACGCGGCGAAAATATTTCATGATATTCTCCGTATTAAGCTCAACCGTATTTTGAAGTAGACGATGCTACGTTTGGTAAAGCTCTCTGAAGAATGACTAAGGAATAAAGCTCACATCTTCCTCTCCCATCGCCTGGAAAACATTTTGAGGAACACACTGAATTAATTGTGGCATCCATATATGATCGCTATAAAGCGTATCGAGCGCACAGTCTCGAAATTGGCTGGATGTGCGGGCTAATCGTGCCAAGGTTGGCTTGTCCTGAATGTGGGTGCAGAGCAAAAGTTTTAGTTCAGGAATATCCAATGGAGAACGCATGGGGAAGGGCGGAAAACATTCCAGAACTTGAGTTCGACGCAAACGGGTAATGGAAGTCAAGAGCAGCTCTGATACAGCTGTCATCCTTGCAGTTGAACTTGTTCTTGGTTCTTGCCACCATGTACTAAATCTGTTCTTATCCTCATTGCTATCTCCTGAAATTGGATATACATCGGTTTGCGTTTCATATTATTGGCTTTGCAACCTGTTCCTTTCATCTGGGGGATCCTACTCTCACCGTTCCACTGCATTTTTTGGAGCGAATAGGTTACCTGTAAGTCCCCCTTGGTTTCTGAAACATAATCTTTTGCGAAATTATTCTTTATTTCCTACAGATTGTTGGAAAATTATATGCCTCACTTCGCAGGCCTTGCGGCAATGCCGCCAGAAATTCTGCAGGAAATCTTTTCCTATTACGTGTGGTCTCAACCTAATATTCTGGAGGTTTCCCCAGTCATAATCATTGGTTCTGTCTGCAGACGTTGGAATGAAGTTGTAACTGACGCGCCGAGTCTCTGGCAACGCTGCGACCTGCAAACAAAACACACGGCGACCTGGCAAAAACGTCTCGACGAATCATTCAGGCGAACCAAAGGACTTCCTCTGTCTATTGGGATGATATTATATCCCTCCCAATATTGGGCCGGATTGAAAGCTCTCACCCGTCACGCAACGCAGGTTTTTGAGATCAGGCTTGAAATCTTTACCAACACAGTTGTCTCTATCCCCATAGATATGACACTTACGGAGTTTCCCGGACTGAAATATTTTTCAATCCATGACAAAAATCATGCGTGGCTGCACCCAATTGGCCTATTTACAGGTTTTCGCTTCCCGACTATAACTACCTTGGACCTTTGCTGTGGCCACTTTTTGGGAGGGACTATCGCTCTAGAAACGACATACCATCATCTTCGAGAATTATGTGTCGATGCCATTCAGCCTCAACAAACAAGTTCTCTCCTAGATCGTCTAGAGGAGTTCAAGGTCCTCGAGCTTCTCGATCTAGAAATCACCTTTTATCCCTTCCTCCATTCTGCTCCACCACCAAAAGTCATAGTACTAGACTCACTAAAAAGTCTCACTATCCGCCTATCCCATATCCCCCGTCAGGAAGTTTCACCTCGTGCGATTTTCAACCGCATCCACGCTCCGCAGATTCAGCACATCGGACTTGTCAGGTTCCATTTTGCTGTCTGCGCTTCCATTTGGTACTGGGTGGCAAAGCAGGGCTCTGTTCTGTTGTCTCTCAATTTGGAGATGATGGCGGCCCCACACAAGTTTGTCCGATTCATGAGATTTGCACCAGAGACTGCAAAGGTATCGTTGGAGAATCTCAGGCAACTTCGGATCGTTGGGAATAGGAGGGATTATGAGGACGACTTTCCGAGTACTGCCGGTCAACTTCGCGAACAATTTGCTCATATTTGCCCTGGAGTAGAGGAATTCGTGTTCATTCATGAAGGATCGTGGGAGGATGAACCTCACGAAAAATCTGCTTACGCCTTCGGAATCTTGTTTGGGCTCTATTTGCTATACACAGTTGTTAATGTTATACTTTAGAACACGTCCTAAAATATGGAGGGGCTGCTAGAACCTGAAAATAACTGAGATGAGAATATCCATGAGATTGGCATTGAGGATCCTTTTGATGGCATTGCTGTCTCCTGAAGGAATACTGACTGGAAGTCGTGCTGCTGCGGTCTCAGTATTGCTTTGAGAGTATCAAGGGTTATTGTTCATTACCATTCAGTCATTAGAGAGCAGACTATGCCATATCAAAGGCAAATGTGAACGCACGCCCGACGGAAGAAATGAAGGGAAGACAACGTGCAAGTTGCTAAGTGGCGAATCACACCTTAATTGCGAACGACAACCACTGCTTTTCTTCCGCGCTTCCTAGGTTTTTTATTGGTCTCCAGGCTTAATTCCAGAAGATCTTCAAGTTAGTGTACCTACACAATGCCTTTGAACCCCTTGCTTGGAGCTGCACCTCTGGCTGAAGAAGACCATGTCTGGACGCTCATCAAGTCGTATGAAGAAACATGCCGTAACCTTCGCGAACTGCGTGCACAGATTCTTTCTCTTCAAGCTCAAGAGTCTGTCTTGGAGACGAAACGCATTTCAATCCACTCCTTTCTTGCAGTGGTGTCCAGACCAGCACGAGACATGGTCTTTGCGACGTCTGACATTATGGAACGCATATTTGCTTATGCTGTTCGTCCAACCGCCGAAGATGAAACAGACCACGCTTTTTACTCCGAAGATGTTCGACGTTCGGATGTCTATCCGGTTGTGCTTGTAATTGCGAGGGTCTGCAGCCTTTGGAGAGCCACAGCATTACACACACCTAGCCTGTGGCAGAGGATTGTCTTTTCTGGTTGGGGGCAAGCTCCCGAAGCTGACTCCTCATGCGCATCCTTTCGTCTCCGCTTCTGGCTGAGGCAATCCTTTCCCCTTCCTCTTACGATCGGCTGGAATGACGACAAGTCTTCCTACGATGCGAGCCATTCTTCCCAAGATTCCGAACATTCTGAAAAGCCTGCGACATGGGTAATGTCTTTGTTTGATGCCCTCGCCGCTCATAGTACTCGCTGGCAAGCTGCCTGGCTCAGAATCCCGTTTTCTGAGTACCGTCCTTATTTTCCGCTGGATCTACTCAATCTCAGAGATTTACATCTTCATAACATTGGAGATGACTCTATCCCCGTCTTAGGAACGATGCCCTCACTTCGAACCCTCACCTTATCCGGATGGGATGTTTGTGAGGAAGTTTTCCCCTGGCAGCAATTGAGGAGCCTCCACATTTTCACCGATATGGAGATCTCACACCAGACCGTTCAATCTTGTCACAATCTCGAACGTCTGTATATCTACATGGGAAGTGAAATTGCTCCATTTGATATCGACCGTGCCACGGAATTACCGTCTCTCCGTCACCTCAGCATTTACTTTCCACTTGAATACATACCTTTCGCCTTTCTTAACTTGAGTGCTTTGGAAAGCCTCACGATACATCTTTCGGACGATAATATACCATTGGCCAAGGATTTGGTGGAGTTTTTTGAACGCTGCCTCCGTCTACGTACCTTGCAAATCAATTTCCACCAGCTCGAATTTCAGGATGACACGCCATCACCTCACTTTTTCGCTCATCCACTGTTCGTATTCTCAAACTGAAATTGACCCGGCTGTTAAGGCTTGACAGTCGCATACTATCATGCGTGTTAAAATGCCTCACGATAGGTCGCCTCACCGAGCAATTTTCTGCGCTAGAGGAGGTCCATATTGACATCACATCCAAAAGGGAAGAGGTTCCCGCTCTCCCTATCGAATCGGTCGCTTTCACCGCATTGAGACTGGCATCACTTGATACCCAGGAGCTTTCTCTGCGATTTGTGTGGCTTCACATTCCTGCAACATTCATAGAGCCGCTCTCTCATGTATTAGGATCCTCCTCAAAGCTCCATGTCAGTTCAACATCCTTGGACTTTAACGACACTGGGGCGAATAACTTTGTAAGCATATTCACGTCCCATTCAAGGTAATGCCGCTGACATTGACCTTCTTAGATGGATGGTGACCTCCTGCTTCCCAGTGTTGGAGACCCTTGAGCCCCGGATTTTGTTTTGGGGACGGATTGTGTGGTGTAGGAGGCCCCATGGGAAGAACTAGCGTTACATAGAAAAGGCCATACTCATTATTTTATGAATTCAATAACATTCCCAATTTTCTGTACCCCGTTAAGTTGGACATTGAAAGCTGGAGACGCGTCCCGTCACGGATTGTCACAGCCAAAACCCGTTTGCTCCCAACAAGCACGTCTGGCTTGCTGTTATTTGTTCATTCTCCAGTGAATTTTGGCCCTCATGCTACCCTTTTGCTTTTATTCTAATGTCTTAAAAAGAGACATCATGCTATCATCCTGGTCCACTGACCAAGTGTGGTCAATTATAAAGGCTTACGAGGAGACCTGCTGTGCTCTCCGCAAAATACAGTCAGAAATTACAGCTCTACAACAGAAGCAGTCCCAATTGGAGTCTCAACGCTCTTCTCAGCATGCTCTGCTTGTCAAACTCTCTCAACCGGCAAAGGAACAAGTCTTCAATACGTTCGATGTGTTACAGCAGATTTTCGCCTATGCTATCGACGAGACATATAACAGAGATGAAGATTCGGTATATACCTCACTGTACCTCGAAACATTCCCACTGTTTTCGCTCTGGCGTCTGTGTTATCGTTGTGGCGAAACACGGCACTCAGGTCGCCTAAACTTTGGCAGAGAATTGGGTTTTCTGGAGAGTGCAACCTCTCGCCAGCCCACAGAACGTGTATCTTGCATCGTGTAGAATGATGCCTCCAACGTTCCTTTCCCCTCCCACTCATAGTTCGTTGGGAGGACCTTGACATTTCTCCAAGGGAGACTGGACCATGTTGCTGGGCAAAAAGCTTGTTCCAAGTCGTAGCCCTTCATAGTCACCGATGGCAAGCAGCCAAGTTGCAGCTTCCGTTTTCCCTCTATCAATCGATCTTTCCTCTCAACATGCCCAAGCTTGAGACGCCGGTGTTCCGAAATATAGACAAATTTCCCGACGGACCTAGTAATGGGGTCAATGCCCTCACTACGAATGCTTGCTCTTCTGGGTTATGACGACATCAATGTTGCATTCCCATGGCATCAACTGGCCACCCTCTCCCCATTACAGTTCGCCACAATGGTAGGCATCCCTTTAGAAATTTGCCAATGTCTGGAGAAGCTTTATGTTGCGCCAGATTTTCATGATTTTATCTTCGGAGTTCTTGAACCTCTTTCACTCCCTTATCTACGACATCTCAGCACATCCTCCGACCTTGCTGATATTCCATGGTTAAACCTTACCGTGCCAGCTCTCGAGAGCCTCGCATTAGACCACAGATACCCCTTCCATCAATCATCCGACGAGCTTCGTCAATTTTTGGAGAGATGTCCACACCTCCACCTACTCCAAATACGTCTTTGTGACCTCGAATCAAATTCTACCGGTGTTGAGGTAGAACCTCTTTTGAATCTGTTTTCCTCATCTACAGTCCGTACCCTACGACTAAGACTCACTTGGTCCTGCCAGAAAATCCAACCGTTCCTCTCATTTTTCACTGCACATCAGCTCAAGAAACAGTTTCCCGCTCTGCTTCACATACACGTCGATATGACGGAACTTCTAAACCCTCACAGTCACTTTGGCTGTGGAGACGCTATTGCTCAGGCTGCCTTCGCCCTCAGTAACGACATTGAACAGCATCAGTCAAATTGTGACGTACAATCCTCTCTGCACATTGTCCAGGTGCATGCGGGGTCTTCCCACAGGCCCATACTCTCCCACACGCACTCAACATCTTCACACTTGCGAGTGACATCAGCACCACTCAACTTTGAGTGGGGTGGCGCAAGTCATTTCGTAAGTCGACTATTCTTTTTGTTTATCTCCTCGACTAAGCTTCCTCGCCCTTCGGTCAATTATTTTGACCTAAAAGTTGGAAACGACTCTTGTGACAGTTCTTCGATCAGGAGAATAATAATTACTCGCATATTTGTAGGTTGTACGCTGTATCGCATTTACCCATTCTATACTGCCAACAGGCCATAAACGTGCTAAAAACAATGCTTTAGAAGCCTACTTTTTCGTGAGAGATCCAAATCAGCGAAGTGGCCAAATGTACCAGAAATTGTCGTTTCCCAGCACACACCAATCCTTTAGATTCGTTCATCCCGTGCAAGCAAATGCAAGTGCTTGTCAAGAACTTTTTTCTTTCGAACCACTGTTGTGTATGACTGGACTTGGAAGATCCTTTTGATAACATTTGCTCATCACTCCCTTTGGAATATTGACGAGAAGTTATATTCCTGCACCCTCAGTACTGCTTTCAGAGCATCAAGAATTATCATCCACTGGCATTCAGTCATGAGAAGGCAGAATATACCCTAGCGAAGTGAATTTTAATGCATGGGTCGGTGGTCTGGAAAATAGAATGAAGACCCTTCACAGGAACACATCGCGCAAGACCAAGTCGGATTTACGGCTGCTGACTGTCAAGGCTCACGTGGCCGCGCAAACTTGCTGGGTCAAATGCACACTCTGAAAATAACCCGTTAGAACTACTCAACATCACTACCTGAGCTTGGCGAACAATACCTAAAAGACTTTACGTCGAGAGTTAGTGGAAAGATTAAGAAGACGTGGATTTCAGTGGCGTTGGGATGACGAAGCGTCTTGCCAGCGACGCAGGACTTTCGTGTCACCAAAACTTGTTTCTTGGTTCTTACCACCATGTTCTAAATTTGCTCGTATCTTTTACGCTATCTCCTGGCATTGGATATGCATTGGTTTCCAATCCATATTCTTTACTTTACAACCTTTTCTGACCATTTGGGCATCCTACACTTGCAATCCGTGAATATACTTGGATTTTGAAGCATTCGGGACTCTTGCTACGTCTTTCTCGGTCTGAACCATATTAATTTTTGAAATCATTTGTTCATATTCCATAGAATTTTGAACAATTACGATGACCCACTCGACGGGCGTTGCAATCATACCACAAGAACTTCTTCGCGAGATCTTTTCCTATTACGTCTGATCTCAGCCCAGAATTCTGGACGTATCCCCAGTCGTAATCATTGGTGCTGTCTGCAGAAGTTGGAATGAGGTCGTAACTGGCGCGCCGAGTCTCTGGCAACGCTGTGACATCCGAACGGGACGCGCGGCAGCCTGGCAAAAACGTCTCGATGAAGCGTTCAGACGAACCAACGGTCTTCCTTTGTCTATTAGGATGCTACTACATCCTTCTCAATATTGGCTTGCATTGGCAGCTTTCATCCGTCACGCAATGCAAGTTTTTGAGATCGTGCTGGAGTTCTCTGCCGATATACACTTCCCCATACCTGTGGATACGCCGTTTACGGACTTTCCCGTACTAAAAATTCTTTCATTCCATGGCAAAGACCACAGGTGGCTGCGCCCAATTGACTTATTTGCAAGATTTCGCTTCCCCTGCATGACAACCCTGGACCTTTGTTGTGGCCACCTCTTGGGAAGGACTATCGCTCTAGAAACGACACATCACCATCTTCGAGACTTGCACATCGATTCAATTGGATCTCTACAGACAGATTCTCTCCTAGAGTGCCTAGAGGAATTCAAGGTCCTCGAACTTCTTGATCTAGAAATCTCTTTTTATCCCTTATTCAACTCTGCTCCACCGCCGAGGACTATAGTATTAGAGTCATTAAAATTCTTGACTTTCCGTTTATTCCATTTCCCTAATCGGGAAGTTTCGCCTCATTCGATTTTCGACCGCATCCACGCTCCTCAGATCCAACACATTGGAATCGTCAGGTTCCATTTTACTGCCTGCGATTCTATTTGGTTCTGGGTGGCACAGCAGGGCTCTGTTCTACTTTCTCTCAATTTGGAGATGATGGCAGCTCCGCATGAATTTGTCAGCTTCATGAGGTTTGCACCAGAAGGCGCAAATGTGTCGTTGGAGAATCTCAGGCAACTTCGAATTGTTGGGAATAGGAGAGATTATGAGGACGACTTTCCGAGTACTGCCGGCCAACTTCGCGAACAATTTGCTCATATTTGCTCTGGGGTAGAGGAATTCGTGTTCATTCACGAAGGTTCGTCGGAGGATGAACTTCATGAGAAGTCGGCTTACACCTTTGGAACCGTGTTTGTATTATATTTGCTGTATACGGTTATGACACTTTAGAACATGTACTGAGGCGTGAACTAGCTGCTATACCAGTGATAATTGAGGTGAAATATGTCCCTGGGATTGGTATTGGAGATCCTTTTGATAGTTCATGTTGAACTAGTATTATTGTTTTAAGGCTATAGAGATTTGTCAATGATTAGAGTCACAAGAGGCTAGAATATACCATAACAAAGGTGAATAAAGGAATGAAGACACCACACAGAGAACGTTCAAGTTGACAAGTGGCAAATCGTGCGTTGACTTTGAACCACGACTGCTGCTTTTCTTTCGCGCCTCCTAGGTTCTTGTTGGTCTCACCTTTCTCCCTAATACCTCTCAAGGTTAATTTCAGAAGACTTTGGTGACCTACACGATGCCTTGGAACTCATTGCCGGGAGCCACTCCCCTTGATGGAGAAGACCCTGTCTGGACGCTCATAAAGTCATATGAAGAAACATGCCGTAACCTCCGCGAACTGCGTGCACAGATTTTCTCTCTTCAAGCGCAAGAGACTGTCTTAGAAGCAAAACGAATTTCTGTCTACTCGATCCTTGCATTGATATCCAGACCGGCAAGAGACATGGTCTTTGCAACGTCTGACATTATGGAGCGCATATTTTTTTATGCCGTTCATCCAACCATCGAAAATGAAATAGAAGATGCGTTTTATTCACGCACTGTTCGACATTCAGATGCATACCCGGGTGTTCTTGCTATTGTGAGGGTCTGCAGCCGTTGGCGAGCTACGGCAATACATACACCAAGCCTTTGGCAGAGGATTAGATTCCGTGGATGGAAAAAGGCTGCGAAGACTGATATTTCATGTGCATCCTTTCGTCTCCGCGCCTGGCTTCGACGATCCTTTCCCCTTCCTCTAACAGTCGACTGGAATCACGAAGATTTCAGTCATTTTTTTCATGATGCGAGCCATTCTTCTGATGATTCTCACCACTCTGACCAGTCCGCATCGTGGACAATGTCTTTATTCGAGTCCCTCGCCGCTCATAGCACTCGCTGGCAAGCTGCAAAACTTAGAATCCCATTTCCTGAATACAGTTCCTCTTTTCCACTTGCCCTACCCAATCTCCAACATATACATCTCAATAACATTGGAGATGGTCCCATCCCCAACCTAGGAAGCATGCCTTTGCTTCGGAACCTCGCGTTATCCGGG
The DNA here is from genome assembly GCA_021399455.1 of Flagelloscypha sp. PMI_526. NCBI lineage: Eukaryota > Fungi > Basidiomycota > Agaricomycetes > Agaricales > Niaceae > Flagelloscypha > Flagelloscypha sp. PMI_526. The sequence continues at coordinate 78,386 of JAJTUO010000011.1, read as the reverse complement.
TTGGAGGTATCTGAAGAAGCCTTCCCCTGGCAGCAGTTGACTAGCCTCCGCATTTTTAATGACACAGGCATCGCGCGCCAGGCCATTCAAGCCTGTCGCAGTCTCGAACGTCTGTACATCGACATGGTTGGTTACGTTGCTCCATTTGATATTGACCAGGTCACGAATTTCTCGTCTCTCCGCCACCTTAGCATTCGCTATCCACTTGAGCTTGTACCTTTCGCATTCCTCAATTTGAGTGCTTTGGACAGCATTGCGGTCTTTTTTACGGACGACGATCTACCACAGGAGCAGGTTTCGGTGGAATTTTTTGAACGTTGCTCCAATCTAAGTATCCTACAAATCAATTTCGACGAAGTCGAATCCCCGAATGACACGCTATTCACGACAATCTTCCGCTCATCCACTGTTCGTACTCTCAAACTAAAATTGACGCGGGTTTTAGGACTTGACGGCCGCATCATATCACGCGTGTTAAGATGCCTCACGATAAATCATCTCACCGAGGCCTTTTCCGCACTTGAAGAAGTCCACATTGATGTTATATCTGCATGGGCGGATGACCATGCTCTCCCCATCGAATCGGTTGCTTTCGCTGCACTGAGACTAGCATCACCTGATGCCCAGCAGCCTTCTCTGCGATCTGTTTGTCTCCATATTCCTGAAACGTTGATAGAGCCACTTTCACATGTACTAGGATCGTCCTCGAGGCTTCGTGTTAGCTCAACACCTTTGGACTTTGATGACAGAGGTATTAATTACTTTGTAAGTACTTTCGAGTTTTATTTGAGTCATTGGGACTGACAGAGGCCTTTACAGATGGATGGTGACCTCTTACTTTCCGACATGTAGATTCTTGAGCTGCAAATTTTGTTCTGGGGGGCTTCAATTTTGATGGATATGGGTCCGATGGGAAGAGCTCGTTTTACAAAGAGTTGAAAACAACTACACTCCAAAAAATTTTATGTGGTGAATTAAATTGTCGTTTCCATTTTCTCTCTCCAGCAGTGTGGGAACTGGGAACTGGGAAGGGCGCGTCCCGTCACGCTCTGTCACAGCCGAAGCGGTTCATTCCCAACGAGCACGTTCAACTCACTAGGCGTTGTTTGTTGATTCCCTAGTAACATTTGTTTCTCTGGCTTCTCTTTTTATTTTCCTTCTAAACTTGTACACAGAGATATTATGCCATCGTCTTGGTCCACCGACCACGTGTGGTCAATTATCAGGCTTACGGGAAGACATGCTCTGCTCTCTGTGAAATAGAATCAAAAATCACAACCTTACAACGAAAAGCGTCTCAATTGGAGTCCCAGAGTTCTTCTCAGCATGCTATGCTTGTCAAACTCTCTCAACCAACCAAGGAACGAGTGTTCAGCACATTCGATGTGTTATGAAGAGATAGAATTGACTCTTCTCAATAGGTTTGTCATGAATTCACTTGCTTCTCTCTCTGACAGGGCTTGAATTCGAAAGCCAGCCAACGAATGTAGCAAATGTGAGGTAAATCAATTTTCAGAACGACTGACTGAAGAAGTAAACGCCGCCCAAGATTAGGCCGAATAAGTACATAATAGGTGACAAGTCTGAATGAAAAGTTAAGCAACAAATACACATTTTTTTTAACAAGTTGGCGCTGGTTGAGAAACTTCCATGCCTTTCGGTGGAGGAAAGATGATATCTCGTCCCAAAGAAGTTTTCGCAGCATTATCAAGCACATTTTCATCAGTTACAGTCTCTCTTTGGAATCGAATGGAGCTAATATGAGGAGAGGATAAGAATGGGAACGACTATAAAGTCGGTACATGAATAGAAATCCATAGGGTAGAGTTGTTGACGTACTCCAATGTCTTGAGCTTCAGTCGTTCTATTGGCAATCTCGGCATGCTCCTTGCGAGCGACCAGAGTATAAAGGAGGGACTTATGTGAAGCAGTCAACGAAGTAAACGCCTCAAGGTGCATTGAACTTACATTTGAATATATTCTTCCTGAGGGCCAGCCAAATATCAAGTTGGTATAGGCATTGCTCCAGAAAAGGAAACTCGCCAGGATGGCTATGGCAGTGACAGAGGAGAAGAGACCAGACTGAATGGAGGTCCTGATGCATCGGTGGATAATAGTGTTCGTCTTCGGAAATCCGGTTTTGCTCCGCCAGAGTGCTCTGCTGAGAGTGACTAAAGAGGGTTAGAATAGAAATATGAATACGTCAGGATATATTACCAGTAATGGCAGTATCCACGATAGGTAGAATGCTCATCCAAGTAATCGCGAGAGGAGTGACAGCGGCAAGTTTGGTTGCGCTAAAACGCAATAAGATTCTCAGAGAGATCATAAAAACGACAAGCCCACTCAAAAATAATACCACACCAAATACAGCCAATCACGCCACACATTGAAGCTACGACTGCAGCTATGGTGAGGATGATGTAGAGCCAAAACCGCCTTGTAAGTCGATAAAGCCTTATAGATATATTTAAAGCGAGTCGCCTGGTAATATTGATTTGACAAACACACCTAGTTATCAAGAAAGTCTGGACAATCAAGGCAGAGATGGGGGTAGTGACACAACAAAACGGCAACATCCAGACAATGTCTGCAAATGTCAATATCAACAGTGAACGCAAGAAAGGACTGAGAGGCTGACTGTTCAACACGCTCGGATTTGTGTAATTCTCAACCCTGTGTTGACAGGTGAGCAAGCCCTAGACGAGCTTTCATTCGAAGTTCCACTCACAGAAAGTACCAAACAGCATAAAGTTCCACGGCCGTCTGCGAGGTATCGACCACAAATGAGGTTGCTACGAGGACACTATGCTAGAGTCAGAAGCAAGATTTTCATCAAAGGATTACAAGCATTTCACCTACCGAAGCCAAATCGGGTCATTGAATCTTGTAGTCTTGTAGGCCAGATACTGATTTAAAACGAATCCATACAGGTAGAGGCTAAGCTTATAGTTGTTCAATACTCGAGCCAGTCAAATAGGCTTACTCACTTGAAAGAAAAACCAATGAGCATAGGTCCTATAGACAGTGAGATAGAAGGAAGCAGAGCAAATAAATACACATACCAATAGTTAGATCAAAAGCGCCCATCTGGAGAGGTAATAGGTCCTGGACTGGGTTCTCTGTCTTATAAGCTTCATGCGAGGGTGCCGACGCCCTCCGCAATGTATTGTGGATCACAAGTCAGTGAGACATTTCTTAAGACCCTTTTCCTGTTTGTTGGGTTTTAAGATCTTAGGTCAGAAACGTGGATTAGTCCACTGCTGGAAAGACCCCGGTACATTTTGGAAAGTTTGGGCCTACCACAATACCGAGATCATCACACCAGAGTGCTTCAGCATGTAAAAATATTCAGTATGAACAGTTCACGCGTCTATTAAAGTGTCCAAGGCAACGGAACAATCCATGATGATGGCTTGAGTTCAACATGGAGATCAGCCCCTAAACTTGTGACGTTGATGCTGGATTCGAACTTCGTGGCCAATGTGGATTTCTTTATCTGTGTAGCGATATAAATCGTAAAGCCCCTGGGTCACATAATACCTCACAATGAACCACCTGCCCTTCTTACCGGATCTTGTAGCCATTCCAGTGAGAATTCGTCTAAAAGTAGAGAGGTATTGTGGCCTGGACTTTGCTAGAGCCGTGGCCTGCCTGGACTTCGCTGAGACCGTGGCTTGCCTCTTTCCCGGCTGTGTACATTTCTGCTAGGTTTCTGAAATTCTGGAGATTGTGTAATCTGTCAGCAGATGAAAAGGCAGACGTTTACATTCCCGTGTCCTTGACTCCCTAGGTCTAAACCAGAGAAAGGCTTCAGAAGACTGTCCATTCTAACTGACTTGAACTGTTGAAGGATAGCGAACGAAGGTCTCATTAAAGACTCGAGGCTAACTAAAAAATGACCGCTCCTTGTGTATCCAGCCCAAGCTTAGTCCAACCGTGCCAGCCCTACTTGACTCATTGTCAGCCCTGCAGGGCTCACGTTTCACCAGAATCCTTGTACGATGAGTCCACATTGTCTACGTTCATGAAAATTCCTTAAGACTATTCGGATTGGCACCCTACATGGAGAACTCTGTCGCTGGCAGCTGGAGTCGATAACAGGTGGGACCGAATGCTCGATATTGGTGTGTCCTATGGAATGACTGGTATTATGATTAGTGGCAATATGGTGGTGGCGTTTTGAGATATCTATGTCGTAAATTCGAATTCCTCCCCGGCAAAGCTGGAAATTGGACAGCCGAAGGTTTGTTCCCAACAAGCACATCGAACAGTTGATTCTCCAAGAAAACTTGTTTCTCTTACGTCCCTTGGGTTTTTCTTTTAACTTTCTCTAGAGAGACATCATGTCATCATCTTGGCCCACCGACCAAGTGTGGTCAATCATCAAAGTTTACGAGGAGACTTGCCGTGCTCTCCAGGAAATACAATCGGAAATCACATTTCTCCAGAAAAGAGCGTCCCAATTGGAATCCCAACGCTCTGATCAGCATGTCATGCTCGTCAAACTTTCCCAGCCAGCCAAGGAACGAGCCTTCAACACTTTCGACGTGTTACAGCAGATTTTCGCCTACGCCATCGAAACCGAGAAGAATAACGCGAATGAAGATTTCATTCATGTACAATCGTTGCACCAAGATTTTCCCACCGTCTTCGCTGTGTCGTCAGTGTCGTCTTTGTGGCGAAACACGGCACTCAGGTCCCCTAAACTTTGGCAGAGAATTGGCTTTTCAGGATTCCGTGACCTCCAGTCAAAACACAAAGGATGTGCCTTTCATCGTGTGGAATGCTGCCTCCGACGTTCCTTTCCCCTCCCACTCATAATTCGATGGGAAGACCTTCCGATTCGTCCGAGGGACACTGGGCCATGCAGTTGGGCAAAGAGTTTGTTTGAAATCATCGCCCTTCACAGTTTCAGATGGAAAACGGCCAAGCTGCAGCTTCCCCTTGCCCAATATCAATCAATCTTTCCTCTGAACATGCCAAAACTTGAGACGCTGGTATTCGGAAACGTAGGCACGACCAGGGTAGACTTGGTGCTGGGATTTATGCCTTCACTACGAACTCTCAAACTTATGGATGATGGAACTTACGACCATGGGCTACCATGGGACCAATTGACCACCATCTCCGCATTAGGGTGTGGTACGGCTGTGGACTCTTTACAAAACTGCGAGCATCTTGAGCGGCTTTACCTTGTACCAGGACGTTTTGCTTTTGCTTTTAGAGTTCTTACCCCTATTTCACTCCCATATCTCCAACATCTCAGCATACACTCTGAATGGGCGGAGATTCCATGGTCAAACCTTACAACGCCAGCTCTCGAGAGCCTCACAATGGGCTACGAGTATTGGCTCCTGCCAGAATCTGACGAGTTTCGTCAATTTTTAGAGAGATGTTCACGACTCCACCTAATCCAGATACATGTTCTCGCCATCGAATCCAACCCAAGCAGCCTGGAAGTAGAACCCCTTTTCGATATGTTTTCCTCATCTACGGTCTGTACACTACAATTGTCTCTCCCTCGGTCCTGCCACAACCTTCAACCTTTGCTTCCTTTCCTCACCGTGCATCATCTCAAGAAACAGTTTCCCACATTGTGCCACATCCATATCGGCATGGTGGATCTTGAAACCTCTCGTAGTAGTAGTGCAGGCAATGAAGATGCTGTCGCCCATGCTATCTTTTCCCTCAGCAACGAGATTGAACAGGATAATTCAACGTCTAGCGCACAATCCTCCCTGCAAAGGGTCTATTTCCATACCAACCCTTCCCACAAAGACCAGCTCTCACCAATTTATCCGACATCATCACTCTTGCGAGTGAAATCGACACCGATGATCTTTGACTGGCGAGGCGAGTTTCATTTCGTGAGTTGACTATTCTATCTCCTTTATTCTCTTCGGCCAAGCCTAGGATTAATTAGGCCTCCGGTTAGACTGCGATTGCATGAATTTTCAGATGGAGAGGGTTCTTGTGTGAACAGCTTTCCAGACCCGGATGAATATTGAACCAAATCTGTAGATTGTATACAGCATAATCATTGTATAACGATCGTCGACCCCGGGCTTTGCCTCCAGATATCCAGTCCAACCATATCAGTCTTACCTAATTCATTGTCAACTCTACATACTCCGATTTCCATCTCAATCCCCTAATGAATAGTCTATATACGTGAATTCCACTATTCCACTGGTCATATTCTGAAGAGAGCTCGATCACCTCCAGTTAATCAACAATTTCCTAACCATACGACCAGACTTCATCCTTGCTTTATTTATATATTTCCTTATCCAAGGATCCGACGTACATACACGAAAAATGGAAACTTTGTTCAAGGTCTGCCATTGCTTCATTTCCATTTGATTTTGGGCTCAAAAGTTTTCAAACTCGCAGGATGACGACAGGTCTACCTTTTTAATGGCATACGAACAAACGTTGGAAACTCTGAAGGCGATGGGGTGGGTCAATTACGAGACCTACATAGGATGCGAAGTCCTAGCTTACATGCTAGTCTCCCAAACTCGAGGCGGTCATTTTGGTTCGATCAGCACTTTTCATTGCTTTTCGCACTTTGTTCCCACGTTCTTGGTACCCTTTATTTTATGAAAAGCTTAGGCCTCAAGCAGATAGCACTATGTCTATTATACTCTGGCAATTGTCGCTTACTTGGTGGCAAGACGCATGTTTCTAATCAGTGGTATGACAATAGGATTCCTCGTCATACTTTCACGAGCAATTCAGCGCTTGGTAACAGGATAAAACAAGAAACCGAACGGAATCCATTCGAACGAGCTTAGCGTTATTTTGGTAGGGCGTCGTAAATCACAAAAGGGGACATTGGAATTTGAAAGCATGAGACGCGTACTGTCACAAATTGTCACACCGAAAACGGTTTACTCCCTACAAGCACGTCGAGCTGTTAATTCTCCAGGAAATTTTGTTTCTCTTGGTTCCCTTTTGTTTTTATTCTAAACCCTTATATAGATACATCATGCCGTCGTTTAGGTCCACCGACCCAGTGTGGTCAATCATAAAGGCATACGAAGAGACCTGCCGTGCTCTCCGCGAAATACAGTCAGAAATTACAGCTCTGCAGCAGAAGCAGTCCCAGTTGGAGTCACAACGTTCTTCTCAGCATGCAATGCTTGTCAAACTTTCTCAGCCGGCAAAAGAACGAGTCTTCAACACGTTCGATGTGTTACAGCAGATTTTCGTTTATGCCGTCGAACCCGGGACGTATGACTCTGCTAAAGACTTCATTTATGTGGATTCGTCTCCCTATGTTCTTCCCACTGTTTTCTCCGTGGCGTCAGTGTCGTCGCTATGGCGAAACACGGCACTTAGGTCGCCTAAACTATGGCAGAGAATTGGGTTTTCTGGAGAGTGCGATCTCTTGCCAGGCCACAGACGGTGTATCTTACACCGTGTAGAATGTTGCCTCCGACGTTCCTTTCCCCTCCCACTTATCATTTATTGGGAGGACACTGAAATTTCTGAGAAGGAGACTAAGCCATGTTGTTGGGCAAAAAGCTTGTTCCAAGTCATCGCTCTTCACAGTTACCGATGGCAGGCAGCCAAGCTGCGACTTCCCCTTGCGAACTACAAATCGATCTTCCCTCTCAAAATGCCAAAACTCGAAACGCTGGTCTTCGGAAATGTCAATGATAATCCGACGGACCTGGTATTGGGGTATATGCCTTCGCTGCGAACTCTCGGACTAATAGATTATGGCGACCTCGACGTTGCATTACCGTGGGACCAACTTTCCACTATCTCGGCAACAAATCCTTTTACGATGGTAGACTCCCCTTTAAAGAACTGCAAACGTCTCGAGAGGTTGTACATCGAACCAGGAGAGGATGGATTTGCTTTTGAAGTTCCTGACCCTATTTCACTTGCTAATCTACGACATCTAAGCATAAACTCCGAGCCCACGGATATTCCGTGGTCGAACCTTACGATGCCGGCCCTCGAGAGCTTCACAATAGACCACACTCACCCGTACAATCAAGAGTCTGATGAACTTCATCGATTTATGGAGAGATGTCCATGTCTTCGTCTACTCCAAATACGACTTTCTATCCTCCAATATAACCCTACCGGCCAAGAGGCAGAAACTCTTTTGGATCTATTTTCCTCACCCACAGTCCACACCTTACAATTGGCCCTCGTTGGGCTCTCAGAAAATATCCACCTTTTACTCTCTTTCCTCACTCTGCATCAGCTCAAGAAGCAGTTCCCCGCCCTACGTCATATACATGTCGACGTAGTGGGGTCCCCGGCTCCCCTTGGCTTTGAAGACGTTGCCACTCACGCTGTCTTCGCTCTTAGCCACGAAATTGAAAAAGCTAAGTCAATATGTGGCGCGCAGTCTTCTCTGCAGATGGTCCACTTGCACACGAACCCTTCCCACAACGGCCTCTTCCCGCAAATTTATCCTACGTCTTCACACTTGCGGGTAACATCAACACCACTTCAATTTGAGTGGAGTGGCCAAAGTTATTTTGTAAGTCACATATTCTTGAATTCTTTTTGAACTCCTCAACTAAGCCTGGAACCGATTAGCCTTTCTATCTATCAGAATTTTAACTCAGAGACGAATCTTGTATGAACAGTTTTCCTGACTAGAAACATTATACTTAATCGCATGTTTTCGGAGCTGAATGAACGGTTGTAAAAGAACTGTAGATAGGACATTATAAATGATCGAAGGATGAACGTGTAAGCAAAGCTGCCGCACAAAGTTGTTTTCTCCTCTTCCTACCATGGGCAAAAAATCAAAGAAGGGCGGTGACGTGCAACCTGCTACGGAAACAACACCACAATCAGAACCTGCCACAGAGGGCCCACCAGCAGTGCCTCCAGTCCAGGTATTGTACTGCAAAGGTCTCCCCCGACCTTGATCTTCGCCAGAACTTCTCTGATTACTCTGTCTTTCTCCCATACAGTCTGCACATTTCCAGTCGAATACTGCGAATTTGGATCTTCATTGACAAGATGTAAAGAATGGTTACACGAGGCAGACATCGAAGTCTACAATAAGTATTACTCAGAAGGTACGCCACAGCGAACTCCACCCCCTTCGCAACGTCGGGTTTGTTAACATCTACCCCGCAGAAGCGCTTCAAACAAAGATCGGAACTCTTAGTCTAGAAGCTCAAACGAAGCTTGAGAAAGATACGGCAAAGAAGGAAGCCAAGGCAGAGGCGAAAGCAAAAGCTGCATTAGAACAGAAGATGGCATCCCAAGTGCGTCTACTCTCCCCTCTCTCTCTCTTTGATCCCTAATTCAATGCCTTCCAGGTGATAATCAAACGAGTATCACGGACTAAGAACAAACATGTCACCGCAATTCTCGGGTTAGAAGCATTCGGCATCGACCTCAAGAAAGCAGCCAAACAATTCGCTTCCAAGTTCGCTACTGGCTCATCTGTATCCAAGACTGCTACTGGCCAAGAAGAGATTGTCATCCAGGGAGATGTTTCAGGCGAGGTACTAGAAATGATCGAGGAGGAAGTTGGTCTGCTCAAGGGCATACCCGTCGACAACGTCGAGATTGTTGAAGAAAAGAAGAAGAAAGCTGGGTGAAAAAAAGGAACAGAAAGGAATTTTGATGTAATTCTAGTACATGAATTCGGAGATCTAAATTCTTGGTTCAGAAATTCCAGTTTTACAAGTCACACTTTCTCTTCGACCTTGAAGTCCGTCGGTAACAGTCTCCCTGGGTGAAGCAATATAAAGACATATTGAACAAAAACAAGCATAAGTCCATCGAGAACGACTAGTGCGAGGCAAGTTTATTACCAGAACATGAACATAAGTTGGAAGCCTATTCTCACCGAAATATGCTTGAGTGGTAATAATACTGCCACCCCATCCTTGGCCAAGTTCACAGGAACGATAAATGGCTCTAGAGAAAAAAGTAGCAATATGAGCTAGGAGGAAGGCACCCAAGATATTCCAAAACTGACCGAGTGAACAACAAGAGAGTTGCTGCTAACAACCCGCCTACCATCTGTTTCACCTTCACATCAACACCACTCTTTATCACTTGAGATGAAGAAGTTGGTTTGATGGGATGTCCCATTTTGAAACGGATAAAATATTCGACAGAGAGAGCTGATGCGACAACGAGGACGCAAACTTGGAACAGGATCCCACCCAAGGCGATATTTGATCCTATGAAAGAAGGTGAATGAGTTCACAATTTAACAGTGTTTCATGCTCAGAAGAAATCTCAACTTACCTCTCTCATGTTGTCCACCGGCAGCAATACCACCCCCCGCTGCTTGAAGCATAAGAGCAACAACGTCACAACTAACGAAAATCCACGAATCTATCGTTGAAAGAATAAGAGTCAGAGGAACGGGCATGAGGAGTAGAGTTTTGAATTTTGTGAAGAGTGGACTTACATAGCTTTGGTGACAACCTAGAAAACTCCGCACCCAAGTACCCCATGATCTTCCCAAGAATAATGAACATCCCTGCTAATGTGAACGTTGGTGCAATTATCGTAGTAATCAACCTTTAAAAAAATTGCATTAGTAAACATTATACCCGACAAAACTAACATCAAACTCACTGGATATCAAACGGCGGTCGAAGAAACATGTTATAAGAAGACCAAAGCCGACCTGCCCAACCTAACGCCTCAACCAGAGAACACATGAGAATGGTAGGGAGGAGCCACCACATTCGATAGCGGACAGCTAGACCCAGGTGTAAGACTGCAGTGCATTAATTAGAAAAAGTGGGCAAAGATACTAAGGGAAGGACATTACGAGCAGATAAGCCAAACAAAACCAGTATGAGAAAACAAACCCATTTTGTTGGAGTGTACCCGTAAGGCATTGGGAACGCTTCCTTCGACAAAGCCATATCTGAGTTGGGGAGAAGCACAGGGAGTAAAACAGAAAAAAAAACTGCAAGCTGCAAGTCAAAACCCATTCATTATAAAGAATTCCAAGTCGTCTTTGAGTCTACAATGGAGAAAAAGAGGAGGAAGCAGGAGCAACCGTCAACACCGGAATAGCCGGTCAAAAAGGCGGTGAGGCCGCCGCCCCAGTGCTATCCTTTTTTGCAAGTTGTTTCTTGGCGCTCTCTCCATGAACAAAGGAACCTTAGGGTGATATCGCAATCCAGGAACTAAGAGTTGAGTAAAATGGATTGTATTACTGTGGTACCGCGGGATTATGATATGATGTTGGAGTAATGCTGCTGCGCTCGGCGCTAGGAACGAAGTGTCTGCATAGTGGGGCCTATGTTGAGGGACGCGAAATATCTTTGTAGAGAAGGGAAAATCCATAAGAGGACCCCTCAGGCGCCACGAATTCCGGGAAATCGACGTCGCATGGAGTGTCACTGTAAAGCATTCAAAATGCCGAACACGAAAATGAACCGGGATTCTGCTCGAATTTCCCTTCCAACTTCTTCTCCTCTTTCTCGCAATAATCAACACGACGAGTGAACGTTTGGGCTCACGACCGTGGTGTGTCCAGCAGCGGAGAATAACGAGACGGCCGTGCCGTATTCGTTATCAACCTCAAATGAATAAGGACGAGTGGATGGTGCAGCAAAGCGTGTCGCGGACTGCTGGGGCGTACCCAGGCTAACGTGTCCAAATCGAAATACGGATGTGATCCATTCCCAACACCTAGAAATATAAAGCCCAACGAGGTGAGAGTTTCGTTCTCTCATAGCGAGGCAGCAGAAGCCAGTCTCTCGTTCTTCGCCGCCCGTCGTTCTTTAGACCTCTTCAACTTTTCTGCCGTCTTCCTCTTCATCATTGCAGCCTTCTCTGCTTCGGCATCCCGAACAAATGGAGGGGTCCACGGTGAGAAGGTGTTGTGAACTTTGGCTGCATTGCCTTGTCCCAGAACATGGCCATGTTCAGCGTCATAGAACGCGACGACTTGACCTTCGGCGAGACTGAGCTGAGGTTCTTCGAATGTGATACGGACGTGAGTTGGATCGTTGTTTCTGTATGTGGAGGAAATAGTTAAACAGATGTAGCACCCAGCAAGCAAGGACAGACAAACATTAATTCGACAAGACCCCACGAGGGTTTGGATCTGTAGCGATACTGAATGGAAAAGCGACGTATGGTGGAGGAAGGTCGTGCATGGATCCAATGGACGTTAACCACCTCGACTACATTGAAATGAAGGAGTTCATGCGTCCTGGTGAATGGTCAGCAAGCAGGTGTCTGTGTCAACGCTATTCTACTTACGGTTGATCCACGACCCAGATGATATTCTTTTCTGTGTCCTTGCCAGAAACAAACAATTTATTCGGTACCCCAGGAATACGCGCATTTTCACCTAGGAGAAATTGTTAAGAAATAGAATCCAGGAAAAAGCAAGATTGATGATTCTAACCTTTGGTAAACTCCCAAAGACCTTCGTGACGACCGACAACCTTCCCATCCAACGCATTTACAATATTCCCAGGAGAAGGCGGCAGATACGTTGCTAAAACCATATGGTCAGACCAAGCGTATGACAAGGGAAGAAATATTGCTTACAAAGGAACTTCTTGAAACGACCTCGTTCACCCACAAAGCAGAGTCCCATGCTTTCTTCGCGATTTGCAGTCGGTAGGTTCTCTTCAGCCGCAATTTGACGAATCTAGTTTCTATGAGCGAAGACGCAAGGCAAAAAGACACCAAAATGCAGACCTCTGCTTTTGTGTACTTGCCGATAGGGAATAGTGCACGTCGTAGAGCTGGCTCAGTGATCGAAGAGAGGTAGTAGGACTGGTCTTTATTCGGGTCGCGTCCTCGTCCTAACCTACAGATAATCAGTCAGCAATAATGTTTTACAATTCAGGAATATAAATTACTGGGGAATCCAACCACTCGGTTCGTGAACCCAATCCTTTGTCGCATAATGTCCTGTAGCAAGTAAAACCGGTCGTCCGGTCTTAGAGTCCTCTGCTGGAAGCCTAGAGAGCAGTGCACCAAACTTGATTTCTCTGACCTCTTCGTTAAATGGAATTTGACGACCAGAGTGAGAACCAGCTTGTTGCAATATACATCAGGGTTTGGTGTCAAGCCGCGTTGCCATGCTTGCAAAGAAGGATCAAAGACCCTAGTCCAATATTCTCTGGAAAGATCGACCTAACGAGGGGAAAAAATGAATAAACCAACATGCACATTGCGCATACACCACAAACATCCCTACTTACCATTTCGCATGGTACACCAATGTGACGAGAGACCTTTTGAACATCGTTCCAATCTCGTTCCCATTCACAGCCCTTTCCGTCCGAATCGGTGCCATGCTCGTCTCGACTATCCCAGTTACGCATGAAGACACCTCGGACGCGATACATATTCTGGAATCAACAAGTAAGGTGGGGCTTCTAATAGGGTTAAAGATAAAAATGAACGCACCAAGCTTGCTAAAAGATGACACACGACACTAGAATCGACGCCTCCGCTTATTCCCACATAAACGGTATCACCTCGTTGAGGCAACCAAGGATTTGAAGGGGCCGCTTGACGAACATAGAAACCGCGTATCAAGGCTGGAAGTCTTCGTGAAGCCTTGACACTGTGAAAGGCCAAGAACATAATAGTTTTAGTAGGATGTTCCCATGTCCAGGATGGAGAGTGAGCGTTGAGAGGAAAAGTGAACTGCTGAGCGCCTGTACTTGAGCCGCTTCCTATACCCGACCACCTTGTTTGGCTTGATTTCTCTCGGAGCGATTCTATGATAAATCATCTGAAATACGAACTGGATAATTCATTGGAACTTCTAGCAGAAAGTTGCTTGCTCCAAGCATTCCCGCTTGTCTTTGTCGTTAAAATCTTGTTCACGAATGGTTCAATTTTCCCTTAACTCTTGTTCAGAACGTTGTGGGTATGTGCAAACCATTTTATTAAAGTCAAATTGGTAGCCACTGCTGGTTTCAGCGAAAATAAGAGAGACTTTGCATGTAAACGTCCCTACCGACGACAACAACGCAAAAGTTGGGAAAAGAATAACCAGGTATTGATTTGCGAAGGTAGTTTTATGTGCCCCAAAACAATGTTTCTGTCTCTTGTGCGCGTGAATTCTTCGAGCAGCTCGGATTCCAGCCACTGGCGAAGCTCTTTGAAAATCCAGGAAAGGTGTGGAATCACTTTTATTCGTGAATCCATAGTGTTCGAAATTTGATCTGTCTTATCACTATGAGATGTAGCGGGAACCCATTTATCGTTCTCAAAACTACTTCGTTCCTCTGACGAATCCCATGCATCCGGCTACACTAGGTATTCAGCCGCAAGATTGCCCTCAATTTATCACGTGTCCGCGTCTTTCCTCTCCGACGAGTGAATTGCATATCTCCTTGGTAGTTTGCTATAATTGGACGATCATGGTTGAAAACTTGCTTGTTGAGCTCGACCACCTCTTGGAGCTTATTGCCGTTTGCAAAAATGTTGGCGGAGCACGAATTCGCCAAAGAAGATGTTTGCGCGCGAAATCCATAACGTCCTCGCTACTTCGAAATCTAAGACAAGAGTTATATATTCTGAATCGCATACTTTTCGACTATCATCTCACAGTGAGAAATTCCGAAAATTCCGATTTTGAAATTTCAGCTTTTAGGACATGATCCCCGCACATCTCGACGAATACTCCGCTGCAGCTCGCGAACGCAGTACCGTTGGAATCGCAGAAATGAAGCGAGTCCGACGATACCCAGTTTATGGTGAAATACGCATGTCTTGAATTTCTCACCATTGGCAGCTTGCCGTATGTGAAGGACTACACCAACCACAGTCAACTTATACTCAAAATGCATCTAAAATAGCGTTGCTTCATCCCACATTCTCTTTGAAAAGTGCCCAAAACATAAAGTTTTGAGGTTACCATCCGCCAACAATTTTGCAAACGGCAATAAGAGCAGCGACATGTCGACCGAGAGTGGAATAAGTGACAGCAAGGTTGCGCATACTCCGCAATGTGTCAGGATGCTCTGGGCCCAGAATACGTCTCGAGTCTTTCAAAAGTTGCTCCTCCAGATCTAGGGCATCAGCATGCCGAGAGAGATTGGAGTAAGTGACAGCAAGGTTGCGCATACTCCGCAATGTGTCTGGATGCTCAGAGCCGAGGATGCGTCTCGAGTCTCTCACAACTTGTTCCTCCAGCTCTAGGGCATCAGCATACCGAGAGAGATTGGAATAAGTGACAGCAAGGTTGCGCGTACTCCGCAATGTGTCTGGATGCTCAGTGCCGAGTATGCGACTTGAGTCTTTCAAAACTTGCTCTTGCAACTCTAGGGCATCAGCATGCCGAGAGAGGTTAGAATAAGTGGTAGCAAGGTTGAGCACACTCCGCAATGTGTCTGGATGCTCAGTGCCGAGGATGCGACTTGAGTCTTTCAAAACTTGCTCCCGCAACTCTAGGGCATCAGCATGCCGAGAGAGATTGGAATAGGTCATAGCAAGGTTGCACACACTCCGCAATGTGTCTGGGTGCTCAGTGCCGAGGATGCGACTTGAGTCTTTCGCAACTTGCTCCTGCAATTGTAGGGCATCAGCATGCCGAGAGAGATTGGAATAGGTCGTAGCAAGGTTCCGCATACTCCGCAATGTGTCTGGATGCTCACAGCCGAGGATGCGTCTTGAGTCTTCCAAAACTCGCTCCTCCAACTCTAGGGCATCAGCATGCCGAGAAAGTTTGAAATAAGTGATAGCAATGTTCCGCATACACCACAACGTGTCTGGATGCTCAGAGCCGAGGATGCGTCTCGAGTCTTTCAAAACTTGCTCCTCCAGCTCTAGGGCATCAGCATGCCGAGAGAGATTGTAATAAGTGGCAGCAAGGTTATGCATACACTGCAACGTGTCTGGATGCTCAGTGCCGAGTATGCGTCTCGTGTCTTCCAAAACCTGCTCCTGTAACTCCAGGGCTTCGGCATGCCGAGAAAGTTCAGAATAAGTTTCAGCAAGATCGCGCATACTCCGCAACGTTTCTCGATGCTCAGATCCAAAAATCCGCCTTTGGGCTTCCACCTCTTGTTCAAAGAGTGGCAGAGCCTCAGCATACAGTCCACCGTCGTACAAGGTCTCTCCTGCGTGACGAAGAAAAATGTAGTGGAGTTGAGATCCAAACTCCAAGCTATCACGAAAGTGCAAAAACAATGACTTCCGTGTAGAATAGTCAACAGCGCTTTTGCCTAATGGAGCTACCAAGGATAATATTGTTTGAGTTGCTTGGAGGCTGCAGTCAACATCACGAAAACAGTTCCGAGCCCACTGTTGAACAAGAGGGTGGAAAGAAACTGTTCGCTTGTGGGAATCCCATTCAATGAGAGAGAACGATTGCGCTTCTTCAATGACCTGAAGAAAGCGGTATTGATGCCATACAGAGTTTCCACTGGTGAATGAAGAGAGAAAGTCAGAGAGGGTGCGCGGAACGCTCGCTTCACGCTCGTCTGTTTCTAGCTTTGAGAGACTCTCCCATGCCTGGTTGAAAATGAAAAGTGGGATGCCCTCATGATGCATGAAGCAAATGATCCGAATGAAAGTCCTTGCGTTCTCTGAGAGGCGGTTAAAACTGATATTCCAGGTGGTAAACACAGTGTATCTGTAGTCGTCGGTCGACTGCTTCCGAGCTGGACGATCGCGAAGCAGCTCTTCGCGATTCTCCTTATAAAGTTGCAGGTAATCGGGCAGGGCACAGGTGCCTTTGGCAAGGAAAGCACGGGTGTGATCGACGGCAAGTGCAAGACAGCCTAATTCCTGGGGAAGAATTATATAAGGATGTGAGTGGAGGCAGGAATGGCGACGTACCTCAACTATTTTTGTTGCATGAGCGTCGCCGTCAACAAGCTCGGGAACACGAACTCCGCGTAGGAGCAACTCCTTTGCATCCGCCTGATCGAAGCGATCAACTAAACAGTGGCAATCTGGAGCCAATTCTCCAACGTGAGGATTACGCGTCGTGATGAGTATATTTCCATGTTTACGACGAATGTATTGGCCAAGGTCAAGTTCGGGATCATCAGCATTGTCCAAGAACAGAAGCCATTCATCCAGCCGTCCTTCCAAATAACGGATGCCATCTTCAAACGACTTTCCAACATGCTTGGCTTCAGCGACGCTTTTGAAGCCGCTTTCAAGGGTAACTCTGTCAGAAGCATCCAGGAAGAAGACCTCAGTAAATCTAGGCGGGATTAGAAAAGACAGCGGAAAAGGAACAGGAGGCAAGCAAACCGATTTTTTTCTAGGCTTTGGTGAATAAACATCAAACCACACTGGGTTTTTCCAGAACCCCCCAGACCCGACAGAACCGCAATGTGGAATCGATACATCGTGTCAGCGAAGTATACTCGCAACTTTGTGAGGTGCTTCGTCTGGCCAGTGAAGAATGGTGTCGGTGGAGGACAGTCTCTCAGGTATATAGCCTCTGTTGCAGTAGAAAGCTGGCCAGCTGCTGCGGTCACAGAAGTGCGGCTCTTTGCCGTCTTAAGGACCTCGATCAGCGCATCAATATCGTTGCTGGGTCGTGATGCCTGTAGATACGAATGAGTGGAGGCGAGAATTGTGGCGAGCTCTTGGACATCGGCAGAATAAATATCTTGCATTCCTTGCTCAACGCTCAACCTCCAATACAGGTCGGGTATCTTCGCAAAACGGCGAAACAATTCATTCGCAACTTGTTCACAGTCCTCAGAGATTCTTCTGAAGAGGTCGTGCTGGTCCTTGGAGAGGCATAAAACTCGGGGATGGCCAGACCCAATGCTGACGATACATGCGACATCACGGCTTGGGAAGAGGTTGGCTATTTCCACTGTGAGTTCGTGGGTCGGGTTATTCCAACGAACTTCGCCTCCCACGTAACGTTCACTAACATGCACGGTCTTGATGGTGATCAAGCTGAAGATGCCAACGAGAGCAGTTGTTGCCCTAGCCGCTTCCCAAACTTTGCAGTCGGGACTGGCATTGGCTCGAACCTCGTAGTTGCGCAGGATACGAGGAGAAGACATGTTATCCGGTGAAGCGGCACAGACAAAGCTGAATTAAGACCGATAAGTCAGGGTTCAAATTGCTACATTCAGCACCTACACCTTGCAAGGGCTCGCACCGGAAATCATCCTCCTATCCTCCCCTTGCTCTCTTGAAGAATATTTCCTAACTATACGCTTGATCTCTGCCTCGAGACGCGCCGTCATTTGTTCCATATTCAAGTCATCAGAGAACACGGCCTGCGCAAGAGCAGCAAACTCATCGACGAGTTCCCTCCCAGTCATTCCAAGGACACCAGCCATAATAGCGAGTAGACTATATTTAATATTAGTATAACTACTCGACAAGTTGAGTGTGACTTACCCTCCAAACCCAGATCCACAAATGAGATCGAAGTAATCTGCCACACGTGGTTCTGAGCGAGGAGTATCCGACCCCGCAACATTATCGTAAGCAATTCGATCCAGCGTCTCTTGTAGAATTTTTGCTTGAGAAAGAGCACGAAGGCCACCGCCATCTAGGACGAAGTTCAGTAAGTGCGAAGCGTACAACGCCGCTATCTCACCAAATGATAATAACCGTAAGCCTCGGGGACTAGATCTAGAGGGCAGAGCTTTCGCCATGCTAGCAGATTACATATAATCTCTAAGAAATGGATAGGCTGGTAGAGGAATTAAGTTCAGTTTTGACAGGGCAGGTTTACAACATGAGGGTTTCGTCCAAGTGCAGGGTGCTCCGTCGAGGACTTAGGTATGCCGTCCTCGTTAGAAGAAATTGTTCTCTAAGATAGTGACTAGAATACACTGGCTGGATGCAATACCAGAGCAGAGTATTAATACTTAATCTATTCGATATATCCAGTCATTATTCTCACCACAGCAAAATAGTCCACCGAAGGACTAACTGTCATGACATACGGGCCAGGTGTCTCTCAACTCGTTGTCCGCAGATACGTTCATTTCTAGTGCAGACGCAAACTCCGCTCCGTCGCTGAACGGAAAAAGAAAAAGAGGTCAGACAAGTTCAAACACAGGGAAGAACTATACATTATAGCTAGGTTTGCTCTTTGCCCCGAGAACGGAACGATTACATGTGCAGCATCACCACCCCATGCTCGAATGAACCAGGACTCTGCCCAGGTCTTCCTTCGAACATTTATTATCCACGAAGGAACAAGGGACGAGAGAAGGGGACAGCAAAGCGTGTCACGGACGGCGGCAGCGTCCCCAGGCTACAACGTCCAAATCGAAATACGAGTGGTGATCGATCCTCAGCACTAGAAATCTAAAGTCCAACGAGTTGAGAGCTTCGTTCTCTCACAGCGAGGCAGCAGAAGCCAGCTTCTCGATGTTCTTTGCCGCCCGTCGTTCTTTAGACCTCTTCAACTTCTCTGCCGTCTTCCTCTTCATCATTGCAGCTTTCTCTGCTTCGGCGTCTCGAACAAGCGGAGGCGTCCACGGTGAGAAGGTGTTGTGAACTTTGGCCGCAGTGCCTTGCCCCAAAACGTGGTCATGTTCAGCGTCATAGAATGCGACGACTTGACCTTCGGCTAGGCTGAGCTGGGGTTCTTCGAAAGTGATACGGACATGAGTTGGATCGTTGTTTCTGTATGCAGAGGAAATAGTTAAGCGATGTAGCATTCACCAAGCAAGGACGGACGAACATTATTTCGACAAGACCCCATGAGGGTTTAGATCTATAGCGATATTGGATGGAGAAGCGACGTATGGTGGAGGGAGGTCGTGCATGGATCCAGTGAACGTTGGCTACCTCGACGACATTAAAATGAAGGAGTTCATGCGTCCTAGCGAATAGTCAGCAATCAGATGTCCGTGTCCAGGTTGTTCTACCTACGGTTGATCCACAACCCAGATGACATTCTTCTCCGTGTCCTTCCCGGAAACAAACAATTTATTCGGTACCCCAGGAATACGCGCATTTTCACCTGGAGAGAATTAGTAAGATAAAGCGACTAAGAAAAATAAGAATGATGAACCTAACCTTTGGTAAACTCCCAAAGACCTTCGTGACGACCAACAACTTTCCCATCCAATGCATTTACAATATTCCCAGGAGAAGGCGGCAGATACGTCGCTAGAACCATATGATGAGCCCAAGCGTATGACAAGGGATGAAATGTTGCTTACAAAGGAACTTCTTGAAACGACCTCGCTCGCCCACGAAACAGAGTCCCATGCTTTCTTCGCGGTTTGCAGTCGGTAGATTCTCTTCAGCTGCGATTTGTCGAATCTAGTTTCTATGAGCAAAGATGCAGAGCAAGAATATATCAAAATACGGACCTCCGCTTTTGTGTACTTGCCGATAGGGAATAGTGCACGTCGTAGAGCTGGCTCAGTGATCGAAGAGAGGTAGTATGACTGGTCCTTATTCGGATCACGTCCTCGTCCTAACCTACAGGGAGTCAGTCAGCAATAATGTTTTACAATTCAGGAATATAAATTACTGTGGAATCCAACCATTAGGTTCGTGAACCCAATCCTTTGTCGCATAATGTCCTGTAGCTAGGAAAACCGGCCGTCCAGTCTTAGAGTCCTCTGCTGGAAGCCTAGAGAGCAGTGCACCAAACTTGATTTCTCTGACCTCTTCGTTAGGTGGAGCCTGACGACTAGAGAAAAGTACGGACTTATTGCAATACACATCAGGGTTTGGAGTTAACCCGCGTTGCCATGCTTGCAAAGAAGGATCAAAGACTCTAGTCCAATATTCCCTGGAAAGATCGACCTAACGGGGGGAAATAAATAAACCAACATCTATATTGCGCATACCGGGCAAACGTTTCTACTCACCATTTCGCATGGTATACCAATATGACGTGAGACCTTTTGAACATCGTTCCAATCTCGCTCCCATTCACACCCTTTTCCATCCGAATCGGTACCATGTTCGTCTCGACTATCCCAGTTACGCATGAACACACCTCGGACGCGATACATGTTCTGCAGTCAAGGAGTAAGCTATTGTTCCGGCTATAGTAAAAGGTAGAAAATGTACTTACCAAGCTTGCTAAAAGATGACACACGACACTAGAATCGACACCCCCGCTCATTCCCACATAAACAGTATCACCTCGGTGAGGCAACCAAGGATTTGAAGGTGCCGCTTGACGAACATAGAAACTGCGAGTCAAGGCTGGAAGTTTTCGTGAAGCCTTAACATTGTGAAAGGCCAAAAACATAATAGTTCTAGCGGGATGTTCCCATGTCCAGGACGGAGAGTGAGCGTTAAGAGGAAAAGTGAAATGCTAAGCGCCTGTGCTTGTACCTCTTCCTACACCTGGTGTCCTTCTTCGGCTTGATTTTCTCTCGGGGCGATTCCTATGATAAATCATCTGAATTAAGAACTGGATACTCCATTGGAACCTCTAGCAGAAAGATGCTTGATTTAAGCATTCCCTTGAGAACTGAACCCATTCCCGCTCGTCTTTCTGTACATATTGTTAAGAACCTGTTCGCAAAGGGACCACGCTCCCTTCACTCTTGTTAAGAACATTGGGAGGATGTGCAAATTATTTTAGCAAGTAAAAAGGCTAGCTGCTAGTTTGAGCGAAAGTAAGAGACCCTTTGGATCTAAACGCTCCCACCGACAATAACAAACACAATAGTTGGAAAAAGCATAAACGAGTATTGACATAGAAAGGTAGTTTCGTGTGCCCCAGTATAATGCTGCCGTCTCTTATGCGCGTGAATTCTTCGAGCAGCTGGGATTCCAGCCACTATCAAAATCCAAGCGAGGTCGGGAATCACTTCTGTTCGTGAATTCATATTTTACCTAAATTTGTGCTGCATAATTAGCAGGAACGAATTCTCATCTGTCCTTCTCGAAACTACGACATTCCTCCGACGAATCTCATGAATTCTGCTCCACTAAGTGTTTAGCCGTAAGATTCCGCGTCTATCCACTCCGACGAATGAATTGCATATCTTCTTGATATTTTGCTATAAGTGGATGATTATGGCTGAAAACTTGCTTGCTGAGCTCGACCAATTCCTCTTGGAGCTTAAGAGCGGCGGCATGGCGACCGAGATTGTAATAAGTGGCAGCAAGGTTGGATATACTCCCCAATGTATCAGGATGCTCAGAGCCGAGTATTCGCCTCGAGTCTTTCAAAACTTGCTCATCCAGCTCTAGGGCATCGGCATACCGAGAGAGATTGGAATAAGTGACAGCAAGGTTCCGCATACTCCGCAATGTCTCTAGATGCTCAGTGCCGAGGATGCGTATCGAGTCTTTCACAACTTGCTCACCCAGCTCAAGGGCATTAGCATACCGAGAGAGATTGGAATAAGTGACAGCAAGGTTCTGCATACTCAGCAATGTGTCTGGATGCTCGGAGCCGAGGATGCGTCTCGAGTCTTTCACAACTTGCTCCTCAAGCTCTAGGGCATCACCATGCCGAGAGAGATCGGAATAAGTGTTAGCAAGGTTGCGTATACTCTCTAATGTGTCTGGATGCTCAGTGCCGAGTATGCGTCTCGAGTCTTTCACAACTTGCTCATCCAGCTCTAGGGCATCGGCATACTGGCAGAGAGCGGAATAAGTGACAGCAAGGTCGCGCATACTCCGCAATGTTTTTGGATGCTCAGGGCCAAAAATCCGCCGTTTGGCTTCCACCTCTTGTTCAAAGAAAGGCAAAGCTTCAGGATACAGTCCACCATCGTAAAGAGCCTCTCCTGCGTGACAAAGAAAAAGGTGGTGAAGCTGGGGTCCAAATTCCAAGCTATCACGAAAATGTAAAAACAACGACATTCGTGCAGAATAGTCAGCAGCGCTTCTGCCTAATGGGGTTACCAAGGCTAACACTGTCTGAGTTGCTTGGAGGTTGCAGTCAACATCACGAAAGCAGTTCCGAGCCCACTGTTGAACAAGGGGGTGGAAAGAAATTGTTCGCGTGTGGGAATCCCATTCAATAAGAGAGAATGATTGCGCTTCTTCAAGGATTTGAAGAAAGCGGTATTGATGCCAGACCGAGTTCCCACTGGTGAATGAAGAGAGAAAGTCAGAGAGGGCGCGCGGAACGCTTGCTTCGCGCTCATCTGTTTCAAGTTTTGAGAGACTCTCCCATGCCTGGTTGAAAATGAAAAGTGGGATGCCCTCATGATGCATGAAGCAAACGATCTGAATGAAAGCCTTTGCGTTCTCCGAGAGGCGGTTAAAACTAATATTCCAGGTTGTAAACACAGTGTATCTGTAGTCGTCGGTTGACTGCTTCCGAGTCGGATTATCGCGAAGCAGCTCTTCGCGATTCTCCTTATAAAGTTGCAAGTAGTCGGGCAGCGCATAAGTGCCTTTGGCAAGGAAAGCACGGGTGTGATTGACGGCAAGTGCAAGACAGCCCAATTCCTGAGGAAAAATTATTTAAGGATATAAGTGGAGGCTAGAATGGCGACATACCTCAACTATTTTTGCTACATGAGCGTCACAGTCAACAAGCTCGGGAACTCGAACTCCGCGCAGGAGCAACAACTTTGCATCCTCCAGATCGAGGCGATCAACTAAACAGTGACAATCTGGAGCCAATTCTCCAACGTGAGGATTGCGCGTCGTGATGAGTATATTTCCGTGTTTACGACGAATGTATTGGCCAAGATCAAGCTCGGGATCATCAGCATTGTCCAAGAATAGAAGCCATTCATCCAACCGTCCTTCCAAATAACGGATGCCATCTTCAAACGACTTTCCAACATGCTTGGATTCAGCGACGCTTTTGAAGCCGCTTTCAAGGGTAATTCTGTCCGATGCATCCAGAAAAAAGACCTCAGTAAATCTAGACAAGATTAGAAAAGTTTGCGGAAGAGGAACGAGAAGCAAACGGACCGATTTTCTTCTAAACATTGTTGAATAAACATCAAGCCGCACTGGGTTTTCCCGGAACCCCCCAAACCCGACAGAACCGCAATGTGGAATCGAGGCGTCATGTTGGCGAAGTATACTCGCAACTTTGTGAGATGCTTCTTCTGGCCAGTAAAAAATGGTGTCGGTGGAGGACAATCTCTCAGGTACATAGCCTCTGCTGCAGCTGAGGGCTGACCAGCCACGGCAGCCACAGATGCGCGGCTCTTCGCCATCTTAAGGACCTCGATTAACGCATCAACATCGTTGTTAGGACGGGATGCTTGTAGATATGACTGAGTGGAGGCGAGAATTGTGGTGAGCTCTTGGACATCGACAGAATGAACATCCTGCAACCCGTGCTCGACGCCTAACCTCCAATACAGGTCGGGTACATTCACGAAACGGCGAAACAAGTCGTTCGCAATTTGTTCACAGTCCTCTGAGATTCTTTTGAAAATGTCATGCTGGTCCCCAGAGAGGCATAAAACTCGAGGATGGCCAGACCCGATGCTGACAATACATGCGACATCACGACCTGAGAAGACGTTGGCTATTTCCACTGTGAGTTCGTGGGTCGGGTTATTCCAACGAACTTCTCCGCCCACGAAGCGTTCATTAACATGTGCGGTCTTGACGGTGATCAATTTGAAGACGCCAATGAGAGCAGTCGTCGCCATAGCCGCTTCCCAGACTTTGCAGTCGGGACTGGCATTGGCTCGAACCTCGTAGTTGCGTAGGAGGCGAGGAGAAGACATGTTATCTGGCGAAGCAGCACAGACAAAACTGAAATAGGATCAATAAGTCAAGCTTCAAAATGTTACAGAAAGCACCTACACTTTGCATGGACTTGCATCGGAAATCATCCTCCTATCCTCCCCTCGCTCGTGTAAAGAATGTTTCAAAACAATACGCTTGATCTCTCCCTCGAGGCACGCCGTCCGTTGTTCAATATTCAGGTCCTCAGAGAACACCGTCTGGATAAGAGAGGCGAACTCATCGACGAGTTCCCTCCCCGTCATTCCAAGGACACCGGCCATGATAGCAAGCAGACTAAATTGAACATTAACAATAGTTGTTTGTCAAGTTGAGTGTGACTTACCCTCCAAACCCAGATCCACAAATGAGATCGAAGTAGTCTGCCACTCGTGGTTCTGAACGAGTGACACCTGACTCCGCAACATTATCGTAGGCAATTCGATCCAACGTCTCTTGTAATATTTTTGCTTGAGAGAAAGCACGAAGGCCACCACCATCTAGGTACAAGCTCAGTGAGGGCGAGGGTGCAACAGTACCATCTCACCAAAAGATAATAACCGTAAGCCTCGAGGATTAGAGGGCAAAGCTTTCGGCATGCTAGTATATCACATATAGTCTCGAGGAAAAGGATAGGTTAATGGAAGAGTCAAATTCAGTTGTAATGGTGCAGTTTTACAACATGAGGGCGTTGTCCAAGCGCTGTGCGGCGTCGAATACTTACATAAGTCTTCTCCGCTGTCCACTTTGGTCTGAATAAATAGCTCGAAGAATAAATCGTTCTTTCAGACAGTTGCCAGACGAAGCTGGCTGGATAGAATGTACAAGCAAGATATTGTAATAGTACTACATACCCTTTTCAGCATTGTTCCGCCTTGATTCTCACCGCACCCAATTAGCCTATCGAAGGACACAATCTGCTCCCTGCAGTCTCTAGCGTCCTTTAAGTGGCTCCAGCCACGAGCCTCCCTATCGTCACAGTCGCCTTTTCAGCAGCATTACCTTCAGAGATGAAACTGTTCATGTTGTCCATAGACTCATTCGATGACGTCCAAGCACGTTCTAGCATAGTATCTTCAAATGATTTGAGAGCTGCAAGCCAAGTGACACTGTCTGCAGATAAGTTCTTTTCAAGTGTGAGCCCCAACTCGGCTCCGTCGCTAGAGGAAAACGAAGAGGAGAGATTAGGGTAGTTCAAACATAGAGAAGAAGGGAATATACATCATAGCTAGGTTCGCTCCTTCCCCGGAAAACGGAACGATAACATGTGCAGCATCACCAATGAGAGTAATGTTTGGATGTGTAGACCAGTGGGGCTTTTGAAGCGAATAGAGAGGTCGCACAGTCATCGACGTACAGCGAGCTTTGAGGAAATTCGTCACATCCGAAGACCAATCCGGAAATTGCTGCAGCATCACCTCTGAGGCTTCTGCATACTTCCCTTCCTCAACAAGCTGCTTGAGCCCCACTTCGTCCAACCAGTGAAGAGGTTGCCTGAATGCAACATAAGTGCGTATAACATCATTAGCATTGCGCTGGGGCATGATGGCTTTATTGTCACCCAGGACCATCGCTGTACCTCGTTTGACAAACTTTGCAATATCAGGGTGATTCTTTTGGACGTCGTGGAGGAAAATGTCAATAAAAGATACTCCGGAGTACTGTGGAATGGCAGGAGATAGAATAGGTCGAATGTGAGACCAGGTACCATCTGCACCAATGATCAAGTCGTAGACTGCCGGCGTGAGGTCGGAATGGAGAAAATGGAGAGTAGCTTTCCCTGCGTCATGGGTAACGTTGGAAATACCATGATTCCACCTGCACGACAAGACAGTCAAACGGTTGGATTCGAGATATATATTTGCGGGGTAACACTCACTTTATTGTGTTCGGCCTCAAGGAATCCAACAAAATTTGGCGAAGGTGGGTCCTATCCGCCTCTGGTCTGGCTTCTGTCTTCTCTTCAGGTAGTCGATCCGGGTCTTGATAGTACACGGTCCCGTCTTTGCCCACAATCTTCATACCTTCGTCTTCAGGTCGAGATATCTTGTTGAATTGGTCGACAAGCTGACTGATCTGAAGCGCTTTGAGGCCCATATCAGAATGCATGTCGAGAGAACCGCCTTGCTGGCGAGACGTAGGCGATGGTTCTCGTTCATATATATCAACTGAGACGTTGTGGAGTTGTAAGACGCGAGCACAGACGAGTCCTACATGAAATAGAATCAGCAATGTTGAACACATGTGACTATTGGGCGTACCGCCAAGCCCTGCTCCTACAATAGCAATGGAACGTGGTGAGGACATTCTAGGCAAGGTAGAAGGGCCACTCTGAACTATTGGAGCTGAGGATGTAAGAAGTCAGGCTATATAACCCCCAAACATTCAAGCTTTGCACCACACATGTGACGTCGACAAACACCGGGTTATTCAGACGGCTAGTGTGAGACCCGAGGAACACTAATACCTCGTAATTCGTATTCATCACCAAATAAATATAGGTGTGTAAACGACAAACCTTCGTAAATCGGCGCTCCTTCACAATTTTGAGGGTGTTTCGCTTTGTGGGCTTCCACTGTTCCCGCAGCAATCCTGATAAAGTACGTGCATGCTTAGAAGCTTAAATTATTTTTCTTTTACTCAGAATGGAATGGACACGTTGACTCACAGAGCAGCTTATCAGCTGTGCCAAATTTGGAAATAGTCCTCATGTGCACCCAAGACGCTCTCGCAACTTGTAGGTTTGCTCTGCATTATCGTCGATATCAAACGTTGCACTCCTTAGCAAGATAGTATTGAATCACAATACCTAACCCCAAAACTTACGATGAGAACCTTCGGCATTAAATGCAAGCCAATGGTCAAAATTGAATCACGATATCATGGCTGGTGGACATCAATTATATCAAGTCGTAAGTAAATGGGTTGAATCAAAGCTCAAGTCCAACGTACAAGTCGTCATAGTCAACTAAAAGATTTAAAGCTTTAAACCCTCTCCTAAATTTGTCTCGACTGCCATTCGATCCCAAACTGAAGCCCTCGCTTTCTCATCTTCCACCAACCTATTCGCACCTCTCAGTCCCATACGGTACCAATATAGCCCACTGTTGTCAGGGACGTAATATTTGTCGGTAGCGAGATAAACGGCTGTTGCTGCACCTTCAGTGGTTGAAACTGCAGGGAAGCATGCGAGTTTTTGTAAGACAAGATAAGGGTGGAGAACACACGTACCTCCCAAAGCATTGACATATCGTGTAAGCCATGTTTGCCACGAAAGTTTGAGTCCATCGTCTCTCGACCAGATAGTTGATTTTACGAGGCCTGGAGATATTAAGTGAACTCACACCGAAACAATCCAAGTAGAGCAAGAGATGAACTAACCAGGATGATAACAATGAACTGAAATACCCATCTTGCCATACTTCTTACTCTTCTCAAGACGCTGCTGCATCTCTCGTGTGAAATAAATCTGAAGTAACTTTTGCCTTTGGTATAGTTCAAAGGCTAGTCCTGAGGGCAAGTCGTCTCCGACCTTGAGACCAAGTTTGGTCTCAATATGTCTTGAATGATCTAAATCGGAGACGTCGAATTGGGACTTGTAACCGTATGAGCCTACGGAAGAGACATTAACAATGCGAGCGTCGGCGCGCATGAAAGGGAGCAGAGAAAGCGTGAGGAAGTATTGCGAGAGCATGTTCGTAACATAAGAGAGCTCAAGGCCTTGTTTTGTTTTAGAATATGTGCCTAGAGTCACGCCGGCATTACTAAGGAAGATTTAAAGTTATAGCCATTTACTCAGAAGCAGCAGAAGGACAAAACAGGCTCACTTGACGAGAATATCGAGCGGCTTGTCACCCCATCTGGTGATGAAATCCTGCATAGAGTCGAAATCTCCGACGTCCATAATTTCAACCTGAACCTTGTGTAGGGAAATACTACCCTCCGATGCAGTGAGCATTTGTTCTCGTGCAGCATCGCCCCTGCTCTGGCTACGGCAAGCCATGATGACAGTTCCACCCATGGAGGCAAATGCTCGAGCTACTTCGAGCCCAATGCCAACGTTTGCCCCAGTCACAATAGCAGTCTTTCCTGTTAGATCTGCTACTTGAGGATGCGACGAAGGGAGGATACGACCAAGGACAGGGTCGATATTGTTCAGTGTGGTGGAGAAGAGGTACCATGGGTAACCTGTGGTTGAGAAGACCATGGCGAATTCGATAAAAGAGTACCATGTCTGAAACGTTGAGTCTAAATAAGACCCCAGCCCACAGCCTCGTGGTCCTCAGGTGCCTAGTCAGTTTACTGCCAGTGTAGGACCCTAAACGGTTTGGCGCTCCATACTCATTAGCCTAAAATCCGCTCCGTGTTCATCACAGGTGAGCTAGGTAGTCAATACGAGAATTTCACAAGTGTCGGCAAGTTTTTTTAATGCCCTTGTGGAAGCGTAAAAAGTTTGTGCATGGAACTGTGACAACACAAGAGTGGCCAGAATATAGGTTAATACTGTGTTTGGAGCTTGTTCAGCCTACTCAAAGGAGATATAAAAAAGGAGAAACAGGAAAGTTCGAACCGATTCATTTCTTTGCTTGTAGAATCAAAATCAGCTATTTCCCGCTCCTCCGATCCTGACAGAATTGCGATATGGATATGGTTTTGGTAAAACGCGTCATCGAATCGTACCTGCAGGCTTCTTCTGGGTAATATAAATGATGTAGGTGGAGGTCATCTCAGGCGTGCGGCCTCTGCAGCAGAGAGCTGGCCAGTGACTGCTTCAGAGGTGCGGCTCTTCGCTATCTTGAGGACCTTGACCTTTACATCAACAGATTTTATTGATTTGTGGTGCCTGTAGATATAAGCGAATAACAACTAGGTTTTGCGTGAGCTCTTGTGTTTCGGCAGAATAGGGATCCTACATACTGAACTAGTATCCGACCTAGCATCATCATCGCAAGCAATAGGTCCAACATATCCTGTAAAATATTTGCCTGAGAGATGGAGCAAAGACCTGCGTCACCGACTGAGCGGACGTTCAGCGATTAGAGAGAGGTCAGGTCTGACGGTGGGACAACATTTCCGAACGACGAGAACCTCGAACCCTGGACAGAGCCTAGGGAAGCCACCATTCCCAAAAACAATGAAAGTAACCAAGAGGCCTAGTAAAATCGAAATCAGCTTTAATACTGTCCAGCTCTACCACATGATGGTTCTGTCCAGGCAAACAAGCCGCAAACCCACCATGTTCCGACGCTTGGTTCCTGCTTGCTGGTCCAACAGCAACAACGCCGGTATCTTTGGTTGTGGCTTCTCTCCAACGTCCTGGAAATTTACATCACATTTTTTCCTTTGATGAATTCAACACAAATTTTGCCCTCGTCGCTTAGTCAGGCATATTCAACCATACAGTACCATTCGCATGACGAAGCAACATCCGCAACATCGAAGGGCGGTTACTCGGCGCGAAAAAGTAATTAGCTTCAGATTCTCAATGTCTATTGTAAGTCACGATAACGTCCTCTGCATTCGACTCCATCGACCTTAACAACCCACCAAACAAGGTCCTGATCCTTGTTCACGCGCATAAACTGCCACACAACTGCTATGCTCGATGGCTAGCCTCAATACTATTAGCCTTTTAGTCCCCCGTTTCAGACAACAAAGGTCGTCAAAGGAAGGTTATTATCCTAACCACCCAAATATAAGGTCCTAAGGTCTCTTATTGTTTCTGAACTCCCACCTTCCTCAAGTTTGAAGAGGAAAATGTGGCTTGGGGAGAAAACGGATGTGCTGAAAGCCGAGTTCTGTGACATGGGTAAGTATACCGTAAGTAGGGTCAAAACATTCGAAATGAAAGCATATATGAACCAGATATTAAGATTATTGCTCATGTAAAGTCCAGAAAACAACACGACTTGATCTTCGCTTAGCATAACCTATCGCAGTGACCATACTTAACCATAGTGAGTGAACTCCTTGGATGGGCCGCCCACCACCATGCGACTAATCCTTTCCGGTCATTCAGGGCCAGAACAATGTTCCCTCTGAAACTTCCCCGCTTGAGAAAGGTTGAACCCTTCAAGAGGATAGACGATTTAGTTTCACTTCCAAGTCCAAGATGTTCACACTTGATTTCCCCATCTATCCCCCAGTGCAGTAACGTCCGCCCTGAGTTGGAAAGCTGGGGGATGCAGAAATGGTCCTGGTACACACTTTGGTCTTGAATTTCCGCTTCCTCCACAAAGGTCGCCCTTGCAGTTGATGGATCGAAATTGAATGTGAATGCAGTGTGCGTTGGTGAAAATTGTCTGTCCCCAAAACCTCCATGTGTTAATTCCGGTTCATCAGGTTGAGTGTTATGATATTGTGGACGCATGCGCATGGGCTGGGAATAAGTGAGAAGAATGGTGAAAGTTAACTCGGCGGTTGTGATGTGAGAGAAGACGAAATTGTTGGTGCCTTTCGGTAGTAACGAATGGGCGGCTGGCTCAATCATATCCTGTGTCGAGTGTTGCAGAGGGTAGATCAAGACCTCCCGGCAGCTCCAGCCCCCAAAGAGGACTCGACAGAATACTGCAACATGCGTGCGACTAAATCGTGCAGCGCAAAGTCCTAGGTGTTCACGTCTTTTTCCATTCTGATATCTCGTGTCAGTTGAGGTAGAAGTAGCAAACAATCTAGTTCTAACCCACTGGATTGTGAAGCAATGCAATTTTTCCCTCTTCGTTCCGCAAGTCCATAAGGGCAATAGTGGTCCCGGGAGAATTGACTAGTTCCTTTGTTGGCAGATTCCATACATTGATGACAACGATGGCACGACAACCAGACGAAGCGACGAAACCGATCCGGTCGTGTGGGACCATTGTTAGAGGAGTTTTAATCATACAAATCCATCCTTCCGTAGGAGAAAGGGAGTATGTATAGATACTATCGATAATGTGAGAAAGACACTTCATCAACTGTGTCATGAATCGACTTACAAACCATCAATGCAAATCAAAGAAAGAATATAGGGAGAGTCCTCATCCTCATCGAATACCCAACATGCCGTATGACCAGGTAAACCATCGACAACGGTCCATTTTCCGAATTCCCATTTAAGGTCACTACTCTTCTTTTCAGAATGGAGTGGTGCGTCTATGGTATCGAAGGGAATTGCTTGTACAAAGACGAAATTTGAATGGTGTAATTCCCCTCTACCGTTACGCCAAGGTTTCCCATGGAAAATACGAGGCAGGTTGATTACAACCAACCATGATGAACCGTCCCGTAATTCCACGATTCGTAGGTCGGCGACCTTATTTTGTCGACGGGATACGGATAACTCTCGGGGAGCTTCCACAGGGAATGGATGAGGAGAAGTCCAATTCGTACGGAACTTGAGAAAGCGTCCAATCGAACTAGAGGTTGGAGGAAAAAATAAGGGCAAAGTAGGCTCTTGGCGGTGGTAAAGGGCCAACCAGACAGCAGTTCGATGTGTAAGTTCATAGAATAGCTGAGAGACCTAGTACATGCGAGTGAGCTTTCTAGTAAAATGGGGTCATATTGGAAGACTCACTTGCCGAAGCTGCAAAAGATCATCTACCTCCAAGAGGGAGAAAATGCCCAACCATACGTCCGAGTCGTCAAAATAACGCGCATAAAGTAACCGTGACTCAGCTTCTGCCATCATAGAAGAGTTACCCTACCTCCACTGTGAGAGCATGAAGGGAATAAACAGATGACCTCTAGTATTCCAGGACCGATGTTATAGGAAAGGAATATAGGGGTGAGAGATAAT
This sequence comes from Flagelloscypha sp. PMI_526, assembly GCA_021399455.1. Taxonomy (NCBI): domain Eukaryota; kingdom Fungi; phylum Basidiomycota; class Agaricomycetes; order Agaricales; family Niaceae; genus Flagelloscypha; species Flagelloscypha sp. PMI_526. Next base: position 46,048 of record JAJTUO010000011.1, on the reverse strand, counting down.
CAGACATGACTCAGGAGGCTCGTCTCGCAATATTGCCCGATGACGGACGCGCTCCTTATGACGTGCAGCTATTCTTTGCTCCTTGCATCATTTTTTTACCTGTGTGACACAAAACTTATACATTTGTCGGTTATAATGGTCAGGACCGCAAACGCCATGCTTCTTCTACGAAAGGGCGGATATATGGACACCATTGTTCGTGAGCTGATATCGCTTCTGGGGAACCTGCGGTACCGGTTGGAGAGGGCTGGGAGTTTTCGTCGGCTGTTGTTTGTACATCAGTGCTAGGTTCTGTACATAAGCATGAACCACGCTATTTCGAAATTTAACGAGGATCAAAAGAATCTTAACGCGATCACTTGATTATGGACGATCGCTCGTGCAGCCGAGAAAGAATGCGGCCGGAATTCCTTTAAACTGGATAGCGTCAGTCCAGACCGCCCATTCTTGCTTTCCTCCTCCCTCCTTTTTATCGCAGGACGGTGACCACTCGTGCAACCCTTGTCATTCTTCCCTCGCCTATCAAAACTTCAATCCCACCTCGCATCTCTTAGCTCGCCCCTTGTCTATTTCCTCGTCGACACATGTCTGCTTTCAACTCTTCCACATCGACGCAAGCAATGGATTCGACCTTACTTCCCGTAGAGCTCATCTTTGACCATTGTCACCCCTTGCCTGCCAAGATACCTCAAACATTGTCAACATCACCTTAGCCTGTTGGCGGTTACTCCCTATGTTCGTATTCTGTACATGAATTCTTTGATTTTTAATTGTTTTTCAGAGCTGAGGAAGCCTAAGTTCACCGCCTTGGTCCAAGAAATTTAACATTCGAGTATCTTACGAGGTTTTGAAGAAGATTTACGCTGACTGTGAAACTGTCCACGAGAATTTGACTCGTACTCAAGACTCATCGAACTATCACCGGTTCAATGTAGACCAGGCCCTTCAAGACAAGAGGCTGTTGTCGCTTTTGGATCAATTCTCTTTCACCACAAGCACGTTGAAATTTACTTGCAAGGGCCATGTCCAACCCGAGTTGGCTGCTGTTGGAGAAGAGCTGGATAAAGGATTTCAAGATTTTTTTTTTTTAATTTGAGACAAAATTTTCCTTTTGAGTGGTGAAGAATTCGCGAACGTCTTTCACCAATGCTTCCGGATTCTCTAGACCAGCTACATTCGAGGCGTCAGCAAGTGATTCATTGGATCCATGAGAGATAAAAGAACGCACCAAAGTGTCCACCTCGATCATGTCGGTTGTGATATGTCAAACCTGGATGAGTACGTTTTACCCAGCGGCGGGGCACCACAAATACGTCCTTTGGGAATTGAGTAACACCAAGAGGTTTGGTTATCTGGGTTGGTTTTTCTGTCATCTGTGCCATCCGTGAGCGAATAATATACACCTGAGGACTGAATGTACCATGTTGAAGTTTTCGTAGTATATGACTACGGAGGACGCAAATGTCTTGGTGAGGTAGTAAAGGGAGAGCGTAGTACAGAGATCTTCTTCTGTAAGGTCACCCTCTTTATCAGTGACTGCAGCGCCTTGATGAGCCTCGTAATCTAGTAGGTTGAACCATACCAACTCACTTGCATGGTATTTTTCGCCGATCCATATCGCTATACCTAATATATTAACAGGTTAAACATGATAAAAAGGAAGAATAAAACGCTTTACCCATTGGCGAATCATTCAACGCGTAACCAATCGTCATTGGCTGGGAAAATGTCAGGTTCGAGCTTACGAATCACTCGAAGAATTGACCTGAGTGGCTTGCTCGTGATAGTAACCAGACCCGACCTTGAAAGATCTAATGGTATGTGCAATATCATGGTACTCAGTTGGAGTATAGAGCCATTTGAACAGACTTTGTGACCAAGATGAAGGCAGAATGAAATGTGCTGCAAGCAAGAGAGGGGTGTATGGGGAGGTTGCAGTGCACATATTGAGATGGACAGCTTTGAGACCGTTATAGAAGGACATGTGTGTCGAAACAACAGACCCCTAGCAACATAGTGGATCGTTAAAATACAGATTTATACATACAGAATCAAACTCACCCAGTCGCCTCCCTGCACCCCATACTCTTCATACTTTAACACTTGGCTCATAAGTATGTCAAATATACGTGCAGTATCTTTGACGGTCCAGCTTTTGCGAGGGGGGTTCGAACTAAAACCAAAACCCGGAAGAGAAGGGACGACAACATGAAAGGCTTGTTCGCCGGCAGGAGGATTGGTTAAAGGCTCAATGACCTTATGAAATTCGTAGAATGAGCCAGGCCATCCATGGATGAGCATAATTGGAATGGCATTCTCATGGGAAGACAGCTGGTGGATGAAATGTACTGAGATGCCTTCAATGTCAACTGTAAAATGCGGCCATCTTAAAATAAACTAAGAGACAACTTCACAAACAATGGAATGGTGTACTGACTTGTTAATTTTGTCCTCCGCACGCTTCCAGTTGAACGAGTTCGTCCAATAATCTTGGAGTTTCTTGGCCCACTCGATTGTGACCCCATAATCCCAGTCTGCGCCTGGTACAACTTCCGCCTCCGGCAATTCGAAGTCTTGTACCTTATACTTCATTCGCTCGACGCGCTCATTAGAGAACTCAACTTTTAACGGGACAGGGTGGAAGGTCATGATGAGCGAGACGAAACCAGGGAGATGATTATTAGTCTGTGTGGACCAGGCCCAGCCTTTACAGACAACTGCGCCGATGATGGGATAGTCACGATCACGCAATAACTAAATGGTTTTTCCTAATCTGTGACTCCTACTACAGGTTGGATAGGATCTGCATTTGCATTCTAAAGTGTGGAAACCCTACGTAACTTTAGGAAGAAAAATCCATAGACTGGTGACTACCGATTCAAAGCGTTCCAGGTTGTGCGTCTTCATTCACAAAACTCAAGACAAATTGACACTAGCCTCTTATACTACAAGCTGGTTGTCTGAATCCTTGCAGACTTAGACTGTTTTGGTGTAATCCCATGATTTGCAAAGGTGCCCTCAGCTTACTACGAAAACGCTCTGCATTCAATTTGGGGTGAAGAGACAATGATCAAGTCGCTTCCTTCGGGATGTCTAATCACAATATCAGTGCTGGTGCCATTAATTAAATCAACTAGTAAGTATGGTGAATCAAAGTTAAAGTCCAACGTTCAAGTCGTCAGAGACAGTAAAAGATTTAAAGCTTTAACTCCTCGGTTAACTTTGCCTCGACTGCCATCTGATCCCAGACTAAAGCTCTCGTTTTCTCATCCTCCACCAACCTATTCGCACCTCTAAGCCCCATACGATACCAGTATAGCCCACTGTGTCGAGGGACGTAGTCTTTGTCGGTAGCGAGGTAAACTGCTGTGGCTGCACCTTCGGCAGTTGAAACTGTATCGAAAAACATCAGGATTCGTATGTGAAAATGACAAGCACTGAACACACGTACCTCCAAATGCATTGACAAATCGTGTTAGCCATTTTTGCCACGAGAGTTTTAGTCCATCGTCTCTTGCCCAGATGGTCGATTTTACAAGACCTGAAGGTAAACATGTTCACACCAACAAAAAAAAAGTTGACCAAGGAATGGACTAACCAGGATGATAACAATGAACTGAAATACCCATTTTGCCATACTTTTTACTCTTCTCAAGACGTTGTTGCATCTCTCGTGTGAAATAAATCTGCAATAACTTCTGCCTTTGGTATAGTTCAAAGGCTAGCCCTGAGGGAAAGTCGTCTCCGACCTTGAGACCTAGCTTGGTTTCGATGTGTTTCGAATGATCCAAATCGGAGACGTCGAACTGGGATTTGTAGGCGTAAGATCCTACGGAAGAGACATTGACAATGCGAGCGTTGGGACGCATGACGGGAAGCAGAGAAAGTGTGAGGAAGTAGTGCGAGAGCATGTTCGTCACATAAGAAAGCTCAAGGCCGTTTGTGCTCTTAGAATATGTGCCTAGTGTCACACCGGCATTACTAAATAGGATCGATGTTATAGCCATGCTGAAAAAGATGTGAGAATAGGTGGAAAGGCTTACTTGATGAGAATATCGAGGGGCTTGTCTCCCCATCTAGTTATGAAACTTTGGATAGAGTCAAAGTCTCCAACGTCCATAATTTCGACCTGAAGCTTGTCTGGGGAAATACTGCCTTTCGAGGCAGCGAGTATCTGTTCTCGTGCAGCGTCGCCCCTACTCTGGTTACGACAAGCCATGATGACAGTTCCACCCATGGCAGCAAACGCTCGAGCTGCTTCGAGCCCAATACCAATGTTTGCTCCAGTCACAAGAGCAGTCTTGCCCGTCAAATCTGTACTTCGAGGGCGCGATGAAGGGAGAATACGACCAAGGATAGGGTCGATATTGTTCAGTGTAGCAGAGAGGAGGTAAAATGGGTAACCTGTGGTTGAGAAGACCATTGTGAATTCGATGAGGGTCTATCGTGTTCGAAAAAGCTTGATTTATATAACGCCTCAGAACAAGTCCTCGCGGCACTCGCGCAGTAGATGCCTAGCTACTTGACTGCCAGTCTTAGACCCTAAGAAGTCCTCGTACGCATCACCCCAATGTCCGCATCGTATTCATCACAATTGAGCCAGCTCGTGAAAGATGAGGAATTTCCGAGCGGCGGTAAGTTGTTTTGACATCATCTTCGGAAGCGTGGAAATCCGGAAGGTTAGCTTATGCTTGAAACTGCGACACCAGGAGAGTAGTCACAGATCACCATAACAGTCGAAGAACAGAGACTAATCCAAATTTTGATATCCTGAAAGTAGATCTCAGTAGCGTTGGATAGTTTAGATGAAGGAAGGTATAGACGCGTTCTCTTCTAAGCTTTGCTGAATAAGCATCCAGCTGGTCTTTCCCGGCCATCCAATCCCTGACGGGAATCGCAATATGGAATTGATAGGCCGTGTCGGCCAAGTATACCCGCAACGCCGTGAGATTTTTCTTCTGGTCAATAAAGATTAGTGTAGTAAATTTGACAATGGGAAAATCTTACTAATACCCGCAACGCCGTGAAATGTTCCTTCTGGTCAATCAAGATTAGTACAGTAAATCTGACAGGGGGAAAATCCGACTAAGAATTTGGAGGCTTTTACCTCAAAGATTAGAAGACAGAACGTTAAGGACACAAGCAAGTCACAAATATTATCAAAAGAATCAACGGGGGAGTCGAAATCGAATTCAGCCTCAAGATAGCGACCGCTCGATCACATGATGGTTCAGTCCAAAAGCAAGCAGAGAAAAGACGGACCCACCATATTCCGAGGCTTGGTTCTTACTCTCAAGCTCTACAGCCCCAACGGCTGTATCGTTGGTTACGAATTCTGTCTTCTCTCCTGGAAATTCCATCATATCTTTTCCCTTTCGATCAACTCGACAGAATTCATGTCTTCGTTGCGTGGTCAGGCGTTCTCAGTCAAGACCAAGGTAGCATTCACGCCGCACGGCGTCGAGGGGTGACAATCTAGCACAAGAGTACTTCTTTCCAAGATAAGCGACGACGGTTTCCCAATGTTTATGTGCTTTGAAATGCCCAAGTCACGATATGGTCCTTAGCCGTCAACACACAGTCATTCAAGTCCCTTCTCGTCTCTCCAAACTGAGGTTGACTGTATATACACCGGTGCGTTATCTGGAGAATAAGGGATAACGTAGGGTACCATCTGCGAGAACGCTCTCAGCCTTGTCTCAGTCAGAAAACACTCCGTCATACTGACAACTTGTTCCAGTTGTTGACCAGCAGAATTCAAACAACTCCATCCGGACCACCACGCCTTTAGAACCCTGAAGGAACCTCATCCCATCGTAGGAATTCATGTGCGCCAACACAGCGACAAATGTAATCTTGAACCATCTCAAGCATTACGAAACGATTATGAGGCATGCCCCCCAAGACGCAGGAACCCTACCAAGATCTCACAAATTTCATGACTTTTGACAGTTCCCGCCAACCCTGCAACTATTCATGTGCGGATAGTGTCTGGAGAACATTTTCGAGCGTAAGAATTCATTTCACCCCCACATGTCACACCGTTTTCACATTCACAGTAGATGCTTTCATAAAGGAATTATCTGAAGCTTGAAGCAGTTAAGGATATTGGCTACTAACAACCCCTAGATCCCCTCACACCCCTCTTGAGAGGGAGGTAACATTGAACTCTTGACGGACTTGCACGTTCCCCAATCCTGTAACCCCACCTCGACCGAGTGTGGGACTACCAGCAAGTTCTTCAAAACCATCCATCCGTTTGTCAGAAGAATTTGTCGGATGATTGTCAAATGTCCGGCAAAGCGAATGATGACAGGGCGTGTACCAATTTTCGTCGCAAAGACTTCCCGTCAAAACTTCCCGTTCTCACGTGAGGTATAATCGCATGCTTTAATGCGAAAAGCTGAACGAGCTAACCATTGTATCGCAGGTACGTTGTTTTTTTTTAAAGATAAACGATGTCATTTACTCATTCATATATACAAAGATCAACCTTCCCCAACAACACTTTCCCGTCAGAAATATATCCAACTATATCATCCAAGCCAAGAACAGAATCTCTTATTCGCTCGATCCTCAAGCTTCAGCGCTGGGGCTATACCGATCAACAATAGAGCCAGGATTGGCCTCAGCGATAGGCTTTATCAAATCATTAGTAATGTTTTGTGCGTCAAAAAAAAGGGAAAGTTATCACTAACTACTGGATTCCTTTTCACCCAGTCTTGGATTGTCTCAGACCGAGCGACAATGGAGTCGGGGTGAGCCGCAGCGTTTGGCTGATACCCAGCTCAGCTTTATAGGTAATGTTCACTATATGATGTCCACGTACCATTGGGACGGCAACAGCGAAGCTAAAGAGGGCAGCAAGCAGAATGAAACGCATGGTAATTGTTTGGTGAAGAGCTTGAAGATGTTTTACTCCTCCCATCTCTCAACCCAAGGCTCTTTTTAAACCCTTTCTCCTTCCTCTCAATATCCCTCTTCAATCTCTGCTTGTGCTTCCATTGGGCCCCTGGCACTTCCCTTACATTTCCACGCTCGGTATATTCGAAGGCACCATTTGGAGGTGAACCAACCCCCCATGACCTTCAATAGCTTATTCAACCCTGAGGCTTTGCTGACTGAAATCCCGATGGAGTTCCCGTCCGTCCGTCTATGTGAATCGTATGTTTTTTTTTTTTTTTTTTTTCGTAAATTCTTCAAATGACAAACCCTCCCACCTCACAGCTTTTTCCCTGTGTCTTTTTCCTTCATGGCTAGCTTCAGACTCTCTGCCTATACGAAACTCGCCCAGGAGGATCCAGAATCCGAGCTGGACGATTCTTCTCTTCCTTTCGATCCACCACATCGAAATGGCGTCTCATGGAATGCACATACCTGGCGTTTACTGGCATTGTGTTCTCTCACCTTTAATGCGCTCTGTGTTACGTCGTTCGGATTCTGGATCCTAGGTGTTGGAAGAAGCCACTCTTCTCCATTCCCTGATGGGCAGCTCTTTTACTGTGAGGACTCTCTAAAGCTTTACACTCTATGCTTATGAAGTTATTGGTCACTACTCAGCTCCTGCAAACGACGTCCTTGAGAAAATACCGATTGTATTTCAGTCTGCCGATCCTGGCATATCCGAGACCAAGTACCAAGGTTCACCGTCATCTGAACTGGACGCACTCTGGGAAGATCTTTATGGCTGTATGTTGAGCCTCGAGAGGTTCCTGATATCAGAGATAACTCACTCTTTTCGTCTAGTTGGAATCTCTAAAATTACTGCAAAGGAACAGGCCCAAATGGTAAATGAAACGGAGAAGATTCTTGTGGGCGGAACACCAAACTATATTGTTCAGGTTTGTCCTACCTACACATCTTGAATGATGAAAGGACTACAATGCTTGTCCTGGGTTTACAGCTCGCTGTGTTTCATCAGCTTCACTGCATTGTATGTCTTCTAGTCTTTCAAGGTATCCAGACCATAAGTTCATGTCAACACACAGAACATGCTTCGAATGAAACTCTCACCAGAGTACTACACCGGACACGGTCTCATGGATAACGACCATCTCTCGCATTGTATCGACAGGTGCTTTTTCACCAAGTAAAAACCCACCCCCGATTTACTCACACAAATTATCCAGTTTACGGCAAGCCGTCTCATGTAGTGCCGACGTCACACCACTCGTTTGGCAGTGGAGTGAATCTCATAATCGATACATGGGAAGGCTCAACGTCGTTCATTCATGCCGGAACTTTGAGGCGATCCAGGACTGGGCCCGGCCTCGAGCAGTGACATTTGAGGAAGGGCTCAATGTGACATATCGAATTCCGTCTGAAAACTGAGAGATTAGCTCATTTGCGTAAGACCATGTACCTCTATGTTGTATATGAATCTCAGCTGTCTGGGGTGAACACACTTTCCAGTCAATAACATTTCACCTAGTCGGAAACGAATCTTGCTTCTGTAATCCAGCTACTTAGGACCTCGAACCCTCCATGACGCATGTCGGTTCAAGGGGGGTTAGAAAAATCTGCGATTCCTGGAAGGTTTAGGCAGCTTTCCCATGTGCCCTTGTGGCAGGATGCGGGAAAGCGTGTAAGTTACTTCAACAGAATGTTCTTGCTACTAAACATAAGCTGTTCACATGGGGTGTCGAAAAGTTGTGCGTTAGTATTAGCAGAGAAACACATAGCGCACTCGCCACCTAAGATGGGACAAAGAGCCCAGAGGCTTGGCAAGAAGAGATGAAGTTAAGGGATTAAGCTCTAAGAAAATGCTGTTCTAATGTGGTGAGCTGGCTGCAAAGTCGTCTATTGCTGCCAGGAATACCCTCATTGACAGCGGAAACTGAGTCTGGAGAATGGTTGGAGCCCTGTGGAAGAAATATGGCACCAGTACGGCCAAAAAAATTCTGAGCGATGGAGGTTTTTTTTATCAAAGTTATAACCAGAGCTGCTTACGATCCGAAATAGAGGCCTCAAAATACATTTTTTAGGCATTAAACTCTGTACAACATAAACCGCCCACTGAGCTTTGTTGCACTCTAGCGGGCTATGCCTTTTCCTTCGGGTAGCCAACAATTTTACGTAGCGTGGTCGCATCTCACAACATCGAGGTAAACATGACGCATATCCATGTACTTGTGTAAACTAATTGATATACGCCGAGGTAAGCTCCTAAACCGCCGCGTGCCATGGCTACAACATTCCCAGGGACAATCACTTCCATCCCAACTCTTGTATGCTAGCCCACCATGTCTCTCAAAAAGAACATTGTTTAACGAGCTGCCTAGTAGCTCAGTTCAATATCAAGTCTTCACCTGCAGAACGAGGCTCAGACAAAAAACTCACAGTGCGGTTCGTCGAAACCACAGAGTTCTTGTCGCATCTTTGACCTTTCACCTGTTTAGAATATACATCGCATCTCATTTGCACTAGAAAATCCCGGCCAAGCAATTTCATCTGGATATAGTCTGTCTGGTCATTACGAAGATGCCGTGGCACTAGCAATGTACCGAACCTCGCCCAAAGCACCGGGACACGAACGAAAGACAGCAGGTTCCGTGACGAGCCATGTAGCAGCCTTGGGAATTGTCGCACCTCCTTCTAGTCATCATAGCCAACCCCAATCGACCACAGGTGCAAAGCGAACATATGCACGCGCAAGAACGATGTCCAGCTATAGTGTAAACGACCTCTCCACCGCCCTGGCAAAATTCTAGAACGACGAGCGAGTTTCCAGGGCTTTGAGGAAGGCAATTTGGTTAAAACTTGGGAGAGCGAGATTGAGATACATCGTGGTAAGTAAACAGAAAAGTCAAGAAAGGTCAACTGCGTGGGTTCGCGATAGGCGGGATTGGAAAGGCGATTGATGGGCTTGAGAAGAGGTTAGACGGAGCGGTTGAGACATTGCGCGATCGTTTGTCGGGACAGAAGCACAGGTTACTGGATGGGAAGACGAGCGAGGGCACAGGGACCACAGCGAGTCTTGGATGTGAACCGAAGATAAGATAAAATTTGGAGACCAGCTAAGCACTAACCAAAAGGAACCTGAAGCACAGGGGTCGCAATGGAATATGAACTTGCGACAAGAGGCGAGACAGGCAAGCGTCGAATTCTTCTTTGACTGTTTTCTCCGAAAGGGAGTCACAACAAAGACTTGTGTAAAAGTGAATGGGGGTCGCAGATTATGAGCTGTGTGTCGAGAAATGAATGGAGTAAACATATTTTTCTTTGCGTGTCTATGCCAAAGAATTGAAAACGAGCGAGATGACAGTTAATCCTGATGGCCAGAGGCAAGGAAAGAAGCCGGAGATCCGGCCATCACCTCTTGCCTCCTGCACCCACAGCATGTGGCAATGGCTTCTGGTTCCAGAAGTTCGCCTGTCCGTTCGAAACCTGGAAAGGTTTTATGAAGAATTTGAGCGACGCGTCTGAAGATGATCCTTTCGCTTTGAACCTGTAAGTTTGAGTGGATCCTTGCCGCCTGTTTGGGGCATGAGGTTCTTGCAATTTTAAAACCTTAAGGAGTTGTCTCTTCTCAGGGCCAGTTGCTCCCCTTTCACTAACATTTCCTGCTTGTTCATTCCACTCAATGCAAAACCCAATTTTGTTCGTACCGCTCCTCCGATTTGTACCTGGAATACGGACTTTGAACCTACGCCCAGTCTCCTTTCGGCCGCGCGGGGCAACCCTGACCCGTGAGAGTTAAACATCCGCGATTCTACGTTCCAAAGAAGCAATGAACTCTTCCCTCCCACTCCCATCCCCTCCGCCAGGCTATGTTAGCCTTGCAGCCATCCAGCCGTTGGTGTATGATCTCATCTTAACCGCGGTATGGTCTTCCATCCTTGTCGCCATGTTTTTCTTCATGTTTTTTCTATCAACCCCTCAAATTCGTCGAACTCCTCTTTTCCTCATGAATGTAGTCGCTGTCGTGGCTGGAGTGGTAGCAGGTTTCATTCAGGTGGACCGGATGGTAAGACTGTGCTGACTTTATCGGGGTTGTTGAGTTCTATTAACGTTTAGTTTCATGAGACTTCGGAAATCCTCTACCCCAGCACCCCAATTGCAAGTGTTATTCAAAGGCTTCCATCCGTGATCATACGGATACTTCCCACCTACGTCGACTGTATCCTCGCAGTCCGATTATACATTGTTTACCCACGAAACATGACTTCATCTTCCCTTTTGGCTCTCATCTTCACTCCTGCCATTGCATTGAAGGTTCTTCGAATCGTCAACGCGATTTACTACCTCATTCGATATTCTCAACAGTTAGAACGCGACCCATCCATGTGGGAAGCATTCGTTGCACTCTGGAATGAAACGCCATGTATGCAGATTGAGTGGATAGCAGGGCTGGTCGACAATTGGTATGTTGTGTCTAGCTAAGATCTAGTTCAGACTCCTTGATTCATGATCCTCACAGTTGGGCTTCTGCGTGGCTTGTTTGGCGTCTGCGCTGCGATGTCATGGTGAGGGGCCCTTCTAGCGATATGGTTGCCACAAACGGTCAATTGTCTCTTACAGTGGCTGCTTTCTGACTGACAAAACGTTACTAGGGATCATAAACAACCTTTCAAGGCAACTGCGAATTCTCTTTTACCTCGGACTATCTTCCTTTGTTTTCCCAAGCCTTCTCAACATAATCTCGGTGATAGTCTTCTACAAGGGATCAGTCTTCTCAGACAGTAAGGCCTTGAAATCGACGGTCGGAACCCCTGATATTAACTCGCTGGCAGCATACATCTACATTTTTGTGACCAATACCTACTTTCAAGTCATTGGCGTTCTACTCGCTTCGATCTGGGTGTCAAAAGAGCGGAGCTGCCATCTCTCGGATTCAACCAATCTCGAAAGCTTGCGCTCTAGTCTTCCTTTCCATGCAACAGCAATCGAACCGGGAAGAACTTGGGTATCCGAGAATCTCCCTCCCCTTCAGGCTAATCATGCTGAAGGGCGCCCTCGCATCGACGGCGCGGTTATCATGCATTTAGATTCCCTCCCACCAACCCATGTTGACGACATTCCTCCAAAAGAAAATATTGTATAGTACATTTCCTTTCATGGACTTCTGGACTTTTATCTACGCGACGTTACGACAATCCTATGTATAATGAAACCCACAGACCTTCATCCCTACCATCCCATTATTGATATGCTTTTGGTTGAATTACGACGCCTTGTTCACCTCCCGAAGTGCCTCTGGCAGCAACAGCAGCACGCAGAACACATCGATAAAGTGAACTTTCTCCGTCATGAGAATTGAGAGAGTGCTAATTGTATTGATACTATAATTTTCGTCCATGATTCCAGTCGCGCCACAGCCGACTTGTGGAAATCATGTGATCGTGTTCTACCTACCTCTAGCTTTCGACGAGTAATAGAAACATACCATCAAGAGGAATGCTTGACTACCCACTGTAAGACTCGAAGAAGGTTCTTGTCAAGCATTTTTTCTTTATTAACAGACAATGGCTGGCCCGTCCCTGCCAAGATCCTTCTCAGGTCAGGGCAGTATGGAGGCCAATGGGTCGCAAGGTTTGCGTGTCTTCGCCAGGAGCCGCCGTAACCTCGATCAGTGTTCCATCTTCATGCGATCTGGTGGGTCTTGAGAATTTGAATGAGTTTCGAGCCACATTCAAATGGCCCTTTTCTAGTGCCCTTTGAGTCTAAATCCGGTCTGTTTAATACCCGAAGGCCGTTTAAATTCAAAAACTTTAAGCTGCTTCCTACAATTGGCGAGATGGCTTTCAGACTATTTTGTCATCTTCCAGGTCATTAACATTGACGACGAAAGACCCTACCTTCTTTCGCCCTCTTTCTCAAATTTACCTTGGAATAAGGATCATTGAGGCCATATTGAAGGCATGAACCCTTAACCTCCTTTCAGACACAGCGATGCGACCCCGAGCGCCGATTTTTGATATCTCACCGTAATATACTCCAAAAAAAATCAATGCACTCTTCTCTCCCAATCTCACCCTCTCCGCTAGGTTATGTTAGCGCTGCAGCCATCCGACCGTTGGTCCATTTTCTCATTCTAAACGCGGTGTGGTCTTCCATCCTCGTCCTCATGTTCTTCTTCATGTTTTTTCTCTCCACCTCACAAATCCGTCGAACCACTCTTTTCATCATGAATATGGTCGCTGTAGTGTTAGGAGTTTTCGCTGGGATTTTTCATGTGGACTCTATGGTGAGACTATCATAATTGTTATCGTAGCCAAATAGTTCTGCTGACGCCCATTTTCTCAAGACTAGGGCAATCCTTTATCCCAACACTCCAAGTGGCCGTGGCATTCAAATATTCTCGCCCGTGATTTCCATGATACTTCCCATCTATATCGACTGCATCCTCTCAGTCCGATTATATATCGTCTATCCACGAAGCATGACTTCACCTCTGTATTTGGCTATCATCTTCGTTCCCGTAGTTGCATTGAAGGTTCTTCGAACCATAAATGCAACTTATTTCCTCCTTCGATTTTCCCAGCATCTGGAACATGACACGTCTATTTGGGAGGCATTCGTCACGCTCTTGTCTGAGACACCTTGTTTACAGATTGAGTGGATATCAGGGCTAATCGACAATTGGTTTGTTCTATTTTTTTGTCTCGTTGCGATCTAGGTTAGTTAGACTTTGGCAGTTGGGCGTCCGTTTGGTTCCTTTGGCGTCTACACCATGACATTATGAAAAAAAATTCTTCAAATGACATTGGAGTCACAAATGGTAAGCAGTTTCTTCTCAACATGGTTATTCTTGACTGGCACACTTGCCAGGTACGGCTCGCAACGTCTCAGGTCAGCTACGAAAGCTCTTTTACCTGGGGCTCTCCTCCTTTCTATTTCCATGTGTTCTCGACATATTCTCGGTAGTAATCTACTACCAACGATCACTCTTCTTGGACAGTACGCTCTCGATTTCGATGAACAGAATACCAGATATTAACTCCCCAGCATACAACATTGTCTTCTCTACAAACACTAACTTTCAAATCATTGGGGCCCTACTCGTTACCATTTGGGTTTCAAAAGAGAGGAGCTTCCGAGACTCAGACTCTTACTATCCCAGCACCAGTCTTCCTTTCCACGCAACCGTGGTCGACCCGGCAAGGACTTGGGCCTCTGAGAACCTTCCTCCTAGTCCTCCTCGTTGTGTTGAAGGGCAACTTATGACCAACATTGATGGTGGGGTTATCCTGCACTTAGGTTCTCCACTACCAACTCCTGTTGAATACATTACTGCAAAAGAAAATATTGTATAGTACGTCTCTATTATGGATTTTTGGACTTTTTATCCACGTAACATCACGACAATCCCATATACAATGAAATCCACAGACCCCCATCCCTGCCATTCCATTGTTGATATGCTTTTGGTTCAATTACGACAACTCACTCATCTACGAGGCATCTCCAGCAGTAACACCAGCATGCAGAGCACATTATAAAGTAAGCTTCGTCTGTCATTTGAAAGATTAAGAGGATGCCGATGAGATTGATACTACAAGTAGAGATAGAATGGAGAGGATATGAATATAAGACAATCCATGGAAAAAAGTCACCAGCATACTTTGCCATTTGTGGTCATCGGCCATGTGTAAATTGTGGTCCAGGACATGTCACTTCGCATGCTAGATCCTTCCGAGATACGTGGTAAGCGTGAGTGGCGAAAGGACAGAGTCAATAAAAGTCAAATGTTGAGATGGCTGTTGGAAAGCCACGGGAAGCCGTTGATCGCCAGTGCCAGGGTTCAGAGGCGAAATAAGACAACTGTGGCGGGTCAGAGAGGTGAGACGGAGAAGATGTGTGACGAAACGAAGGGAATCTTACCGAAAATGGTGATCGGAGTTGTGAGAGTGCCTTGGACACATTTGCAATTGTTATCCACAGGTATTGGAGTGGTGTCACGTGTATCTTTACAGTCAATAGCACAGTTCCTGCTATAGTTCCTTCGGTCTCTATGTACGTTCATTGCGTAGTTCTGCGTCTGCGTGTCTTAGCACGGCCTCTCCAGGGTCCGAGACAATATATCTCATATGAAACAAGATGGAGGTTAGATTCATGAAGAAACGAAGTCAGTAGGTCTCGGAAGCGTAGATGCTTGAAGAGAGACCTCTAGGAGTGGTTTCGTATCAAAAATGCGCAAAGTTTACATACTGAAGTTTTTATTGATTTTGCTCCATTTTATTGTGTGAAACTGTCTCCCGAGTGCATCGACGATTGACAAGTATCCTGAGTTCTCCTAAACTTGCTTTCCACTCATCTGGTATGCATGCTTATGCATACAGCGCTCTTAAGATTCCAGAATCTCCTGCTACAGGCTACAAAATACAGAGACTCAGGATTTTTGTTCAGCTCATAGCTACCGCATGAGTGCGAGAGGATCCGCATCCGGAAATATGACCGTACATGTGCGCATGATGTCCCCTGTGAGCGGACACTAGCCGCATATGTCGCACACATCATTCATGGTACATCAAAATATGATGGCATCGGCGCGATGCGTAAAAGTGGCGATGTTCGCCCCATGGGCGTTTTCTCACTTGCACATCACTTTCTCCCACCACAATACTGTTGGTGAACACACCCTTCCCACCCGCTCAAGCTGCAGAAAGTGCTCCCTGAAATACCAAACTACCCACTTAGCCAACTTGCTCACCCCAATTCCTTGGTGTCCCTTCCGCACCGCATGGACCAGCTCGCGGTGGAACTTGTCCTGAGAATCTCGACCTACGTCGCTTCACAGGACGACGGCTCCTCTATTCGAGCATGGGCGCAGACTTCCAACCATTTCCATGCAATTCTATGCCATGCGGTCTACTCCACTGTAGCAATTTATGTCGACTTCAAAACTCTCCCTCAACTAAAATCCCTCGTTCAAACACTAGAGACACGATTACCAGAACAACGCCCCCGACACCTTTATCTGCATATAATAGATCGTGATCCACCGCTCACACAATATGAATCACGTCAACTCAACTCTGAAGGAATCAGTCCCCTCATTGACATTTGTGCGCCGACATTAGAGTCTTTTACCTTCATATCCACAGTGCAGCGAAGCGTAGAACTCAGTTCTATCAACTCTTTCCCAAAACTTCGTAGCTTGGCTTACTCTGGGCTTGACCCATATCGTGAGGTCCTCCAAATGGCGAAGCAGCAGAACTTCGCAATTCTGCAGCCGCTAGCTGTTATACAGAGCATCGCGAACCATTCTGTTGAATGGCAGCCCAAATCTCGAGATGCAGTGCGTTTGAGCGAGAGGCTCGTTTGGTATATTGTCTCTAAAGACAGTTCAGCCACCATTCCTTCTCTCTCTATTTCTCTCGCCCTCAAAAATCCGGAATCGTATAGGCAAACACAAGTCATCTGCGAATTATTCGGAGATGACGTTGACTTTAGGCAACTTCAGGAAACAATGAAGAGCATTCAAAACGAACGAGCGACGAAACCAGGCATCCTCAACCAGGGTGTGGATCTGGTGCAAGTTGATTCAGGGATATTGCCTGATTATGACGAGATGAGACGTAAGTGGGTTATGGGAATCTCCTTCGATATTGTAAGACAATTCATTGCTCACACGTTCTGAATAATTCATACAAATTGAATACAGATTGACAGAGATGATGCAGGTAGTAAAACGACACAGCCAGGAGATTCATCGTGAGGGGATACGTCCTTATTATTTCTAGGTAGTAACACTCTTCCCATGTGCCTATACAGCTGTACAAGGAATAACAGAGATACATTAGTCTTCCACCTCCATATCCAACTTAGTTTTGGCTTCCTCATATGTATACCCACCAATCGTCTCGTTTGATCCCGCCGCTATGTACATCTCGATTCCCTCTTGTCACTCGCAAATATTCCTTGCCAACAATTCCTACTTCAAGAGTCAGCAAACTATTAATATTCTTGAACACAAGGTCTGCTAGAGATCCTAAAAGTGATAACAGATGCATGGACTTGTTGGAGGGCATTGTAAACACCAGCGTTACCACTGATGCATAACTTGACAGAACGGTAGAAGCCATCCATATGGCAATGGTAGACTATAATGTGAAGAATTCCAAGTCAGTTTCACCTAAAAGTTGATGAGGCCTTTAGAGGGAAAAAAGTGGACGCACATCTCCTGGTTCTGGAATGATTATTTCCAAAGTGTACAACAAAGGAAGCTGGGAGAGAAGGTCAGGAAATTCAGATGCTAGCCGATTCTCCCCTCCCCAAGAACAACAGTACGAAAGGACGTGAACATGATTCAGACGGTCCCAAAAGTTGGGTGAGAGGGTCACAGTTTCAGTGAAAGGATCCATGGAACTCCAGAACCTGAGTCTCTGAGGTAGTACAGTGGGAGGAAGAACGTCCTTGAGCACAAGGACCCTTCAATGGCCTCGATCTGCTGAGGGAGGGTCAAGAGAGGTTGTGTCCTCTCAGGCAATGTTCGTCCATCTGGTGGGAATTTTTCTGGGATGACCTTAAGGAAGCGAAGGCCTTGTTGTCTCAAAATGGCGGTATTGAGTCGTTCCAGCTTGGGAATACCTGGATAACCTCCAGGGCGCACTGCGTAGTAAATCGTGGTGCGACGATGCGACAATTAAGAGCTAAAAAATCTCGATTCAGTACGAAAACAGCACATCGCTTGTATTCTAAACATTATCCAATAGGGTCCACTCGGTGGGAGCCTCCCTTGGTACACACCGGGGATCACGTCCTCTCACAATACCTTTCATTCGTAAGTTCAGGATGATCTATTTTTAGATTTGAGAGTCTACCTAAGCAACGACGACTAGCGGTACGCTATAGTCTGTAAACCATTAGGAACACATAGTTAACATGAAATATTCTTGGCTCTTCCCCCGACCTTCATTCAATGATCATATTTTTCGTATCGCTCCTTTGTACCTTACCTGTGATATATAGATGTGGTGAATGGTGCATGCTCAGTATTTTCTCCTCGCCTTTCTGCCCCCGCACAAAAAAACACAAGACCACTCAACTTGGCCCTCTCTGACTCTCGTGATCAGAAAGGGACATCTTCCTTCAGAGCCCACTGCTAACATTTACGCACTTTCATTTATCTTATTCTTCTATAAGGCTTCAATATTGGTACGCACCGTGCCTTCGAGATGGTTGGGCAAGGTGAAGAGCCAGAGGAGGCATACCCAGTGTGGGGTCGACCAAAAGTTCTGGAACAATGTTTTGATCCTAGCTTGTCAAAGACTGACTTGAAGCCTTGGAAACATTGAATATTAGGTCAAACATATAGGTAGATCTAGAGGTAGGAGATAAGTGGTACTCATTGCCTAGTTTCAACAGGCCAGTTTACAAAATAGAACAGGTTGTAATGGGTTAGAAAGCATGTACTTCACTCGAACTCATCTGATTTGCACATGTAAGTCAAATCAATTTTGACGATGGCCCTGGGTGCCAGCTTCCGTACCCAGTTCTCCACCATCTTATCCTTGTCCGGTACCAGCCACTTCAAGTCAAGGCTCTCTAACTTGTCCGAAAACTCCAATTCGTTCTGGTCCTCGTCTCCTTCCCGGTTAAATTCAGGGCGGACGCCAAGAACGAGAGTTTGGAGTTGAGGACAATGCTTTGCGAAACCGCGAAGGCAGCTGGCGCTAGGGGATTCATCGTCCTCTGGCGGATCCTCTCCCTCCTCACCCGTTGAATCCCAATTGGTCAGCTTCAAATGACGCAAGTTGGACCATGCTCTAGCTAGGTCATCAAGCGTATGATTTCCAACTTTCACACCCCGGTGGTATATGATCACGACATTTTCCAAAGCTCGGAAAGAGGGGAGACTGCCAAGATCAATGTCCGAGATCTCAGAACCTTCGAATCCATGCCGATATCCCTCTTGCCCCAGGTCGAAGGTGAAATTGACAACTAGGTCCTTCAAGGTGTGTTTGCTTGTTGGGACCAACTCGAGAACTTGTCCAAAGCTTGCGCGAGCCGCGAGAGTATATTCTGAGTCAATATGGATGAAGTTGAGTGCCTCAGTCTTGATAGCGCGAAGAATGTCGACGCAAAATTCGTTCGGTGCGGCAACCTTGAGGCTCTGGAGCGTCTGAAAAACTCGGTGGACTGGGTCAACCGTAACATTTTCCGTCCAGACATGGGAGTCTATTTCCCCATTTACCATGGAGAGACTGCGCACATTCCCTAGACTTGCGATGTAGGACAGAACGGGGGTGGGACAAAACGAGGGTAAGGTTTTCACTTCTGCCAGGTCTAATGTTACGTGAACATCGACATTCGTCAATTCTGCTAATGCGAGAATGCTTTGTGGAAGATGAGGTGGCTCTCCCTCCGTCTCTGGATTGGGGTCTGAGGTAGGAAAGCGGGTGATATCCGATTTGAATTGCAAGAGGATCTTTCGAGGTGGAATCCTAGTTGTTGAGATTTTGGTCAGAGAATCACAGATCGTCCGCTCCAGGATATGTACATCGTTCATAAGATCCGTGACGTTTCCCAGCGCGTGTAAAGGAAATAAAACGTCGAAGAGAAGGTCGGGTATCCTCTGCGCACCAGAAGTCTTCACTAGCAATTCGCGGAGGCTCTGGAACGATGCTTGCCTTTCTTCGACGAAGAAGGCCGCTTGCGCTTTCTCGCTCCACTTAGACAGAGATATTGACAACTTTTTAATTCGACGGCATGTATCTTGGAAGAGTCCTTCATCTTTGAACTACAATGCCCATACAATTCAAGACGCGTTTCAGTAGAATGAAAAAGCCGACGGGCACACCATAAATCTCTGATTCCAGAAGGAGTTGAGGAGCTTGAACGAGTTCACATAATACTGCCCAAGGAGAACTTCACGCGCAGGACCAGAGAGGCTTCGATTGGTCAAAGCCACTGCTCGAAGATTTTCGCGACCTCGTTTGTGTTGTGACAAGGCGACTTGTTTGCACACTAAGAAGGGGATTTCAGGAACGTCCAATATGCGATCCATGAGAGTGCAGAGACTTGAGAGTTGGGTGTGTTGTGGGGTAAAGCAACCCGGGGTCAAGTGGGTCGCGTCCTGTTGCTTCTTGACCCCAACCTCATCATTAAGTCTAACCACAATCACAGGCGCAGAAATTATCAGCATTGAATATTTTCCTCGAGATAACATTTCGAAACCATTCGAACAAGCCTCGCTAAGACAATTGTGAAGAGTAACTTGGCCATCGGGACTGTTTTGTGCCACCCAGACGAAAAAGAAAGGTCACTTAACCAATAGGGCATAAATTCAGCCCGAACATCATTCCTGTGGGCTCAGGGGTTAATCCCTGTCTCTGCATAAAGCCGTCATCACCACCTGACCAAGGCTTCAGAAACTTACTTGAAGACTTGTACATGCAACTGATGCAGGCATGGTGCGGTACGAGTAGGTCCAAAAAAAAAGATTCGGCCTTGGATTCTCCAACTTAGCCGCCGGGAAACAGGGCTTTAAAGAAATCCTCGATGACGGAAGAATTCGTTCTATTCTAAGTTTCTGGCATGGTCCAGCCTTTGGTGGCCGTGACTTAGAATGCATTGCGGGGGACATTGGCACCCTCATGTGGAGCATATAAGACTGAGAGCCAAGTCCATGGCCATACCATCGCCACATGGGTGCTTTTGACCTATCCATTGGTATGTGTACCCTGCTATGCTCCACTCCGTCTCACCGTTTGTAGGAGGTTTCCTGCTCGGTCTCTCTTTCGAGTGCGTAAACATATTTGCCCGTCTGGGGTATCGAATGACCATCAGCTCAGTCTTTACCTATATGGATTCGTGTTCAATCAGTATCTGACCTACAAGACTACGAAGTTCAATGACCGGCTTTTGCTTCGGTAGACCAGCCACTTTCAATCTTTTGATCAAAAACTTCCACTCTGACTCTGGTGCAGGGCCACTGTAGCAACCTTGTTTGTGATCGATACCTCTCAAGTAGCCGTGGAACTTTACACTGTTTGGTACTTTCTGTAAGTGGACTTCAAAGTGAAAATTCAGTTACGTTTCCTCACCTACCGACACAGGGTTGAGAATTACATCAACCCGAGTGTATTGACCTGTCCGTGTTTCAATTCCTTGTGTTCATTTTCGATTTTAACGATGGTAGATGTATTCTGGATGCTGCCATTGTGTGGTGTCACCACTGCCATTTCTGCCTTGATTGTCGAGACTTTCTTGATAAATCGGTATGTGTGTTCATAGAATTAATACGAGTGTGCCACTCCCTCTTACATTCTCTCCAAGGCTTTATCGACTTACGAAACGGTTTTGGCTCTATATCGTCCTCATCGTAGCTGCGGCCGTGGCAAGCGTGTTCGGTGCAGTTGCCGGCATTTTGAGTGGTGTTATCAAGGAGTGGGTTTGTTGAGTTTGAGATCCTTTTTTCTAGGGCTCAATGTATTTCAGCGTAAACAAACTAACACTTGTCATTCCTCTTGAGATCGTTTGGCTCGCCACCGTCGCTGGGGTGGACATTGTCATCACTGGTAATATTCCCCCGCGTCTTTATTACGGATTTCGTTTCTAATGCTCTCTAGTTTCTCTCAGCAGGGCACTCTGGCGAAGGAAGACCGGATATCCGGGATCCGATACCATTATCAACCGATGCATTAGGGCCTCCGTCCAGTCTGGTCTCTTTTCCTCGGTATTTGCTCTTGCAAGCCTCGCAGGATTTGTCTTCTGGACCAATACCCATGTCAACCTGATATTTGGTTTCCCCTCAGGGAGGATATATTCAAATGTAAGCTGAGTATATTCTTCACGAGTCAACCTGTTAAATATTTTCCCACAAGTCTCTCCTTTATACACTGGTATCTCGCAAAGAGCATGCCGAGATCGCAAATAAGACAATTGAAATTCGACGCACTGGAGTAAGCCCACAACTCTTCTCGATGTATTGTATTGACGTCTCGATTGTACAGTCATTCTCGTTGCCACACTCTCCTGAAATCAACCCCATTCATATCCAGCGAGAGACTGTAACTGATGGGAAGGTCGTTGATAATGCTGTGAAACCTTCTCTGGACAGATATATCGTCTTCCCTCCACCAACAATCGGGGAGCCTTCTCAACCAGCATCTTCCTGCTGAAAATCAGCATTTCTTGTAGTCTAGCCTCTCGTCGCTCAGGTACCTATTCGGTGTATAGCACCAATGTCACTTACCTCCCCAGTCAGCCGTTTTGAAGAGCGAGTAGGCTTAGATTTCTTACATTCGTTAGCACCTTCGCCTCCTTACCTATTGATCTTCTTTAATTCTATTAGAAAGCGGTAATTAGCTGTTCCTTCCGACGTAGAAGAATATCATTTATTTGTACTACTCTAGTTTGCCCACGTTCAGAACTAACCTGACTCTTCTCAAAACTTCCCTTTCGCCCTCATCCTCTTCTCCATACAAAAACAAATGTCCTCTCCACCTTTCCAAGTCAGTGTATTGTCGTGGGGAAAAGTAATCCACGGTTAAGTGTGGATTGAGTCGTTGCTTCTCGATCACAACCTCATTCAACTCAATCATTTAGCAACAATTACAGACTCGAAATTCAAGGACACTGAACATTTCATCCGCGCTAACGCGTTTTGGGTCGTGTAACACCCTAACAAGCCTCGCCAAGACAATGAAAAGTAACTTGATTACCGAGGGACATGACACCGCCATGTGTCTTATTTATGAGCTCTACACCCAAAAACGACATGTCCTCTTCCATATACCTTGCGGACGAAGGGACTCACGTTAACCACAAAATCAATTCCAGCATCCCCTTCACGAGCTTAGGGGTTACAGCTCTTTGCATAAAGGGTGGCACTCCGCCGAAACCTCAAAACCTCGAAACCCTAGGCCCCCGGCACACGAATTCTTGACGAAGGGGAGAATTCTTTTGAGGTTTCAAGGTTTCGAGGTTCTCGCAGAGTGCCAGCCTTTATGCAAACAGCTGTAACCCCCGTTTTAACCTAAAGCCGTCACCACATATAGCACCAATTGCTTTAAACACTTCCGTCGAGCCATGAATTTCGAGCTGAAGATGGAAACGCATCAAAGCACTCTGGTTTGATGACGTAGGTAAGCTATGCGGTTGTCGTTGTTAACCCTTAGCCCCGCCGGAAAAATCCGAAAAGACAAACTTATTTTATCATGCAAGACCCTGTGTTCGGGGGCCGTGATTACATAGCAGGAGCTTATAAGAATGAGAGCCAAGTCCATGAACATTCCCCTTGCACATGGGTGCTTTTAATCTAGCTGTTGGTATGTGTACCCTTTTCTGCATCACGGTATTCTGTCTCACTATGTGTAGGAAGTTTCCTGCTTGGTCTCTCTTTCGAGTGCGTAAGTATATGTACCCATTGAGAATATCGAATAACCATCAGCTCAGCCTCTATTTGTATGGATTCGTCTTCAACCAGTATCTGACCTACAAGAATACAAAGTTCGATGACCGGATTTGGCTTCGGTATGTGAGCTCCTTGCAATTCCTTTAAACCCTTCCTCTCTGCCTTTAGTGTAGGGCCATTGTAGCAACCTTATTTGTGGTTGATACCTCGCAGGTAGCCGTGGAACTCTACACTGTTTGGTACTTTCTGTAAGTGGAGCCCCGAAGTGAAAGTCCAGTTGCAGTTAGCTCACCTCCCGATACAGGGTTGAGAATTACATCAACCCGAGTGCATTGAATCGTCAGTGTTTCAGTTCTTTCTTGCGTTCCCTGTTGATTGCGACGATGGTATTTAGATCTTTTCTGGATGTTGGGAGTTTTCGGCGTTGGCACTGCTCTTTCTGCCTCGATTGTCCAGACTTTCTTAATAAATCGGTGGGTATGCTCGTAGAATTAGGATTAACATAGGACTCGCTCTCACGTTTTCCCTTCAAGGCTTTATCAACTTACAAGACAGTTTTGGCTCTATATCGTCCTCATCTTCGTTACAATAGCGGCATTTCTGTGCGGTGCAATTGCAGGGTTTTGAGTTGGTATTTTTGTAGAGTGGGTATATTGGCTTTAGATTTTTCTCCGAGGAACTCATTGCATTTTAGTGCAACCAAACCAATTCCTGTCATTCCTCTTGAGATCGCTTGGCTCGCTACCGTAGCTGCTGTGGATATTGTCATTACTGGTAACACATCCTCGCGTATTTATTACATACTTCGTTTCTAATGATCCATAGTTACTCTCAGAAGGGCACTCTGGCGAAGCAAGACTGGATTTCCCGCGACGGATACTAATATCAATCGATGCATCAGAGCCTCCATCCAGTCTGGTCTCTTCTCCTCTGTCTTTGCTCTAGCCGGCCTCGCGGCGTTTATCTTCTGGGGGAATACGCATGTCAATATGATCTTCGGCTGGCCCTCGGGGAGGATATATTCCAATGTAAGCTGAGGATAGCACCTGGCGCGTTCACCTTGTTGAATGCTTCACATCAGTCTCTGCTTTATACACTGGTCGCTCGCAAAGAGCATGCCGAGATCACCAATCGAACGGTTGAAATTCAGCGCACTGGAGTAAGTCAATAGGTCTATGCTATGGAGGCATTCATGTACCATTTATACAGTTGTTTTCACCCCCGGTTCCTCCCCAAATCAGCTCCATTCACTTTCCGCAGGAGATCTTAACAGATGCTAATGTAGCTGATAATACCGTGAAACCTTCTCTGGACAGGCATATCGCCTTCTCTCCACCAACAGGTACAGTCTGTGGACAAAAATAATGTCCACCCCCCCTGGTCATGCGTTCAGCAGGAACCGCACACTGTGGACCTTAATTCCCAGTATAAAAATTGTAGCCATGCTTATGAAACCTTGAATGTACATTTAGTTGAAGTTGAAACCTGTCGTTGTTACCGAGCTAGGGCGATTCTGCTGAGGCACCTCAAGGGCCCGATTTTCAAGCGGCTCCGGATTACATGATAGGCAGTTTTGGAGAGTTGCATAGGAAACTAGTCACAAATCAAAGATGGGTGACACTTTGAATCGAAGCAAAAAGTGCGCTGGTTGTGGAACTATGCCCCCGACAAGATGGCCAAATTTGGCTTGGGAGCGGCATTTTGTGGGTCTCAGCGCCAAAAAATCACGACTTGTGGGAGAAGTTTCTCAAGAACGGCTGGACCAAATGACTCGATCCAAAATGTAAGTCCCATTCATTTTCTATGTAATATGGGATAGTAGAGTCTAAATTCCAATTCAATTTCAATTCCCGCGGTTTGAAAATTGAGGCCCTGAGGCACCTGAGCAGAACTGCCATACTTCGACAACAACCACTGGTTTCGACTCAAACTAAATGTGCATTCAAGGTTTCGTAAGCATAGCTACAATGTTCATACCGGGATCTAAGGTCCAAAATGTATGGTTCTTGCTGAACGCTTAGCCAGGGGGGTGGACATTATTTTTGTCCACAGACTGTAGTGAGTGTTCTCAACAGGCTTCTTCCTGCTAAAAGTAGGCATTTCTTGGAGTTCATGCTCTTGTGGCCTATCATGTACTTATTCGATTTATAAACTTGAGCGGCGCTTCGTCAGTCAAACCTCTCCCAGAGTAGGCTGCCTTTCTGTTACAAGCGTGCACCCGCACCCGCTTCCGCACTAGCTTGCGCATCCGCACCCGCACCCGCTTCAGCAGCGGCTAATAGCTTATCCCAATGTTAGTCATCAAGGTTCCTCTCCATTTCGCACACACAAAGCCCAGCACTGCACGCTAGACCACGTACTACGATACTTACAAATTATTACTAATGTTCTTTGTTCTTCTCACATCCTCCTTAGGTACTTACTAACCCAGTATCTCTTACTCATGTTCTTCTCACCTTCACCTCGGTATTGCCAGTCCCGGTTCCCTAGTACTCCGAAAACCATTAGTATTTAAGCAGCTATCTACCTACAGTATTCTCTAGTCTGAAATCAACTTTGACTTACCTTCCTTGTGTACGACTTGGACTCAGCCAGGCGCTTAGCGAAAAGAGTCGCCCGCATCTCCACCAGCAGCTGATCAGCAGCTCATCCGCTTTTCCACCAGCAGCTGACCAGCAGCTTACTCGCTTCTTCACTAGTAGCTCACTAGCAGCTTACCAGCAGTTCACCAGCAGTTCCTCAGCCCTTTCCTCGCGCACGGTCATAACACTTTCCTACATTCGTTGCCCCTCACCTACCTTGTTACCTATCGTTCTTCTTTAGTTCTAATAGGTATTGTTAATCGTAGCTGTTCATGCCGACACATAATGATTTCATTTACTTCTACCTTTATGGCGAATATAATAGAAGCTAAAACATCGCATTTTACCAACGCTCATCCTAAGAGACCTCACCAGCGAGACATCTCAATTCAAGTACTTGGGTTTGACATCCGCCTATTTCCGTGTGTCGAATTCCGTCTGACGTCAACTTCGAGTTTATCTCGATCAGCACCACTGGACGTTCTGCGCTTCATCTTGGACTGAAGCTACCATCATCACCTCACGTGGGCTTTGAGCTGTTCCTACTGGCTATTTATGCGTGACAAAACACTGTGGTTTACTTTTCCGTGATCAAGGGCTACGTTAGACATGATATTGCTGGCCGTTGCCGTCCGCACCCTCGCATGAAGCTTACAAGACCGAGAGCCAGTTCATGACTATTCCCTAGCCACAAGGGTGCTTTTGACCTAACTATTGGGATGTGTGCCCTTTTCTAGCTCTGTTGTCTTTTGTCTCACCAACTGTAGGGGGCTTATTTCTTGGTTGTTCCATAAAGAGAGTAAGCATACTAACCCAATTGACGTAACGAATGAGTTAGTTCAACCTCTATCTGTACGGATTAGCGTTCAAATCAATATTTTCGAGACTTGGAAACATTCAGCATTAGGTCAAACATACAGGTAGATCTAGAGATAGGAGAGAAAATGGTATTTAGTACCTAGCTTCAGCGAGCCAGTTTACCAAGAGGACAGATTGTAATGGGGCAGGAAGCATGAGCGCACAACGTACTTTTTTCGAACTCATCTGATTCGCACATGTAAGTCAAATCAATCTTGACGATGGCCCTGGGTGCCAGTTTCCGTACCCAGTTCTCTACCGTCTCATCCTTGTCCGGCACCAGCCACATCAAGTCAATACTTTTTAACCTGTCCGGGGGCTCCAATTCATTCTCACCCTCGTCTTCTTCTTCTTGGTCAAGTTTATGGCGAATGTCAAGAGCAAGAGTCTGGAGTTGAGGACAATGCTTTGCAAAACTGCGAAGACAGTTAGTGGTAGGCGACTCATCGACTCTTGGGGGGTCCTTTCTTTCCTTGTCCATTTAATCCCAATTGATCAGCTTCAAATGACGCAAGTTGGGTCAATCGCTAGCTAGGACATTGATGACATAGTCTCCAACTTTCATCCCGCGCTCGTATGTGATCATGATATTTTCCAAAGCTCGGAAAGAGGCAAGACTGAGCAGATCAATGTTCGAGACCACAGGACCTTCGAATCCATACCGATACCCATTATTCTCCCAGGTCAAAGGTGAAGTTGACAACCAGGTCCTTTTCCAGGTGTGTTTGCTTGTTGGGACCAACTCGAGAACTTGTGCAAAGCTCGCGCGAGCTGCGAGAGTATATTCGGCATCAAAATGGATAGAGGTGAATGCCTCAGTCTTGATACCGTGAAAAACGTCAACGCAAAATTCGTTCGGTGCCGTCGTCAGCATCTGGAACACTTGGTGGATTGGATCAACCGTAACATTTTCCGTCCAGACATGGCAGTTAATTTCCCTATTTACCATGGCGATACTGCGTACATTTCCAAGCCTTGCAATGGAGGACAGAGCGGGGTTGAAATCGAATGAAGGTAAGTTTTGTACGTCTGCCAGGTCCAATGTTACATGAACGTCGACATTCGTCAATTCCGTTAAGGCGAGAATGCTTTGCGGTAGGAGAATATAGTTTCCCTCCGGCTCCGGACCGGGGCCTGAGGTAGGCAAGCGCATAATATCCAAATTGAGTTCCAAGACGATCCTGCGAGGCGAAATTCTGGTTGCGGAGATTTGGGTCAGAGACTCACAGATTGTCCGCTCCAGGGTTCCTATATCTTCCAGAATAAACATGACATTATCCAGCGTGTGCATAGGAAATAAAACGTCAAAGAGAAGGTCGGGTATCGTCTTCGCGCCAGACATGTCCACCAGCAATTCGCGAAGGCTCGGGAACGATGCTTGTCTCTTCTTGACGAAGAAGGAAGCTTTCGCTTTTCTCTTTCCACTTAGACACAGATACAGACACCTTTCTATATCGACGGCAAGCGTTTTGAAGCGTCCGTCACCCCTGAACTGTAATGCCCGGATAGGTCAAGACTCGTCTCGGGAGATTGAAAAAGGGTGGTGAACGCACCTTAAACCTCTAATTCCAGAAGGACACGAGGAATTTGTATATGTCCACATAAATAGCGAGAGAAGAATGTCACGCGCAGGACTGGAGAGACGTAGATTGGTCAGAGCAACTGCTTTAAGATTTTCGCGACCTCGGTTGGGTTGCGACAAAGCAACTTGTGTGCACACCAAGAATAGGATTTCAGGAACGTCCAATATATGATCCATGAGAGTGCAAAGGCTTGAAAGTTGAGAGTATTGTTGTGTGGTAAACGCGATCAAGTGGGTCACGTACTTGTTGCTTCTTGACCCCAACCCCATCTCTGAGTCTCATTCGTCTAACCACAATTACGGGCACAGAAATTATCAGCACCGAATATTTTTCTCGGGTTAATATTGGAAAACTGTTCGAACAAGTCTCGCCAGGACAATTATGAAGAGTAACTTGGTCATCCGAGCCAATTTTTTGCCACCCAGCCGAAAAACTCACTTAACCAATGGGGCATATATTCAGCCCGAGATCATTCCTGTGGGCTTAGGAGCTAATTCCTCTCTTGGCCTAAAGCCGTCTCCGCCAATTATATCATTGCTTCGGAAACTTCCGTGCGAAAGCACTCTGGTTTGATGACGCAGGTAATGTGGTACGAGTAAAGCCCCCCCCCCCCCCCCAAAAAGTTCGACCTTGAATTCTCAAGTTTAACCACCAGGACACGGGGCTTCAAGGAAAGCCTTAAAGACGGAAGAATTCATCCTACTCTAAGTTTTCTAAGTTTCTGGCATGGTCCAGCCTTTGGTGGCCGTGACACAGATTACATTGCGGGGGACGTTTGCACCCTCATGTGGAGCATATAAACTTGAGAGCCGAGTTCATGGCCATACCCTCACCAGATGGGTGCTTTTGATCTAACCATTGGCATGTGTGCCCTTCTGCTCCACCATTTTCTGTCTCACCATTTGTAGGTGGTTTCCTGATGGGTCTCTCGTTCGAGTGCGTAAACATATTTGCCCATCTGGAGTATTGAATAACAATCAGTTCAGTCTTTACCTGTATGGATTCGTGTTCAATCAGTATCTGGCATATAAGACTACAAAATTCGATGACCCGCTTTTGCTTCGGTAGGCCTCTTTTAATCTTGTGATCTACGACCATCTCTAACCCTAGTACAGGATTATTGTAGCAACCTTATTTGTGATCGATACCTCTCAAGTAGCCGTGGAAATTTACACTGTTTGGTACTTCCTGTAAGTGGACCTTCGAAGTGAATGTTCGGTTGTGGTTCCTTACCTTTGGACACAGGGTTGAGAATTACGCAAATCCGAATGTATTGAACCGTCCGTGTTTCAATTCCTGGTGTTCATTGTTGATTGTAATGACGGTAGATGTATTCTGGACACTACCATTGTGCGGTGTCACCACTGCCATTTCTGCCTTGATTGTCGAGACTTTCTTGATACATCGGTACGTGTGTTCATACAATCAATACTAGTGTGCATCCCCTTCTTACATTTTCTCTCCAAGGCTTTATCAACTTATGAAACGGTTTTGGCTCTGTATCATCCTCGTCGTAGCAGCAGCTGTGGCAAGCTTGTTCGGCGCAGCTGCCGGCATCTGGAGTGGTGTTATTAAGGAGTGGGTTTGTTTTTTTTTGGATTCTTTTTTCTCAGGCTCATGGCATTTCAGCATAAACAAACTTACTCTTGTCATTCCTCTTGAGATCGTTTGGCTCTCCACCGTAGCTAGCGTGGACATTGTCATTAATGGTAATATATCTCACGTGTTTATTACATATTTCTATTCTAATGCTCTCTAGTTGCTCTCAGTAGGACACTCTGGAGAAGCAAGGCCGGGTTCCCGGGAACTGATACCATTATCATCCGATGCATTAGGGCCTCCATCCAGTCTGGTCTCTTCTCCTCGGTATTTGCTCTTGCTAGCCTCGCAGGATTTGTCTTCTGGACCAATACCCACGTCAACTTGATATTTGGCTTCCCCTTAGGGAGAATATATTCAAATGTAAGCTGAGTATATTCTTTACAAGGTCAACCTGTTAACTATTTCCCCATAAGTCTCTCCTTTATACACTGGTTTCTCGCAAAGAGTATGCCGAGATCTCGAATAGAATAATTGAAATTCGATACGCTGGAGTAAGCCAATAACTCTTTTTGATGTATTGTCTTGACTTTTCGATTGCAGTCATTTCTCTTGCCACACTCTCCCGAAGTCAACCCCGTTCACCTCCAACGGGAGACCGTAACCGAAGCGAAGGTCGTTGATAACGCGGTGACACCTTCTCTGGACGGATATATCGTCTTCCCTCCATCAACAGTCGGGGAATGCTCTCAACCAGCATCCCCCTGTTAGTAAGAAGCATTTCTTGTAGTTTAACCTCTCGTCTCCCATGTACTTATTCGGCGCATAACCCCGAGCGGCGCTAACTTCCTCAGTCAATCGTTCGGAAGAGAAAAGTTGCACTGGACTTCCTGCATTCGTTAGCCCTTTCGTTTTCATTCTTACCTATCGGTTCTCTTTGATTCTATTGGGTAGCGTCAATTAGCCGTTACGTCCGACATAGAAGAATGCCATTTTTTGCTTGTACTTCTCTGGTTTGCTTGTCACTCTCTTCAGGTTTAAAGGGTATCAACCTCGAAAAACATTTACGGCAAGAAGCTGAGCTTTGCATTTTATCAACGCCCATCCCAAGAATTCTTACTAGAGAAACATCTCAATTCAGGTATGTTGGGCTTAACATCCACTCATTTCCACGCGTGGAATTCTGTCTTGAGTCAACTGCAACTTTATCTCGATCAGCATCACCAGAAGGTCTACACTTCAACTTCAACTAAAGCCATTATCATCACCAGTCTTACCATTGCTTTGGGTGTTTTCCGTGGGGCTGCGAAATGTTTGTACTGACAAATTATACGCGACAAAAGACCGCGGTTTGATTTTTCTGTGATCAGGGGCCGTGATCGATACTGTGTTGCGGGGACTTTGCCGCGCCCTAGCATGGAGCTTATAAGACCGATAGCCCAGTTCATGACTATTCCCTCATCATATGGGTGCTTTTGACCTAACTATTGGCATGTGTGCCTTTTTTAGCTCCGTTGCTTTCTGTCTCACCATCTGTAGGAGGTTTATTTCTTGGTTGCTCTTTAAAGTGAGTAAGCATATTAGCCCAATTGACGTAATGAATAACGTTAGTTCAGCCTCTATCTGTACGGATTAGTGTTCAATCAGTATCTGGCCTACAAGACTACGAAGTTCGATGATCGGACTTGGCTTCGGTATGCCAGCTGCTGACAATACTAGTACTCTGATCGCAACGTCCGTCTCTGACTCTGGTGTAGGGTCCTAGTGGCAATCTTGTTTGTGGTCGATACCTCTCAGACGGCTGTGTCATTTTATGCCGTTTGGTACTTTCTGTACGCCGGCCTTCGAAGTGGAAGTTCGGTCCTGGCTTGCTCACCTATCGAAACAGCGTTGAGAATTACACAAACCCGAGCGTGTTGAACTGTCAGTCTTTCGGTCTTTTCTTGTGTTCACTGTTAAGTACAATAACGGTAGACGTTGTCTGGATGTTGCCCTATTGCTGTGCCACCACTGCCATTTCTGCTTTGGGTGTTCAGAGTTTCTTGATAAATCGGTAGGTCACAATGTAAGGTTTTGCGCGCAACTCGTTTTTGCCTTTATTTTCAAGACTTTATCGACTTACAAGACGGTTTTGGCTCTATATAGTCCTCATCATAGCTGCAGTTGTGGCATCCGTGTGCGGCGCAATTGCCTGCATTCAGTGTGGTATTATTTTCGAGTGGGTTTTTTGTTTGTTTTAGAGTCTTTATGAGTTTTTATTGGATTTCAGCGCAACCAAATTAGGTCCTGTAATTCCTATAGCGACTGTTTGGATGGTCACTCTAGCTAGCGTGGATATTATCATTACTGGTAATATATCCTCGCGTATTTATTCAATATATCTATCCTAACGCTCCCTAGTTACCCTCAGCAGGGCACTATGGCGACGCAGGACTGGACTTCCAGGGACGAACACTATAATCCATCGATGCATCAAGGCTTCCATTCAGTCCGGTCTCTTCTCTTCAGTCTTTGCTCTCGCTAATATTGCAGGGTTTTTCTTCTGGAACAATACCTATGTCTACCTGATCTTCGGCTGGCCCTCGGGAAGGATATATTCAAATGTAAGCTGAAGTCACTGTTGACATGTTCACCATGTTGAATGCTTCACAAAAGTCCCTTCTTCATACACTGGTCGCTCGCAAAGAGAATGCAGAGATCGCCAATAGAACAGTTGAAATTCAGTTCACCAGAGTAAGTCAACAACTTCATTCCATAGATTTTACTGATGTGTCGATTGGACAGTCATTCCCGTTCCCACCGTATCCTTAATCCAGCTCTATTCGCATCTAATAGGAGATCGTACCTAATGCTAAGATGGTTTATAATGCTATGGAAACTTCTCTAGGCAATTATATCGTCTTCCCTCCACCTCAGCCAGCCGTTCTGAAGCATGGTTTGCTTTGAATGTGCTCCATTCGTTCGCCCATTCCCCTTCTGATCCGTCGACCCTCCTCTGGGCCTATTCCATTAGGTAGTACTAATTAGCCATTCCTTTCAAAGTTCATAGTCGGCTTTCCTTGTATGACCAACCCTAGAATCTGAACTTTCACATCTTACAGCCGCGCATCCTAAGATTACTGTTCCCTGCTGGAAATACACGTCAAATTCGTCTCAATTCGAGTCTTCTATGTAAGTTAACCTCACCTCTTTCCACACGTTGAATGGTGTCGCAGCCTAACTGGCCGCATCAAGGGTTCGCACTTCGTCTTGGACTGAAGACGCCATCATCTCTTATTCCGATGTTTCTTTATCTCTTTGAGCACTTCCATGAGCATGCAAAACTATTCGCATAGGAGGTTGCATGCCTGTCAAAGGACTCTGGTTTGATGATGCAGGTATTCTGCTGCAAGATGGATTGAAACTGTTCAGAATCTACCAAGAGTTTCTTGTTGCTCGCTCCACTGTTTTCGGCTACATGTTGCCTTCTCATTGCAGCCCTCTAAAGATGACGCATATGACGGATGTCATTTGGTTCGCGTACCAGGCGGAATTCTGCGTCTCGCTCATAAGCATGACGTTCCAAAGTCAAAGCCAGAGCGAAAGAATTCGTGAACTTTTGTTCAAAATCGTACAGTTCCTCCAATATAACTACCCGCGCGGCTATCAGAAGCACCAGTACTCATAGGCACTGTGTGCTCAAATAAAAAAATGGCGTAGTGCTGCCAGTACTCTTGAATGGAAACTAAACAGTAGTTTTGGATCTGCCGGTTGGCATGACCCTTTCGATTCAGACGCCTGGACTCGCTTGACAAGTCTGAGTGGGGCGAGTATGAACGAGTGGAAGTAGGAATACCGTCAAGCGAGAGACAAGTTCTGGCAAATGTTACCAACTTTATATGACCTGTCATTGGAGGATAATTTGCTCAAAGAGCGCGATGCCTGTTCTAGCAGCTGATCTTCCTTCCTCCGGCAAACGCTCCAAATCCAACCAGTAAGATCCGGTAACGTCGAGGATGGGATGTGAGTTCGTGTGTGTATCGAGGGAGGCTCTCACCGAGCGGACCCTATAAAATAAACGTTAGTAGAAGACAATGAAAGGGTGTACTTATCAAAATTGAGCCTGTCGCTTCGCAAATCTCGCGTCTGATCCGGGGAAAACTTGTTTATTATGGTAGCGGACACGCGTATTTATACTAAATGGTAGTCTAAACTCGAGTCAAACCGAGTCAGCTCGTGAGTGTGAGTGCAAACGAGTCATATTAAAATGTCTCGGATGTTCCCGATGGCTGAAACACGCGAGCAGACGCGCGACGACGTCAGAATTCTCGCGCGTCTGGCAGGTCATGTGACCGCGCCACTCCCTTGCCTGAGCCAGTCCGCGGTTTCGTCTTTCTTGGGGTTTCGCACTTGCAATCCATTGGTTTGTTTGGTATGTTTTGTCCTTAGCTTATTCTACGCTAAGCGACTCGTCGTTGGTGTGGTATGTTCTTCGCGTGACCCACTCGAGCTCCGACGCCCATATCTGGTAAAAGAGGCACGGCGGCCTTCCGTTCGCTCTCTGTCTCATCCCACTTTCTCTCCATTCTAGCTCTTCGGTAAGTTCCTTTCGTCTCTTTTCGCCTCTGATCCCCGGCACGGGTGATCACAGCAGAGAAGACAATTGAAGGATAAAATGATAAACATGACTCCTATTCGCATGAGGAAGCTAAGGTAGCCAGCGATTCTCTACGGATCGCCTACATGTTTGTCCACTGATGTAAAAGTTGTGACGACTTCAAGAGCCACCAAAAACCTCACACATTCAATTCAGTGGCATCTTCCTAACACCCACGTT
The DNA here is from genome assembly GCA_021399455.1 of Flagelloscypha sp. PMI_526. Classification (NCBI taxonomy): domain Eukaryota; kingdom Fungi; phylum Basidiomycota; class Agaricomycetes; order Agaricales; family Niaceae; genus Flagelloscypha; species Flagelloscypha sp. PMI_526. The sequence goes on along the minus strand of JAJTUO010000011.1, from coordinate 11,368 downwards.
TCAAACTGACCGACCTCTTTTCAAATTTTCTTACCAGCCTGTGTCTCCGCTACTCAAAAACATCATCATACGACACATCGTTTCTACCTTTCCAAGACCCTCCACACGAGTATACGCGATCGGTTTTTCGTTCGCCTAAGGGATGTGAAGAAACATCTGGACAAGCGACGCCTAAGAAGGGACATTCTGGGAGCGTTTTGAGGAATTGGAGAAGAGTCCGATATGCGATCCATGGGAGTGCGGAGACTTAAAAGTTAGGTATGTTGTTATGGAAAGCAAACCGCAAACAAGTGCGTTGAGTCCTTGTGCCTTGACCATGACCTCATTTACGAGTGTCAGTCGTCTATCAACATTTACAGACGCAAAAGTCATTAGTGCTGAACATTTCACCCGCGTTAACACAGTTTGGTTCATATAACACTGGAAACGGTCCCAACAAGCCTTTCCATGATAGCGAAGGGTAACGCATTTTCTGAGAGACATGACGCCGTCATACTAGTATGTCTCATGAGCTTTACACTCAAAACGACATGTCCTCTTTCATGTACCATGAGGGCCAAGAGACTCAGGTTTGCCCCAAAACCAATTCACCATCACTAACTAACTTATAGGGGTTGAATACGTGGAAAGAAGAATACAAACGAGTGGGGAATGAGTTCTGGCAGGTGTTACGAACATTATACGACTTGCCTTCGTGGGATAATTTGCTTGAAGAGAAAAAAAGAGTGATGCTCATTCTGGAGGAAGAGAAGAGTAGTGGATAATGGAACGTATTATGATTCTTGTGATGTCCATTCGCGTGACCAAGCCAAAGTAGCCTGAGATTCTCTAACAATTGTCTACCGCATTCTCACTCTTCCTTAGAGTCGTAGCAACTTCAAAAGTCACCAAGGTCCCGCAGTTTCAATTCAATGCTTTCTAAACACCCGTGTTCAAATCTAGCCCAACTCTACTTAAAAGAGTCCCTTCCGCTCTCCTTCTCTTCTCCATTCAAAAATATCGACACAATAAATATCCTCTCCACCTTTCCAACTTCTCCCTGTTTGAGGAATCGAGAAAACGTTCAAGAGGCGACCCGTGGGAGTGCAGAGACTTGAAAGTCGGGTATGCTGCTGTAGAACGCACACCGCGAATATGTGGATCACATCCTTCTTGCTTTTTGACTACATCCTCATTTATGAGTTTCAATCGTCTAACAACAATTACAGACGCAAAATTCCATAGCATTGAACTTTTCGCGCGTTTTGGTTCATATAAGCCTGGAAAACTGTCCCACCAAGCCTCGCCATAACAAGGTAACGTGATTATCGAGAGAGATCATGTCATCATGTGCCTCACTTAACAGCTCTACACTCAAAGCAACATATCCTGTTTCATGCACCATGCGGACGAAGAGACTGTTAGCCTTGAAATCAATTCCGGCATCACCTTCACAGGGTTAGGGGTTAATCCTCATCTTGGCTTGAAGACGTCACCACTTATTGCACCATTGCTTCGGACATTTCCGTCGGGCCATGAAGTGTTCGAGTTGAAGATTTATATATACCAAAGCACTCTGGTTTGATGATGCAGGATGGTACGAGCCTGGCTAAAACCATTCAACGTGCAGGCTGTCGCTGTTAATCCTCAACTGGGCCAGACAAATCTGCTTCTTCCAACGACTTAAAAGCCAAAAAACACGACTCAGGGTCATAAGGCATGTCCAAGTGACTAAGCGCATTTTATCATGCATGACCCTGTATCCGGCGGCCATGATTGCATGGCAGGGGTCACCATCGCCCTCATGTGGAGCTTATAAGACTGAGCGCCAAGCCTATGAGCATTCCCTTGTCAAATGGGTGCTTTCAATCTAGCTATTGGCATGTTACCTTTCTATGCTCTACCGTATCCTGTCTCACCGTTTGTAGGAAGTTACTTGCTTGGTCTCTCTTTCGAGTGCGTAAACATATTTGCCCAATGGGAGTATCGAATAACCATCAGTTCAGCCTTTACCTGTATGGATTCGTGTTCAACCAGTATCTGACCTACACGCTGCCCAAAAAAGTAACCGGTAACTTGGCAGGAACAGGTCATTTCTGGCTCAAATTTGCGGCTGAAAAGCCGGGACGGGTGGTGTTTTCGAGACCCTCTGAGCTTGTTGGCATGCTACATGAACAATAAGGAGAGCAGAGGAGACTTCGGCGAGTAGTGAAGCCGGAGTTTTGGCTGGGAGCGGGCGCTAAATGGCCGTGATTGGTCCTCAAATCGCCCATAGAGCCACACCATGCTCACAGATCCTTCTAAAACTGTTACCATCGAATTCCTGGCCTTGTTGAACCTTATTGACCACCCAATAATTCCTGCTCTTGAGCGAGTCTTTATGGAACCACGCTACCAGTTACTTTTTTGGGCAACGTGTACAAGACTACGAAGTTCGATGACCAGATTTGGCTTCGGTATGCGAAGTGCTTACAATCCTTTAAAACCTTCCTCTCTGACTCTAGTGCAGGGCCATTGTGGCAACCTTATTTGTGGCCGATACTTCTCAGGTAGCCGTGGAACTTTATACTGTCTGGTATTTTCTGTAAGTTGACCTTCGACGTGAAAGTTTAGTTACAGTTAGCTCACCTCTCGACACAGGGTTGAGAATTACACAAACCCTAGTGCATTGAACCGTCAGTCTTCTATTTCTTTCTTTCGTTCAATTTTGATTGCGACTACGGTACTAAGATCTTTTCTGGATGCTGGGAGTTTTCGGCGTTGGCACTGCCATTTCTGCCTCGGTTGTCCAGACATTCTTGATAAACCGGTGGGTGCGTTCATGGAATTAATATTAGCGTGGGACTCGCTCTTACATTTTTCCTTCAAGGCTTTATCAACTTACAAGACAGTTTTGGCTCTATATCGTCCTCATCTTCATTACAATTGCAGCATTTCTGTGTGGTGCAGTTGCAGGGTTTTGGGTCGGTATTTTTGTAGAGTGGATATATTGATTTTGGAAATTTCCGAGGATCTCATTGCATTTCAGCGCAACCAAACCAATTCCTGTCATTCCTCTTGAGATCGCTTGGCTCTCCGCGGTAGCAGGCGTGGATATTGTCATTACTGGTAACATAACCTGCCCTATTTATTACATATTTCTATTCTAATGCTCCCTAGTTGCTCTCAGCAGGGCACTCTGGCGAAGCAAGACTGGATTTCCTGGGACGGATACTATCATCAATCGATGTATCAGAGCCTCCATCCAGTCTGGTCTCTTCTCCTCTGTCTTTGCTCTCGCCGGCCTTGCGGCGTTTGTCTTCTGGGGAAATACACATGCCAATATGATCTTCGGCTGGCCGTCGGGGAGGATATATTCAAATGTAAGCTGAGTATAGCCCTTTGCGCATTCACCTTGTTGAGTGCTTCACATCAGTCCCTGCTTTATACACTAATCGCTCGTAAAGAGCATGCCGAGATCGCCAATAGAACGGTTGAAATTCAACGCACTGGAGTAAGTCAATAAGTCCATGCTATGGAAGCATTCATGTACCAATTATACAGTTGGTCTCACCCCAGATTCTCCTCAAATCAGTTCCGTTTACTTTCAGCGGGAGATCTTAACAGATGCTAATGTTGTTGATAATACCGTGAAACCTTCTCTCCACCAACAGGTAGTGAGTGTTCTCAACGGGCTTCTTCCTGCTAAAAGTAGGCATTTCTTGGAGTTTATGCTCTTGTGGCCTATCATGTACTTATTCGATTTATAAACTTGAGCGGCGCTTCGTCAGTCAAACCTCCCCCAGAGCAGGCTGCCTTTCCTTCATTCGTTGCCCCTCGCCCACTTTGTTACCTATCGTTCTCCTTTAGTTCTAATATGTATTGTTAATCGTAGCCGTTCTTTCCGACACAGAAGGATTTCGTTTACTTCTATCTTTATGGCAAATAATAGAAGCTGAACGTCACATTTTACCAACGCCCATCCTCAAAGTCATCACCAGCGAGACATCTCAATTCAAGTACGTTGGGCTTGGCATCCACTCATTTCCGTGTGTCGAATTCCGTCTGACGTCGACACCAAGTTCATCTCGATCGGCATCACTGGAAGCTCGACGCTTCATCTTAAACTGAAGCCACCATCATCACCTCACGTGGGCCATGAGCTGCTCCTACTGGCGATTTATGCGTGACAAGACACTGGTTTGATTTTCCGCGATCAAGGGCTTTGTTCGCCATGGTATTGCGGGGATTCGCCGTCGGCACCCTCTCATGAAGCTTATAAGTATAAGATCGAGAGACAGTTTATGACTCTTCCCTGGCCACATGGGTGCTTTTGACCTAACTATTGGCATGTGTGCCCTTTTTTAGCTCTGTTGCCTTCTGTCTCACCAACTGTAGGAGGTTTATTTCTTGGTTGCTCGATAAAGTGAGTAAGCATACCAGCCCAATTGACGTAATGAATGACCGTTAGTTCAGCCTCTATCTGTATGGATTAGTGTTCAATCAATATCTGACTTACAAGACTTCGAAGTTCGATGACCGGATTTGGCTTCGGTATGCAAGCTGCTTCCAATGCTCTGACTGAAACAACTGTCTGACTCTGGTGCAGGGTCCTCGTGGCGATTTTATTTGTGGTCGATACCTCTCAGACGGCTGTGTCATTTTATGCCGTTTGGTACTTTCTGTACGCCGGCCTTCGAAGTGGAAGTTCGGTCCTGGCTTGCTCACCTATCGAAACAGCGTTGAGAATTACACAAACCCGAGCGTTTTGAACAGTCAGCATTTCAGTCCTTTCTTGTGTTCACTGTTAAGTACAATGACGGTAGACGTTGTCTGGATGCTGCCCTTTTGCTGTGTCACCACTGCCATTTCTGCCTTGGGTGTTCAGAGTTTCTTGATAACTCGGTAGGTCACGGTGTTCGCAGAAGCAACGTTTGCGCGCGACTAGTTTTTACATTTATTTCCAAGGCTTTATCGATTTACTAGACGATTTCGGCTCTATATCGCCCTCATCGTAGCTGCAGTTGTGGCATTCGTGTGCGGCACAATTGCCTGCATTCAGTGTGGTATTATTTTCGAGTGGGTTTTTGTTTTTTGAGACTTTATGGGTGTTTTATTGCATGTCAGTGCAACCAAATTAGGCCCTGTTATTCCTCTAGCGACCGTCTGGACGGTCACTCTAGCTAGCGTGGATATTATCATTACTGGTAAAACATCCTCGCGTATTTATTCAATATTTCGTTTCTAATGCTCCCTAGTTACACTCAGCAAGGAACTCTGGCGACGCAAGACTGGACTTCCGGCGACGAATACTATTATCCATCGATGCATCAGAGCTTCCATTCAGTCTGGTCTCTTCTCCTCCGTCTTTGCTCTCGCTAACATTGCGGGCTTTTTCTTCTGGAACAATACCTATGTCTACCTGATCTTCGGCTGGCCCTCGGGGAGGATATATTCAAATGTAAGCTGAATACACCGTTGACATGTTCACCTTGTTAAATGCTTCACATAAGTCCCTTCTTTACACACTGGTCGCTCGCAAAGAGCATGCCGAGATCGCTAATAGAACAGTTGAAATTCAACTCACTCAAGTAAGTCAGCAACTTCATTCCATATATCTTATCAATGTGTCAATTGCACAGTCATTCCCATTCTCATCATATCCCTAAGTCAACTTCATTCGCATCTAACGGGAAACCGTACCTAATATTAAAATGGTTTATAATGCTACAAAATTTCACTAGACAACTATATCGTCTTCCCTCCACCAAACGGTGTGGTATATTCCCAACCAACGCCTTCCTGTTAGAAATAAACGTTTATTTGTAACTTCTTGTCTCCCATGTAATTATTCGACCCTGAACCCCAAATGGCACTTACTTCCTCGACCAGTCGTTCTGAAGTATGAATTGCCTTAAATGTGCTTCATTCGTTCACCTGTTTTAACAGCTATTGTCCGTTCCACTTATGCCATCACTGGATTTTTTCGATTGTGAATAACACCGACTGCATGCATAGATGTTTGAGTGGTTTGCTGGCGCAACAATTCAGTCCTTTCTTTCCCTTCGTGAATTGCTAGGTGGAATTCTGCGTCTCACACATAAGTATGACGTTGCAAAATTCAAAGCCGGAGCGCTGAAAGAATTCGAAGAGTTCTTTCCAGTATCCGTGGAGAATTACGAAAAATTACGTTCTTCTATCGAACTTCTAAGGGCTAGGGTCAAATACCCTCCCAGCCGTTCGCAGATATTGCCTACACCATCCCAGAGGTAGGCGTCTCCTGACTCCCCCCTTACACTTTTTTCTGTCGCTCCCAAGATCTTCTTCCAGAAGGAGTCCTCGATTTATTGCCCACTAGATCGCCCCTCCTCCTCAGTCTAATCAAAGGACCTGCCCTGCGACGTGACCATTTGTTCAGAACTGTAGGGTTCCTCCATTATAACTACCTGCACGGCTCTCAGAAGCGCCAGCACTCACAGGCACCGTGGGCTCAAATAAATTGGTGTAGTGCCGCCAGCACCCTCGAATGGAATCAAAATACCAGTTTACGATCTGCCAGTTGGCATGACCCTTTCGACCCTCTTGTTCAGACGCCTGGACCGGGACTTCACAATGAGACTGATCAAGTCTGCAGGGCGTATGTATGAAGCAGTAGAAGGGAGGAATACAGGCGCGCGAGGGACGAATTCTGACAAATGTTACCAACTTTATCCAGCCTGCCCCTCTTCAAGAGCCACCAAAGCGTTACACATTCAATTCAGTGGGCTCCTTCCGAACATCCACGTTTCAAACTGGCTGAACTCCTTTCAAAAAAATCTCCTTACCAGCCTTCTACTCTCCACCACTCAAAAACATCAGTATAGGACATATCCCCTCCACCTTTCCAAGACCCTCCACACGGGTATACACTATCACTTCTTCGTTCGCCTAGGAGATGTGAAGGAACGTCTAGAAAAGCGACGCCTAGTAAAGAACGTTCTAGGAGCGTTTTGAGAGATTGGGGAAGAATCCAATATGTAACCATTTGGAGTGTAGAGACTTAAAAGTTATGTATGCTGTTGTCGAAAGCAACCCGCAAACAAGTGGGTCGAGTCCTTCTTGCTTTCAACCACAACCTCACTTCTGAGTCCCAGTCATCCAACCGGGATTCCAGATACAGAAATCATCAGAACAGATTATTGCCACTCGTTAACGGGCCCTGCTCATATAATATTGGGCAGCCAACCAACAAGCCCGTCCATGACAATGAAGGCTAACTTGGTTGTTGGACATATTATGCCATTGTGTGCCTTTCTGGACACTCAAAATGTCATGTCCTGTTCCATGTGCCATTTGAACAAAGAAATGTAACTTGGCCACAAAGTCAATTCTAGCATCACCGTCACGAGCTTAGGCGTTAATCCCCCCGTCTTGACCTATCATCGGCCATTATACTGTCGTGAAACACCTATTTTCCATTATTTATTTCACTTTCATTTCCTTTCATCTGAGAGTCAGGTGATATGATTAGGTCATGGGTCACAAGGCTGTGTTGATCACTGTGCAGGCTGAGGCTGCGCACAGTGCTGCTCTCTCATGGACTACGGGTTGTTTCTTCATTGTTGTTTCCGATTATGTTTCACTTATTGTTTCATGGAGTATCCTTGCGGTTGTCTTATAGTTTCTTATTACTTTCTCATTGTTTTACTTATGGAGGCTGCGCCTCATTACTTATGACTCCCTTATGCATGATAGTACGTATGACTCATTGTGGACTATATAAGTAGTTGTAGTTACAGTTGTATTCCTTAGCTTGTAGCTAGTCAATCTGACTACCTTGAGCCACACTCTCCCTTCCTTCCTCAGACGTTGTATTGTTTGAGAGCTTCCTCCTGGTCGTTCCACGACATAAGCTACAAGCTCCCTCTCTCACTACTTCACAACGTCCTCTCCCGACCTACTTTCCTATCGCTCACCAAAGCGAACCCCGTCTCCTCCTACTCCTCCCTCCAAATCTATATCTTCACCCTCTTCACTCTCTTTATCAGACATGGCCCACCAGACCGGTTCAGATCATGGAGATGACATCGATTCTCAGTTCCCCGGACTCCTTGGCTCCCAAAATCCTCCTCGCTCCACAGGATCAAAAGGGAAACAAAGGGATGACACCCCACCCAAGGAACTTACGGGACTGACTCAACAAGAAATGATTAACCTCATGACAGCGGCAGTCACTACAGCACTAAACCTCACCCAACCCAATCCTACTCCCTCTCCTTCTGCTCCAAGAAGAAACTTCGTTGCCCAACCTGCAGATTTTGATGGCAAAAGAGAACACTACGATGCCTTTGACCAAGCTATTCAGATCTGGATCAGTGGAAATCCTACCCTCACCAGCAGCAAGGACAAGATCTATTCTGTCCTATCCTTCATGAAGAGTGGAGATGCCTATGTCTTGTCGTGGAACACCTATTTTCCATTATTCATTTCCTTTTCATTTCCTTTATCTGAGAGTCAGGTGATATGATTAGGTCATGGGTCACAAGGCTGTGTTGATCACTGTGCAGGCTGAGGCTGCGCACAGTGCTGCTTCCTCATGGACTACGGGTTGTTTCTTCATGGTTGTTTCCGATTACGTTTCACTTATCGTTTCATGGAGTATCATTACGGTTGTCTTATGGTTTCTATTACTTTCTCATTGTTTTACTTATGGAGGCTACGCCTCATTACTTATGACTCTCTTATACATGTTAGTACGTATGACTCATTATGGACTATATAAGTAGTTGTAGTTACAGTTGTATTCCTTAGCTTGTAGCTAGTCAATCTGACTACCTTGAGCCACACTCTCTCTCCCTTCCTCAGACGTTGTATTGTTTGAGAGCTTCCTCCTGGTCGTTCCACGACATAAGCTACAAGCTCCCTCTCTCACTACTTCACAACGTCCACTCCTCCTCCCTCTTTCACCTGGTCCTTTAGGACTAAACATTCCGAAATCTCCTCTTCCCCTACTCTTCCTTCTCTATCAACACCTTCATCACTTTCTTTATCAGACATGGCCACCAAACTGGATCAGATCATGAAGACGAAATCAACCCCAGATTCCCTGGACTTTGGGATCAGAAGATCCTCCCCTCTCTTCTAGTTCCAAGGGAAAACAGAAAGATGACTCTCCTTCCAAGGGTACTGGAGAACTCACCCAAGGAGAACTGATCAACCTTATGGCTGCCGCCGTCACTACTGCCCTAAACCTCAACAAGTCCACCTCCACCCCTACCCCTTCTGTTTCCAGAAGAAACTTCGTTGCTCAACCGGCTGACTTTGATGGCAAAAGAGAACATTACGATGCCTTTGACCAGTCTATCCAGATCTGGATCAGTGGCAACCCACTCTCACCAGCGACAAGGATAAGATTTACTCAGTCTTGTCTTTTATGAAAAGTGGAGATGCATACGTCTACGCCAACAACCTTCTCCAAGAATTTCAAAATCAGTTGAACGCAAATCTGCTCTCATGGACAGACTTCAAGAAGGACCTTGACAAACAATTCAAGGATCCAGAACTTGAAAGAAAGGCAAGAACTCATCTTTTCACTCTGACCCAAGGGAAAAAGACTGCTGAAGAATTCTTCCTGGGATTCGACGCCTACAGAGTCAAAGGAAGCTCAACGAAGACCACTTTGATCACATCCTCACTGACCGACTGGATGAGGCTCTCAACAATGACTTGGTAGTTCAGATACATGCCGCCTATGAGACCAACAGGCAGAACACAGAGCAGATGAACGCAAACATGAGAGATATTGTTCAGAAGATGAGACTCAAGGACGACACCAAAGGACTGGAAGATTTTGAAGATCTTCCTGAGCAACCCTCTTACAAGGACTATAGAGAGTTAGCTCTGAAACTAGGTCCCCTCATGAGGAAGAACAATCGTTTCCAGTCCCGGTTCTCCCAACAAGGTTTCTCTACTCCCAGGCTCTCTGCATTCTCTTCATCTACCAAACCTGCTACTGCTCCTAAAGCCAACGACAATACTCTCCCTCCTCAACCAGGAGACACTCCTATGGAGATTGGTCAAAGGAAGATTACGTGCTTCAACTGTGGGAAACAAGGACATATTGCCCGCAATTGTCCTGAACCCAAGAAACCTCGCTACTTCCCTAAGAAACAGGACCTCAGACAGATGGTTGACAATGGCGATCTTTCCATTGAAGAGATCAAGCCTATCTTAAGGAGAAAGAAGGAAATGGACCACCTACGTACAATCCCACTACTCGAAACCCACCTCGCTCACAGACTCTTTATGACCCCAAGGACGATACTACTACCCATGCACCCTCTACTTCATCTTCTCCTCGACAGGATTTTCAGTAGCTCCTGAGACTTTGGCTCAACCTCAGGAGGCCGTATATATATTCGCGAATGATAAGTTATTTGATCTTCCGAATATCGAGCCCTCTCTTTTGGAGTTCAGAAATGTTGTACACAAATCTGGACAACGTGTGCAGTTAGATCTGCAGGCACACCTCACGGTACCTTCACCCGCAGAATTTCTGGCCTACCGTGAGGTGTGCCTGCAGATCTAACTGCACACGTTGTCCAGATTTGTGTACAACATTTCTGAACTCCAAAAGAGAGGGCTCGATATTCGGAAGATCAAATAACTTATCATTCGCGAATATATATACGGCCTCCTGAGGTTGAGCCAAAGTCTCAGGAGCTACTGAAAATCCTGTCGAGGAGAAGATGAAGTAGAGGGTGCATGGGTAGTAGTATCGTCCTTGGGGTCATAAAGAGTCTGTGAGCGAGGTGGGTTTCGAGTAGTGGGATTGTACGTAGGTGGTCCATTTCCTTCTTTCTCCTTAAGATAGGCCTTGATCTCTTCAATGGAAAGATCGCCATTGTCAACCATCTGTCTGAGGTCCTGCTTCTTAGGGGAAGTAGCGAGGTTTCTTGGGTTCAGGACAATTGCGGGCAATATGTCCTTGTTTCCCACAGTTGAAGCACGTAATCTTCCTTTGACCAATCTCCATAGGAGTATCTCCTGGTTGAGGAGGGAGAGTATTGTCGTTGGCCTTAGGAGCAGTAGCAGGTTTGGTAGACTGAAGAGAATGTAGAGAGCCTGGGAGTAGAGAAAACTTGTTGGGGAGAACCGGGACTGGAAACGATTGTTCTTCCTCATGAGGGGACCTAGTTTCAGAGCTAATTCTCTATAGTCCTTGTAAGAGGGTTGCTCAGGAAGATCTTCAAAATCTTCCAGTCCTTTGGTGTCGTCCTTGAGTCTCATCTTCTGAACAATGTCTCTCATGTTTGCGTTCATCTGCTCTGTGTTCTGCCTGTTGGTCTCATAGGCGGCATGTATCTGAACTACCAAGTCATTGTTGAGAGCCTCATCCAGTCGGTCAGTGAGGATGTGATCAAAGTGGTCT